>JAAAKM020073195.1:188698292-188721150 GCA_010016025.2 Alatinidae sp. Z8VKAUB7J3 | reverse complement strand
TAAGTTTGCAAAGGTACATTTGTAGTTTTGATGTGGGACAGTATACGTCTATCTTTTAACAATGTAGCTACAAGCTTCAAAAATCTCACCCCTATCCTTAGCTTATTCTTCTCTACCAACATACTTGCCATGTGATAGGCATTCAAAGGTGCATTTGTAGTTTTGATCTAGGACAGTATGCGTCTATCTTTTGACAATGTAGCTACAGGTCTCAACGCTTTCAGCCGTGTTCTCTCCGTATCCTCCCCTACCAACGTAGTTATCATGGGATAAGTATAAAAAGTTAAATTTGTAGTTTTGATGTAGTATATTATATACCTGTTCCTGCATCACGTTTCTACATCCCTTGCTTATTCTCCTTTACCAAAATACTCTTAGGTGCCTAATAGACGGGGGATGGGCGATATCATGTCTCAAGGATTGTGTACTAAATAATTTCCGGATGCCTTCGTTACTATGAATAAACGCATAGTCAACACTATCTTTCCCCTTCCGTCGGTACCAACTTTACATTATTTGCCACAAACCATTGGAACGTGATCAAAAATGGCGTATTCATGAAGCCCAAATGAAGCTCAAAAAGCTTCCATCTTTAATCGGAAAGTGAACACCCATCAAAGTTCTAGCGAAATAGCTCTAGCGTAAAAGTTCTAGCGTGAAAGTTCATCCGATGACATGTTGCAAGTTCACTGAATATTTCCACGTTGGTAAGAAACCTGTAAAAGACTGTTTAAAGAATGCCATACACTTTAAACGAGGTAAGCGTTCATTATCGGGAATCGAAAGAAACTGCCACATGAACAATTTCATATAATACACGAGGTATTGTTGTTCGTGGTACCAAACTGCGTCTATGCAAACGTTCATCCTTTGGTCCTGTGTTGCAAGACGAGACCTTGGTAACTTTTACGGTTTCTAATGGTTGGCTTGAAAAGTGGGATGAACCCAGATTAATTTTTGGATTAAAATCGGTATGGACCCATGAATATTTTCGAAACGAGTGGTAAACCAGTGAGCCGTGAAAGTGACCCTACATTTCTCACCTTTGCTCTTCAGTTTCTGTTTTCCAAAATGGCGCCTTCTGACATTTCTTATGCTGCTGCTGTCCAATCTGCATGCGAACTAATATTTGCGACTACCAAACCTATATTGAACGTTACCATCTATTTAGTTCACAAATATTTACGAATTTCTTTGACCGTGGAAAAAAAGCGGTTTTGCTTCATAAAAGGTTGCTGAACGCTTTATATTTAATCTTACTAAATCGATTAAATGCGAACGTTGTGAATTCGCATCCCTTTCAGAAAGCAAAATCTCTCCATTTGAATTTTACAATGCGTTAATCTAAATTGCCTTACATCTTCTGCTAAACCCCATATGAACACATAATCTGATTACATAGACAGAGAGTGTTTGGTATAATGCAGATGCTCATCAATCTTACCAATGACAAATATTATTACTTAATTACTGCTTTGAAGCAGCGACTTTGCTGACAATCCCTTTCAGAAAGCAAAATCTCTCCATTTGAATTTTACAATGCGTTAATCTAAATTGCCTTACATCTTCTGCTAAGCCCCATATGAACACATATTCTGATTACATAGACATAGAGAGTTTGGTATAGTGCAGATGCTCATTTATCTTACCAATGACAAACATTATTACTTAATTACTGCTTTGAAGCAGCCACTTTGCTGACAATCCCTTTCAGAAAGCAAAATCTCTCCATTTGAATTTTACAATGCGTTAATCTAAATTGCCTTACATCTTCTGCTAAACCCCATATGAACACATAATCTGATTACATAGACAGAGAGTGTTTGGTATAATGCAGATGCTCATCAATCTTACCAATGACAAATATTATTACTTAATTACTGCTTTGAAGCAGCCACTTTGCTGACAATTCCCTTGACATTAAAAAAATCTCTCCATATAACACTATGTTAATCGAAATTGGCTTACATCTTTTGCTGAATCTCGCATTGACATATATTCTGATCATATAAACATATAGAGTTTTGTAATATGCAGATGCTCATTAATCTTACTAATGACAAACATTGTTAGTTAATTGCTAATCCGAAGCAGCGACTTTGCTGACAATCCCTTTCAGAAAGCAAAATCTCTCCATTTGAATTTTACAATGCGTTAATCTAAATTGCCTTACATCTTCTGCTAAAAAGGTATGGTAACACAGAATTCTTTATAAGTTATCGCAGAGAAACTGTAGGGGCATATGTGAAGAATGAATACCACGGATGGGCCGGAAACTTGATAATTATCACTATATACATAAAACGCTTAAATCATCAAGGCTACCCTCAATGACGAAACTAACACTTCATATGGTGTTCTGGGTAACTGATTTGAATGTATTCCGAAAGAAAGGCAGTCAGATAACACCTAAATCGGTCAAGAAGGGTACAAATAATATTGGGGACAAGAACTTACTCTTCGTAGCAATATGACACCATTGGCCTGGAATCTCCACGCTTGTATATTGCGACATTGCGGTAGCTGACACCTAACCACAGTTCACCGGGCAGTGACGGGTCTTTCGTCTATAGTTTACGAAATAAAGAAGGGTACAAATATAAAATGTGTAAAGCAACGTTAAGGGGGGGGGGGGGACCGATGAAAGAATTGGGGGCAACATATACAATCCTCGTATATTCAACACAATGAAAGACATAGTTTCAAAGTTAAACCAATTCTCTACTATCTTAGGCCATAACATAACATAACCCTGTGCAGACATGGTCTATGCAGTGGTATCGCCGTTTTTGTCCCGCGTCGTTTTGCGTAACGTTTTGTTTGCTCGACAAAAGGCGTCCAAATGTTTATTTGGCGATACGAGAATACGAATGCCTTTCGATAAAAGTATCGTGGTAAAGATTTGATAGCCATTGTTTAAACAGGAGGTGGTGAAAGAATAGCCACGCCACTGCAGAGACCTTAAACTAAATAATTGCTGTGGTCTATCACAAAAGTTGCTTTTTGGCATCTTGATATTTCCTTGTTTCCTTGCATTTAAGAAAAATGTAAAGATTCGTTAAATGTGTACTCCAGGCTAGATGTTTCTTGTGGAGCATCGTTCACTGAGACATAAGGCTTCAACGACTCATCGAAGTCAACAAAATCAGATAACTCATCAATTCTCTTCTCGATGCGAGAAAAAGGACGGAATTGCGGTTTGTAACATCATGATAAAAGACCTTTTTTGACGCCAGAAGAAATGCAAATGAAGTCAGCTATACAAGAGCTACCTTGATTCCGGAATGCATCGTATGTTGTGATCTTATGCATAGATTTTGAGCGTGTTCTCCTTCCTTACCTCCTTCTCATTCGTCACCTGCTTCCTTTTCTTCTTCTTCTTCTTCCTCGGACGAAACCCATATCCCAGCGTTAGAGGACATAAAATGCCACGATATTTAAATGTTATCCAGACTTATCTTCAGGTATGAATTCTTGCATCTTTATTACATCTTTCTCTTTTTCACATTCTTGCAATTGTTCCTTTTCTTATTCCCTTGAAGACTGGTGACCTCTAGGTCGTTCTTTCTTGTAATGTGCACCACGTCGAGGCAAGTTTCTTCAAACGGACGACACAATCGGCCATCGTTTCGTCAGCCTCTTGTGTAGCTGTCCAGAAATTATGTCGTTCTGTAATAACGATCGGTACGAGCTTGTAATGCTGCTGCAGAAGTGTAACCAGTTTCTTTTAAGTCTGCGTCCTAGGATTCTATTTGCTGCAAAGATTCTTCAGGAGTGTACGTTTCTGGCCCGACCGTAGCAATGAAAGTATTAGTCTTACGAGCATCCTCGATACCATTTGCGGCAACAAAGGCAGCCATCCGATCAGGGTAATCAAGGAAGTTCTCGGAACTTTCTTGATAAGGGCTGGTAAGAGCCATTGCTTGAATATAGTACGCCAGAATCCAAATCGAAAGAGATAAAAGCCTCTCAGAGTGAAATATGATTCACTCTGCCCAAACTGACGGAAAGCCAAGTATTAATGGGATTGGAATTAATTTCTACGGGTTGAGGTTGCGGGCAACCCTGAAAATCTAAAGCAACTTACATTAAAGTGTACCTCCAGTGCAGTGGTCAGAAATTTTTTGATATTTTGTTCATTATACTTAAACTGATATGCCTCCGTCGATTCTTTCTGTCTTATGTTGTCCGTATTTTCTGTAAAAGTCGTTAAAATTGCAGTATTGGGGGCCGACATGATTGCCTCGTTTTGACTTTCGACTTTTGCATGTGGAACAAAAGGAGAGCGGTGAGAACACGCTTAATTGTTATTAGAAGAAAGGCAGCGCGCATAAATCCGCTGTGCGAACTGTCGAGGCTGTCAACACATTGAAGTTGAGTCCTTTCAGGTGAGGTAGTAAACCAACATCAAACTGGAGTGAACACGATAGGGTTTCTATCTCAGCTACTCGGTTAATCATGGTCATAATTCAAAGTTAACGTGAAATAGGTCTGTAGATGACCACTAGTTCTGTAATAACTTGCGAGAGACAAGTTCATGTCAAGTGTTGGTGCAAGATTACAAGAAGGACCAGCTTCCGTTTTGAACAGATGTGATTACTCCCTGTGAATTTTAGGCTGTCTCTCAGGCAGAGTGATATTTTAACCGAGCGGTACAGTGACCATTTTACTGCTGGGCTACACTGTTCTTTGCAGTTACCAGGTAATTTTTTTCATTCGGCATACCGTCAGCAAAGTTATCAAGTCTTTCGTGATTGTTTAGTTATGTAGCATAGGTCAATAATACGTTTGTTTCGTAGGACGATGCACAGATTAACTTCAGTGCAACTTTGATTTCTATCGTGTGTTAAGTATTGCAGACTTTTAATCTCTCTGTTCAGGATTTCAAGCATTAAAGTCCAGTATACTCTTTACCTCAAGTCATCAATGAATCTCACATTCCAAGAAATTAAAGACAACTTTATCCAAAGTTTTCAGTCCTTAAATTTCACGTTCAAAATACTGCCTAATTCAAATGTGGTCGGTACCGTCGATCCACTAAACCTGACTGTCACAGGTAAGTAGAAATTAAAGGATATGCTTATCTTCCAGTATATTCTTGTTTTCGTCCTGTTGGCTTGTTTGTTTGTCTTGCTTGCATGACATTTTCCTTTTCACCTGCTGCTTCCATTATTCTTTTCGTGCTTTCACTTGACGTCTATCCCCTTGTTTTCATCTTTCTCTACGTTATAGTCTTCTTCCTGCCTTTCATCTCTTGAGGTTCTCCAAATTCTTCTTCTTCCTTTTCCGTTTACCTTGACTCTTTTGTCACTTTCCTCTCCATCTAATTCTTGTTTATTTTCCTTGCTCTTGTATTCTTCTTTTGTTTCTCACTCTTTACTTTCTCTTTTCTGTTTCAACTACCTACTCATCATTTACAGGAGTAATGACTTCGTAGTCTAACATCAAGTCAGTCAGACATCAAAAACTTTGTAACGTTTATAATTGTTAATTTATCAAGCCCAGTGGGACTGGAAATATAACAAGTAGCAGATATCTTTGGTGTTTATTTTAAGCCTGAGCTCTACCCTGTAGTTCGGGCAGTTTCTGTAAACCACTATGTAAGCCTGTAAGCCTTTCTACCTTGAAAATTGCAAATTAAAAGTTACATGACCTATACGTTCAAAAGTGATCTTTTGTTAATTCACTCTTACTGATTCCTCCCAGCTAACTTTTTGAACCGCCATTTTTTCTTGTTTTGCAGTGAAGTTGAATTGATCTTTTAAATATAAGACTTTTAATGTCTCACAAATTAAAACACGTTTACAGTTTGACAGTTATTTTGCAACTGATAAAACCAATTAATGAATAGCAGTATTTATATGCTGTTGGCCCCGCCTACTTTTGAACGTTTAACCAATTATACAGCGTTACAATCGTAACAGCTCTGACACCGGCATTACAACCGTGTGATGGGAAATCCAGCCTTTTAATTGCGTCGTTCGTGTTGCTATTAAGTTTGTACAGCCCATGTCTGGTATGACAGTTTTTCTGGAGAATCTTTTGCCGGATATTTAATTTTCGTCTAAGTTTTACCTAAAGAATTTTTGACTATATTACAATGATGTAGATTTTGCAGCTTACTTTGGAATAAAATTAAACTTCTAAAGAAATCCCTGAAACTTCAAATTATATACCTAAAATGCCCTCACAGTAGAAGGAGACAATTACTCAGGACTAGCTTTTACACAGCAAAAAAAAGTAATTGTTTAGAAAAATTCAAGATCACTAGTAGTTCTTATACTTTGGAAATTATTTTTTTTTGGTTTTATAGAAAACTTTCAGTTCGATATCAAAGATATTAAGGTGTTTGATTTTAATAGAGGGCTGTATTGTGGCTCCTTTTTCTATTCCACCTTCAGGTACCGCCCCTTTCAGTCTTCAACTTTTTTTATACAAATATGATGCTAATCTTTTGACTTGTGATTATACAGGTATGTTCAAGGAAGTAATAAAAAGATTGAAAGTCAACCAACATAGCCTACAGAATTATGGTTAGACCCCTATAAATCAAAACTTACTAAGTACGTATTTTGCAGATGTTTTTAATTTGTTTCATTGCAAACGTTAAAAGGCTTATAAGCTACGAATCTGAGGCTACTATTTGGCACATTCACAACTACTTATCAACTGGTCTGAGGTGACATGGACCGCTACTTGTGTAAAGGCCAATCTTCATTAGGCGATTTGGAGAGCGCTCGACCTCGGCTCTCGCCAGTGCTCAGTCTCCACCTCCAGTCGTCGAGAACGTTCGCCAACGTTGTGGCGCCAAAATAAAGTAAGGAACAGAGAAAATGGAGACGAAGAGAAACATTTTGATCTTACTCTCCTTATTGAAAAAGAACAACAAAGAAAAAGAAGGCGGTGAAAAGAATGTGGGCTAGAAAATGGATAGGAAATAGAATAATAAAGGATCTGCTTTAAAAGCCATAGCCCTGAGTTCAATCTGAGTAGATTTATTTTCCTTTGTGCCATTGTATTTTAAAATTTTCTGAATTAATCATAAATTAAGTTATTCGCGTAATTGAATATGCTGCCTTCAAAACCATTTGCCGGTAGTTTGCTGCCCCCGTATTAGTATCCCCCGTTTCTCTTTGATCAAGAAATCAATTGTCCAGTAGAATAGTCTACAACCTGGGGTCTAAGGACCCATTAGCTGCCAAGACTTCCCAGGCTAATGGAATGGAATGCTCATTTTTCTCTGAGATTCTTGAAATGCAACTTTTGCAAGTGCGAACGATGTTCAGATTCGCTCTTCCCCAGTAGTGCGGATTAGACCATTTAAGGAGAAAGGTGGGAAAACCTCACACTCCAGAGGATTGCCCACTTCAGGTAAGAACTAATACAGGACTATCACTTAAATTAAAATGAGAATTTAAGTGATAATAGGTCTAATGGGAGCATGAGGGGCAATGGGAGGTATCACAACAGCGTAGTAGATCAGATGCTTTGCCCCATTAAGGATCTAGGGTTTGTAGTACTCCCCATCCAACATATCATTATTTAGATATTTGCTTTGCTCTTGAAAAAGAATTACAAAGTAATAGGATTACAACTGTGTACATGTTAGTGAAAATTGTAACAGCTTATAATTCTAAAGAGCAGTGGCTCAAATCTTCTCAAATACCGTCTGATATATGATTTTTATGTAATGCTATGTAAAAGTTCTTATTGTTTCACAGTATTTACCAGAAAAAGATCCTCAAAAAGTTGTCTTTGAGAAATATTCACTAAAATCAATATAGGTACGTTACCTGCAAAGATCAAGAAAATTGCTTGCATCACTTTGGACTTTTTCTTGCCACTTCAATATCTCCTCTGGTAACATCCCAGCATTGTAGTTTGCAGTAGAAGGCCGTACTCCTAGGCTTTCAGAAAGATTTGTAGCTTCACATCTGTGCCTTGTCAATAGTACACCCACCTCCTCAAACATTTCTCTTATAGCACATATTCTGAAAGCTATTTCTGGCGCAAGGATGCTGTCCTCTCTGTAAGATCCATAAACAGATGGATGCATCACAGAGTTATTGATTAAAGGATTAAAACTTTTCTTGGAGAATCCAGCATGGCTAAAAACAGATAACCAATCATTTGAAATGTCAGCCTTATCCACTGCTCCTCCTGGGAACACTTCAGCATTAGGCTTAAATGTTTATAGAGGTAAGAAGAAAAATGTAGAAATATAGAATGGAGGAATATCAATTTCTGTAAGACCGACAAACAGAGAGAAATATAATATTATAACATACCATGTTGGTTGAACTCGTGTCAACATATCAATTATCAATTGGGACAATCTCTATGTCTATTTGCATGCATCACACTGCTTGAGTGGACTACATTCTTGAGATGTCCATCATCAATTCAAATAGATTTGGCTTAGCTTTACTTGAGGATTGGGAAAGCCCGTAGACCCCATAGAACAATAGGTATTAAAGCCTGCATCAATCTGGGGAGATTGGCGAGACTGGTTAAGATTTATAGGGCCAAAGGCTCTTAAGTGTGGCAAGTGGATATCTACAGAGTGCAGAAATTTACAAAGGTGAGGAAATTAGTATGGGTATGTGGAACTTTGTACGGAGTAAACGAAGCTTTTGGTGCTAACATTAGGTATTCGATACTTCGATTTTTATAAGTATATCACAAGCTCATGTGATTTGTTGCTGCCAACGCAAATAGCCGTTGGAGACAAGTTGCATAAAGCAGCACACAATAGCGAAAACATTGTGTACTGAACAGCTTTTTTCGTCTGACACTCCTCAGGGTACTAACGTCAGAATGACCGAAATGAAGTGTTTGAAAGAGTATACGCAACTGCATTTTTTGAGAGAGCCAATCAAAATTTGGACTGCCTGAATGGCTTGTGTTCTCGAACCAATCAGCATCCACTAAAACAAGATCAATTGAATAGGCATAGTGAGAAAACGAATTCTTTCTGTCTGCATAGCAAAGCAGCACACAGTGGAATCTATGTAAGAATGACTGATATTTCACTTATCTGTTGCAGATTATAATTTTAGATCCTAATCGTTCCCATCATGAGGTATATTCGAGGCGTTTGGTAACCTGCAACACTAGCTGCCATCCGTCATCTCTAATACTAAAACAAAAGAATCTCTCGTTGCAACGTTGATATTTGCTATGGAGTCTCGATGCGTCTGCAATAGATCTGAAAACGCATCCTGATAATTCAGAGTACTAGTTGGAAGAGGAAAGTGAATAAGGTTAACGGGTAAATAGTCTCCCTATGTCGGGGAAAAAACTGACACAACTATTTCACTGAGGTTGTAAAGGACTGCATCCAACATAATGAGTATCGATCAGGCAACTGCTGAAATAATACAGTGGTGCAGTAGTCAGTGGTGCACTCAGGGTTTACGAAAGAAGGGGGCACATCAGCTTCTAGAGACCCCTTATCGCCTCCCATTCCCCTCCTGCATCAGACTAATAGGGATACGCTTGTATCCTCTCACTCTTGCATCACGGTTAAACGATCGCCGGCTGTTTGCATCATAATTATGACCCATTCACGGGACAACGTTTGACGTCTCTTTGTAGATCAAGTTTACAGGGGGAGGGGGCACGGCACGATGCCTCCCTTTCTGTACCCAATTGGCTTGAATGTTAGTACAATCTTACTCACTTTTGCCCGAAATTCATTCCCAAGCTACTTTTTGTTTCAGCTTCGACTTAAGATGTTACGTGAAGGAGATTACAGATTGCTAGGGAAATCCATGAGGAATTTTCTTATCAGTAGTCAGATCTCGCACTTAATATCTGATCGAAATTACTTTACCTCAATTGAGAACATACGCTCAGTTAAATCATTAACAAAAGAACCGGTACCAACGGGGATGAAGAAAAATAAAAAATTTCGTAGGAGTGCTACCATAAGTAGGAAGACGGTGGTGTGATGCGGCAAGGTATACTGAGCGCGTAGTCAATGCAGATGTTATTACAATGACAGGAATGGGATGACCTAAGTCAGTAGCTTATTAAGTTGAGGTGGCCACATGAACCGTGTTCCATTGTTATTTGTATAACTACTTCTCTATTTATATCTACTTGTTTCTTAATGTCTATGTTTAGATGATGTTAACGAGTCGTGTTCACGGAAACTTCAAGAAGGGATCTGCTGATGAATTATCGGTTGTTATACGAGAGGTAATGCGACGAATTTCTTGGTTTTGTCAACTTTTACAGACGCTTTATTCCAAACTGTGCTTCTCTCTTACAACCACTCACCGACTTGCTCACGAAAAAGCATTCGAATCGCCCATTTCATCTTCCCAATTCTGCTCTCACAGCTTTTCACTCCATCAAAACTGCTCTCGCAAATGTCACACTCCTTCGCCATCCAGTTCCAAATGCGCCATACAACTTGATAGTTGACAGTTCTGACTTTGCTGTCAGTGGTGTTCTTCAACAATTCATTGATGGTCATTGGCATCCTATCTCTTTCTTTTCAAAACGATTGCAGCCTGCAGAGACCAGATATAGTACATTTGGTCGTGAATTGCTTGCTGTATATCTTGCCATTCCCCATTTTCAACACATTCTTGAAGCTCGCTCCTTTTTCGTTCTTACTGACCATAAACCACTCATCTATGCTCTTTCCTCAGCCTACAATCGCTACTCTCCACGTGAAATTCACCCATCTTGATTTCATTTCTCAGTTCACTACAGACATCCGCCGTGTTCAAGGTAAGGACAATTCTGTAGCTGACGCTCTTTCTCGTATTGAACTAAATTCTCTTCAGACATCTTCTCCTGTCAATTTTGAACAACTCAAGAAGATGATTCTGAACAACTCAAGAAGATGATTCTGAACTCACTCATCTCAAACAGACATCTTCTCTTCAACTTCGCGAATTTCCTATTACGTCTTCACCACACACTATCCTTTGTGACTTTTCAACAGGTAATCCTCGTCCATATGTACGATCATCTTTTCGCCACCAAATCTTTGACAGTCTTCATTCATTATCTCATCCAGGTATTCGTGCCACTCAGAAACTCATTACTCAACGTTTCATCTGGCCATCTATTCATAAAGACATTCGCCAATCACGCCGGCGTGGGGGGGGCGGCGGGCGGCTGGACCCCCCAGCCCACGCCGGGGCCGTCCGGGGTGGCGGGGGGGGGTGGGGGGGGGGGGGGGGGATTGTTACAATTCGTTGTGCGGTATGGCGCAAGCAAACTGCACAGTTAGAAATCATTTCCTCGCTCTGTAGGAATCAATTCGTGTTAACGTTTTCACATTGATGAAAGATGCCTAAATTCTACGAAGTACTGTCAGGAACCAAGAAGGACCTAAATAGGGGGACGGACGGTTAAACTACGGAAATTTAGAAGCGGACCGTTGTATTAAGTTGCGCCTTAGGAATATATGGATTATTAAAAGAAGCGAACATCAAAGGGATTCAAAAGTATGAAATGTGATGAAATGTAACTAAAAAGGCACAGCTTAAGAAAACACAAATGAATACTAAAACACAGTCTGCATGATGTGGTAATGTTTTCCTGACTTATACACCTTCATGCATGAGGGAGATAGGAAATACAAAATATGAAGTGACACTTTTAATGCCATCAAGCACACATTCATATGTAGCAAAGTAATTAAAGAAAGATGGCATACGGAAGAAATTGTCCACCAATCAACCTATTTATAAGCAGATCCAATTTGAGTTTCTGCCAAAAAGGCCTACTTTACACGTCGAGTTTGTCTTAAGCCTACTTTAGACGTCGAGTTTGTCTTAGGCCTACTTTAGACGTCGAATTTGTCTTAGATTTATGGCGAGTTAAATTTAATTCATTAGATCTAACACAGATCGAACAGAAATGTGGCAAAAGTTTAAGTTCGCTTCAGACGTCGAATTTGTGTTAGATTTGTGTCGAGTTTAATTCAATTCACGGCTACTGACGTCACAGTCAACCCCCTCTGATAACGGATGTATCAACATTATCATCATCTACTCATCTCTGCATTATGATCATTTTAATAAAATCCTGTAATAAATTATGAGACAGCAGTGTGCGTTCTAATAATGACAATACATCCAAGAATCTGCACTGACCATTGTTGTTAATGTCCGCACTCGCTCCTCTAATTTATCCTCTTCTGCCTTCCGCCTAAGAAAAACGGACCAAATCAATCAAAAATGTAAACACTTAAACGCTTCGATTCTAACAACCTGTCACTTTCGATAAGAGTACTATAACACAATTGTAACGTTTATACTGAAGTCTTAGACTGTATTGTAACTTCAAATAAAGGTATCCTACTTGTAGACTATAGCCTGCGGTTATCAACCCCTGGCTAAAATCATTGAACACCTTTCCGTATTAGACGCCACCACCAACAAATTTCTATTAGGGAGCTCACTGTTGTCATGAGACTCCACAGGTGTGTCTTTGCACTTAGTTTCATTCCGTTCTTAAATCATATGACTTTTGTAAGGTCCAGCCTATTTGATGCATCTGCAAATAATGAAGCTGTGAAAATGAATAATGTACAATTTAAAGACGGAGAAGTAACTTTTATTGTGTCAAACTTAGATCAAGCAATGTAAGCAAAATTATGCAAACGTGTGTGCGTATCAAAAACCAACAAAAGGAAGTCAGCACGGCTATTCTTGGCAATGTTCGTAACATTTCATATAGTAGGACTCCTGTGGGCAATAATACCACTACCCGTTCTTTCCCTGCTATCGAAAAAGCATATTGAAACAACTGCTGCTGCGCCTGCCCAAGTTTGGGGAAAATAGGGATAAATCAAATAGCAATAACGAACTGCGGCTTCAATTTATTCATGCGACGCTTTGAACGTCAAATCAACTAATGTTGCAGCAGATCCAAACGAGTTCGGATCCACCAGGTCCTGTGTAAACGCGAGGCCGATCCGTACCAGTTTGGATCCGTACCCGTGTAAACAGGGCCTAATGGTTACCTGATAACCTCGTGTGTGTTTAGCTTGTGATACTGTCTAATTAATCATGGGGGTTGCTTATGCTTTGTTATCCAGGCATCATGTGGCATCCACATATCATAAGACTTCCACAGGCTATGTAGGAACGATTTCATTGGCTGATGCCAATGTCAGATCATTGTGAGGCCATCTCATAATCTGGCCAACGTAATGCATAAATATAGGTGCATAGAGCTGTCTTAATCAGTATTGGAATTCGCACTCCAGAACATCGACTTTGGTAACTTGTAGTCACCATCTTCATCGTTTTGATAACCGTTGTTGTTGCATTGAACTCCTGTATTGTTTGTATCTTGTCATTAATTGGCTAGGATTTCTTGTTCGGAACGTACTATTACAGAATTGGGACAGCACTCGAACTAGGCTGTTTACATTTTGACATGAGAGAGCTCTGCTTAAGTTTTGTTAAGCTACCAACTTTTAATCGCAAATATTTTTAACCATTTTTCATTGTACATATTCCTTCCTTTGTAGACGTTATCGCGCTTTTTTGTACGTGAATCGTGAAACACAAGCCGGTAAAGCTTAAAGCTGCACCGACAACCTTGTGATGTGGATGGTTGGATCTCTGCGACTCGGTCACACTTGAATAAAAGGATCATCTGTAACACGGTTTTCCTCTTCTTATTTTTCCTAAACGAAGGCTTTGTAATTTATACATCCTTTTGCGTCATTTCAGACAGCACCAAATGTTAATTGATATATTTTTTTAATTATCAGAAGAGAGCTAAAGAAACATAAATAAGCTGTGTTCGATCCCAGACCAATCCATTGTTGAATATCATCAAACCAAATTCTTTGAGGCCTTCCGGCTGTACACCTTCGACCGTCCCTTGTACTAATGAATTGGTGGTTTTGCTTGCCCGGATGTGATGCCATAAAATTTCAGCTTTCTTTTCATTATTGTTTCTATAACTGTTTCCGGCACTTTCCGCATGGCTTTATTCACCTTGTCCCAGAGAAACTCGTTGGTTTTTCTTTCTTCCCATGAGATATTTAACAGTCGCCTCCGTGATTTTGTCTCTAATGCGGCAAGTTTCCTTTCCATCTTTTTGCTATCTGTCCAGCCCTCACAACCGTAAAGTAAAACTGAGTCAACTAGGGCTTTTCTTAGTCTGCGTTTGTTCGTTAATTGTATGTTTTTGTTTTTCTATAATTGTTTGACAGTATTGTAGAAATTACTTGCAAACTTAACAGGAGTTAGCAACAGGGCCTCGGCCACTTTAATAAATTTGTCCGACGTCATAGGGCCTGTTGAAGCGGCCTTGGTGTCGTTTTCAATATCCTTTAAAGCTCCTCTTATGTTCTGGTAATTATGTTGACGAAAACGTACTTCCATATCAGTTCTTATCGATTCTGCTGGTAAAAAATACGGCTACACTTGATACAAACAATTGCTATCTGCTACACTTACTTTCGAACTGGAATTTTGTTACTTCCATTAACCATGGCTCTTATCTTTGTATGTCTAAAAACAAACAAATGAAAACTAGGTGTCAATATTTAAGAAGAAGAGATGACCTTTAACCAGATACTATGGAAATAAATTCGTATAAAAGAAACAGGCCAGTAGCGAAGGCGGTCGGTCGGGGATGCCCAGATCAAACTCTTTTTACTTAAGCATTTACTCAGCCTTTAGCCTTTTTATAGGCCACTTTTTACGTCACGTGACAAGGCAGCAATAAGGGTCAAATTTAACCACGCCTAGGGGGACCATATACAAATATTTGACCTAATTTTTTGACTCAAATTGGAGAGTCACATTACATGGATAAGATAAAATAAAAAAAACGATGGTTTCTTTTCATGAGATGGTGTGGTGCCTGATCAAAATCTTGGGACACCAGTGTCCCATCGTAGTGAAAGGGTTAAAGTCATATAATAAGCAAAGCCAAAATTATAAAAAGCTCTATTCGTCGGCAACGTACAACACTAATTGCTTTCCATCTCAGCAACTTTCAAAAAAATAATGCACCTAATGTACCTAAAACCGACGGGATGTTTTTCTTAAAAAACGGTTTCAGTGTGCCTGAAGCGAAACAGCGATATTTAAAATTTAAAATCTTTACGGACGATTGCAGGTGCATTGTTTTATCCTCCTCACTTCCTTCGTCTGTGTTAGAATTATTCTGCAAATTTCTCAAAGAAATTAACACATTCGTTCCATATTACTGGCATATGGGCATAATTTTTACGATACCTGACGTATTTTGAGTCAGATATGGTAAACCTGGGATCCACAAACACTTTAAGTGATATAATAAGACCCGTAACCAATTAAGAATCGAAGAAAAAAGTAATAAATTTCTACTGAGCATTGCTTCCAAAACAAGAAGCCAAAGAATTAGTAGTGTCTCCTTATGAAACCGCTTGAAATGCTATTACAGCCGCATGTATGTTGCAACGATTTCCAAATTTGGGGGTCCACAGTTAACAATTCTTATTGTTAGGCGTAATAGGAGGCAGTGCGAAGGCAAGACTGCGAACCTATGGTATAGAGAAAAGTTGAATATTCTAGAGCCTCCTATTTTTTCTTCAATGAAGCTGCTGACCGAGTGAATTGCCAAGCACGTCCTGCCCGATGTCCTACTAGAGACAGGGAGATCTATGTGTATGTAAGCAAGTCCAGTACAGAAAATAAGCATGAAGTCAAATGTTGAAGCGGAGAATGATGACTATCTTTTCTCAAAGTGCTCTATGAAATGACGTAGAAACCATGAAATATCTACCTTGTCTCTTCTTTCCCATCCTTATGAGTGTGATGGTAATTACTACAGTCTAGGCTTCAACCCTCTGAAGATGTGTTATTCTTTAACACCGTGCCAAGCTAATTGATAAATTATAAAACTTTGCGGGTGTCCTTATAAGAATTATTAGGAAATTTGCCTTTTGGTTTGAACAGTCTCGCCCAGTTGGAGATTGTTCGTTTTTGGGAAGGAGAGAATCCGCATGGGAAAAATATCAACAGGGAGATCATTAATTACGCAAAGAAAAAGTAATAGACAAAAAACACAGCCCTAAAGAACATCTGCGATGATTGATGCAAACGTCATAGGGCATCTAGAACAAAGTTGATTTTACTGTTCGAAATAGAGAATAAATAGTTTCTGAAAGAGGGTCAAGAGCACACTAGGTCCGTAGTTTCTTAATGAGAACAGCATGCCAAACCTTTTTGGATAAGATACCAAGAACTATGATTCCAAGATACCAAGAACTATGATTCATTCCTTAATAAGCCTTCCCAAATGCATGAAACTGCCTTTTTTGTGCTTACATTGTGGTTGCTGGGACGGTAAACATACTTATTGCTTTCACGTTTCGTTATTGGTTACAAACAATGGCCTGTAAGGGTCACAAATAAGAAAAAAAAGGGATTTATTTACACTTTTTTAAACATTTTGTGGTGATTTTTAGTGTGAATAAAACGAACAAATCAGCAAGAAATATACTGAGAAGTTGACTAGAATGTACCCGACGCAATATAATTCAATGTATATGCAACCGAAAAGATCGAATGGATCAGTAACAGGCACAGAAACCTCAAAAGTACCTTGTGACTATAAATGCAAAGAAATTATTTGCTATCAATATTAAGGTTACTATGAAAACATAGACAAAAATTAAAAGCGTGATTTCCAAGTTGTTGGCGCGAATCCAATTTATTTGCGCCTGGGTATGTATGGGCAGTATATAATCAGTTCTCGATCACAGCGAAAACATTATCTTTGTACTAACAAAGAATCGCTGCAGCAAAAATGGTTCCTTCACGCTAACAGAAAAAAGGAGGCTCTATTCGTACCAACAAATTTACCCAGTGGGAATTATGCTTAAAGCTATTGTTCCTAAATGTTTATAAAAATGCTGCACTCGACACTCACATGTGCATGCGTTGTTTACCATGAAAGCTTTTTCCCTTGCAAGCAAAATTCCTATTATCCTCAAGGTTTCTGTTTCACAATAATATGACAATGAAGAATTGAAATACTACATACCCAGTCTTTTCCTTGATATGGTATCTGAAATGAATTTCCTTCTAATTTGAATTCGGCTTTGTGCATTTTAATACTGATACCAGCTTTGAAAAAAATACCATAAACCTTTTGCGTACTTGCAAACTCTATTTTACCATACCCACTAGCTGTCATTGGAAACCAAAGCAATCCTTGGAGTAAGCTAGGGTGTCTGAAGTCTCTAATGATTACTTCATTGTTTTCTGTGAAGTAAAGAGAGAAAGACTGTATTAATTTATTAATGTAAATAAATCAAACCGTGCAACAATTAACATTTTAAGTATACCTTTACATTGGCTTTTGGCTCTTCTGCGATTCATTATTCACCTTGAGAATGGCATCAAGATGACACCGAAACGTCGGGAAAATATGATTGTATTATTATTAACTTTTATTTTACGCCATTTAATGCGATACTGTTTCTGACTTACTTACTTTCTCCGTTTAATGTCTTCTTCTCCCATAGCTATGGGGTTTGACCTGTTGCAAGACTCTTCCACCTGCCTTTTTCATGGCATCTTCCTCTCTGGGTCTGACACATCTCATATCTTCTTTGATCATCTTCATCCAACTCTTTTTCGGTCGTCCGAGTGGTCACTTTCCATCAACATTTAGGTTTAAAATCCTTCCAATGGGCTCCTTGGTATCTCTTCTCCTCAGATTGCTATACCGTCATAGTTATCTCTTTCTCAGCAGTGTTTCCAATGACTCCACACCGCATACCAAAGCATTTGTCTGTCGCAGCTTGTCAGTACAGTCTACAATCCATTATTGGCCAGCCTTCTGAGCCATGCAATAACACTGACCTGATGCATGCATTGTAACTTTTTCCTCTATTCTTTAGTGGTAGGCTCCTATTTACTGGAAGATTGGCGATCTCCCTCCACTTCTGCCATGCAGCACAAACTCTCATCCTCACAGCCCTTTCAACTCCTCCCCCATTGTCCAATAGGTAACTGGAGCCCCACCTTTATCAGAAACTCGTCTTACAACCCACCAACAACTCTCACTCTCAACTTAGAGTTGGTATATATTAACATCACCAGCTGTACTAGATGTTCGCGGACAATCTGCCTCTTCAAAGCCAACTCTATGGCCTTTATGAGGATCCGGTCTAAGGTCTAAGGACCCTGTTTCTGTGATACTGTTTCTGACTGCATGTGTAATTGTGTTTTCATAAAAATGATGTTCTTCCTGGTTTAATGCTGCTGTTGTATGGTGTGCAACAGCCTTGGCCAACATAGTTTTACCACAACCTGGGGGTCCATACATAAGCACGCCACGAGGAGGGTCTATACCAATTTGCTTGTATAATTCGAAGTGTGTCAAGGGTAGTTCTACTGCTTCTCGTATTTCTTGCTTTTGGATATCCATCCCTATAAGATAATGGAGAACATAGAAAAATCATAAAATATAAATCAAAGTGCTTTTCATTTTTGAAAGGTGTACTTTACAAAATATCAAGTCCAGGAAAATGTTAAAAAGCAGCTTAACACGTTGAGTGCCAGACCTCATATGAAGAGGTCTGCGCTGTTGCCATGGTCACGGCTCTGACTGATTTATGACATGTTATACCTTTTTGAAGTCAGCTCGACAGCGGGAATTCGAAAATCATTGTTTTGGATTCATAATGGCTTCCACGAGTTTACTCGTGATCGGCACATGGACGGGAATTGCCGTTAGGAGGCCAATCACGAGTATACTCGTGATACGAGTTTACTCGTAATTGACACAACCGCGGACATAAATTAGAAAATAACCTCAATTGTGCCAATCACGAGTAAACTCGTGATGTATAAATTTAATTGCTAGAGATGAATTTCAAGTATTATTGGTTCTGGAAATTTATTCGGAGCGTTTTTATTACTTGCAAATAGACATTGGTTCAATAAAATACGCACGCAAGTACCATAAGGCAGTGGAGGAAGAACCAAATTTAGGTGAACAATAACTTAAATCTATTTGGAAGACCACCAATAACTTAAATCTATTTGGAAATAGTGTTCACCAAGGAAAAGTATTCATGCTGCCCAGATTAGGAGGTTACTATGTGATTATTTCTGCGAACTACAGACATAATTCTTATCATGCTCCATGCAGTTTTACAACCTATTCCTTTGTTCAGCTGTACTCTTCTAAGTTTTCATAAATTGCCAATCAATTTAACTTTTAAGTGAAACAAGATACAGTAATGGATGATTTGGGATTCCTAAGCAAAACGCGGTTAGCTAGACAATAAAAGCGGCATCACTCAACCAAAAGAAGATTCTGACCTTTCTTGTTCCTCACCCAGGCGGAAAGATTTGAACTCCATTTCTTTGACCCTATTTCTTTTAACTTTGTGACCTGGAAATACACTGAATGTTGGTTGGGATAATGTCTTTTGTTGATTGCTTTTTATTATGTCAACTCTAATGTGGGTATCTAAGTGAACTCATTGTAAACACAAGAGTCAAGAGTCTTTTCTTGCAGCAATGAACAATGGAAAAGAAACCAGTGGTTGTCGCTTTCCGGTAGTCCTTGGGGACCATTTTTTCAACATAAGGGACATAATTTAATCTGTGTAAAAGGATTAGGTAGCTCAATTCACACCAAACAAAACGAATTTGTAAAAGGAGCTAGTAGGAAGCTGATGACCGTAAAGTTATATTCAGACAGAAAGCATTCCTCCTTTGACCTCGAACTGAACAAGAGATTTCTTCTAGCAAGATCAGCAGATCCGACGGTGGTGCACCTTAAAGTATCCGTAGAAGACGCCTTCAAATATACAGCGTTTTACTCGCCTGGTGCACAATCTCTTGCCTGTTGAGAGCTCCTTATGATTCTCCACGTAATCACAACGAGACGCCGATTTTGAAGCATGCCAAAGAACGCGACTTGTCTTTATAGAGATTCTTCCCTGAAGGCCATTCTGCAATATCATTCAGCAACGCTCTAGGTGTTCCATCTCTCCAAGTTCTGGTCTAATCGAGAGGAGAGGGTTGGTGGTCTCATAACATGTCTTTTACGTTGAAGTAACATTGCCCTACTCGTGATAACTGATCATATTCCTTTCGTTCGTAACTCTTTTTAATTATTTCTTTTACAGCTTGCCACGGAAGGCATTTTAAACATACGTACCGTTGCCTCACTTGGTAGAGAACGCTTCTTCTTAGACAAATACCAGGATCTCCTTTACGTTACGTACAAGTAAGTGTGCCTGCGTTACTATTTATGAATGGTTGTGGTTATTTTAAGACTACGACATGCGAGTCTCCGGTCCCAATAACAAAGCAGGGCACCCAAGTGATGCTTCTGTTATGACGATCTTGTCGTTTCCGAATTTGCGATGTTTTGTTTTTCAAGTTCTCAGCCACAGACCTGCCCGGTTTGGATGAGTTTACCTAGAGAAATACTCTATCCCGTATAGCCAGACCTGTATTACTGGCGTATCCGATTTCCCTTACCAAGACACAGCGAAAATCACGAGGAGAATGGTCAGTAATTTTATTGTTGCTCCTGACTCACATAGCCCAGTGTTGTAAGGGTTTCATTTATTTTACACCATTAGGAAATCTAAAATCAAGGCCCATGTTTACGGTTTGTCTTTCGGATCATCGATGGCCGTCATGATGTTTTGTAATGCAGCCGCCTTCCGACTCGGAGGGTATCTTGTGGCGAAGAACGAGGTCGAATTCGAGGACATGTTTAAAGTCATTCTTGCCATTGTGTTTGGTGCCATGATAGCTGGTCAGATTGCCTCCTTTGCCCCAGACTACGTCAAGGCAAAGATATCCGCTGCCCGACTCTTCCGTCTCTTTGATACAGTGCCACGCATCGATAGCTACAGTGAGGAAGGAGTGAAATTGGTAGGTTTCGTTCTGTACTTTTTGTCTTTCGCTTTGTGCACCATGGAATGTACGCATCTATTGTATCAAAACTATGTTAAATATGCGTCATTAGCCTATTTTGAACTCTTTGTGCACCATGGAATGTACGCATCTAGTGTATCAAAACTATGTCAAATATGCGTCATTAGCCTATTTTAAACGCTTTGTGCACCATGGAATGTACGAATCTAGTGAATCCAAACTATGTCAAATATGGGTAATTAGCCTATTTTGAACGCTTTGTGCACAATGGAATGTACGCATCTAGTGTATCCAAACTATGTCAAATATGCGTCATTAGCCTATTTTGAACGCTTTGTGCACAATGGAATGTTCGCATCTAGTGTATCCAAACTATGTCAAATATGCGTCATTAGCCTATTTTGAACGCTTTGTGCACCAAGGAATTTACGCATCTATTGTATCCAAATTATGTTAAATATGTGTCATTAGCCTATTTTGAACGCTTTATGTACCATGGATGGTACGCATTTAGTGTATCCAAACTATGTTAAATATGCGTCATCAGCCTATTTTGAACACTTTGTGCACCATGGAATGTACGCAGCTAGTGTAAGCATACTATGATTAATTTGCGTCATTAGTCCGTTTTGAACGCTTTGTGCAACATGGAATGTACGCATCTAGTGTATCCAAACTATGTCAATCATGCGTCATAAGCCCATTTTGAACGCTTTGTGCACCATGGAATGTACGCATCTAGTGTATCCAAACTAGGTTAGATATGCGTCATAAGCCAATTTTGAACGCTTTGTGCACCCTAGAATGTACGCATCTAGTGTATGCAAACTATGTCAAATATGCGTCATTAGCCTATTTTGAACGCCTTGTGTACCATGGAATGTACGCATCTAGTGTATCCAAACTATGTCAAATATGCGGTCATTCTGACGTTAGTACTCTGAGGAGTGTCAGACGAAAAAAGCTTTTCAGTACACAATGTTTTCGCTATTTCATGCAAAGACTGTCTCTGTAGCACCCATTTCCATCCTTTCATACATAAGCCATTAAGTATTATGACAGCAAAACTCAAAGATCTACAAAGAGCGCAGAAGAACTGGCACTATCAGAGTCATTCGCTTGTCTTCAAAATGCGTAATGATAGTCAGGCACGTAGGGTGTTGATGGAGTCTTTTAATGTTGTGTTTCGATGCCCCTTTCCCCTAAAACTAGTCAAATGTTTGAGGGAAGAATGAGTTAAGTGGCAGCTTTCCTTGCCTATTATTCACTAGTATGACTTTTATTTCTTTTAAAGTTTGTCGTTATGCAACTTGTTTGGGTTTACTTGATCAAAAGGTCCCAATTTAAAGTCCATGTCCGACCGCCCTTGACCCCACAACGCTATGCGCCTGGGATATTATAGATCTCTACACTGAACTATAAGTTGAAAATATGAGGCGACTTCACAAATTTTCTCTAATGAGATGTGCAAGGGGGGAAACACATATGGGTCTGCCAAGGTCACTAGCAGTTAAAACAAACCGAGGAAACCGCCGACAACCATGAAAAGAATCTGATAGTAGGTTTTTGTCAAGGTTCAAAGAGTCGAAATGTCTTGATAGACATGCGCATATGTAAATCAAAAAACAACCTTCGAACGTAAGCCATATGCATAAAAACAAAAATCTATTTAAGGAGAGGAAGCTATCTTGATTTGCCATAACTTGCTTGTAGTTACTTCCTTTCACATAAAAAGGTATCATTTGAGTAGATTACAGATATGTATTTTGCTGATAACTTTACCTGGAATTGTTGGCCTTGTTAGTTTCACAACAGAAATGCAAAAGAAATACAAAAGAAATATAAAAGAAATACAAAGGAAATATAAAAGAAATATAAAAGAAATACCAAGGAAATACAAAAGAAATACAAAGAAGTACAAAAGAATGCAACAGAAATGCAAGAGAAATATGAAAGAAATACAAAGG
>JAAAKM020073195.1:188657010-188698192 GCA_010016025.2 Alatinidae sp. Z8VKAUB7J3 | reverse complement strand
AAATACAAAAGAAAAACAAAGAAGTACAAAAGAATGCAACAGAAATGCAAAAGAAATACGAAAGAAATATAAAAGAATTATAAAAGAAATACAGCAGAAATACAAAAAAAACCCAAAGACGTACAAAAGAATGCAACAGAAATGCAAAAGAAATACAAACGAATTATAAAAAAATACAAAGGAAATACAAAAGAGAAACAAAGAAGTACAAAAGAATGAAACAGAAATGCAAAAATACGAGAAATTTAAAAGAGATACAGAGGAAATACAAAAAAACAAACGAAAAATATTAATCGTAAAAACGATGCAGGATTACAGGATAATGTTATGGTTGGGAGGAAATACAAAGGAAATACAAAAGAAAAACAAAGAAGTACAAAAGAATGCAACAGAAATGCAAAAGAAATACGAAAGAAATATAAAAGAAATACAAAGGAAATATAAAAGAAATATAAAAGAAATACCAAGGAAATACAAAAGAAATACAAAGAAGTACAAAAGAATGCAACAGAAATGCAAAAGAAATACAAAAGAAATCTAAAAGAAATACAAAGATATATATAAAAGAAATATAAAAGAAATACAAAAGAAATACAAAGAAGTACAAAAGAATGCAACAGAAATGCAAAAGAAATGAAAGGCCTAAGAGAAGTGAGGAACTCGCTCTGCTTAATCCCCTACAGACTTCCTAAAAGATAGAGTGTATTTCGTTTAAATGGTAATATGAAAATAGGCAGGTTTGGATAGTACAGTGCAAGCAGGTGTACTAAAATACAGACCCTCTTTTATCATGGATTAGATATCCGTAATACTTACAACCCGTTTTTCTGTCTGATATACATATTTGAAGAGTCGGATCACAAGCAACGCAATACTCTTAAGGAACAAAATCGACGAGACTATCATTGGTAACACAGATTGAATCAGCATTTTATATACTATTATTTCCATCATGACATTTCCTGAAACTTTATTCAGAAACGACACAGTCGTAATTGTGGACTGTTTCGTCTATGGAAAAGTTGAAACTCTATTACCGACTTGGTTTCGCTATCATTTGGCAGTGAAAATATTTATAGATATCGTAATATCATTGATATCAGCAGCATTAAACGGAGTTATCATCCTCTCGACTTATTTATCTCAGGGAGAACTTACAGTGACGGAGTATATTGATGTTTCTTTAGCACTACCGGACTTGTTAACTTGCACGCTGAGCTTTGCTTTAACAATGACATCTTATGGTATGTGGTATGATGGATATTTCAACTGCAAGCTGGCCATAGCTGATTACTTCTTCAAGGTGTATTTAACAAGTTGGTCATTTTTCAGCGTTGCAACCACAGTTGCTGATCGTTTTCTGGCAATCTTCCATCCATACCTGTACGAAAACTGGACCATTGTCAAGCGAATTTGGCCCGCTATGCCGATAGCACTTGGCTGTTTTCTACCCATACTTCTAATTACTTTAACCATAATTCCAGCAACATTGGTAGCAGCTGATATCTTATATGCTGTACTCGCAGTAGCAACTATCATACACTAAACTTCTAATTACTACGTAATTAAAATGCGCGATGGGATTCCACAACAAGTACATCAATGGTCAGAAGGCATCCATGAACCACATTTAGACCCCGTTTACACGAGAGGGGATCCGATCTAGATCGGATCCAAAAGTGTGCGGATAGGCCTTGCGTTTACACGGGACTGCTCGGATCCGTATACTTTTGGATCCGCTATCCGAACACTTTTGGGATCGCTTACAGAAACGATCCCGTTTGGATCCGATCCAGTCCAGGTCTCGTGTAAACGGGTGGATCTGGTACAGATCGGATCCAGAAGTGTTTGGATAGGAAACAAGACCAAAAAAAGCGAATCCGAGGCAATTTCGAAATGCTCTCTTCTTTGTGTGGCTGTGGGGCCAAAGTCAGTAGGCCTACTGCTGTTTGTAATAAAAATTGGAAGCGATAGAACCAAGAATATTCAAACGAAATTTCTTGGTGTCGATGATGGTCATGTTGCGATCTTATCCTATATTGGCCACCAGCAAACTTTGTGACCTTAAAATCGAGGACAACTTTCAGCAGAAGAGCCATTTCTTCTTCTGTCCAAACAAACTGAACCTTCTTCGATTTTTACGTAGCCATGTCTTGTTGTATTCCAAGTTTGAATTGCAAATTCATGCTTTGTTAATTTTTGTTGTTTAACGGCCAAAGATTTCTCAATACGCATGCGCACGGATGAGTAAACGCAAATTTTGAAATCGGATCCAAAAGTATGCGGATAGTTTTGGATCCGATCTAGACCGGGTCTCGTGTAAACGGGATCTTAATGTATATGGAATTCACTGCATGGCACTCTGTTTGCAGAAAAAGCATGTTTTTTCCCTTTCAGGAAAATATTGAATGTCTGTCTGTGACGCGGTATCCGATGCAGTTTCCCGTCCGTCAGCAGGAATCCCATGACGATCGGATTGTTGGTTTCCAGAAATCCGGCAAAAAATTCATCAAAATCCGGAAGTTGTTGGACCTGGGCAATCAGATCTTCGGCGCCCTCGAAAACCGCCCACTCCTGTGAGGCGATCGGGGGTGAGGTGCGGTCCGCCTCGGCGAAGACGACATCGAACACGATTACCGAGGCACCGGCGTGTTTCAGATACTGGATCATGGTCGCCAGCTTGATGCGCGACCAGGGCCATTGACCGACCTGTTCCAAGGACTCGTCATCGATATCGACAATGCGAACACCCAAATCGGGATCATACTCCCGGGGTTGAACCTGCATGAAGGTGTCGAATACGGTAAACTGAATGCGTTTCATCCAGTCGAAGTCCTGGATCCGCAGCAAGAGGGCAACCAACAAGATGACCAGCGGGATCGTGATGTGAGCCCGTTTGCCAAGGGTCTTGAGAAAGTCCGGCGCGCGTGTCCCCCGCTTTACTGAAACACCGCGCAGCATAACAACCCAAGCCACAATCAGGCCATAGGTTTCGAACCCGTTGCCGCCACGGCTTGCCCCGCAGGCCGCTGAGCCCATTTCCGGCCACACGGGCAATTGTTTGGAGCCGCCGTCTCTTCACCGTCTGGTGACAGAGGTTGATTTCCGCCGCGTCGGCCAGAGAACAGGCAAACGGCTTGTCGACGAACGCCGGGATTTGCGCTTCGAGAAACGGCTTCACACCGCGAAGATGGTCCTGACCGCAGACGGAGAGCACGAGTACGGCGTCGATGCTGCCGATCATCGCTTCCGGTGTATCGACGATCTCGACACCGCATGCGGCGATCTGTTCGGTAAACGCGGGAACGCGTTCACTAAAATTCTCAATTTATGGTCGAATGAGCATCTTCCGAAGTTTCTACGACCGTGAGGTGGAGGTGGGGATGAGGAAGGGGCAGTCCCCTCCTATACAGAATGCATTCTGGTCCTTTTGGGGTTTAATGTTACTTTTTGCTCACGTAGCAACAGCGTAGACTATAAATACTCTCAGCCAAAAATTCACCCCCCCCCCTGATGGGGCTCGATGTGACTTTAGGTTATATACAAGGGTAAATATACAATTTTTGACATACTTAGCTAGGACTGGGAATAAAGAGGCATGATGGTCTAAATTTTGGTCGTCCCGTAGAGTGAGAATTGTCGCTCCCGTTACCTTTACTTCATGGTTAAATCAGTTAAACTCTATGTTAATTCTAAAAGTCAAAAAGCTAGAAATTTTCGAAACTTAATGAAGATACGACCAGACAAAATGTAATTTCTTCCTAATGAGAAAAAATACAAAGGCTATCTGTTACTAATCCCCACAAAGGCTCTTTGGCTTAAAAGGGCGGGAATGAAACAAGGCCATTTAAGTATTAATTCATAGAGACAAAAATAAAGACAAGAAGTGGATTACAAACATTAAAATATTATTTTAAAAAAGAAAAATGTGAATAAGTTTTTTTCGAGTGTTTGTTTCAAAAGAGAGTATCTACAGTGTAGAATCTACACTGCTACCAAAAAATCTATAAGAGAAACGTTTCTCAGTTTCTAACACATTTGTCGAAAACATCTGATATACACCCTTTTACTTGGAATACAACGCTTATAGCCTAGACATCATCAGTGTAAAAATTAATAATCACCTTTTAATTGACGCGATTTTCTCGAATGCATGGTTGTGTTAAATAATATTTTATTACTAAGTACAGAGGTCAAAGGGACGCTCTGGAACTGATGTTCAGGTAAAAAAATACAGTATTACTTGCATTTTCTGTGGTGTCTCGCTGTTTGAAAACATGGATGCCCTTCATTACCATCTTCTTTGCTCAATAATGAATTTTTTAGGCCCAGTACCAAATCTCCATAATCCTTTTGATGATAGAGCCTTCTTGGAACCTGAAGTGCAAAATACATAAAGAAACACTCTTCCAAACCTTGGATACTGAGAGGCTTTCTAATGCAATGTTTTGAGGAAATGCCTCTCAGAGCAGTTACTTAAGATCCATGCCATTTTGTCTTTTAATTGATGATTTGCGTCCTTCAATTCTCAACTGTAATCTGAAAATAGCACTGATGAAGTGAAAGTTTACTTGCATGTGCTAAATGTTTGCCATCCAATCATTATTCAAAATGACCCTCATTAAATAGTATGGCTACAACTGTACGTTTGTAAACCTTTACCCTTCCCCTCATATGATGTGCTTTTCTAAGAACATAAGAAGACAATCGAGGATTTAAACACATACTTTGACTCCAAGACTTGATAAAGAAGTTTCTGAAGTTGTGACAAATGGCGATTTTTGCCCTTTGTCTCTGAAAAGATGCTTCACTTCCATAAAATTTTACAGGTGCACAAATCTAAACACTTATATATTATTCAAAAGCAATCAAATTAACCAATATAAAATTATTTTTCCCCGATAAGATATGCTAAAAACCTTAGAGAAGAGGTTTCCAATAATCTTATCAAAGAGAACAAAGAAAAGCGGTCTACTGTTGGTGGGTAGAGCCTTCAGAGATTGTATTTGCGTATTAACATATAAAAGTGTCAGTCATACTGTGGAAGTATGCACCAAAGTCCCAAAGATTAACTTGGTTGTAGTTTGGTGATTGAAGTTGCTTTTGAGCGTGTAGGGGTGGAAAGGTATTCTTTTAGGGAGGGGCGCATTGCAGAAAAAGACGTCTACAGCCGTCCGCAGTTGACAGCTGCGGCACAGCTGTCAGCTTCTGGATGATCTGCATGCGACCGCAAGATAAGGAAAAAATCTCTATGTTGAAGAAGATTAAAAGTTTCAGCTGGTTGTTTGTTGTCAGCAGCTTGTTAGGCATGGGCCAGATCGCCTATGCTGATTCTGAGTACGCCCAATCGTGGGGGCCGAGCATCGGAACTACCGCGCCAATGTTAGATGCACTGGACCATGCGGGTAACAAGCAAACGTTCGAAACAATGAAGGGTACGAACGGGCTTCTGTTCGTATTTAACAGATCCGTCGATTGGTGACCCTTCTGCATCCGTCAGTTCGTGAAACTGAATGATTTAAAAGACCAATTTGCAGCTATCGGTGTTGGTATTGCCGGTATGACCTATGACACCCCCGAGATCATCCAAGCGTTTGATGAAAAGTGGGAAATTGATTATCCCGTTTTGAAAGACGTGGATCGTGAACACGTGGAAGCTTGGGGTATTCGTAACCAAGAATACGGACCGGGTACCTTTGCCTACGGCGTGCCCTACCCTGGCGTGGTGCTGATTTCTCCAGAAGGTGAAGTTCTCGCCAAATGGGCGGAACGCCGCTACCGATCCCGCGCGGATTGGTCGGAAGTATTAGAAGAAGTAACGGCGGTTGTGGGCGGTCGTTAGACCGTCTCAACCCATAGAGATTGGGTAGCACGTAAGATGAGCAAGGTAAAAGTCATTCTCAGCTGGGTAGGTATCGTTATTCTTGGTCTTCTACATGGGGTCCTAGAAGATCTGATGTTTATCCGCGTGATAGTGGAATACGCGCCAGCCGATCGGCGCCCGGGCCTTGGCCCAGTCCTGCGCCTTGCGCGCCTCCTCGACGTGCTGCTCGATCGCCGCGACCCGGTCCTCGACCGATTCGGACTTGACGAGGACCAGGCCCACGATGGTCGCGCCGATCAGGGCGGCCAGGACGAACAGGACGGCGATCACCTTGACCATCACGTTCTGTTTGCGCCCCGGGACCGCCTCGGGGTCGGCGCTCTGCTCCATGCTGTCCGCGTCGCCCTCGAGGTTCTTGGGCTTGAAGCGGCGGGTCGTCGCCCCCCTCTCCCGGGCGGCGCCGGGGAGGGTCGCGAAGTCGACGATCAGTTCCGGCTTCTCCTCCACTGCCAGGGCCAGGGCGTCACACAACACCAGCCGGCCCTCGGCGTCGGTGTTGTCGATCTCGACGGTGATGCCCTTGTAAGTGGCCAGCACGTCGCCGGGCCGGAAGGCATTGCCGGACACCGCGTTCTCCACCGCCGGTATCAGCACCCGCAGGTTCACCGGCAGGTTCTCGGCCATGATCAGTTCGGCCAGGCCCAGCACGTGGGCGGCGCCGCCCATGTCCTTCTTCATGTTGAGCATGCCGGATGCCGGTTTGATATCAAGGCCTCCGCTGTCGAAACAAACTCCCTTGCCGACTAGGGTCACCCTTGGCGCGTTCGCCTTGCCCCAGGTGATGTCGATGAGCCTCGGTTCCTGTTCCGCCGCGCGTCCGACCGCGTGCACCGAGGGATAGTTCTCGGTGAGCAAACCCTTGCCGGCGATGATCTTGACCCGCGCCCGATGTGGCTTGGCCATGGCTTTCGCCGCGCCGGCCAAAGCCGGCGGGCCCAGATCCGCCGCCGGCGTGTTTATGAGATCTCGGATGAGGCCGATGCCTGCCGCCATTCGCTCCAAATTCGAGATGACGATCATCAGGATCGCAGTCATGTGGACTGCCAGAAACATGCCGACGACTCCCCAGACCGCGCCCCAGACAAAGATCGAGAGCATGACGATGAACTGGCTCATATTCAGTGGTATTCCGGCAAGGCGTGGCTGAAGCACATTTCCAATTATGAATTGGATTAATCCAATAAGGACAAGAATGATCAGCGGATTGGAGAATTCCTGAAACTGCACATAGGCATACATTGCCGGAAACAGAGTCGCGATGATCGAGCCGACCGTCGGGATAAAATTCAGGAAGAAGATGAGGAAGGCCCAAAAGGCGGCTTGCTCGAGACCGATCCACGTCATCACGATGTAGGCAAGGCCGGCGGTGAGCCCGCTCATCAGCGTCATGATCCACATATAGCTTTGCACGGCGCGAGCCACGCGTTCCAGAATGCGCTGCACATGCTCGCGCTTGTCTTCATTGTGAATGAGGGCTCTAAGTTTCACCTCGAAGAATGTCTGCTCGATGAGCAGGAAAATCACATAGACAATGATGACGCCGAGTTGACTGACGAAACTGGCAGCTGCCGATACCATCATTCCAAAGAGTTTCTCTACGCCCAGCCGATCGAACATCTGATTGAGCACATCCTTGTCGGACAGCCCGGCGAAGTCGGCAATCTTGTTGATGAGAGGGTTGAAACTACTTTGAAATTCGGCGGTTCGCGCCGTCATCGCGGTTAGATTGGCGACCACCAGGTTCAAAACAAAGAATCCCGAAACGAAGATCGCGATAATGGCGATGCCAAGCGCCAAACCACGAGGGAGCGATAGTCTTTGAATGCCATCCGCAACGGCATTGATCAAAAACCAGACAAGCAGCGCGACAGCGAGCTGAATGAGAACCGATGAAGAAAGAAGAAGAATCAGACGAGGAAGAGATAGAACAGCCGCCACCCAAAAGGCCAAGCAAGAAGCCTGCACAGGGAATGATTGCAGCAAAGGAACCAAAGAGAAAGCCCGAGCCCAGGAAAAGAAAGACCGTAGAGGTTGACCCAGAGGCCGAAGTGGACCCTGAGTCCAAGAAGAGGAAGGGCAAGGCAAAGCCTCCTGGGGTGGGCATAAAGGAGAAGAAAATATCTGCTACGCATGAAAAGTTGGAGCAGATCAACAAAACAAAACTTGTGCAAGGTGTCATGTACTTGCCTGCCACAAATATGAAGCTGCCACCAAAAGATGGAATGGGCGCGAGGCCACTTCAGGTTCGAAGGATTTATGCAGATCACCTTAGGAACTTGAAGGACAGAATTAGAGCCAACCCTCTTGCTCATGTTGCTCCAATAGTTGTGCTTGTAGACAGGGAGGATTGCTCGGATCCCTCTCAGTTTGACAAGGAGCAGATTAAGAAGTACATTTACTGGGTGCTGGGAGGAAATCACAGCTTCAAAGCTCGTAGACAGCTCTATAAAGAAAAGGGTGACTTTAAATATCTAAATGTTCTTTGTGCTGTGTACGTTGGCTTGACTGACGATGAAGCCAAACTCGTGGCTAATGTTCACAATGCTGATAACGAGTACAAGCTGAAGATGAGCTTTGTTGACAAGATTCGATTTATGCACCGTGAGTACATGATCTTCAAAGAGAAGTATGGTGAAGATCTTAAAAAGACAAACATGTGGCTGGAGCTGAAGGAGCAGTGTGCAATAGAATGCTGCTTGAAGTATGATGAAGCCAACAAGAGAGTGTCGTTGATTTCTCACGACAATTGGTTTCAACTAGCCTTCAGGGAGGGAAAGGTGAGTCCATATAGTGAATTTACTTGTACGACAAGCTTTTCACACAATAGGACTTTACCACTTACATAGACAGAATCACCGACGCTGCAGAATGTCAGTAAAAACGTCTACTTAACATTCACGCACAGCAGATTTAAACCTGTAAACGCCTCCAGTCTTTCGAGAGCATTGTTAGGTTTTGCTACAAATACTGTTAGCGCAGTTTCATCCGCAAAGGAAGAAACACATACATCCTGCAGATAAAAGCACATCATTTCCACGTAAACTGGATAAAGTAAAGGGCCCAGGACGAAGCCCCATGGCACAACGCACTTCAAAAGAAAAGGCAATGCGATTACAACAGTTAAAACAAATTTCAAGACCTACCATACAGATAGTTCTCAATCCATCTTAAACAAACATTTTTTATTCCAAGACTTCTCATTTGAATTAAGATTAAATTAAATTAAAGTCACCGTTCCTGAATTAGCTTCAATGGGCGATTTTTTCTCACCAGATATTTTTCCGGTTCACTCTTTACTAAGTTGCATTTTACTAAGTTTTTATGGGCTATTGTCCAACATTCTTCAGATACCGCAACATTTGACGGTCATTCGCTTCCTGGAGTTGTATCGGGATAAACAGGCAAACAATCTATCAGTGAAGATTTTTTTGCAACAAAGATTGGTCAAGACAGATTGAGGATTCCACAGTGGTATGTTCAACTTTGATACCAACAATTTCCACACGTGAATCCAGACCACGCTCTACCAAAACGTTTCTAACACTTGTTTCCATGCATTCACATATCGGAGCTCGATCTTCAGTGGTCGAAGTATGTAGTATTAATGACCTCTGATCTTTTTGCTCTTTTCTTTTCTTCTTTTCTTGCCACCACACGTAAAGTGTAAAAAAAAATTCTGTCCATGATTAACTTTGTGCGGGATCAGGATGGTTACAGCAAGCTCGGAGGACACAGTATTGAATTCCGCCCTGGCCTGCACAACTATCTGCAGACATACAACCTTTTTACAGAACTGCGAGTCCCTGTTGGACCAGTGACGGGTTTTGAGTGGGGATTGTCGGTTCCCGCCGCCGCCCATGGTGCGATGGGGCAGGCCGCTGTCGCAAGTTCGAATGTGGGCGAAGCATTGGCAGTGATCGCAAAGTACACCCCAATGAGAAATGATCTGGTGCGATACGATTGGCGTGAAAAGTCGAACGCAGGCGCGCTGACGATAAAACCTTTGTTCGACATGAGCGTGTATGCAGACACGATCGTCGCGGCAACCATCGCCACCTTTGTGCAGATGATCGCATTCCTGGTTGGGTCCAGGAGCATTAGCGGACTCTCGGTGGAAACGCCTTGGCAACTTCAACACAACAACATTTCTCGAAGCGATGCCATTCCAGGTGTTGAGCTTCACTATGTCAAAGATATCAAACATGCATCAATCGTCGTGCCTGCAAAGATTCTTTCTCATCGGAATGCGACGAGGGATGCAGTGCAGTTCCGGCAAGCTTGTGAATCCTGCGATGCCGAGCTGGCGCAACTTCGAGGCAGTTGTGCCGCGGAAGTTAAGTCTTACCTGCAGAGCATGGCGTGTTCTGATTGGCCAGTGCTCGACGTTGTTGCAAGCCAACTGGCCATGTCCAGGCGCACGCTGATACGTAAACTAAAAGCGGAAGGCACGAGTTACCGGGCGCTTGCCGATGAGATTAAGGGGACGCTTGCCTGTTGGCGATTGGAAAACACTCGCGAGCCCATTGGCGACCTGGCCTTCGACCTTGGATTCCCTGATGAAAGTAACTTCAGCGCCCAACGCCAGGGCGTGCAACGTACCGAAGGCACCATCAGCCACGCCAATTTGCGCGAGGCAGATGGCTTTATCGAGTCGGTCACGTTGGAGCCCGGCGGACGCATCGCCGGCGACCTGTTCATTGACTGCTCGGGTTTTCGTGGTTTGCTGATTGAACAAACCCTGAAAGCCGGCTACGAAGACTGGACCCATTGGCTTCCTTGTGACCGAGCCGTCGCCGTGCAATGTACCTCGGTGGCCCCGCTGACACCGTACACGCGGGCCACGGCGCACACCGCTGGCTGGCAATGGCGCATCCCTCTGCAACATCGCATTGGTAACGGCCACGTCTTCTCCAGCGCCCATTTGAGCACCGATGAGGCCATCGCGACGCTTAAGGCTAACCTCGATGGTGAGGCGTTGGGCGAGCCGCGCGAACTGCGCTTTGTGACGGGCCGGCGCAAAAAATTCTGGGACAAGAACTGTGTGGCCCTGGGCCTTGCCAGCGGCTTCATGGAGCCTTTGTAATCAACCTCAATTCACCTGGTGCAATCGGGTCTGAGCCGCCTGCTCGACTTTTTCCCAAACCAGGATTTTGCGCAGGCCGAAGTTGACGAATACAACCGCCAGTGTGTTTTTGAGTACGAGAGAATTCGCGATTTCCTGATTCTCCACTATTACCTGAACCAACGCACCGAGCCTTTCTGGCAGGCCTGCCGTGACATGCCGATTCCTGAAACGCTGGCGCACAAACTGGCCTTGTTTCGCAACGCCGGGCGTATCGTGCGCGAAGGTGACGAACTGTTTACCCAGGTGGCCTGGTTACAGGTGATGACCGGCCAGGGTCTGACGCCAGCCAGCTACCCTCCTGGAGCGGATCGGATCAAGCCCGAGCAGCTCACGCAGTTTCTGAAATGCAGGGCTATTGCCGGTATGTGAACCAAGAAAACGATAAGAGTTTATTAGTTCATTGAAATACTTTTGATTTCATCCTCTGAAAGAATTTATCTTAGGCTGAGAAGAGAATAGTTAAGAGTAACCCATCAGTTGCCTTGAGATCGCACTACCAGTTAACAATTTCATGACCATACTGGTGCCTCCAAAGGGACTCTTCGAAAGCATTGAGGCCTGAATACCAGTTAAAAAATATAATGACAATACAAGGGCCTCCAAAGGGACCCTTCGGACGTATTAAGGCCACACTACCAGTTAAAATTTAATGACCAGAAAGTACTCTATATATGGACCCTTTGGGTACATATACCCCTGAATTACGAGCTATTAATTTAATGACCAAAAATTACCACATAAGTTGTCTGCCTTTTGGTTTCGGGCGTTATAATGTTCTAAAGAGTCATAAAAAAACTTACTAAGGGGGTATTGGTTTCCATTGTCAGGGATTGATCCACACTGGTCTTAAGGAGGTCCGCGAACTAATCCACAATCCTTTAGGATGTGGTGTAAAAAAAAATAAAAATATTTTACTCTCTTGAAGTATTTATGATTTTTATCTGTTAAAATGAATAATTATCTAAGGACCCTCAAATCTCCTCTAGAACTAACGGGCCAGGGGACATTATTAACCCCGTAAAGAATGGTGTATTTTTATTTCTATGAAAAAAAAACTGATGGATAACACCCCGAAATCCCCCTTCAAAATCCCCCCTTAGATTTGAAACCACTTTTTACGTTTACACTCCTAAACTCAAATTATTCAGATTGGCACATATCCTTATATTAAATTTTAACTATATTAACTTTTCAAAAGTCTTCCTTTTATTAATTGCAGAGCACTTTTTTCCGTGAAACTTGTTACTACCCTGTAGATACTAAGACATATCTCAGACACTATATCAGAAGAAAATTCTAATTGCACCAGTGGAGTCACAGTATTGAGGTTAGGGGAGGCTAACTAAAAGTTTTGACAGACGACAGTTGATCCGTGACTCGCCATAGAAAACGAGTTTAGACTCTAGATAATCTAAACTAATTTACAGCTGAAATGATGTAATGTAATGTAAATGAAAAAATGTAATAATGTACGAAGGAAGAATTTAATTCCGAACGAAGAATTAAAAGCAAAGAAAGTAAAAGCGAGGAAAGAGAACAGAGCAAGGCTCAAGTCAAAGAACAAAGATCAAGTAAAAAGAACAAAAGGCTTATAAAAAGTTACTGAGTCACATCATTTTTTACAAATGAACTTTCTGTTTTTTTTCTGTAGCCTTAGCTTCACGTCTTCACTGATTTTTGAAGACGAGCTACTTTGTAAACTAATTGTTTGTTGCTGATGTCTTGCAACAGACAACATGTTTAGCCACTAGACAATCAAAAGTAATTTACTGCTGAACTGGTTAATGTGAAGGAAAACTTGGTGAACTGCGTGGTTAGTGCTACTTATTAATATTCAAGGCGTCTTTAGCATAGCCTACAAGATGGTTCAAATGCTAGTGTTTGCCAAGAATGCTCTTCCAGCAGTTGAATAGCCAAAAACTTTTGATTTCTTGCCACTTTGTGCGTTGGCAATAAATCATTATATTCATTAAAGCTTAACTACAGAGTGTAATATTACCTAGGTGATTTCATTTCATTTCCTATTGTTTTGCATGAAAAAAGCCGCCACCCAGATTTATGCATATTTTAGTGGAAAAAAAAAATATAAATCTTTTTTAGGTCTAGGCTGAAAGAGACATATCCTAACAGGAAAGTAGGTGGGGGGAATAGAGACACCAATATTATAATTATGTTGGTGAAGCAATGTTAACGATTAATTCTCTTGTAGGAATGCTTCAAGAGTAGCTGGTCAGTACACAAGGTGATACACCAAACAAAAGGTAATTAAACTTATGGATTTACTTGATAAGCAAATAAAAGATAGCAATTCCTGTCTATCATAAATGAGCACAGAAGTAAAGAGATGACGCTTTGGACAATTCCAAGAATTTTAAGTTGGATACAGAATTTGTTGTACAGTCATGAAAAGTGCATGTTTAGGCCCAATTTTCCAAAGGTTCTCCAAAAAGTCCTTCAAATTAATATTCCTTGTATATCTGATAATTCCTGCTAAATTACAAATTACTGTTTCCTGCCTTCTAAAACGTTTGTTTTTTTTTCTTTTGTATAACCTACTTCACATGTAAATGTAGGATAACAAACTTAGGGCAATTTTTAAATTTTTTTGCATATTCATTTATTAGGTTCTCCATGAAGGACCACCCCATCTGTTGATTCTTTTACATGAAAGCTGAATAAATAAAGCAAAGATGAAATTTGGCCCGAAATTAAATCATACATTCAGTACAATTTTGGAACAAAATAATATACTCCCACAGATAGCTGGGTTCATAATTGTTTGGTTTCTCAAGTGTAAGAATTAGCTCTTCAACACGAAAAGCTAAATTAATAAATAAAAGAACAAAACAAAAAAGATTGAAAGGAAAGACTAGGGTAAGAGAAATAAAGGCTGGGCAAGCAATGCAAAGAAGGCAACCTGAGGCCAGGGAAAATAGGGAACATGTTTTTCTTAATATTTTTTAACGTTAGTTACTGATTGCATGTAGAGCTTGGCTGTGGGAGATTGGACTTTGAAATTGTGCTTTGACGCTTTGGTAACTTGCCAAAGCTTGAGCTGTGATGTGTCACATCTCTGAGCCGAATTTTTGCTGCTGTTTAATATTTATACTGTCGCTCTGACAGAAGACGGTAAATTTCTTGGGATGAAAACTAGCCAGTGATGTTACGTGGATCCTATAGAATTATTTTATAAGAGATTTTTCGGATGCTGGATTTTTTAGCATGCATGTTGAGTTTTTTTTTGTTTAAGAAAAGCACTAATTGGCTGAGAGAAGGAACCTCCTGTGCCTTCGTTTCGGTACCAAGACCCTGTCTGTTCCCCGATTACGTTCTATCACCCCCGAACCCTACCTGCCCGCCCACAACAGACCGTCTCGCATGACATCTCAAAAATTGCCCAAACTGACTCCCATCTCCGCTAAATATTATCGCAAGAGTTTTGTCGAGCTGTATAATAGCCAGGAAAAACTAATCATTAATTTTTTTGTTTTTTATTTATTTTTTCTTTTTGACGTTTTAGCTAAATTTTGACTCATCTCATTTATGTGTATTGTACAATGGAATATATTCGACGTGAAGTTCAATTCTTTCGATATGATATGACAACGATACTAGGAAAGAAATATTTTTAATTAAAATCTATCCTATTCTGAATAGGGGATTGATATACATTTAAATTTTTGTCTTGAAGTATCGAATAAATTTTTTGAATAAAGTTTGTGAATCATTTTTTTTTTCAGTAAATTTTCAATTGAGTGTAAAATAAAAGAAATATTAATAAGCGATTTGATTTATTCTGTAAAACCAAGACAGTAAAGTTTTATACAGGAATATGTATTCGAATAAAATAAAAAAGTTGTCGTCTCTTCTCTGTAATAATTTTTGCATGTTTCATTTATTTTTACCTTTTTTCTATATATGTTTTAAGTTTTTAAGAATCGAAAGCGATCAAAAATTAACAAGCCCATTCCCCTCCTTGTGCCTTTTGCCCTAAATGCGAAATTTTGAAATAGCCATTTTTTCAAAATAGTCTAAAATTCAAACTACCATAACTTACGGAGTTGAGAAATCCTCCTTAGCCCCCAGGGCAAGGATTGTAGCTTATATAAGTTGCCCATTATTAGAATATACGGTTTTTGTGAAAGAGGCGGTCACATTAACTTTAGAGGGGGCTCATTCGATCAGAGATTGGAACTCCTAGCTCTTTTTCAAGAGTGATCAATGGGCAACTAGCCCACACCCAACTTTCCCAAAGGGCATCCGGTTAAAATTTTGAGATAGCCATTTTGTGCAAAATTTTCAAAGGCCAAATAACTTCCAGGGTTGGCTCCCCCCTAACCCTAGGGAAAGATGTTCCATTCGAATGGCGTGTATCGAAATAGTACAAAAATAAATATGACAGTGAAAGGCTATGAAAGAAGATGCATATGCCAGAAGCTACAATTAAGGCAAATTTAAGGCAAAACATGGATTACTTTATATCTTAGGATTACATTAACTAAATTATTTTTAAAAATAAAGTGAAAAATTGAAAATTTTTCACATATTAATCATTGCCAATAAGTAGCTCAACCACTCTGAGGTTGAGAGTGGCTTTTTCTTCATTTATTGAAAAATATTTCTGGGACGCTGGCGTAGCATTAATGCTTACATCGCTGGAAGTCAAAACGATATGTATGCTTCATATATTAAATAAAAAAAAAAATGTTTTTTCAACTTAAAGTAAGGAGTGACATTAAAACTTAAAGTGAACAGAAATTATTGCGTATATGAAGGGGGTTGCTCCCTCCTCAAACTTTTCGGTCTGACATCTGATAAAAATTTTGAGATAACCATTTGATTTAGCATAGTTGAAAGGTCCAATAACTATGCCTCTGGGATGATATGCTCCCTCGCAGCCCCTTGGGGAAAGGATGCAGGCCCCTGCAATTGCCGATTGTTTCCATATAGTATTTGTTATTGGAAACCATAAGGAAATATTTCGAAAGAGTTTTCTGCGGCAGGGGATTTTCCATGGGAAGATTTTTCTGTTTCGAGGAATGTTTCCGAAGGGAATTTCTTAAAATTCATATACAGAATTATTTTATTTTTCCTTTCTCTGTGGTTGCTTAATTTTATGTACAGGTGAGTTTTCCATGGGGGAGAGGAATGTTCCATAGGGGGGTCGCTTCTTTTAGAATATAGGCATCTTATCAGTGTTGCCATTGAAAATTTAATATTGTCGGAAAATTCACTTGCGAAAATACCGATGTTTGAAAAAAACTTCTATATTAAATAATATATGTATGCTTTAGTTTAGGCAATATACTTCTCCTGAAAGTCAAATCTCATAATTGAAATCCATGATTATTAGGGAAAATTCTAAGGAGTGACAGCCCTGGTCTTTCCCCCGAAATTGAAGCCTTGTTACGCCCTTTACTTAGATATTTCTTCTGCCTTCTAAATACGAAGAAACTGAAACCATGCGCCTGTATTTCAAATAAGTTTCGATATGGTTCAGTTTCCGGAGTGAAAACATAATGAGCCACAAAATCAGAAGTTTTGAACATGACTCAATAAAACTGCTGGAACCATGCCATACTATAAAGTTAATGAATGAAACATAAAAAGAAGGATGCTTACTTATTGTTTGCGATGTTTTGGTGTAAACATTCCAAATTACATTTTAAGGGAAAATTTCCTGGATTTTTTGTCACACTAAAGTAAAATCCAAAAGATTTTGCATAAACTCTTAGTTTGAGCAAAATAATTTTGATAAATCAAGCAGAAATCCATACCTAATCCAGCTTTAAATCACTGCATTCCACATTGGGAAGGAATTTCACTAAAATGGAAATTTATTTCTGACAAGTATATCCAACGGAATTGGCTCATTTTCAAAAATCTCCTATATTTAGATAGCAAGCAACATTTCATTGTCTGGGAGAGTCAGTAAAAAGAAGTCTTTCTGAGTTGGGATTTCTTTAACTTTGGAATGGAGCCAAAAGCTGGTCCTCTCTTTCCCCAGGTTAATTAAGGTTCCCAACAATTGCGGAATATATATTTCCTTGTCAGGAAAAAAAAATTATAGCAGAGTGTGGTAAGCCTTTTAACAGATTATACGAAAACATTTTTAACTAGGAAAAGCTGTCGGAGAATCATCTGAATATACTGCAAGCCTACTGCCTTATAAGGCTTTAAAAAAGTTTTTGGTGATTCGTTTAATTAAGAATCAACGTTGAATGGGTGCTATACATCTGATGCGCCAAATTATGGAAATGCGGAGGCAGGAGCGATAAGATTTTGTCTTCAATTTTTTATAATGAAGACTTCAAAATCTAGGGGGGGGGGGGGCAACTTTTATTTTTTGTTCATTTTTTCAATGAAAATACCAAAGTCCATATTTTTCAGAATCTAATTGATGATAATTACCCCCCCCCTGTCCTCAATTGGCATCCTTACTGCAAACATTTTTTGTAATGTTTTTTTTTAATTCTGACGCAGCATTCCTTTTACTACTATGATATAATGCTGGTGGTATGAATGTTGAACTCTTATCGGTTGGAGTTGAGACATAATCTCTAAGTACAGTTTTTGATGCTCTGTTAAAACAGGCACTGAAGATGCCGTCCAGATCATCCGGCACGCTCGTGAGGTAACACGAGGACAACTGCGGACGCAGCGTGCCGGAGTTAAACAGCGTCGGTGTCGAACTCATGAAGTCGAATGACGACAGCAGGTCGTAAAACCTGATGGTCCAGGCTTCCGGATCGATTTCGTTAATGGCGAGGCCCATGGCAACGCGCATAAAAAAGACCTGCGGCAATTCAAAACGTGTGCCGTCGCTCTGCAGGAAGTAACGGTCGTAAAGCGTCTGCAGGCCGAGGTAATTGAAGTTGAAATCGCGCTCCGGGCGGATCGCCGCGCCGAGTTTTTTCAGATCGTAGTTACCCAGACGCGGGTCCATCAGCTCAAGATCGATCGCACGCCGCACGTAGCCTTCGAAGTACAGCGGGTAGCGTTCAGTCATGTCTTCCTGGGTTGCTTCCTCGCGCCGGTTGGCAACAAAGCTGAGCGCTTCCTGGCGCAGGGAGTCGAGCAGGAGCCGCGCGGCGACGTAGGTGTAGTCCGGCTCGTTTTCGATGTACATGCGGGCGCTCATCGTTGCCGCCCTGGCGACGTCGGCCTCGGCCACACCGTCAAACAGCGAGCGCAGCGTTTCGTTCATGACCGCCTCGGCATCGGCACCGGCGATGTCAGTACAGGCTTCAGCGATCACCTGGCGCAGGCGCTTTTCGACGAGCGGTGCGGTGCTGCCGTCGCTCAGCGTGACGTGCAGCTGCGCCTCGCGCCGGACCGGCGTGGGCGCAGCGAGTTCCGCCTGCCGTTCACGCGCCCGCGCTTCACGATAGAGGACATAGGAACGCGCTACTTTGTGCTCGCCCGCACGCATGAGTGACAGTTCAACCTGATCCTGGATGTCTTCGATATGTAGCGCACCGCCACATCAGTTTTTGTATACTGTATACAATTTCTAATTCTTGTTTCAGATGAAAAAATGTAATTTTCGATTTATTTAAGGCCTAGGAAGCTACAAGTATGGGGCCTGTTAAATTTGAACAGTAAATTATTCCCAAATTTGAATTGGGTTCATCAGCTTATGAGTATCTTCTCTCGACATTGATTGTTAGAACCAATGACTATTCAACTTTAGTAAACATGTGAGAATCTTAGAATACAGGATTAAAACAAGCAAAATACATCCATAAATCTTTGTCATAGTTTCCATAATTTTACTTATAAAACGTTATAGTATCATCATATTTAGGTATATTTCATTAGGATTAACCTAACTCCACTTCTTGGTGATGTTCTGTATAACAAGCAAATACCTGTATTTGTGTATTTATCTTTAAGCTTTTTCTCGAAAACGCAACTAAAAAAAAATATAAAAATTTCCATACTATTATTTTTCAGCGTAAGAAAGGATCCTGAGGGAAAATTGGTTTAGAGTCTTAATTTTGGAAAACATTTTTCACATGAATGACGTCATGAAGACTCGGAAGTGCTTCAAAAATTTTTTTTTGAAGATGGATGTCTCTGCTTAACTCATTAAAAGCCACAATATTACCTAATTTAATTGTCAAAAGTATAGAACAATTCTATTGAAGTATATCAATATTTTCAAAGATTTTTGACTAAACTAAAATGAAACTAAACTTGTCTTACGAAAAAGATCAAAAATTATTTTCAGTGAGCGAATTATGATTTCCCGGTAATCAAACAGTTCGTGGTAAAGAACTGTAGTAAGGAGCGACCCGGCTGAATAATAACCAAAACTCTAAAAAATGGCATTTTGATATCACTAGTTACATCAAAAGAATCGCATTTTTAATGTTTTAGATTTTATATAGGAAAAATAGAAATTGACGTAACTGGGCAAGATAGAGCATAAAACTAAATTAAAGTATTGCATGATTTGATTAATTAGATTTAATCTTTATTTGAAGTATCTAGTTTAGTATTTAATGAGTGGCGTTAAAGTAAATAGCTCTCTCTGGAGACAGACTGGGCTCAGCAAGAGAAGACTTATTAATCCCAGGTCTCTTGCCGGGTCGATGGTCCTTGGTATTTAAAACCGAGGCAGTAGCTTACTAATTTTTGGACCCAAAGACATCCGGACTCAAGCCAGCATCTTGCTAAATCCAGCAAGACCACCTGAAGTCAGGCCAGAAGCTAGGAGGATCTTCAAGAAACATGTTTTGCAGATTCCTTTGGTTAGAGCAATTACTTTATAACAGACAGAATTATTTCCTTCTGTTAAAACTTAACTTTTACTCCACCCGACCACTTTTATAGCAAAAAACTGAAAACGGTCGAGATCAAATATTTTGATTAACGGTTATTAGAGTCTGAATGGCTAATATTCGATAGAGAGACTATAGTTGTACTACTTTCATTATTCACCAATACCAATACTGAGGGTCTTGCAATCTTTGTAGCAAAATATTTAATGTTTCTGCTGTTCAAAAAGTATTTCTTGCCAAGAAGTTGATTTTTGTTATCCTCTTTTGCCTTTCCATTTTATTCCTTACTTCACTAGGAAGTCAAGATGAGTATCCTCAAGAAACTAACTGAGGAATTAAATCATGGAACGTCTTGAAAGAAAAGAATATCTATCAAATCTAACAGATGAAGATGAAGGTCACGATAGGGATACTGATTTTCAGTTTTGAAGAGGATGTCGAAGAAGATGTCATAGAAGGTGAAACTGACGAAAAGAAAGACGAAGGGGGCGTTGATGAGGAAGCAGCCTCTTTCATATACGAAGTAATTTCTGTTCGTTTTAAGTTTTAATGTCGCTCCTTGTTTCAGTTAAAAAAACTTGTTTTTTTAATTTAATATTTCGATAGGACAACCGCCTCTCTCTTTCAGTGCGAATGAAATATTATGGGCAATGAAAACAACCAAGAAAAAAACCCAAAAGAAACACGGACAGTCAATGTGAGAAAAACACGAAAAAAAATTAAAAGATAAATAAAATTCAATTAAAAGCCAAAAATTCTAAGAAGTAAATACAAATACCTAACAAATATAAAGAGAGTCATTCGCCAACATCCGCGATTAGCACAAAATCCAAAAAATTAGAACTGCAATTGAGGGATACTCGCAAACAACTGAGAAATAAAAGAAAAATTATTCACTCAAAATAAAACGAGTCAGCAATTAATAAATTAGAGAAGTATGTCATCTGGTTTCTGATTTTAGTGATTGCATTCCTTATAGACACCCTTTGAGATCTAAAGGGCTGTTGACTTGTTTGATTTTGTGATTGGGAAGGTGGTTCAAGTTTTATTTCAAGGATTACTAAAGTATCGGCATCTCTTTTGAGAATACCGAAATAGGACCTATTTATTCAGGTTTCGGATTTACTCGTATTTTAGTTTTTTCAAAAGAGAAGCCGATGCTCTAGCAATCCCTGAAATGAAACTTGAACCACCTTCCCAATCACAAAATCAAACACGTCAACAGCCCTTTAGCTCTCAAAGGATGTCTACAATGAATAAATTCTAAAACCGAATAAATGAGTCATATTTCGGTTTTTTCAAAAGAGAAGCTGATGCTTTAATAATCCCTGAAATAAACCTTGAAAGACCTTCCCAATTATAAAATCAAACACGTCAATACAGTGTTACTCCGGTACTGACCTTCGATCAGCCGCTTTACTGAAGAGCTTTTCCATTATTGCTTCCAATACAGATGCAAGTCCTGACAAAAAGGTGTCATGTGGCTGAGTGGCTTCTATACCCTCATGAGTAACGTTGGGGCTTGGGCAGATTATTGAAAGATCTGGGCTTCAAGAAATATTGGAAATTATATAAAATCCGATTAGAAGCTGAAATTTCTAGATAAACAGAGGATTCTCGCCTCTGAGTTTGTTTGACCTGCGACAACGATAGAAAGTACTGTCCAATAGATTTCTTTTTTGTGAGGTTAGACCTGTAGGACATATGGAAAGAATCCACAATAAGTGTTGTGGAATCTTCACGCTTCCCTGATAGACAACCTTCATTTACAGAATCTGGACTTTTCTCTCCCAAAACGACCTTACCCGATTCTTCCACTATTTTTTTTTCATATGATACAATTCATATCGACAATTTCGACAAATTTTATTAATAGTTTAAGATAAAATAAAAATAAGATTTATACATCATGAAATAAACATACAGTATTACATTTTACTCTTCCCCCAAAGACTCATTTGTAGGTAAACAAGGGGGGAAGACAAACGAGTCACTCACTCAAAGAACAAAAAATTAAAATAATCACTTACTCGCAGAGAGAAGAGCAGAAAGAAGAAGAAAAGAAAATATAAATAAAACAAAACTATAGAAAGCAAAACTAAATACATTGAATAGACTAAATTAACCGAGTAGATTAAATAGACTGCAATAATAAACTTATAAGAAAAATAATTAAATAAATAATAAAATAACTTCTAAGATTCCAAAGGATTTTTAACATTTTTTTTTTTCATTTTGATCAAATCATAGTGACGCTTGAAAGACAGTTTGTTTTAAACTAGACTATTTGCTCCACCAACTCCTGCAACTTTAGCGACATTAAGAAACGAGTTTCACACCGACTTTAATGGCTTTACAGATCACACAGAAATGTACCTTTTTGTTTGAAAAGGCATATGTGTGAACCAATGGCTTTGTGTTAAATGCACTTGTTATTTGAATGTTCTTGAAAGGCATATTTAAGCACATAGAAATGTACTATGTACATACTTAATTACTAACAGCACAGACTCCAGATTAATATTTTGTAGAATCTGAGCTCTTTTGACAAATTGGAAACTTCCCAATATGGTTTTGTGAAGATGAAGCATAGACCAGTATGAAAATGAGTTAGAAAATACTTTGAATTTCCCAACTGATATTGGATTTTCATTATATCGAATGTTATTGAAAGAAAATTGGCGTTTTTTCCAAGAATAACAATTACATTATTGAATTGCAAGTAGTCGAATAATGTTTTAAAATTTGAAGAACGGCTAAATTACCATATATTTAAAAGGTGTTCGAGAATTTTGTGTAAGGTCTATTTTTTTGTTTCTTTCTGTAGGAGATCGACAAATGGAGACGTACCCTATGACTGTGTCAGTCCTTAGCGGGAAAAAAGTCTTTTTACGCCAATGCGGACTTCCTTTGCCTGCCAGGCTTTCTGAATGAAGGCGGATGAAAATAGGAAATCTTTTAAATAGTTCGTGTCTTAAGCTATATATCTTGCCTCAAAAGATCTAGAAAGCTTGGGTTTGTTTTATCTTTAATCTTTAAACCTTTTTTCTTAAGTCAATTTCATTTATTTCTTTATTTAATTGTGTTCTTTGCAAACTCAGTTTTGCAAAATGGATCAGAACTGTTTCTATAAGTTCATCTCCACTGAAAAGATAAACATATGAGACTTGCCCACCGGCAATGGTGGCTGTAGGATGGCGGCGTCCTGGATGAGTGGAGGGTCGCTCTTGGCCTTGAGCCAAGGGAGGAAAGTCCGAACTCCATAGGGTGCGATGCCGGGTAACTGCGAGGGCGCCGATCTATCGGTGCTCATCAAGGATACACGCGGGAGGCTGAGCCGTGAGGCAGGTCGACGGAAAGTGCCACAGAAAACAAACCGCCTGAACTCGTTCAGGTCAGGGTGAAAAGGTGGGGTAAGAGCCCACCGCTCCAAGAGCAATCGAGGAGGCACGGTAAACCCCATCGGGAGCAAGATCGAATAGGGGACCTCGGAGCGACCCGCTCCGCTTGTGAGCTTCGGTTTACATGGGTTCCGGGTAAGATCGCTGAGATAAATGATCCTCTCCGTTCTTCGGGACGTAGACAGAATTCGGCTTACAGCTCATCCAGGACACGCTACTTCTAAACGGTGGAAGGCTACCGAACCGTGCTAGCGAACAGAATCGGGAGAGGAGTCGGGTTCCGAGCTCTTGGAGGTGACTCCGATGATTTCGTCTGATTCGTGAATCTTCAGATGCGTTTTAGAAGGTGGAAAGTACTTGCTGCAGTGGAAATGCATTTGAACGAATAGACGCTTCGGAGCTGCGGTATGAACGGATACGGTGATGTCGGGTTGCGGCGCCAGCTTCGCCAGTACGGCCATAATTTGGTCGAGTTCCTCCAGCGTGCGTTGTTTGCCGCCATTGTAGATTTTCCCTTCCTGATTGATGTAGATCGTGGAGTCGATCGGCATCTGGATGGGATTGGGGAGGGCTTGCCCATGGGCCTTGCGGAGCCGGTGTCGCAGGTCTTGCAAAAAGTAGATGTTTGGTTCTTGGGGGGATGTGCTTGAGAGAGTATGTTAAAAAAAAAAAAAAAAATTATGGATTTAAAATTGTACACATGGTTCCCTACAGAGAAGAGGAGGATTTAGATACAGTTTTTCTGTAAATTTTCCTTGACAACGGTCAGAATTATGACCCAGCCGACTAATTAAGCTATATCCAGAAGTAACAAAAAGAATGAAAATAGCTTTTTTATGACACTATATAGAGAAACTACTTATCTCTCCCCCTTCCAGAAACTAGATTAATTCAGAAGTAAATAAAAAATTTGAAATTATATAGAAATTACATAGTTGGAAAACTTTTTTTTCAGTTTGTCGCTTACTATGGACGAAGTTCTTTATCTATTGTTCATTAGTATAAATCGTTAAAAAAAAAACCTTAAAGGGAGTTTGGACATCTCCCGATAGGAAAAAAAATATACTAAACCAAATGAAAATATAATTTTTGCACTGATTAACTTTAAACTCCGCAAAATACAGTAATGAAGAAAAACTTTTAATGTTTTAATAATAATGAAAAAAATAACTTCGAAGTAAAAAGCTGAATAGTGTACAATATATTTTAAATAATATATACATCCTTTATGCAAAAGATGCATAATGCATATGGACTTTCCCAACTTTAATTGACTTACTAAATATAACCAATTTTGCCATTAGCGTTCTTGTAACGATACGAAATTTAGATAAGCTTTCTAAGGTGATCTACCACACCTTAAAAAAATTGCTACATACTGTTTTTAATTTTCCGAGAATTATTTACTTTCTAGTTAGGCTATATATTTATATAAAATTGATCTAGTTTACAAATTAGGTTGCTTACATAGTATCTTTTCATTGCAAGGTGATCTGACGGATTTTCCAGGTCATAGCGGAGTTAACCAACTTGGTGGTGTTTTTGTGAGAAGCTTTAAGTTGGGACAAAAGGAAGCCAACTGAGTAGAATTATTTTTTATCTTTTTTTTTCTTGGAATTTGATCTTCCAGAGCTTTGTATGTAATCATATTAGGCTTTCATATGGATTCTGTCCAAAATAATCGAAATTTCAAATTCCAAAAAATATACCTTTCTAGAGCAATAACTTTTTGGCTATGCCATTTGTTTTTTCAAATTGTAAAAATGAGTGGCCTTCATTTGTGTACAGTGTTGCCTAATTGCGGATCAGTGTAGAGACAATAGTAAACTTATAAGAGTGGGATCTTAGGTGGTTTGACGCGGGAAGAAAGAGATTAAATATCACTAGCGCGACTCTCATGATAGATTCTCGCTACATCATTAGGAAATAGCAACTTTCAGAGATGTTTGGATGTTTGATATGGTTAATCCATAATTTAATAGGATTAAAGCTGAAATTCCCATATAATGCCCCGTTCAGGAGCATATGAAAACGCCCGAAAACCGATCAGCACCATTGGAAAAAAATCGGTTTTTCCTATATTACAGATAGGTTTTGGGGCTAGGAATTTTTTCTGATTTTCCTGTGGTACCGGTAGTTTTTCGTGTGTTGTTAAAAATGAGTAAAAAAAAAATTTGAAGTGGAAAACATTTCAATTGTTAAGCCCGCAAAAGCTCGACATCTGGTGGTTCTTGTTCAGAAACATCTGTGTTTGTACAAAACGATTCATGCTTTATATAAGCGAAAAGAAGAAAGAAGGGATACCTGGTAAGAAATAGCTTCTGAGCTGGGTGAATCTGTGCTTTTCAGAAAAAATCTTAACTTTACCGTTTGAACACTTTTCCTTTTGTACCGATCGGTTTTTCTCGTTGTTTTCCCTATGCGTCTAAACGGGCTATAAGTCTCAATGTGGGGTGGAAATGTTTGTTCGACTTGTAAAAACATAATAAAATGCATAAAAACATATTTTTTGGTGCGTTTTATATTTTTGTTCCCCCCCAAACGGAAGTCCCGGATACGGCTCTGGGGATTATATATCAGTTTATACCTCAACTCTCCCCTCGTCTCTCCCTTAGAATTAATTTTGCCCCTTCCTCATTCCCACCTCTTCATTATGATCGTAGAAACTTGGAGGATGCTCATTCGATCAGAAATTGAGAGTCCTATTCCTTTTCTTTAAGTCGAAAGTAGTTCGAGACCAAACAGGCCTGTGCTTAAACTGTTATACCCGATATCTGGTCCTTTTGTTATTGAGGTACTTATTTCGTACTCTCTCTTTGGCTGGCCAATTTTGCGTGTGGGGGAGTTTTTCATTGAGGAAATTATCGGGGAGACTTGGGGGGAGGTATTTTTCACAGGGGGATGAGGGGTAAACGCGTGAACCCATCTTAAGGACGGCTGAAGGTATTAAGTGGAAGCTTACAAGGCATGATAAGAGGGGTGTTAAAATATGATTAAAGGGCTACAAGGTCCTCCCTACCCTTTCTAGATGCCCCCTTCCCTCGAAACTCATTAGAACTTCGAAAAGCCTTTGTTCAGAACAGGCAAAAGGTCTATTAACTATGGCTCCGGGGATGCAATGTTCCCCAAAGCCTCCAGGGCAAGGATTGTAAATTTTACTATTGATTCTTTATTAATTACAGAACAAATAAATATTAAAACGAGTAAAGCTTAAATTGAATATGCAAATCTAGCTGAAAACGAACAAAAATATTTTGCGACTGAGGTATAAATGAAAACCGAGAACGAACAGAAATTAGCCAAACAATCATAGCAAACAAACATACAATATTTACGAAATCTGAACTAAATTAAAAGACAGCATTTGTATGCACATTGTCAAAAGAGCGTATCTCAAGAATTTGTTTTCGGTATTAAGTTAGAACTTTCAGAGAATGCTTAAAGGAGAACGTCATCTGACCAAAAGGCAATATGTGAACACTACTACTAATACTACTATCTTTGCGACATTTATTATTACTACTTCTTTTGCAACTACTTGTAAGACTAAGAGTATTGAGGTAAAAATTTCAACAAGTAAACGATCATACGGGTTATCAAAAGAACATATTAGGAACGTCATATTAATGGCTACTAGTACTATCAATACTAATAGTTTGATAACTATTACAACTATGTTCATTCATATGAAGGTGAAATTTTCATGTAATTTTGAGAAGGGAAAGTGAGCTGAATCATAACACGTCGTCTGTATAAAGGCTGTCGTAAGGGCTTAACAGCAATATCTTTGAGATAGTTTAGTGTCTGAAGTTGAAACTTACAGGGCTTGTTGTAGGGGATGTTGAATTAACCAAAAAGAAAATATGTGCAACCTAATGCTAATGCATCTGCTACTACAACTGTTACTATTATTACTACTTCTGCTTATACTACTGCCACTAAAGCTAAGGCTACTACTATTAATCCCAATGCTACTACTGCTACTACTGTTATCAAAACTAAGGATATTACCTTAATTACCTTAATTCGCACTTCAGTTTCTATATATGGAAACTGAATGGAACTAAGTCGAAATACACTAAATCTACACAGGTTGTCAATAATAGTTGATATTTTTAAGTTGAAACTTTCAGCGTTTGTTGAAAAGACCAAAGCTGTAATGTGCACACTGCTAGTAATGCTGCTACAACTATTGTTACTACTACAGCTAAGGGTATTAGAGTGAAACAAACATTTCCAGTTTTGAGTCCTAATTTTGCTTGTTTGTTTCAATGTCTAACATAACAGCAATGTCTTATTTCTCTAAAAACTTCATAGCTTTGAAACACCAAAAGAAAAATCTTACACATCTCTACAAATCTTACAGATCTTTTCAGGTTTGAATATAGCGAAGAAGGGTTCCAGGGGCAAAAAGATCCATTCATTTTAAATGCCTTTTTACTTTAATTACTTGCTATATATTGGGTGGTAAAAAAGCTTCATTCTCTGTCTACGAATGAGTGATTGCCACAGTAATACTTCAAAAATAATTGTGAGACTAAATCATTGTGTTGGTTTATTATTTTTAATCGGTTCGCAACAGCTTGTATCCAGAAAAAATTATGTGCCCTAAAAGTATCGAAATCGAATAAAAAGTGGACCAATGAGCAAAAAAGCAACCTTTTATCCCATTAATACTCCTGTTTACTAGTCACTCTTTGTGATAGAGGGCAATTTAACTTCGATAGAGGGCAATGCAATGCATAACGTCGATAGAGGGCGTTGTAATAGAGGGCAACGCAATGTAATTATCTCGAGTAACGGAAATGTAAAGCCTGATAGTGCCTGGCCTGTAAAGCTCAACGAGTCCAAAATTTCTTAATTAACGTCTCCTTGGTAGGGAGTTATTCTCCTACCCAATATCAAGTAAATGCCTCTGAACATCATCATTCTTGTGTCCATCTGGTCCATGGTACTTGCCTCAAGATTTTCGATCCGATTAGTCGAAACACAAAAAAATGACTAGTTCTCCGCTAAAAATTGACCATAAGAGTTGAATTGAAAGGTCTAAGGGTCCACTTTGTGCCTTCAGTTATACAGATAAAAGTGCGTGCGGTGAAGGAAGAGGAATCTTCAAGGGCCATGTGATATAGGCGGTTTTGCTAAACTGAAAGAAAGGAGGAAAAGATTTTGTTTTGTTTTTTAAACTTCGATGGAAAGATAAAATTGAAATTACTTCATCAGCTTAATTTGAGACATTCCTTCTCAATCCCCTCTTTAATCAAAATTTGGTGGGATTGGTTGGGACAGCTTAATAGCTAAATTTGGCCGTTGCACGTTTCTGTGCGTAATATTGGTTTAAAAAGCATAAGTTAGGTTATATTTTGATTATATTATCCACCAAAAGGCAGCTGGTTTTAAAAGTTTTCATCCACCAAAAGTTTGTTGGATTGAATAAGCAATCAATGCCATTGTATTGTTGTTTCGTTAATCCTTTTTTCGCATGATAACAGAGATAGCTCTTCCCCGTTACAAAGTCTAAATAATTGAATGATTTTTTTAATCATTTGAAAAGTATAATATAAACCTCTGAAGTAAAGCGAAAAGAAATCTAAATAAAAAAGAAATGTATTTAGATTACCGAGCTGTCAATTTCTAGGCGGTTTTGCCGTCCGTTCGTGACCATCCTTTTATAGTGACGAAATCAAGACACTCGCTTTTCCTCAACAGAATGGAGCTGCGTTCGCCTTCAAGGCCACCATCTAAGAGCCGATCTACGAGCCCTGATGTACCTGAGCCGAAGAAGAAGGACCGGAATGCTTATGTGGATTCCGGGTCCGAAGAAGGTAAAAATTTGCTCTTTTACTTGGACGATTTTAGTTGAGCTAAAAGTATTAACGTTAAATTATGGTATTTATGGGAACCTCCGTACTTGGAAGAGTGTCTACTATTCAGGAGAAATTATTTTGAACTCTTTTGTCCCGAGGTTTTTTTATCTGATCTGTTGACTTATTTTAACGAAATGGCTATCGAAAGCGGGAGGCGATGGCGATGACCAACTCTCCGGCGCCGATGGCGACGACCTTCTCGTCGGCGATGCGGGCAATGATACCGTCGAGGGCGGTAACGGTAACGACGCGCTGTCCGGCGCGGCGGGTGACGACTCCCTGCTAGGCGGCGCGGGGGAGGATACGCTTGTCGGTGGTTCCGGCAATGACACCCTCAATGGCGGCGCGGGCGCGGATAGCATCTTCGCGGGCGCCGGTGACGACTACATCTTCAACGATACCAGCGACACGATTGACGGCGGTGCCGGCAATGACACGGTCCTTACCGAGGACGCGAGCGACAGCGCGCGCTTCAGCAACATCGAGACGTTCGAGTTCAAGGTCACGAGTGGTGACGACACCATTACCGGCTCCCAGGACGACGACCAGATTGACGGCGGCGCGGGTAACGACTCTTTGCACGGCTTTGACGGCGATGACACGATCAGCGCCAGCGCCGGAACCGATAGTCTTGTCGGTGGGGCCGGCGGCGATGTGTTCCTGTTCCAGCAATCCGGCAACGGCGCCTCCACGATCGAGGATTACGACTTCGCCGAGGGCGACCGGTTGCGTTTGGCCGCTGTCGATGACACGGCGGAAACCAGCGCCGTAAGCACTCTTCTGGACACGGTTGCCGGGAATCAGTCGCTGGATACCGTTACCGGCGATCTTTCGATCACCATCGGCGGCGCGGCTCAAACGCTAACCGGGATCGGGCGGGTTCTGACCCACGCGGATTTCGGGATCTCCACCTATATGATCGCGCTGGATGACGCGGCGGACACCCTGGTTTCCGAGGCTGCTAACGAAATTGTCTACAAAGTCACTCGATCCGGCGATACGAGCCGCGCGTCCTCGGTCGACCTTGCATTGGCCGGCACCCGCGCCAGTTCGACGGTTTTTCACGCCATCCAGTCGATGCCGGTGCAGATACCGGCATAAACGGGATTGTAGCCGCCGCCCCAGATGCGGCCCCAGCTGTCGCCGCTGATGACAGCGGCGGTTGCCGGAAGTGGTGCGTTCAGGCGCTTCGTTCAATGAGGGTGCCGGTGCCCAGGCCACCTCCACAGCACATGGAAATCAGCCCGTAGCGTCCGCTGGTGCGCGCCAGTTCATGTACCGCTTTGGTTATCAGAAAACAGCCGGTTGCACCCAGCGGGTGTCCCAGTGAAATTGCGCCGCCGTTCGGGTTTACTTTGGCCATATCCGCACCCACGGTCTTTGCCCAGCTCAGCACTACTGAAGCAAATGCTTCATTCACCTCGAATACGTCAATATCGTCGATATTCAAGCCGCTATCTTTCAGGAGTTTTTCGGTGGCTGGAATTGGGCCTTCCAGCATCAGTACCGGGTCGCAGCCAACCAGCGCAGAAGACTTAACAGTGGCCAGCGGTTTCAGCCCGAGTTCGCGGGCTTTATCGGCACTCATCATCAGCACCACCGCGGCACCGTCGGCAATCTGTGAGGAGGTGCCGGCTGTGTGCACCCCATCCTCGCGCGCCACGGGCTTCAGCCCGGCCAGTGCATCAAGGCTGGTGTCGCGGGGAATTTCGTCTTTTTCTACCAGCACCGTTTCGCCGGTCTTTTCGAAATTGTCATCCATAACCGGCGCTTCCACGGGAATGATCTGACTGGAGAAGAAACCGCCGTCAACAGCCACCTTGGCGCGCTCCTGAGACTGCAGCCCAAAAGCATCCGTGTCGCCGCGGGTGATCTGATATTTTTCGGCCAGACGTTCCGCGCCCTCAAACTGGCTGGTGAACTCATGTTGTTCTTAATCGAACACAAGAGCCAGTTTGTTTGTCTCTGGGTTCCCATTATAGTTCATGAACATGATCACCTAACCTACATTGGAGCACCGATTGGGAAAAATGTCATGCAACACAAATTCGGCTGAAAAATTTTAGTTTATGTACTTTAAAAGACGTAAGAGAATTTGTTAGATGGTTTCCAGAGAAATTGTATACGGAAATTTGTTTCCGTATGCAACCTGACTGACCGTATATCAAAAAGTAAACTGTACCAAAAATGAGGTTCAATTCTGCTTTTCAGGGATGTAATAAGGAGGTCGTAAGGAAAGATTTAAAGGAAGTTGAAACTTCATGTGAGGGTGAAAAGAGGAAGGGAGGAAGAGTTTGTGTATATGTGTTGACCTCAAGTGGTTTGGATCTGCATAAAGTTGGTAGTAGTAGCAGTAGTAGCAGTAGTATGGAATATTTTTAAAATTCAAAACAAAATTTGATATTTAATAAAAAATTAATAAAACCTAAAAATTATTGAGAGCATCAATATGTCATTTATATTTTATTGAAGTTTTCCTCAATAAAAATTCTATAATGCCCTATAGCCCAACCCCCTTCGTCTGTGCCATGATTTTATCAGCTTCCTTTTTTAGCCTCTGGTTCTCACCTAACATCAACTTTTCGAATGCATCCTATCATATAATAGACTTCATAATTGATGACCTTGAATTGTTGTGAAATTTAAGTTTAGTCACCACATCCTAGAATCTATTCCTGGGATTTAGGACCGTATCTTAGGATCCGCACTTGCTATTCACATTTTTAGCAGCTTTTCAAACGGAGTGATATTGGTGATACAGATTGCTGTAATTTTGTAGATATAACAATCGAGCTATAACCAATACAGTGTTTGGTCATAAAATGGATTTCCCCCTCCCCACACTCTTTTTCCCACAATGTATCTGATCAATGTTTTGAGATAACCATTATGTTTAACATAGTCCAACGATCAGATGACAAGCCACTAAGGTTCAACATACCACCCTCCAGCCTGGGGGAAGGGCTTTAACTTAAGCCCAGGGGAGAAAAGGGGTTTTATGGAAGGGATAGTTGTATACACTTCAGAGGGAACTAAAGTGATGAGAAATTAAAAGTTCTAGTTTCTTTTTTTCAGGTTATTTATTAAGAAAAGAGGGCATGTTTGATTCTGGATCTCCTGGATGCATTGCTAGCTGTTCCCTAAGATTAGTGAAAACAGGGCTACCGATAGAATGTTGTGCACATCCATCCCCATTCATCCCCTAGCATCAAACCCCACCTCCAAATATCCTCCCATTTGTAGCGCAAATGGGAGGATAGCTCTATATACTGATTATGAGTGGGGATCTCTTATCCCCGGCCCCGGAGAAATGGCTCTGAGTTACAGAATTCGCTTATTGTTACTTTTATACTTTGTTTACTTTGATAATTGTATTTAGTTATTCACTTGGCAACTTCGATTTACGGTGCAAGGGCCGTAAGTTATGTAAGCTGCTTATTGTTACTTTTATATCTTGTTTACTTTAATGTTCTCTTTACTTTGTTACTTTGATATTGTTACATTGATACTAGTTTTGATACTCTGATGAAAGTTTGATGTTGAAAAAAAAATTTGATATTGAAATAAGGATTTTTTTAAAAACTTGAAACTTTTTGCAATCAAAAACAAATAAAAATTAATGAAAAACAAATTCCGAAGAAGAAGTTCTTCAAACAAAAGTAAAGTCTATGTTGCACTTAAGATCAGCAGATACAAATACATGTTAAAATTCAAACTCACGGCGAGGAGTTCACGCTCCAGATCGACAGCCACATGCGCTTCGTTCCCGCCTGGGATCGGATCCTCTTGGAGATGTACGAGGCCTGCGGGTGCGAACGCGCGGTCTTGAGTACCTATCCAACACCGTACGAGCCGCCGGACACATTGCTGCCACCCCTGATCGCGACGATCCTGCCGAAGGAATTCGACGACAGGGGCATGTTCAGGGTCCGCTCGGCCTCGGTTCCGCCCGGCAAGGCGCCCGCGCGCCCGACGCCGACGGCCTTTGTCGCGGCGGGCTACCTGTTCGCGCCGGCCGGGATCATCGAGGAAGTGCCCTACGACCCGCATATCTACTTCCAGGGCGAGGAGATCACGCTGGCGGCCCGGCTTTGGACGCATGGTTGGGACCTGTTCACGCCGAACCGGCATGTGATCTATCACGACTACACGCGCCGCCCCGAGAAGGCGCGCCACTGGCGGGATGACCGGAGCTGGGCGGCCATGAATGAACGCTCGGAACGCCGGGTCCAACGCCTTTTGTCCGGGGATGCCCTGTGCGCCGAAGACGCGGCGGACGAGGCTTTTGTCGAGCTCGATGGATTTGGGTTGGGCACGGCTCGGTCGCTAAGGGAGTATGAGGCGTTTTGTGGTGTTCGATTTCGCGAGCGGGAAATCGACCCCGGACGTTAGGCACGGTGGTGGGGCGCCACCGAGGTGGAGGGTTATGGGGTGACACTTGATTCCAATGCTAGCGGGAGCGAGGGAAGCATGATCTCGACCCGACCGCTGACACCGGATTTGATGGACCAGCTGGGCCTGGTGCTTCGGGGAAGTTGGGGGACGAGTTGCTGGTGCATGCATCCTCGGCTCGGCGACGCGGCGATGCGGGCACTGCCGGGGGAGGGGGCAGATGCATTCACATGTAACTTGTTTCTTCAGGCCTCGTGGGGAAACCCTGGTTGTAAATTGGGGTAACACACATATGGAGTGCTATGTAGTGATGATGGACACGTGGACTAAAAGAAAATGCAAAGCAAATTTCAAAAAATTTATTTGGTGGATGGAAAGTGCTGAAATTCACCCATCCACTAAAGCAAAGTTGTAGTCTTACTTTGAAACGGAGAATATGAAGCTTAAGCTTGAAAAGTGTATAAAACACATACAAAAACGCGGAAGTCTTGTACAAAAAAAGAGATGGCGTTTTGTTCGTTCTTGGATCTCCCCTCGAAAATAATTCCCAAAAGAAAGATGGAAAGGAATTTCCTGGTAATGTCAGATTCAACAGACGAAAAAGTGACTTTAAACCCCAATATTTCTGGGCCTTTAACTTCTACACCTTGTTTCAGAAAGGAGATGTTGAAAACGCAGCCTCTGCAGCTCTAACTTATCTGCAAGCAAATCCTGACGATCGAATGATAAGAACAACATTGGAATTTTATTTAGGGGACCCATACCTCAAAGATGCTTCACGAGTAAAGAGCTTTGCCGAAAAGGTAAGCATAAAAAAATAATCTTGCATTTATAAACTGACTTTGATAATCAAGTTTATTTTAAAATTACCATCTTGTCAGAAATTAGGCTAATTTGTATGTATTTTGTATTCAATTTTATCTTTTTAATCTCATACCATTCTGTCCCATCAAAATTATTTGCCACTTTTTATTCTGACCTTTCCTCCTGCTGAGAACGTCTGGGGTTCCAAGTGAGGGGGAAAATTTTATAAAAAATATACGATCTGACTTGCTCTTTATTAGTATTTAACGCGTAAAGGAATTGTATCTTCATTGACTGTGACGTTAAAAAGAAAAGAGATGTCAAAGGGCACTAGAGGGGGCAGTAATAGTGCGGCAAGTTGGTGAGAATTGACTAGGGATATCACGGAGTGTTTGCTTGCGAACATATGAACCATGGGATTTAATGTATGATTTTTAACGAGAAAATACCTGGAAATGTCTTAAAAAGATGATGGGGGTTTCAGAGAGTTCCAGATGGCCAATCACGCCGTGACATGGTGGGGAGAATTGAGATGGTGCATTAAAGAGGGTTGACTTGCGAAACATAAACAATTGGGTTTAATGCATGATTTTATCATGAAAACTTCAGTGTTAGGAAGGATATTATGTATCACAGGGGTGCCATGGGGCAGCCACATATTGCCATAATAGCGTAAATTTCTTGGACTAACACGTTCTAAAGCTTAAAGTTACGCTGAGGTGTTAAATAATTTTTTTCAATTGAAGGAGAGTAAAGTCTAACGCTCGGTCAAAGAAACAAGGCATTTTTATTAGTACCTCTCAGAAATACCTCTTAATATTGCTTAAATTTACCTCTAATAGCAAGCCTTTCCAGTCAGGAATTGCTTGCTAGGGGCTAGCCACATATTGTCACGGTGGCTTGAATATGCATAGTATTGGCTCAAAGAAACGCGGCATTTTCATCATAAGCTCTGAGAAATAGCTCTTAATGTAGCTTAGATTTACCTCTAAGAGCAATCTACCCCCCTAAATTGGTTGCTAGCTAGACCCCCCTTGTCTTTCTTTTAATTCACGCTTGTTTTTGCTAATATTTCACTCTATACGAGGTTTCTTCACTTTTATTTTTTTGTTGAGTTTTAAGTGTATTCTCGGTGTTTTAATATTACTTTGTCAAAATTTATTAATAAAATTTGTATAAACAAAAAGTCCCCCTTGGACTCAAGAAATAATTAGAGTGAATTTTCTTGTAATTCTGGTGTCTCCAGTGGTCTGGTTAAGCTAAGTCAGTCCTGGATCGAATAGGTGTGGCACCCGATGCGGGACCTTCTATATTTTGAACAACGTATACCTGCACAGTAGTTTACGTACGTAAAGTAGTTCACGTACGTGCTGCAAAATTTCTCCAACATAGAAATATAATGATTAAGTTTAATAAATTTGACACGGACTTTCATGGGTATCAATTTTCGAAATTATAAAGCATAATATTATATAATAATAAGCACATTAATAAATCTCATCCAGGAATGCAAACTTAAAATAAATACATTTTTAACTGATGGATAATTCATAAATTAGCCTATTCCTTATCGTCAAGAACAGTTCGCTTTAAGTTTCAAAATCTTTCGTTTGTTCATTTTGATGGTAACGTGGGGTCTTTTCAAATGTGAGGCCTGATTGGACGCTCCAATCCCCCTTTATCCGACCTTGTCTAATTGTTTCTTTTCTTTTCTTACCTCGCAGTGCTGTTTGTACCCAAAAGGTGAAAACGTGTTTTTTTGTCATTGCACTCTAGGCTAGATATATTTTTCGAGTACGCAATTAATGTATTTGTAAACTACAGGGCATGTTCGCATGTTGGTATGCTGCTTGCAAGGCCTTATCCACGGGGGTTAAGGGGTTTGAACCCTCCCCCGAAATGTGTGTCTAACTCGTAAAAGCGTACAAAATGGATATAAACAAATTTGTTATGCGTTTTGAGTTTTTTGTGTATCCCCCCCCCTGAAAAATAATTTCTGTATAAAATAACCCCCGGGAAAAAATCTGAGATATGGCCCTGGCGCCTTGCCAATTTGTTTTTTAAAGAACCAACTGTATTATAATTGCACTGGGGTAGGAGGGCAAGTTGCCCTCCGACCACTTATGAATCTTAAAAGGGCGCTAGAACTTCTAATTTCCAATCGAATGAGCTCCCTCCGAAGTTAATATTAACAGCTTGTCCGCATGAAGTTCCTTTGAAAAAAAAAACAACATTGAAGCCGTATAACGTTTACTGTAGACAACGCTATAGCGTTGCCTCTGAAAAACAGCAAATAGGGGGTCCGTGCAGGCCCGTACAGAGGGTTTCCCAGCTATGTGGGTAATGATTATAATGTTTAAGAAGTACCCATATGGTACTCTTATGTCTTGGTTACTGCTATGTCTCGGGTTAAGGTTGCCCTGGCCGCATGGGAAATTATCATGAAAGATGGATGGAGGAAATGTCGGTAGGAGGGAGACACTATAGAATAAAATTTCTCTGCCCTAAAAGCCCACAGGTCATGGCAAAAGTTTAAACAAAAACAATTACAAATCGAAACAAATAAGTCAAGAATGAGAGATAATGTGAAAACTGCAGGGTATACACAAATTATTGAACTAAGATAATTTGAAAAAGATTCTGCTCTATCAGGTTAAAAGAGGCTTACAACAAAACCGAACACATAATTTGAACCGCCTCTACAGGGACGTACGCAGAGGAAGGGGAGCTAGCTCCCCCTTTTTTTTAAAGCCTAAAATAACCCCACACTTTTAGGCATTTCTTGCCACAATTATCAACAGTTTTTACTCGTATCCCATTTTATTTTTTTATTGAATAACATATAGGCTAACAAGCGTAAAATATTTATTAAAATTACGCCGATGTTTCATTACCGCAATGTTGTTTTGTTGTAAATTAATAAATCAGCTAAATTGTAAGAACAGAAATTCGATAAATATTTTTCAAGATTTTTTTTTCACTGAAAATTGATACTTATTAGTAATTATATTGATATTGATTGTATTGTTAAGTGTCAGTGACACCAAGGTGTCACTGATCGAAAAACAACAACGTAATGCTGCAGAACGGGTGACGATAACGGTTTCTCCAGAGTTCTTTTAAAATCAGGGTCAGCTGGTTTTTGAACAGGGGAGTGATTGTTCTTTCTATGCCTGAAACCTAAATGCAAGCAAGTGAACCTTATTATGGAGATAGCATACAATCCGTGGGTTTCATGAAAAGACGACAAACTTATTCCTGGTTTGGTTAGTATACCCCGTTTTGTCTCATGAGTAATATGGGGTTAAGCACTTTAAGTGCGGCTCTATCCTGGTGTAGTATTGGAGTTTCTAAGCCGTTGTATCCCCTTAGAAACTACTGTCACAACCCTATCCCGGTGTACTATTGGAGTTGCTAACCCCTCGTATCCCCTCGGGCACGCCCAATACACACATAAACCTTAATTTCCAATTACACACATACCGTTACCTAAGCTTTCAGCGATAAGAATATTTCCAGGAGACATCACTTGCCAGCTGTTATTTCTCGATGAAATGGGTCTATGGATACTATGGCAATTTACTCGGTATCTTGCGTCTCTCTACCTGACACAAACATACAATGAAGACACAGAGACAAGAAAACACACAGTCGGACACATAGGCACAGATAGGGAGAGAGAAAAACTACCAACACACAGAGTCAGGCTCACAACCACACAAAGACAGACACAGAAACAAGCAAACTTCCGCTCAGACACACAGGCACAGAGAAAGAGAGAGACAGGCAAACACACGCTCAGCCACACTGGCACAGAGAAAGAGAGAGACAGGCACACAGACGTTCACACACACGGGCATAGAGAGAGAAAGACAAAAACAGCAAGAATCACTTCAAGTAGATGGATGAATCAAAATAAATGTTACCAAGAGTATCAGTTAATCGAGACCCAGTTTTTTGGCTTCGAAAAGGGATTGAATTAGAATCGATCCCCAATTCTCAATTGAGCTCGATGTTCCATTGATTCCTTATAAAAAATGGCTAACCTAACCTAGAAATTTTCTTAAATAACAATGCGTAGCTTAATTAGATACAATAAATGGCTTAATGAAGATTCCGATTAAAGCATAAACCCAGTTTTATTGATATATATCTATTATGCTAAGTACAACAGTGAACTATTTGCAAAACAAACTGTTCAATTAATAAAATGCAGCAAAAGGTGAGAAGGGCTGAGCCCTTCTTGCTACATATATTGTATATTTACCCCTTTTTTTTATGTTTTCTACACAATTTGACAATGTTTAGTGTTATTTTTGGGTTTGCGCCGCCCCAGAAAAAGTTTGATTCCTTGAAACTAATTTCTGTGCGAATGGCTTATTTTGTGCGTATGGCTGAATATATTATAATCAATTAAAAGATGTAAAAAATAATTTACTAAGCCAACAAATAATATTTGACGTTCAAAAACACATCAAAAGAAGAAAGAAAAAGCTTACTTCTTTTAAGATCCGCAACAGAACTAAAAACTAAAAAATCAACTTAGCCTCAAGCATTGTTGTCAGGTTTTTGGCAGAACGTATAGCCCAAAGTGACGGAATCACTAGCCCAAAAATAGCCCAAACTAGCCCAAAAATTGCGAACACTATTATAACATTATTATGCCTCATTATAGCGCTATTATGAACAAAACGAGGAAAAATTACGATTGAAATATCAGATAACCTACACATAAGTGTAAAGTGTAAATCAAAAGCAAAGAAAAAATCCTGTGCCCATTTAGCAAAAACAATAAAATTACAATACCAATAGAGTCACATATACATTTTTATTAATTCCATCTTTAATCAAAGAAGCAATTGCTTGACTATGATGTAAAAATAAGATTCTGATATGGAAAGAAGGGGTCAAAATTTTTTCAGCGAAAGGGTAAGGTTTATTAAGCACTTCATTAAATATTAACTCAATCCCTAGCTATGAATTTTATGCTGATATGAAGTGCAACCATGAAAACAAGGTAAGACAATGAGGCTCCCGGTTGTTTTCTTTCTTTTCATTAACTATGGTTCTTTTCTTTCGGTTTACCAAAGAAAAAGTCATAAAACTTAAAATAAAATCAGAAGAAAAACACGCTATTCTTAGAAATTATGAGCTATGTTGCAATCTTTGCAACATGATGGCAATATCATTTTTGAAATTAAATTTTCCTTTGTTGTTTATCTCATGAAACTTTTGAAATAACAATAAATCCCAAATCCTGTCTGTCTTAGCATTGTATCCAAGACGGATTTTACCCACTTGTGCACAGAATTGTAGTAAACCAAATGAAAAAGCGAAAAACAGCTTCCGGTTAACAATAAAATTAAAAACGGGTCTACATTGGACAGCAAGTTGGCGTTGACCACATTTTTAGTCCATAAAATGTAAGCTATTTTTTTGCCAAATTATTCAATTTTGATAAACAAGAAAAAAAATGTATTTTTGCTGGAAAATTGGCATATCAACGAAATCTACACTTTTTGGGTATTTTTGGCCTTCTGAGGAGGGAAGGGGGATATAAAATCTATTCCTAAGCACTAAGTAAAGTTAAAAAGATCCCAAGAAATCAGGCAAAGATCAAAAGCGTAGTCGTGAAAGATCTTGGAACTTTTTTGCCCTTCCCTTACGCTGTGGCACACTTGATATTGCCCTTTTAGGAAAAAATAAGTTCGGTTTAAATCTAGTAGATGTTTCAACTAAATTTAGGCTATTAGTTTGATAACTTTTAATGGTAAATGTTATTGCGAAAGCAAATTTATGGGAATTTCGAAAATAGCCCGAGACCCAACACAAATAATCTCGGATCGAAATGAAATATTTTAACAAAGAATTCTCGAATAGTTTTACGCATCCTAGTGTATTTCTTGTGATGATAATTTGATTTTGCGCAATACCTTGATTTCAGATAATGGTCGGTCTAAATACTTTCGTTTGATTTGTATATCTAATCTGCAAGGTAGAAACACCCCCGGGAATCCAAATTATAGCTACAGTAGGTCTCCTCTCTCTGTCTCAACTATTTTTTAGTTGAAACATTACTTTATAGGTTTCTTGTTTGTTTGATTTCTAATTTCAGTGTAAACTAGAATATCTACCAGTCCCCTATACTCTGCAGCGTTATAATTTAAAAACATGGAAAGAACGCAAGTCATAAATTTTTGCCTGTGAACGTCTTAGTTATCGTATTGGCTCTGACTCTCGGCCCGTGTACGCAGATTTGGGCTTTAGGGACCCGCCAATGACAGTGTCGGGCCTTCTGCCCTCATAAATATAGCCTTGATTCACTTCTCCCCGCTTGCTTGTTGCGTTTGGTGGGTTAAATCCTCGTGACTTGCACGCTTTGTCATTACGGTACCACTGAAAAGTCTGAGGAAGATAAATAGGAAGGATTTGCGAAAGAACAGGATGGCCGACTCCCCAATCCCACATTTTACTTCCTGGCTGAAGGGCCTTGAATTGGAGTTCAACATAGCCGGCAGGAACTCAACTTCGATAGTTGAGTTATAAATAAGTTTTTAATTAATGTTATAATTTGGTATTAAAGCTTGACAAAAAATGTGCTGTGGCATTGGCATACAAAGGACTTTCTTTAGGCGAACAAGGTAACCTACAAGATGCAATACGATATTTCAAAAGAGCACTTTCGATTGATGGTGATTTTGATCTTGCAAATATGTCCAAGAGTATTGCTGAAGATCTATTAAAATCAATAAAAAAAGAAAAACAAAAACACTCTAAAACACTGTGACATCCCCTGGCGTGGGCTCTCTGCTCAATTGTTTCTCATGCGATTCGAAAAAATCTTTATGTTCTACACTTTGATGCTCTCTCAGTTTTTTCAGGTTGCTAAATCCTTTATGACATAAGTAGCATTTTGGGTTATC
>JAAAKM020073195.1:188641923-188657000 GCA_010016025.2 Alatinidae sp. Z8VKAUB7J3 | reverse complement strand
TGGAAGTACCATGAAATAGTAGTATGTCATAAGTACTTATTTCTTGAGAGTACAAGGAATATATCATGATACAAATATCTTAAAACATGCTAGAACAACTTGTAGGAGATTCTCAGGCACTAGATCGTGCTATTGCAGGAGAAGAGTTATCATATAAGGATGGGTTGGAACTAATGAACTATGATAACTTGCATCTTTTAGGTGCAGTATCTGATGTTGCCCGAAAGAAACTAGTTGGAGATACTGTTACCTTTGCTGCATCTTACTACATGAATTACACCAATGTTTGTGCTGCAAGCTGTCAGATGTGTGCCTTTTATCGGAAGGATGGATCTGATGATGCATATACTCTCACTCCTCAAGAGATAGAACAACGTGTATCTATTGCAAATCAGATGGGCGCCACCGAAGTTCATATTGTTGGTGGTTTTCACCCAAGACGTCCACTAGAATACTATGAGGACATGATGAAAATAATAAAAAAGAATCATCCTGACCTTAACATCAAAGCATTGACTGCGTTACAGACAGCGTCTTCCAAGGAGGGCATTACGGCCCTGAGAAGAGCCAGGATTGCTAGCTCGGTCGTCATGCGATATGACAAGGCCAGAGCAAAATGGATACAGTTTGAGGGAACCACCACAGCTGCACCTGTGGCCCTCGCAGTACCACCCTGCACCACCGGGTCGAGGCCCGAAGACCGGGCCTCCCCCCCGACCGTGGCGCAGCCAATGGCCAGTGGCTTGCGACCACAGTCGAAGGTGCCTCTGTCGTCCCAGGAGGGGGAATATGAACGACAGCAGCGGCGTGAGATCCGCCAGTCACGATTGGAGGCCATTGCCGCGCAAGCGGCTGATTCCAGCTCCAGTGGGGATGATCTCATCCTTGCCCCACTCCCAAAGCGGCGATGCCAAGTTCGGCCACACCGGTCAGCTCGCGCTTCCGGGCCCTCCACGCAAGGGCCCCCTCCTCGGGTACTGGCAGGATCTCCCCCGCTATATAGAGATATGGTTAGAGAGACAGATATTGGTAATGCACGACCCTCTTCCCCAGCCCCTCCCCATTCCGCTTCCAGGCTAAAGGACTATGAAATGAAAATCAGCACCGTCGGTAGGGATTGTAAGGTCCAAACCCGTACTCTTAACCTTTTTTTTACCTTAACAAACTTCAACAGATAGTAAGTATAAAAGAAAATCGATAATCGTTTACTTCGTCTTAATCACACTAAAGGTAACTTGATAAGTTGAATTACGGCGTTTTTTGCCTTTGGAGGGAAACCTTTTTGTTAGCCACGAATTTCTCTTCTTTTTCGACTAAGACTATTCTTACAAGTATCTCAGCCATGTAAAACAAATAGAATATGAGCAGCAAATAAGTTGAGAATAACCTCTCTTTAAAGTTACTAGGTTATATCAAATTTTTTCGAAATGATCCAATGGTCTTGCTGTGACTTGTAGAGCTTGGATAAGAGATTCGAACCAATGACAGGAAACTAAAAGCTGACTCCTACTTTTCCCTGGAACTTTTAGAAAAACCATTTAACATCTCCCGTTCAATGTCGGAGATAGAGATATCAGTTTTAAAGAAACTTATGTCATCAGAGAATGAGTTTTTTCAGTGAAACTAAGCAGTCCCTGCTTTGCTTATTTTCAGGAAAGGGCTGTTCTTGAAAACTTTCTAGTATACCTGCTAGGAAAATAATAAGTCATCTTAAAGAAAATACCATCGTAGCAATTTGCCAGCTTTGAGAGTTCTCTGCGGCAATTCTCGTTTTGATTGACAACCTTTCCGGGAAGAGGGACCTGAAATGTCATTGTCGTTTTAATCATATTTTGTAGTCAAGATTCTCATTAGCTGCCGATGATATCGAGTCCTCTAGAATAATTTGCTAATGGACTCTTTGTCTTTGTGACGGTAAGCCACCGCTGAGGCTCAGAAAATGATTTTAAGGTACCGTATGCTCTTAATTAAATAAGCGAGTAGCGCAGGGTTTTCACACGGTGAACAACGCCTGATTTTAATGATTTTCTTCAATAGTTTAATGATTTATTTGTTAATTTAGTGATTTTTTTTGTTTAGGCATTATAAAAATCACTAGAAATAGTGATAAATGACTAGGGGTGGTCACCCTGTAGTAAAGATGCTGCAAGAAACACGGTGAGCTCTTCGTTGGCCCAATTAGGTCTACCATCGATAAGGGATTATCCTTAAAGCGGAAAGCGGAAGTGCAAACCTTAAAGCAGATGCTGGTGAATAACAATTATCCCTTATCGATGGTAGACCTAATTGTCAAGAACTTCCTGAGATTTTAGGCTATAATTTGACCGGGCAGAACATTTATATGGAGTATTGTCTACTGAGCAGCCAGAGCAGCTTTTACTAAGAGGACAAAAACAATTAAATTATGATAGTCAGCTAAATACGCGATATAAAGGAGCATTAAACATTATACACTTATATAAAAATTCACAAAAAGTAAGAGCCAACTAAAACAATTAAATATAAAAAAAATATACTGGCGAATAAGCACATTTTTGTTAAAAACTAATACATTTCACAAAATTTAATACATTCACAATTTTAAAACAGATCTTTGTTCTCTACCCTAGCATGCTTATAACAATAATTTAAACGTGCCACCCACGGAATACTGTTTACATGCTCATCAACACAAAAAAAATGGACTAATAAAGCACTTACTACTAGAATCATAGAGAAACTCGACAAGGCTACGTATATCCCAAATCTTAACTGTGAAAAAATCCAATGTCACCTACCCATTAACACGTTTCAAAACTTTAAAAGCTGATTAAATGCCCTTTTTGTTACAAGAATTTAAAAATAATCAAATTCTTCGAGAAAAATATGACTTATATATCTTGCAACCAAATTTATGGACGGTTTACGACAGGATCTGTCAATAAGCTGGTAGGATTCTAAAAATGTTATGCTATAAAATATGAACTCTAAGGGAAATTTAAAAACCTGAAACATCACTCTCAGATTTTTTGTGTATTCATAAAAACTAGGTTTTTCAAACAGAATACGTCTTTTAAGACGTTAAAGGCTGAAAACGATCTTGGTGTCAGACATCATTTAAAAATAAGAGTAAATTCAGTTCTTTGAAATTTCAATAATAAACTTTAAAATGGATAAACCGATTGAACCACCCAGTTCTGGTTAGCTTCTTTTCTTCTTTAACTCTCAGGGAGTGTTAAGAGTGACATTGAGTTAAATCAAGACGCACTGTGTGTATGCATGAAAGGGTGTATCAGCAATGTTTCAAACGGATTAAAATATTGAGTAAAAACTATCACGGTATAAGGGAAAGGACGTTGAACACCAAAAAGGTACAACATGAATACTATTACTTTTACTGTTACTAATACTTCTACTGCTATCACTAATATTACTCCAAACGCTCCTACTATTTCTTGTGCTGCTACGACTACTGCTTTTGCTAATGCTAAGGATATTAGTAAACTCCCAGGAAATTGTGAGGGTGGTGTTTGACTGAATTAAAACACTATGAACGTGTGAGTTATGAAAAGGATGTTTTAGCAACATTCCAGCAACGCCTTGGGTTATTAGACTACAACTTCCAGGGCCACTAGTACTACTATCACTTTTGCCACTATTACTACTACTACCCCTTCTGCTATTGCCACTACTATTGAACTAAATCAGGATAATGTGTTTATCCAGGTTACCAAACTAGACTAGGTTGTCAAGATATCCATGCAGGATATCTCAGGACTGGGATAGGGTATAAAGTAGAAAGTTTATGTTTCTTTAAAACTAAATCAAACGGCACTATATGCATGGTGGTTGTCAGCTAGACGTATGATAAATATTTCAAGAAGGACTGAGTGCATAAAGTTTCATTTTCATGGAAAGTTGAGGTGTAACGCTAAATCAAGATCTACTATGTGTACTAAGATTTTCCAAAGGGAATATATTATTGAAAATTGTTAAAAATTTGGTCCAACATTTAAATAGTGAGTCAAAATCTGGATTCTTATTCAGAAGAATCGAAAAGATTGAAAAGATTGTTTTCTTAACAAATGAAAAAGATGTCAATACAGAAATTAGCGTCCAGTCCATATTGCATTTCTTAGCCAAAGGGCCATGAAGCGGAGATTAGCACCGTCTCTTTGAACTGTGAACTGTGAACTTTGAACTGTGTGCCGTTCAACTTTTTACTCATATTTTTCGTATGGGTGAGCCTTCCAAAGGTGATCTTCCATATTTTATAATCGGAGTGACATTGTCACACACAAATCGCACATAAAGCACGTTTGGAACATTAGTATTAACTGCAAAAGAAATGAAAGAACGCCACTTCGGATTCATATTATTAGCACCAAGGCACAAATATAAAGTGGAGACCCTGAAAGCAATTGGGGACCAGCAAAAGTGTAAAAAATTTGGAACAATAGCATTAACTGTAAAAGAATAAGAGGGCGACGTTTTGGATTAATGTTATTAGCACCATTCCATCAATATCAGTATATGAAAATTTTATTTGCTTGACCGTACTTCAAATGGCAAGGACTGACACTGGAAAAATATGGCCTTGATGAGGCGAAAGTGAGAGAACTATAGAGTATACAGACGAACATTAAAACATCAAGAACACAATTTTAGAAAAAAAAGAATAATAAGTATACCAGACAGAGCTAAAAATCAAAGCACTACTATTAGTAGTCTTAAAAAAAGAAGTTATTAATACTACCATATAATTTATCAGAATATAATTTATCAAAATTTATCACTTTGCATCGATCCTTTTTTTAAGCTGGGAATCCAGACCTTTATAAAAAATGGATTTAAGGTAGAGCCCGACCGATATATCGGCCGAACGATATATCGGCCGACCGATCATATAAGGGTCAGTGTCATTATCGAATATCGGTAAAACAAAAAAAAGCACTTCTTATTTGTCACTTCGGCACACACCCGCCACTTCCTTTCTTTGCTCACAAATACTAATACATGCAATACTAATACCATTTTGAACTATGATGAACAAAATGGATATCTCAAAATTTTGGTCAAACGACTTTGGGGGAGGGGGTGCAGAAGGAGGGGGGCTGGCTGTCCTCCAATAATTTTGGTCCCTTGAAAAGAATGCTATCAATTTTAATTGCATTCAAATGAGCCATTAGACATCTTTCAATGATGTTGTGGTAACCTGCTAGCCATGGTAATGTTGTAGTAGCCTTCTGATGAGCAGATGATTTATGAAACTTACTAAGGGGAAGTATATGGGATGGATTCCAGTAAACCCCCAGTTAATGGTTTTGGACCATAATATTACAATGGAAGCGTTTTATATTTTAAGCTTTTCCACTTAAGAAGCACCCCGAAAGTATTGTTTTTAGTATTATATGGCCCTTATGGATGGTAGAGTTGATAAAAGCATGTAGATGTCATCAATAGCTGTCAAATAACCCATTAACCATCTCTTTAAGAAATTCTGAAAGCCCACTAGTCCCAGCCTTTCCACTTTAAATATGGTATCGAAAGTGCCTTTTTTAGTGCCATTTGGTACTTGCAGATGTTGGAATTTATAGGAATAACGTAGGTATAATCAATAATTTTTATATGAGCTATTAAATATCTGTTGTGTAAGATGTTATGGTAGCCCACCCCTTAAAAATGGCTCAAAAGTGTCATTTTAGTGCCATATAGCACTTTCAGATGGTGGAATTTATAAAAAGCACATAGATATGAGAAATAGCTTTAAAATGATCCATTAAATATATCTGTACACTTCTGGTAACCTGCTAACCCTGGAAAAAAGGAGACACATCAGTGCTACCAAAGAAAAAAAAAGTTATTTCCTTGCTGTTCAAGGTGGGAGACTGTAATTCCCGATGACTGGTTGGATATCCAATTCATCTAACACTTTTCAGTGGGCAAGAAGAATTGCCAAGTTGTTTGGTCACCTCTGTCCCATTGTTGATTGGAAGTGTGACTTCTGAGGGTGCTAGGTTTTGTTGTTGCTCTCGGGATTGGAACTATACGGAGAAGCTTGATGCATTTAACTACTTCACATTACAGTTCTGCAACTGCTGGCTCTTATGTAAAGCACTATCTTGCATCACGGATGTATTTTAAAACTGGTAAATTCTTATTAGTAATGTCAGCTAACATATTCAAGTGTAAGCACAGTCTCTTAATGTCTAGCTCCTTTTTGAAAGACTAAATTGATTTTACAAAATCTGTTTCCTCTTTATGTACTAAAATAAAGCGCTCAACTGTTCAACTGGAAAGACTTGTGTGAGTCCAGTTGATGTGAACCTCTTAGTAATGCAAAGTTCTACCATTTAACAAGGTAAAAAGTAAAGAGCTTTAGATTATTCCTTTAAGGGTTTTGAAAGTGTGTAGCCAGGTCACTTCGTTGTTTTTATGCTTTAAAGGTATACATCGACATCGATACCAAGGAAGCGATAAATCATGAACTTGTGATTGTTCTTCTTTTAAATACAACTCAAAAAAGTGATTGCAACTACCACCTCTTCTGTTCAATATGCAATTAAATAAAAAAAAGCAAGTTTTTTGCCTCACCGAGGGTTAAGGAAGGCTGCCTCTTTCTTTAATCGTCACTCTTTACATCGAAGTCTTAAATTTTTTTTAAATATACTTCTCATTCAAATTCAATTACTGTTATTTTTCAGGAGTCGTTTTTAAACAGCTGGGATAAACATTAAAGAGTGAGGGATGAAGAAGGGGCAACCCCTTTATACGTGGAAAAATTTCCTGTTCCGAATCACATTGTTCCTTCAGAAATATATAAGCCTGCCCTTTTAATAACTGATTGACTCTCCTGTGTTCTATGGAAAAATTTACCCCGGTCAAAATAACAAAAAAGTCAATTCCCACCTGATTGGTCATTCAATGAAATTTTAGGCCAGTAGAAGGGACGAAAAGTGCCACGAAAATTGCTACAAGCAGTCTTTCTGTTTCTCAGTAGTTGGTATCAATTAAGAGCATCCCCTGCTTAATTAAACCCTTGCTTTTTTAATTGCTATTCTATCACCCTTGTAACGTTCATGATAGAGGTTTTAGTTATTAAAATTAGCCTTTACCCTGGAAAAATTTTGAGGAATCGCAGAGAAGGGAATCAATCATAACTTAAACATCTGAAAATACTGTCGTTGTTGAGCATATATTGAAACAGTTTATTGAAACAGTCTGTTTTTTTTTCGTCATGGTATTCCCCAAACACACGTTCTGCCATTGCTTCTTTGATTCCAAGAAAGCTATACTTATTAACAATGTAAGTAAATGCTTCTTTGTCAATTGAGTCAATATGAAGAATATAACCGATTTCATAATAGACCATAATCATTTTCATTGTGGCAAGGTCGACATAAGCCGCAGCAACGGTGTTGGTTCGTTTTTCAAGCATGTCAGAAATAAACATGCTACTGAATACTTCACTTACTGCTGTTAACAGAATGTTCTTAGCCATTACGTCCCCATCACTACACTGAATTGTAATCATTGGACTCTCCTCAATTTTCAAGTTTTCAGAAGGTCAAAGCACCTAAAAGAGGAACTGTAAATAAAAGTTTTGGAAATGACCATCAGCACTATATCCAAATGTTTGCTGATTTTGCTTTTTGTAATAGTTTTTACAGTCATATCTCTGTTGTCGACCTCGACCGGGAGCGCGCCCCCCAAAGCGGCGCCGACACGGTCACGATCCACGCCATGGCCCCCGAGCCAGCCGGGGGCGAGGCGGCGCACGCCCAGACCATACCCCTTCCTGTGGCCTCGGATGTTACGTTGATTGTACAAAAAAATACCTGGACAAAGCCCGCCCGCGCGGGCACCCTCCTGTGCATGAAGTCCATCGCATCCCTCGCCCTGATCCTCCTGCTCGCCACCGCCGCGGTGGCGGATCACAAGCCGACGCTCGTCGAGGCCGCCAAGGCCGACGGCCGCTTCCAGACCCTCGTCGCCGCCCTCGACCGCGCCGACCTGGTGTCGGCACTCCTGGGCGACGGGCCCTTTACCGTCTTCGCGCCCACGGACGAGGCCTTCGCGGCCCTGCCCGAGGGCGTCCTCGCGCGTCTTCTGACGCCGGCCGGCAAGGAGGACCTGCAGCGCGTCCTGGCCAACCACGTCGTGCCCGCGAAGGTGCGCTCGACGGATCTCCTCACCGTGGCCAAGGCCTCGACCCTGGCCGGCACCAAGCTGCCCATCGGCCTGCGCGTCGGCGAGGCCAACGTGATCCAGGCCGACATCGCCTGCCGCAACGGCGTCATCCACGTGATCGACCGCGTGCTCGTGCCGCCGGCGCCCGAGCGCCGCACGAAGGCCGTCGCCTCCCTCGATGCCTCCGAGGTGATCCACGCGGCCATCGACAAGGGCGTCGCGCTCTTCAATGACGGCGACCACGAGGCCTGCGCCCGGATCTACGACGACGCGGCCGCCCGCCTCGTTGCTGCCGACGGCGCGCTGAGCGCCTGGGATCGCATGGACCTCCGCGAGGCCCGCGCGAAGAAGACGCACGAGATATAAGCTTGCCTTGAACCAGAAAGTAAACGACGCGCTAAAGGCAGTAGTTCCATGCCATTACCGAGCACGCCGCCTACACAAAAAAAAGGCTGATTTAGACCCCGCGTTTGTACGGGTACAAGCGTAGAGGGCAATGGATCGGTTGGAAACCTTATAACGTCTGCGCGTATATTTTTCTCTTCCTTTTTCAGCGGCACGGCCTTTTCACCCTGCGGCGCGCCCAATTTCATATGTTCATACAAGTAGTCCGTAAGGGCTAGGATCGTAGGGCAATCGAATAACAGGGTAGACGGTAAAGTACATTCAAAGCTGGATTGTAAATGAATCCTCAGCTCCATCGCCATCAATGAATCTAGCCCTAAATCAATCAGCCTATCCCCTACTTCTATTTCGCCAGGCGTATGGAAGCCTAATGTTTTTGACACTGATAAACGGATCTGTTCTTGTAGAAGCTTCTTTTGCTTTTCAGAAGAAGTCTTTTTTAATCGTTCCAAAAAATCAAACTTCTTTTGCTCCTCTGAATTCGCTAATATTCTTGATGCAAATTCTGCAAAAAATGACGAAGTTAACCTACGTTCTCGTAGAAAGACAGGCCATTTAACAGACGCCGCCGCTACCTGAACGGATTCTGACCAAAACAGCTTGCTCAAAATTTGCAGTCCTCGCGCGGGCGTAATACCTTCTACGCCCAGGCGTTCGTACCAATCCATCGTTCCCTTACTGTCAACAGCCATCCCCGCTTCCGCCCAAGGGCCCCAGTTAATACTCAATCCAGGAAGCGATCTAGATTGGCGATAACTGGCGAGTGCGTCCAAAAAGGCGTTAGCTGCGGCATAATTCGATTGTCCAACGCCGCCAAAAAGGGTGGAAACGGAGGAGAATAGGACGAAAAAATCCAGAGAGGCGTCATTGCTCAAGGTGATAATTTATTGTAACCCCTGGGATCGTGCACCTCTAGGCCCGGTCCTAGTTGGCCTATTGGTAAATATGGGCCTGATGATGTATTATATATTGAATGGAGTCTATGTAGTAAAAAAAAAACGATTTTTTCAGCCAAATGGTTATTAAGTTAAACTTAAAATGATCTCGTTATTTAGCTCACGAGGAAAAATATCACTCCTTCTACATTCTGGTCTTCACGCTAAATAAGTAAAGATTAGTGCTTTTCTGAATGCATTTTGAGGACAACAAATGTATTTTGTAAATAATATGGAGCTTTTAGTGTTTTATCCAGTGATTGCCTTTCAATATTTTTTTTTTATTTAAGGACGTTTTTATTTTAAAACTATTATTTTTAAAATATAGAAGGGTGGCAGTACTTTATCCCCACAACTTTTTAGTGAGTAGCATATGTTGTATATTGAAAACAAATCTTTGTCTTTTCTCTTTAGTGAAAATACAAATGATTACTGTTTGCTGACTAACCATCGGCTTCCATAATCTTCGTTGTCTTCATCGTCTTCATATTCCTCTTGAAACTCGTCATATTCTTGAGCCTCTTTGATTTTAATTCGTATAAGCTCTTGTAAAATATGATAAATTAATGCATAAATACTCATAGCAGCATGTATAATTTTTGAAACAAGCATTATTGTATAAGAAACTGCCTTAATATAATAAAAAAGTCTCGTCTCGCCAATTTCCAAGGCTGTGACAAAACTCATTCCACCAATTGCCTCAATAAGCTCTTCACCTTCAAGAAGTCTGTCATCACTATAGAAAGTAACTGAGTTTATGGTGTCTGCGTCCAGGGTTGTCGTTCTAAAACTTTCGTCTGTAGGTGGTGTAGTAAGCGACGATATTGTTTCTTCGTTAAAAGTGGAGGGCAACTATCCCCCCCTCAACTACCCTTCTTTTCACCAAACGAATATGACTGAAATTATGAGACAGCGATTTTTCTCAAAATAGTCCAAAGAACATATAACAATACCTCTAGGGTTGACACAATCCCCCCGTACTCTGGGGATAGGGTTGAAAGTAATGGCCCGTGGTTATATAAGATTTTTACGGAATCAGCGGTCGTATTCACTGCAAGTGGGGCTCGTTTTATATGAAATTGGAAGTTATAGCGTTCTTTTTAAGAGTCAAAAGTGATTTAAAAGCAACCAGCCCCCGACATTCCCCAAAGATATCCAATCAAAATTTGGAGATAACAACTTTGTTCACTGTTGTTGAAGGGTCCGAAAATTAGGTATTTGAGGAAGACGCCTCTGTCCCCACAGCTCTCAGGGTAAGGGTTGTAAGTTATGCCCAAGGGGCATATAAGCTATTTATAGAAAGGTTAGTCGTATATACTTTGGAGGGGACTCCAAGGAATGGAAACCAAAGTTTCTAGTTTCTCATTTTAAGAGTCAAGGTGATCAGAGGGCAGCTGCCCTCCCCCCATACGTTGCTTTTTCCTGAAAACCATCCAATAGAAAATTTGAAACAGTCATGTTATTCAAAATAGTCCAAAATTCATATAATAAGGCTTTTGGAGCTGATACAAACCAACAGAGTTCTGGGGGCAAGAGTTGTAAGTTGCGCCGCGGGGGTATTTAAGATTTTTATGGAAAAGATGGTTGATGAATTTTAGAAATTTATATAAAAATCTAGGACAGATATATTTTGCTATTTTCATTGAAAAGTACCTCCTACTGTTTTCATTGAAAAAAATCACCCCCCTAAATTTTGGAAAATAGATTTTGCCCCCTCCTAGACTTTTTGACCACAAAATTTTTAATATAAATAATAATGGTTTCCTACTGGTGCAAATATGGTGTAGAATTCACGGTTTGCACTAGCAGTTCCGCAGACAGTTTTCCCGCACCTTTTCTATTTTTCTACTAAATAATTTCTACTTTTCCTGCACCATTCCTAGTTATTTCTATGAAGGAATAGATAAGGAAAAAGGAAAAGTTTCGTCCTATAACTTGCAGTCCATTATTAGTGAAACAATTGGCAGAAAGGATATTTTTCAGATATTTTCGAACTATTGTTCCTTATACTGTCTCCTCAGATACAACATAAACACGCCAGCATTCTTGAAGGAAGAATAGATGGTTCGTTTTTACTTTTAGAAGAGTGGTTCTAAGAAAAACAAATTTCCATGTTCTTATTTAAAAATGGGAACCCTTTTCTAAACACAAGAAATAATTTTACTTTTGTTAGACATTTTTCTGTTTCATTTCATCTATCTGTTTCAGATTGATCAATCTATTTCATCATTTTTTCAATCTTTTTCATTTTTTCAATCTTTTTCATTTCATCAATCTATTTTCTGTTTCATTTCATCAATCCTGGGCGTTTTCGATTTTCGTGTCTTTTGAGATACAATATACTTACGCTGATAATTCCATTATTATGGAATCATAATGTTGATAATTATTTCAAATCTGTTTTAAAAATTGGACCCAAATTTTGACAACTACACGCCAAATAATGTTGTTTTGTTTTTCTTAATCAAAGCTGGTTTTTTTTCATAACAGAAAAACTAATTTTAATTTGTCAGATATTTTGAATCATATCATGATTCCTGACGATATTACTTCCATTGTCCCATCAGATACGTCACTTTTCTGCCAGGATTTTGGTGAGGGAGTAGTTACTTTTGAAAGGGCGAAGTGCATGGGGTGGTGTTCATTCTCGACGACAAGATCACCGGTTTTCGCTGGCACAATGGCGACGCGTAAGCCGATTATAACATAGAACCGGACCTTTCGACCTTCGGTAAGGCGCTTGCAAACGGTATGTCCGTCTCCGCATTGGTTGGAAAAAAAGAACTGATGGAACTGGGCGGGCTTCACACCGACAAAGAGCGCGTATTTCTGCCCTCCACCACCCATGGTGCCGAGACCCACGCCCTAGCTGGCGCAATTGCCACTATGGAAGTCTATCAACAGAAACCGGTGATTGAGACACTTGAAAGTCGAGGCACGCGTCTGAAAGATGGTCTGAACCAGGTTATTGCAGCCCATGGGCTGGAAACGCAGGTCAAAGTGATTGGCAAACCCTGTTGCATGGTTCTTGGCTGTAACAACGCAGAGGGAAATCCATCACAAGAGTTTCGCACGCTGATGATGCAGGAATGCATTAACCGTGGCATCATTTTTCCATCGCTGGTCGTCAGCTACTCACATTCCGAAGACGACATTGATGCAACCATTGATGCAATAGATCAATCACTCCATGTTTATGCGCGCGCTTTGTCTGATGGGGTTGAGAATTTCCTGGTCGGACCACCATCCAAAGTCGTCTATCGCAAGTTTAACTAGGCCGGAGCTACGCCAGTCCACGATGATCATGCAAACACCTACTCAAAACAGAGTTTCAATTGGCGATGAATTGCATGCGCTTGCCACACGGTTGTTCCCTATTTGCAGAAGCATGACCGGTGACGGAGTACGTGAAACCTTGCGCATCTTCGGGGAGTTTGCACCGGTAGAGATATTCGAGGTACCACGCGGCACGCAGGTCTTTGACTGGCAACTTCCCAAAGAGTGGAACATCAGGGCGAATAACCTGATGTAATTATTGTCATTCTTTCATAGGAACCAAAGGAGGAGACTTCCGGCACAGCTGCTCCTGTCAACCAAGAGGAGACTCCCACCAAGACTGAAGAAAAGGAGAAAGATGTGCCCAAGGAGGTAATATATCCTTTCACTTTTGACTCAGCAATTCATAAAATACGACAGAATGGTGCAAGCTAGTGTATCATCTATTGGGGTGTTAATATGAGGGTTTAGTGAGGGTTTTTTTTTTTTTTTTTTTTTTTTTTTTTTTTTTTTTTTTTGTGTCATGTTCTTATGCGTTTTGACCTGCAACACAAAATATATTTTGAACCTCATTTGAGAATACAACTGGGAGTGAATGAAAAGCAGAACACTGTAAATTGGAATTGAAGGAGATCATGGAAATATTTAAAGGAAGTAACAATTTGAAACTATATGTGGTGGAATATTCGATATTCCGAAGGGACAGGTTTCAACGCCCTCCCCTTCGTACGTGTCTGCTATTAGAGTAACTTATTTTAGGAACAAGCAGGAAACAGTTGTTGTTTCTAATATTGCCGTTCGCCGGTATTGTCATTCAGCTTTAAGGGTTATTCGCTCTTTGATTCCTGGTATACTTCTAAGTGTACCGTTGTTCACCCCACTAGGGCACGCTTCCTTCAAGTTCTCACTTCCTTCAGGCTACTATATCATTTTTTGGGGAGTTAATATGAGGGTTTAGTGAGGAGTTACAGTAATTTTTTTTTTGCCATGTTTTATGCAAAACATCAATGTTCTCCCAAAAGTGATTGACATGATGATAAATGTAAGATTGGCAGATAAACAAGTAGAGAACTAAACTTAAAAGTAAATTCATTCAATTTTATTTTCATTCAAGTTTCTATCGATTTCTTCTGCGACCCCATTATTATCCTCATCTAACTCGATTACCTGCTCTTGATATCTCACTTCGCCTCCCAGTTCTTGAAACTGAAAAAGAAGGTGATTTGTCAACTTGGTGTAATCTACGATGCCTGTTTGTTTGACAAAAAACGCGGACAATCCACGAATATTCGGTTCCTTTAGTTCAAGTTGGTTTTTGCTTAGCATCTGAGGATTAAGGTCATTAGCGGAACAGCGTTCATACAACGCAGCCATTCTTTGCTCTTCGATTTCTGATGTTGCTACCAGCAGTTTTCCGCATTGCAGATAAGGTAAGCCATACTTCTCGCAATAAGAGACGGTTCTTTCCAGCCCCTCTCTACAATACATCGCTTTTAAGCTGCCTGGAGCATAATATACCCCAGCATGTATGACGCCAGAATTGCGGCCAGTTTGATGGCACGCAGCTGTGCTTTCTTTTTCCAATACCAGAATTCTTTTCTCAGGATATTGGCTTTTCAGCTTGAGGGCCGATGCAGCGCCGACGATGCCAGCACCAATGATAATTACGTCAAACATGGTTACTTTTGATTCTCGGATTATGTGCTAGAAATAAGGATATTCTAAGGCAATTTTGCAATTCGATTTTGGGCAGCTAAAATAGCGCGTTTTTAACTACTTTAATACTGTGTGATGGATATAATTTCTCAGCGCTTTGGCGGCATTTCACGGCTTTATGGTTCAGCACAATTAAAATTTCTTCAACGACAACACGTATGTGTTGTCGGTATTGGTGGCGTTGGTAGTTGGATAGTTGAAGCGCTCGCACGATCGGGTATTGGACAATTGACACTCATCGACTTGGACGATATTTGTACAACCAATACCAATAGACAAATTCATGCATTAACCAACACAGTAGGCACATCACCGCTCACGAAAAATCACCCAGACTATTCCCTTTCCGCGGAAACCCCCCCCCCCCGACGATCCCGTCGGAAGGTTCTCTCCACATGCAAAATTGAGTAGGCAAAGAGAAATCAAAACAAATAAAGATAATTTTGTATACAAATTCTGAAAAAATCCCCCGTGTAGAGCTACACCTGGAAGATTCCACTCCCCCCCCCCCCCCAAACCGCCCTCCCGCGAAAAATGTACCCCGCTCAAATACACCCTCCGAGCATGAAAAATATA
>JAAAKM020073195.1:188608787-188622809 GCA_010016025.2 Alatinidae sp. Z8VKAUB7J3 | reverse complement strand
GCCTTTCTTTTCAGCCTGCTCCCGAATCGAGTCGGCGACTTTGTTTTCAAAGCCGGAATAGACGTGAACGACGTACCATTTCATCGACATGACGCGCCCCTTATCCGCCGAAACCGAGAATGGCGCGAACGACTGCCGAGGAAACGTAATCAACGCCTAAAAAGAAAATGGCCTTGATGAACACGAAGACGAACACCATCACCGTGGTGATGCCGGTTTCCTTGCGAGTCGGCCAGGTGACTTTCGACACCTCGCGCCGCACCCTAGCGCAAAATTTTAGGAAATAAATTCCCAGTGTCTTACGACCCACCCAGCTAGCCTAATAGATTAGGATGTTTCTTTCAGCGGCTACGTTCTCTTCTATGCCAATAGGCAGCATGTCCAGCCCATTAAATTCGGCATAAATTGAGTGGTAGGTCTAGCTTGATAAAGTTTTCCATATTCGGTATACTGAATATCTAGATGTAATGAGTTAGTTTGAATTTTAGCCAGCAATCACATAGTATCCTAGTGTAAAGAATTGCTCTTTCGACCAACAACTGGACCCTTTTCTCTTCCTCATAGAGACTGGTCTGTTTTTGGACTTCAAAACGCACAACTAAGGCAATCACGGTTGCTTAAAACAGTCCGGTTGATATCCTATAAACTATATATAATAATGTTTTCCTATATATAATGTTTTGTTCATAAATATATTCCATTCATTTAGTGAGCGAACTATCTTGGTAAGTGACAGTTTCAGCCTATAGTAGCACTAGGTAAACATATCTTACATGCAAACACAAAAATTGTCTTATCTGTAAGTATGTCAACCCATATCATATATGTTCGCTCATCAATCGAGTACAAAACATAAGTAGCGCCGGACGGAATCTCTCACACTCTCGACCAGCCCAACTCTACACTTCATGGATCATCTGGAGTTGCTAGTGCAACATTTAGCTGAATCAATAGTTTTCAGAACCAAATTCCCCACAAAGCATTTGATTCATTTCTGGATTCCGCTCTTGTGGTGCATTCTCACACTTAAACTGATGCAAGAAATTATAGTCGATTTTCTACAATGAATCCATCTTGGAGGAGTACTGAATACGGTACACCTTTTGCTGGAGCTGCTTTTACTAAGGTTTAGTTGTGGTCATCACAGAAAATACTTGGACTTCTGCTTTTCATTCTCTATATAAATGATATGGGAGAAAACCTTGCAAGCCCTCTGAATCACTTTGCTGACAACACCTCAACACATGAAGCCATCCCAAAACATGAAGATCTGGCCAAAGACTCCCCTGCCCCGACAGGTAGAACTTTTGGAAATTAACAACTGGCCTGAAACACGGATGGTCAATTTCAGTGCGTCAAAACACAGTAGCTGTGGATCTCTCGATCGAAAGTGCATCGAAGCGCTCGATCGAAACGCATAGCCCCCAAGTTCATCTTCACAAATCAAACTATTCAGAAAGTTGACGATATTCCTCTCCTCGGAATACAATTCTAGACTTATCTCTCTTGTAAAATCTACCTTGATCGGATAATAGCCGCATGTGAAAGAAAGCTGGGGATCACTTTTCGCTGCGAAATCTTCTTCCATCGAGCTAGATCATCCCACTTAAAAAGTCTTGCATCAGTTACGTCCCCGAGCATATGGTATATTTAGTCATTTATCATGACCCTCTCCAGTCTGTTAGTGAACAGTTTGATGTAGCGTCAATGGCTGTTTTCTGCAAGTACATAAATACATCTCCTTTTCTAGAACTTTCTCGCATTGTGCTCTTTATTGTTCAGCAGATAATACAGAAAAGAAGGTACACAGCTTGGTAGAAATATCTTAATATTTAGTCGCCAAGAACCAAGTACTTGAAGAACAACTTCATTCAACATTGCAATTCATTTGGAACGATCTTCCAGCGGATATTATGCCTTAAAATTCTGTGTCATGTCCTCCAAAGGATGTCATCTAAAAAACATCTTGATGGAGCAATGTACTAGACTAGTGGCAAATCAGATGTTTAAAGGTGCCTTGCGCATAGACTAAAAAGAAATTACGACCCTTGATATTGGTATCTAAGCCGTGTATGCAACAAAACAAAATTGCGTTCCCGCCTATAGTGTTGTAGTACGATCTACGCTTCGGAGCGCGGGCTTGGAGGAGGCGCCATGTTCAGAGCTCTGTACCTCGTGACAATTCCCAATATATAGAGAATTCTAAAACTAGCACTTTGCTGAAAACTGAGCTTGCTTGAGTTTTTCTGTAAAGAACTATAATGCTAAACTGAAATTTAACGATACCATACTCGGTGAGAATTTGTGTAATTTCTGTTCTTAAGAGAAAATGCTGTTTTTTGTGTAAAGTATGTATTTTCGATGCATTCTACCACCCGTAACTTGTTTCTCCAGTTTTTGTTTCGTCACAGTTGACTCAATTTACAGGTACATGGGTTGAAACAACTGAGACACATTGGGAGAATAGACAGGGAATATATAATTTGGGCTATATATTTGCACCTCAGGGGGACGGGAGACGTATAGCGCGGCTGCATGAAAGATGTGTTAACTATGGTTATTATGTATATTATAAAGTAAAAATTGTTTTCTTAAGATATTAAATAGGCCTACATAATTTGGGCCATATATTTTCACATTAGGAAAGGCTGAGGGTAAAGTATAGCGAGGTTGCATCAAAAATGAGCTAACTATGATTATTTTGCATATTATGAAGTACAAATTCTTTTCTTAACATGTTTCCTTATCACCAGTCAGTTCTCTAGGCAAAACTGAGATGTTTCAGATACAATCTTTTGACAGCATGAATGCACATTGTGTCTTGATTTAGTTCAACATTACCTTCAACAAACCCTGAAAGTTTCAACTTCATACCCCTACTGTTCCTTAAATATTACAGATTTGTCACTTAGGCAACCTGGGTGTAGCCTACACAATGTATTGCATCAAGCCTCCGGGGGGGCCAACACAGCTACGCACGCTCCTCCTCCATCCCAATCTACTCAAAGCCTTCCTCTTTATACCCTCACATTAAGAACTCTTTTCCCTTAAATGTTCCCCTACGACATCCTTGCAACATATTCAGGGACAACCAACATTTGGAGAAAGGGAAGATAAGTAGAAGACTAAAAATCAAAGATATGAAAATTCTAAAGTAATAATTAATTTAAAATAAATAAAATTAATTAAATGAAATAAAATAATCAGATAAATTAACGAAATTAAATTGTAAAATAATTAATAGAAGCAATTAACCAAATTCAATTAATTGAATAAATTAATAATTAAAAAGGCTTACGGAAACCATTTGTTCTTCAGTTGTTTTCATCTTATCTGAGACAATAGACACTGCCTTGCCAGGTTTCGGCATTAAGGTCAGGGGCTTAAAAGCAGGACGCGTTGTACAAGTAGCAATCCTTGAATAATGACCTGAAGCTATTTTGAATTCTTGAATACCAGCTTTTTCAAATGGTGTTAAACAATGATAAAGAAGTTTCATACTGTTCACTGCAATGCTAACTTGGGACTGCCAGTGTGGAGAAAGAATTTCAAGGTCGATTGGGTCAATCCAGCACTCTAACTGCTTGAAAAGGTCAGTAGCCCTTACTTGGAGTTCCTAAGAAACCAGGATGTTATTATTCACCTTGAACGAGGGAGGTCATCACTAATCAAGATAAACATTCTACAAACTTTTTAGAATAAGAGCATAGGGTAACAGCATCTATGAGAACAACCAAAAACAATAGCCTGCTTAATATTAGTAAAGTAGCCTTTTGCTAAAATACACAATCCTTATGCTTATTCTCTTACCCAGACTGGGGGAGATAAATAAAAGAGGGTCTATGTCCTTGAGACGGCTTTTACTTACTTACTTAGGTCTTGGCCATCCTCAATGTACGTTTTAAGGTCACTCATTCTGATGGCTCGTGCGTAAGGGCTCAGTACATTCTTCAATCATGTATGGTATGTGATAACTGGATCAACTTAAATCAAAATTTAATTCCCTCGTCCATCGTTCTTGTGTTCTGCTTTGTGGACAAAAGCCATGCAGAGGTCCTTCAAGTGCGGTTTTTTTGAGGCGACTCGGCTCCATTTGCTCGACATAGCTGAACCAGCTGAGCGCAGTTGCTGTTTCTTAATATTATTGAGAATAGCTTCAGACGACTTGAGCTTTCGGCGTAGCTTTATCTATGGAAAAATGAGAAGGCACCAAAAAGAGGGGAAGAACAGGAATCCCATTCAACTATCGAAGGTAATCCTGATTACTCTCCAGAACGTTTGCAATGACTTACTTTATAATTACGACTCCAATGAAAATTTGCTATGTCTTGACTTGCTCTAACAAAAAGCTAAAGGTGCCAAATACTATCAACTATTCAAGAGCAGTGTCGAAATCAAAGAAGCAGGATATTCGATTGTCTGTCTGCTGACGTATCTGACGAGCAAAAAAGGTAGTTTAGGCTACAGTTGCTTTTTGCCTACTGGTGTAGACTTAGTTATTCCGGTTATCCTTCCTAGTAACATCAGGTGGCCAAATATTTTACGTTTTTGGCTCTCCTGAAAACTTCGGAAAATGGCAAATGCCTTTCTTTTATTAACACAGCAGCCATGGCCCATGTTATCTGAAATTATACTTGAAAAGTGTGATTTTGCTTCCATTCCTTTCAAAATTATGTGGTTTTGTCACTAAAAATTTTGTCAGTGTTGTCAAATTGAACTGTCAAAGTGGGTATAGTCAAAGTTGCGTCAGAATTTTTCAAAATAAAAAGGTTTTTAAGCCTAAGAAAATGCTATGGGCTTTCGAAAACACTTCTAGCCGTCCTAAAAAAAGGTAGTAGTACACGGTAGCTACTTAAACTGTTTTCATTGCGTCATGATATAATTGCTTTGAAAAGAATTTTAAGACACGTACAGAAACTTTAGATTTTCCTGAATGTAGAGAATTAAGAGTCAGTCAAGCTCCTGACCTAAAAAAACTTATAATGCACATGAAAACCTCCCACTATCATGAAAAAATGTCTGTTTTTGAGTTGTTGTGTTTGGGATCGATCTAAGCGAATACATAATTAAATTTGGACAACATTTTTAGCGTTACACGAACATGTCCCAAAGGAAGAGCTACAACAGTGACTCTTCGTTGTAACCCCAAAGAGTCACTAGATGGTGCTATTGAACTACCCAGCCGCTGTCCAGATGGTACTTGTGATGGGTGCAATTTCCATTTTCTTTGGACGTCATCAAGTAACTGTCCACTTTGTTCGTCGTTCGATTACATGTAAGTTTTGGTTTGCTATCAATTTCAGAATCTAACCTAATTATTTTATTCTGCGGTTGGGCTAGTTCTGATATTCAAGAGTCACTCTGTTTCAATTGTTTTAAACATCTTAACAAACAAACAAAAAATACTAACCTCCAACGAAGAGCAGAGCTTGTGAAGTTGTGTGTGCTGAAAAAAGCACATAGTCAAACAGTTCGTGGTAAAGAACTCTAGGTAACGAGCAACCTGGCTCAATAGTAACCGAAGCTCTAATAAAAGGAATTTTGATTCCAATAGATATATCAAAAGAATCACATTTTTAAGCTAATTTCAAATATATAAGTATCATTAGGTTTAGTCTTACGGGGGTAGATACCCCCCACCCTTTTCTGGCTTCTGACGTTAAATTGCTTTTTTTTCCTGTTTTTAAACTTCTATGACATTCCTCCCCCTCCAGATTATGAGGCCTAAAACCACTATTATAACTCCTCTTTGCCACATTATTAGAGATCTGTACATTTACATATAGATAAAAAAGAGATTGAGAAATTTTTTGGTTTCGGTATTCTGGTACGAATATGAATGAAATCTTTTATATTGTAAATTAGTGTTGCAATAAGAGAGCAGCACCTATATTGCAGGTCTAGTCAAAAACGCTCCTCAGAATAAAGGGCAATTAGGGGAAAACAGTAGCCTCCAATTATTTTATTTTTTTAAAAGCTGGTTAAATTTTGGATTGTTAGTGAATTTGTCAGAGTTATGGCAAATTCACACACAGAAGTTTCGGGACAGCACTCTTTTGAGAGGGGGAACAGAATATGCCTGTCAAAAAATTATAGGTTAATGATGAATGCTAAAGGTATTTGGGGGAGACGGGGAAAAATGATTTCGAAGCCTTTCCCTGCAGGCATAACTGTTCTTAGCCTATCAAGATATAAGCCAACATAATTCAGTCACTTAATAGCTTGCGGTAATAATATTGTCATATGTAAGTCATTGATATGATAATAAAAGTTTTTTGCCAACGGTTTTTGGTGAAAAATGGTAAATTGTTTAGGTTAATAAGTCGCAGCAGACAAAGAAAACTATTGTGGATTAGTTACTAATTGGAAGTTACTAATTTGAATTTTTTGTCTGAAACAGTCTATTTTGCGACACGTCTGCGACTGTACCTTACACCAACAGGATAAGGTTTGCATTCACTAGTTTCAAGTCTATCTTTTCAATAAGCCAGAATTTTTACTCAGACTTGTTCTCATTCGGAGAATCAACCTCCGCCTTTGCTCGCGACGTACACTGACTGCGGAGGGGGGGCCTAAAACCAGTATAACCTCACCATGGATACGGCCTTGAACACAAACTATTGATGGATGTGACTTCTTCATAAGGATAATCCTGTTTGTTACCGTTAGTCCTTCTTAATCGCTTACTAAAGCTTGGGGAAGCATTGGAAGGTTCCTTTTTATTTTGCCTGGCGAATACCAATTATTATCATGCCGCCACTGAGGAGGGGCTACAGAGGGTATGTCTGTTGTAATTGTTGAGAAGATTTTCCCTGAAAAGTAAAATAAAGTCGGAACCTTCCTGCGACCTCTATCCGAGAACTGAACCTGTGGAGACAATGGGAATTACAACCCGATGCTTCAAGCTGCAATTGCTTAAATCTCTGCTCTTTTTCCTGCATTATGTGCTTTGAAGTTTAATTTCGGATTTCAGATAGTTTTGAAAATCTAGTTCATCTAATTTTATGTATATTATTTGTAGATGTACCTCGTTGATCCGTCACCTATTAAGATGCATTATCTTGTCCTATTATAAGCTTAAATTAAAGCTGCTCCTGCTAAAAATTCAACTCTGACTGGGGCTAATTTGGATCAGAGCTCTGGAAACCCCCTTAAGTTCCTTTTCTCTTGTGGGTAAGTCCCCTTGTCCGCTTTTTCTGCAAGTACGATTGCTAAATTTTCCAATTTTTTTCTTTTACAATCCAATGCTGAGATATCGTGATGCAAGACAAATTAAATTTGCTTCCGAAGCTCGGGTGTATACCCCATCCTTTGTTTTCACAAAAAAGTAAAAGGGGCAAATCCAATCAACTTAATGATGAATTAATGGAAGAACAAATCGAAGTCTTAAGAAACATATTCAAATAGAAAGTCCCCGGGATGAACTTTCCAAGGCAAACTATACACGGAGGGATTTGTCAGAATCTCTAATGAAATTTCATCCCAAAATACATTTAATACATCCCAAGTTCATCCGAAAATACATTTAAGAATGTTTTCGACATACCTGGACACACAGTCAAACACAGTCAACGCAGTCAAAGTTTCAATATATTTTTCACAAGATGTCGGCTACATTAAAATAAAACTAAGCAAAAAGTATACTTTTTGAATTTTCTCCGTTGCTTGTTTAACATACTTTACGGAATTTATTTAAAAAAATAATAATAATTTTTTTTTCGGATCGACGTAAACAATGCATTTAGAACTTGAAACGAACTTAGCAGCCTATGCAGCATAGTAAAGAAATATATTTCTGCGTATCTAAATTGAATCACTATTTTGTTTTCCCCTTTATCTTTCAGTGTATTTAATGTATGCTGTTCTAATAAACGTTCTGATTAATAAAAAAGAACTAATCACGATTACAATTAGACTGATCTTTTGTTTTTTTTTCAGCGTCCAAGTCACTCAGAGGAATACTAAAGTTTAAGTTTTCTGAAAAAGCTTCCCAGTCGGATGTCCGAAATGCTTATCTATGGTTACATCTGCGGCCCTCTTCAACTATGCCCAGTGGCCCTGTTTGGATAGAAATTTATCAGGTTAGCTTTAAGTTCAATCTTTGGGTAGCTGTCTCACTTCTACAAATTTTTCGGGGATTTTGCAAAATCCCAATGCACCGTCAAAAAAAAGAAGAGACTGGAGCTAACAAAAGTCCACAGAAGATTGAGTCCATGAAAACTGTGACTTTTTTGTATTTTTTGGGCATTTGGGTCAACTTTGACAAAATTTGATCGACCAAATCTATGTTTTCTTTCCAGCTGGCCTAAGGCACCTTTTCTAATCATCCGTCCTCAGGGAGATGCAGTAAAAACCAACCCCGTATAGTATTTTCCTTACGAGTTCCTTTGGAATTCTTTTTTTCAAAAAATAATGCCCAAACCAATAGCTTGTATCATGAATTTTAACCAAATCGAAGGGTCTATGCGCATGATGGGTCTTATCTCAATATTTTTGCGACATTAAAGGTTGCTAGAAATTGCCGCTTTGATGATTTAAGTGAAAAATCGAACTAATGAAAAGAATTTTCTGTGGAATCTCTAATTGGTTTTCTCTGGGACCCCCTAGATTCTATCTGTACAGTATTCCAAAAGTCATGCACCGAACATGTTCTTGTAAAAATACACACCAATGTACACATTATTAACCTTAATTAACTGTAAACATTTTAATGTTTATTTTTAACAACAAAATAAACAATGTAACTTCTGCATTGATACGTGCGTCAAGTCTCTGTAGAAACTGTCGTTTACCCTTCTGACAGCGTCTTTTAAATCATCAAGAAAACATGGACTGTTTTGATACACAACAGGTTTGAGACTTCCCTCAAAGAAAATAGCTGAAATGGGATAGATTTGTTTATCAGGTGATCGGCTCCGAATATGAATATCAATTGACCTCTTTCTTCTACTGTTTCTCAGCTATATCAGGTAACATACAAGTTTAAAGCATAAAAACGAATAATGAAGATGAGCATGGGGCGTGGGACTTGTAGGAATATCGAGTAGCCTTCCATATGTGTGTATGCACACCCCAAAAATTTTCCATTTTTGATTTATAAATGTCGAGCCTTTGCTCAAAATCCGTTAACAGATATACTTCAGCTTGTGTGTGTTTGTGTGTGGGGGGAGGGGGGAGGGGGGGGGCTCGCTTTTTGAGTCAGCAGCTATGCTTAGTCTCAAAGAAAGTATTTCAGAAGACAAAAAACTAAAAACTTATGCATTGGTCAAATCGAATTTTAAATTTGAAACATATTTAGATGTGTTATCAGACTATTCTGAACGAAGCTATTTTGCTAAATTACGACTTAGCGCCCATAATCTACAAATAGAAATTGGTAGGTTTGGAAAGAACAAAACCCCTAGACTAGAAAGATTTTGTCTATATTGCCTTTCTTTAGGCAAACAAACAGTAGAGGACGAAGTTCATTTTTTAATGTCATGTCCTTTGTACTCTACCGAACGTCAAAAAATGTTAAATATCATTCACAAAAAATTTCCTTCTACCCTTCTTTTGAACCCAAATGATATGTTCCTTTGGCTAATGACCCAAGAAAACGTTGTTTTTATCAAATCAATTGGTAAATTTTGTAACAAATCTTTTAAAATCAGAGATGAAACAAATCTTAAGCTATTATCCTTTAGCTCATAACTTTTTTCATAATTATTGTTGTAATTCTGTTCTGTAAGTTGTAAATTAACAGTTATTTTCATTAATATTCTATTAATATGCTTTAAATTTTGGTGTGTACGTTGTTAGTAAATTTCTTAGTTTAATTGTATTCATCTTGTTATTTTTAGTAAATATATTGTAAGTTGGTTAAGGGCCATCTCGGCCTACATACCTGATAACAAAAAAAAAAAATCATATCGATGGAAGAAGGTGAGAAACCTTGCTTGCTGAGACTAGACAAACCATCAGCTTTAACTTCGGCAGAAGAGGATGGTGTAACTGTGGCATTGCTAGCTGGCAAAGAAGTGTTTTCCCTGATCGAAGGTAGATCGGTAAACAGCATAGCATTTTGAGAAAAATTGGGTACCAAGGTTGGTGTTTGTGTGAAACATACCGGGCTCTCACCAGGTGACAACTAGCTTGTTTGTCGGTATTAAGTTATATTTTTACTCTGATAATAACATAATTGAAGAAAAAGTATAACTACTTGCGAAAAGCTTCATATAGTAATTTCTTTATGTATGACAGCTAAAGCATAACGCGCGAAAAATATGTCTAAGACCAAAAGCAAGAATCAAAACGAATCACAGGAGAAAACTAATGCTATAAAATGTACGATTCTGAAGGATAAAAAGGAAGGAGGAGTTAAATTTACGCCAAAATTTCTTAACTCAATTAAAATTGCTGATTTGCATCTCATGACTTAAAAATTAATGAATAATATGATAACTTTGCCACTCCGTAATTTGAGAATCATACATATGCAAGTCTGTTATGTGCCGAATGCCAGTGCCCAAGCGAGGTTTGAGCTTCTGATAATATAAACATTTACATATAAAAGATATCTACCATTCGAATTCCCATTAAATACCCTTTTTCAAGCTTTTTTCAATGTCAGTTTCAATAACTTTCGCTACTTTTATGTATTACCTCTCTCTCCTCCAATTTTACCCAGTGTAGCCTTTAGCTATGCACATAAATAAGTTTATTTTTCAAATTAGGTGCATTTGATATTTGGAACCTACTGTTGGTAAGAACAAATAAATAAAGGAAAATTCATCATCTATGTTTTTTTTAATAGCCTTGGGCTGCATCTGGCTCCATTATTAGGGGAGGAACTGGGACAAAATTGTAACCAGCAGTGATGATTAGATTTCGAAATTGCATCTGTACGTTTTCTTCTATCTGATTTCTGTAATATAAGCAACCTTGACGGTAATTATAGTTGGAATCCTACCTTGGTTGAAAATGTTTGTCAAATCTGTGTAGGGAGGAAATAACTTTGTAAAAATTAAGAATTTGCAGGCCTTCGAAAGCAATAAGCAGAATTCGAGAAAAGGCGCAGAAACGTGGTAATTATTAGTTCCGTTTGAATTCCAAATCAATTGACATCGGTATTATTAACTTGAAATGATACACACCTTCAAAATTCAGAGATTCTTTGCTGACGAGGCTCATATTTTCAAGGGGTTGACAATTCCTTTTAATGTGTTAAAGATATTGCAGCTGTGAAAAATTTGAAAGCCGTCACATTACATGACGCGTAATGTTTTACTAGAGTTTGGAAAAACCGAAAATACCTACCTTTGGGTTTTTTTCAGCTCTTGTGTAGTTGTTTGATCGGTTTTCATGAGACAATCAAAATACAGAACAGACCAATTTTGACCTCAACAGCTTTAATTCCTAGACTGATCTATATCTGCAAGTAGAAAAGGGAGATGTTTTAACATCAGGAAGCATATAACTTCTGAATATATTCAGGGCACCAATTGGGTGGAGGACAATGATTCCCCCGATTTATACCTCTTTCCTCCTGGAGAGGAGAACAATTTTAGGGGTTTTCGTCAAAAAATGCTTTTTATTTAGTATTCCCATCGAAAAAGATAAAAAAAACAAAAAAAATGAAACCTCCGTTCGTTTCAAAAATTGCATTTTGCACCCATCTCCCCATGCACTTTTGTGATTTGCTGCCAATGACTACACTTAAACATAAGAAAGACGCAGTAAATCAATGGAATGCCCTGACTTATGGTACTCCAGTGATTTGACTGACAGCGTGAGGCACATTCACATAAGTTTTCTTTGGAAGGCGCTTGAAATATTGGCGGAAGAAGTGTGAATAACGTGGAAAAAAATGAGAAAGTAAACAAAACATTTTGACTATGAGTCCATTAAATCCTAGAAAAAAATGAAATATGAAAAAAAAATTATGTGTTAAAGAAAAACTGAAATGACGGTCAAACCCTCGAAAGCTAGAAGTCTCAGCCCCTTAGACAAACTCACACAAAATGTGATAATTTAAGCTAGAAAATAATAAAACATGAAAAAAATTGCATTATAGAAAAAAAAATGAAATCACGGTCAAACCCTTAAAAGTTAGAAGGGTAGCCCTTAAGACTAACTCGCAGAAAACCTAGTCATGTAAGGTAGAAAATTATAAAATATGAAAACAAAATCTTATATTAAAGAAAAAATTATGTCACGATCCAACCCTCAGAAGCTAAAAGGCTAGCCGCTAAGACGAACTCGCAAAATCTGACCATTTATATGATTTAAATTTATAATATGGAATGTTTTGAATAATAGTAGTTTATAGGTAAAATCCTAGTTTTGGTAAGATCACCCCTCTGAGAGCCTAATGCATGTCACCATGTTTTTTTAAAGAATGTTCAAGCTTGTAAACACAATCTTTGCACGGGTGTGAAACTCATATAGGGTATCTCGGAGAGAAAAATCACAAACAAAGGTCTTAGCAGGGGTTCTATTCTGTTTGCACACAAGAATAGATGTCATAGAAACAAGAAACATAGGATGTAGCGGCCTTGAACTGTGATGCGAAAGCTACGCCTACTAGAAGAGATAAAGATCCTCTGAAATGTGGTCGGAAAGCTACCATACAATGGAGGTATACCAAAAAAAGATTGTACCTGACGGCCTCTTATCTTTCTTTCTGCATTATAACGGCTATTATACCCCTTATCTATCTTGTTAAGGGCGAAAGGGCTGGTATTCCCGTAGTCAAAACAGCCCGGGATATAATGTCGCTTGCATCCTCCTGCCTCCGTGACGGCTCAACCGGTTCGCCACGGCCCCACCTTTCGAGTTTCGTTAGCGGCCGGCAATTTGCCGTGCTCGGCTCGAACCACCCCACGAGGAACCCCTTTTTATGTCCCTACGATTGATGTTGGTCGGCGCGATGCTTCTCGCTGGCCTTTCGTTCCAGTCACAGCTGCCAGCACAAGATGCTGAAAAACAAGAAACAACCGAACTGGACACCATTGGCTATTTTCTGGGCATTTCCGTCGGTCAACAGATGCAACAAAACGGATTCCGTCCGGGTGATTTCGATCTCGAGGCGCTGAAGACCGGTTTCGCCGACGGCCTGGCCGAAAAAGAGCCTGCGATTTCTACCGAGCAATTGCAAGCAGCGCAGAAAGCGATTCAAGACATGCTGGGCAAACGTCATCAAGAAGCAATGGCGGCCGCCAAAGCCAAAGGCCAAAAATGGTTGGCCGAAAATGCAAAGAAAGAAGGCGTCAAAGAACTCGAGGGCGGATTGCAATACAAAGTCCTGAAGTCGGGCGACGGCAAATCGCCGATTGCATCCGACCGAGTTCGTGTTCACTACGAAGGCACGCTGACCAATGGCACCGTGTTTGACAGTTCGAAACAGCGTAACCAACCGGCCGAATTCGGTGTGGGCCAGGTGATTCGAGGTTGGACCATGGCGTTGCAAAAAATGAAAGTTGGCGACAAATGGATGCTGTATATCCCGTCAGATCTGGCCTACGGCGAACGTGGCAGCCCCCCTGTGATCGGTCCCAACGAAGTTTTGATCTTCGAAGTCGAACTTTTGGGAATTCTGTAACACCTGTTGTTCGAAATCTTGTTTTGTTGAAATGCCAGCCGGCCCATCGGGCCGGCCGAGTTGACTTGGGCCCATGCCGATCGTTTGCGGTTGCATCGAGAAGCGTCGATCGAGTTTCCCGAACGTTGGCCTGCCGAGTTGCCCGAAGCTTGGCGAGACGTGTTGGCCAAAATGATGGACAAAGACCCCAATCGGCGGTACCGCGACTTCGCTGAGCTGGAGTTCGCTTTGACGAAAGTCGCGCCGGTCAGCATGACGACCGCCAAGATGTTTCCACGTGTGTTGTCTTGGGTGATCGATATCGTTTCGTTGTTGGTCGGCGTCATTGTGATTCAGGTGCTCGTCACGTTTTCGAGCGTGGTCATCTTTCCGGGCATTCCGGCCGGGGATAACGGGCTGCCCGACATCGGTTTTTTGGGCGGACTGATCAGCGCCGTTTTGGG
>JAAAKM020073195.1:188598725-188608777 GCA_010016025.2 Alatinidae sp. Z8VKAUB7J3 | reverse complement strand
ACGATTGGAAAGCGTTTTTTGCAGATATCGATTGTCGATCAGCACGGATTGAAACCAAGCCGGCGAGTATTGGCCGCTCGAACGCTTTTTCAATTCAGCTGGCCATGGCTGCTGGTTGTCAACGGTTTGCTGACAACCTTGGGCTTGAGCCAATTGGTCTATCTGACAATCGCCGCGGCAGTCTGCTTGTTGGCGGTCGAGATCGTGTGCGCGATGTTTCGTTCCGGAAGAACGCTACACGACATGATTTTTGAAACGCGAGTTGTTTTGGATGTCGAATAGCGATCCCGCGAATCCGTATCAATCGCCTGTCGCCACCGACGACGCGGCGGAGCTTTTGATGCTACAGTTTGCCGATCAACTGCGCCCGACTCGAATCGGCTTGAATCTGATTCTGGTGGGGTTCGTCCTGTTGGCGATCGTCTTGCCGGCCGTTTTTTTCTCTTCTTCAACCGGAAATGGAGGCCAGGCGCTCTTTTCGATGTCGGTTGCGGCAGGATTGGTGATCGCCGCGACGATCAAATACCAAAATTCTAAAAAAAAGAACTTAAATAGTAATTAATACATCAAAAGAATTGAATCTTCATGCTGATTCTAGATATATAATGTTTGTCAGATTTCATAGTCTACATCAAATGTGAAATGCATTTAAAAATCGGCCTCAAAACAGCAAGTGATTTATATGGAAAGTCCACCATTTAATTCAATGTAATCCCTTAACTTAGAGCTAAGCGTTTCAAGTGGCTCTTAAAGTGCAAAGGGCGTCAGTGAGTACCCTCTGATCTTCCCTGAATAAGGTGACTGTGAAGATTGAATCGTTTCGAGAACTCTTTTGCCACGTCGCACTTTCTACGGATCGTGTTTTTCGGCCTTTTTCGGTGATGAATGCCTTCCGATTGCCAGTTGAGGACCATTAGGTATTGCTATTTTTGTTGCCTCACAACAAACATATAATAGTCTGAATTTCAGCCTCTTTGAACATATTGTGAACTTGCGGATTGGTGGAAGTCTCTGAAATACTGCGTTGGCTACGCCAGTTTTGGAATGTAATTCTTTTTCAGAGTCACCGCTGGAAGTTACTTTACTATCTAGATTCTGAAAGTCTTAAAACTGTTTGGGTGTGCGTGTAATTGAACCACCGTGTAACTGAACCATAAGCAACTGAACCACCGTGTAATTGAGCCACCGTATACCTGAAAAATTGTGCAACTGAACCCCGGAATAACTGAACCCCTATGTAACTAAACCCTCGTGTAACTGAACCACCAGGCAATTCAACCCCATTTAACTGGACCCCTGGGGAACTGTACCCCCGTGTAACTGAGCCACCGTTCAACTGAACCATCGTGCAACTGAGCCAACGTACAACTGAACCACATTGCAACTGAACCCTCGCGCAATTGAACCATCATAGCGCCTTCAAAATCCATGGGGCAACACTCTGTGGGGGCCGGGAGGCCAATCTAACCCGTTGGGTTCGGTTCCCTTCGCCCTAGAGCCCGGAATCGTCCGTGTACACAGCAATCGCGCGGTTGATTTGAAAGAGCGATTCTCAAGAAGATGGAGCGGGTGAAGGGAATCGAACCCTCGTAGCCAGCTTGGAAGGCTGGAGCTTTACCACTAAGCTACACCCGCGCTCGCGAGAGCCAAGATATCTACCGGAGCTGGCTTGCCTTGTCAATTCCTCGCCCGCTATCGTTTGCCAAAACATCACATTCACTGCTCTTGCATCGCTATGACCGACTGGGAAGCCCAATACCAAGACAATGACTGCCCCTGGGACAAAGGCGCCCCCTCACCCGGGCTCGTCGATTTTCTCGCCTCCGAACCCGATCTCCCCCGCGGCACCGTTTGTGTCCCCGGCTGTGGCCGTGGCCATGATGTCGGGGAATGGGCCCGGCATGGGTTCGATGTCACCGGCTACGATCTCGCACCCACTGCCATGCGGGAAGCCCAGGCTCAAGCGGATGCCGCCGGGTACCAAGCCAAGTTCCAAACCGGGAATTTCCTCCAGGATCGACCCGAAACCCGGTTCGATTGGGTGTTCGAACACACGCTGTTTTGCGCGATTCAGCCCGAGGAACGGGACGCTTACGTGGAAAGTGTCGCGGCTTGGTTGAAACCTTCCGGTCAGTTCCTCGCTATTTACTACCTGCTCGAAGATGAAGATGGGCCGCCCTTCCCCTCGACTCGGGAAGAGATCCATCGGCGGTTGATCAATCAGCATGGACTGTATCATCTTGCCACAACGCTCACCATTAGTACAAGCTACAACAAAGAAATTTTGTTGAACAACAAAGTGTCACCCAAAACTTTTGTTTTTAAATAAGCGCCGAGGGCGCTTAATCGGTCATTTACGGTATTGCATCAGTATGTGGGGCTGTCCCTGTAAAAAAAAAAGAACCAGACACTGGAACACTGATTTGATACCCTATGTGCAATCAGTAGCTTTAGAGTATCTTTGTCCTATCTTCCTTTTTATACCCAAAAATAAGGCAACCAATGTTGCCAAAAAAAACAAGATTTACTAAGCCAGCTCTAGGGCAGGCCCATGGGGAAACTATATACTTTACAGCCATAAGAAATTACATATTTTACAACCTAGATCTGGGCTGTGGGTGCGTAGTATCCATGGATGACTATTTATTAGACCTTTCGAGTATTTTGAATTTTTTCTCAAAATTTGATCAGTGCTGGGGAGTGAACTTCTGAGTAGACCAAGTGGGGAGGGTTGCAAGCCCTCTGATCAATTTTGAACAACTCCCTGAACGCACCCAGAAAGTTTCAATTTAATAACCTCAGCCGCCCCTGAGATATTGTTGATGCGCCCTTTTGATAACTAGCATACACATTGTGCGTTTTGTCTTTGTTCGATACCACCCTTAACAATTTCCTTAAAGTATTTGCAAGTAAAAGTAGCCGAAGTCACGAATGGTTTCAGTCACAAACTCAGGTTGTCACCGTCGCAGTCGCAAGTAGTCACCGTCGAAGTCACAAGTAGTCATAGTTTCAAGTAGTCGCCGTCACGAGTAATCTTAATCGGGGTCGCAAGTGGTCACAGTAACAGTTGCATGTAGTCGCAGTCACTAGTAGTTGCAGTTGCAGTCACAGTAACAGTAGCAGCGGTAGTGACCCGAGAAGTTTCAAGTTAATACTCTTAGCCGTTCCTAAGATATTAAGGATACGTCTTTTTTGATGATATTTTTATGAATAGTCTTTCTAATGCATATTTTGGATTTTGACGTGCTGTGTTCTTGGCTCGTAACGCAGTGTCTTTCAGTATTATTACGCGTTACGATTTCGCAGATATTTACCAAGTATGTATTAGTCAATAGAGAATTCTGAAAGACAAATTACTCAATTTTACTGTTCTGACGTAAAGAAGTTGAATAACAACATCCATGCAAGTTAGCATAAAAAGCCTACGTTTGAATTTTCTGATTCAATGGACCTGCACAAGGCCTGAAATCATTACTAAGGAAAAAATAGGATATATTTCGTACAATCAATTAAGTATAAAATATGGCACAGTTAATGAAGAACAGACATCAGCTTATTTGTCACAGAGGCTACATTTAATACACTTTATTAATGAAACAAGGATAATGCAAGGGTACTTCAACGTATTATAAAATTATAATTTTTCTTTCTTTCCTGTCTGTCTCCTCACTTCAGTCTCGGGCTTCGTTTTTCATTTGATTTCCTCCCTGACTTGACAAAACGATAAGCTGCCTGAGGGTGACACACTGGGAAATTCTGCTTCCAAGGAGTGTTCTGTATACTTTAGAGCTTTTACTTTGGACATCTCCCAAGAAAATTTAATCCCGAGCGTCAGGCCTTTTTCTTACCCATGGGGGCTATTTAGTATAATTATATCGTAGATGCACTCTCTGCCCATCCAAATGAAATTTTCAAGACACCTAAGCAGTGTTTTGAATCGCAAATCAAGCCGTATGCCTAGATTTACCTTCAAACAGTTCATAAAAAGAAAAATTTAATGTATATTATTAATGTCTTCCTCGTGTTTCTTTAGCTCATATAGGCTACGCTTTAAAATTATAAGTCTACGAATGGATACAATCTTGCATTTAATTACAAAAAAAAAAAAAAATGCCAGAAAAAAATCACTTCCACAATAAAAAAATAAAAAAAAAAAAAAAAAAAAAAAAAAAAAAAAAAAAAAAAAAAAAAAAAAAAATGACGGACTTTTTTTTTATAGAAAAAAGCAAACGTGCACAATTACTGCATATTAGTTACTGACCGGGAAAACTAAAAAAGGCAAAGTCCTATTACTCTGTACTACGAGTATAAAGTCGCAGTTAAAAAAATCAACAACACTCAAAACATTTCTGGCCACAAGCGATGTTTTAATAGGTTGTTACTTAGAAACTAAAAAACAATACATAAAATATAACCGAGAGTTAGTATATGAAAAGATAAATATAGTGAGTACACCCTTGTTCTGGGTGTAGCCATCTGGAACAGCCCCTCGGTAATCATTGGAGGCTCTGAATCAGTTTTTTTCATTTAAATCACAGTCCAAAAAATTTGTCCATAATGGAGATGCTGAGTAAGAGCGGTTTCTTCTGAATATCATGGTTTAGAAATTTTTATCTTGTTGATTTTTAAACTAATTAATTATTTGAGCCAGTGCGCACACGTCATTCGGCCTTGTACTAGTGGTTATATTTATTTAATTGATTTTTCTTTTTTGTGAATTGATGAAACAAAGGAATACTTATCACTAAGTTTTATGGATTTTGAGCCGCAGGGAGCCGCTGTGCAGCGGTATATGCATTTTTTTTAAATATTCGCTTGTAGGAGAAGCTTTTCCCTAAAGATTTCAAAAATAAGGGGGCATAATTTAACCGCTCGATTTCTAGCCCCCTCTCTACTCTAGTACAGGCACTGGTTCAGATAGGACCTTCTTTCATTAACAGTAATATGAAACTTCTCAAAACACATACTTCAGGGACGTTTCAGTGCCAGTTGCTGTTCTCACTGCGCAATTCTAGCTATGTTTTACAATGCCTTCGCAATTTCCTAAAGCGATGTTTTTCGTAGAGAAGTTTCTATTTTTTTGTAGACTACGATTTGCAGTCTAAAAAATTGAAAATTAACTTGTGCCCTATATCATAAGCAGCACAGTATAGTTGTCGGACAGTGACGTCATCAAAATCATCAAAATCCTTGTGGAGCAAAGTTTGAGCCAGTTTTCCCAAATCAGGTGAAAATGAGAGTGAAAACTGAATAATGAGGCATATAGTACCATAAAGGTAAAGATATACTAAGGAAAACTGAACCGTTTCTTTGGATGCTTGAATTGTGCAGACTTATTTTAGTTTTGACAATATTTTTGAAGAAACTAAATTTCAGCTCGGGGGTACTGGGGTCTAGGGGGGCAGCCTGGATTCAGGGGGTGGTTAACCTCCCCCCACTCCGCTCCTTATGAAATTACGCCCCTGCTGTTGGGACTTTCGTTCTTGTTTTTGAATCTTCCAATCACCAAAAGGTGGAAATACATTAAACTGTCAAAAATATTTATTTTCAGTAAAGCACGTCCATTCGTGTTATTACGCGGTAATTCTAGCATGTCTATGCTACGATTTTGTACACCTGTTACAAGCTAAAAACAAGCTTTTTATTGACAACGCTTCGGTTTCGAATTTGGCGGTCTTTTCTTTGATTTCTGGCGCATGTTCAGAAAACGTTGCTAAAAATGTACACGCACGAGCCTGGTCTGGTGTCTGGATAACAGAATATTGTTCAACAAATCATAGGAATGCTCTTTAATTGAACTCTGTTTATTTTCAATGGCCCAAGCACTCAATTGATTTAGGATAAGAGATGCCCTTTGTATATCTTAGTTTTGAAAGAGTTCTCTTGTCTCAGTGTCTTGCTTTTTTTTATTTGCCGAAAATTCGGCCAAAGAAAAAGAACTATTTTTTGAAAAAAACACAGTTGGTATATCTATGAGTCTTTTTGTCTCATTTAGTCTATATTCATTGGGCCCTTATCTACCTCATTTAATTTAGAATCATTAAAAACAGTTTAAAAACAAAAGGACTAGTCTACTTCGACAAAATTTCAGGTTAATTTTCATTTGACATATCTATTAACAATTGAACTAACATTATTTTTATTCAAATTTAATTTTGGGGGGTAATGCCAGATTTGCCTCTCACTCAATTGGACTATGTGTCTTGGCTTTTTCTACAATTAGCCATGGCTTGATAGCCATAACTATTCAATTTTAATTCAATCCTAAATTCTTTAATTAATATTCAAATCTCAATAATAAAGTGTAAGTTTGTTTTCACTTTTTCTTGTTCTGCTTGGTGGAGTCGCCTAGTGCTTAGATCCTATTAAGTACCACCATTGAAGTGGCATTTTTTTAGGTGTTTATTGGTCTGAGTAAGATGCAGAGAGAATTATACACGAAAATCCTAATGAAGGATATTGATATAGTAAATGGCGCTGGAAAAATGGAGAAAATGAGGCTTCAAAATATTCTGATGCAACTGAGGAAGTGTTGCAATCACCCCTATCTTTTTGACGGAATTGAGCCAGGTCCACCTTATACTACTGACCAGCACTTGGTAAGAAAAAACCCCAGCTTTTACCTGCTATTAGAAGTATACAGCTGGGAAATCTCCCCCTCTCTCTAACTTTGGTCAAGTTCAGAAAAATTGACTTATGTGGTGCATCATGAATCCCTTTTAACAATCCTAAAATAATCTGGACCTTTGATATTCTACTTTTACATCGTCACTCCTCCTCTAGTTTTCCTGAAAGTTGAAACTTAACACCATAATCTATTCCAAAGACATTGTATCTATGCTCCGACAACCTGGATGTACTTAAAAACTATTGAAGAAAGAAAACAAAAATCACCCTTGAGAAAGGTACGCCCTTTAACAACAAACATTTTTAGAGGAAGAGAGATCGTTATGTTAAAAATGATAATATACGTTCTTATGTCTAGATCTAGCAAGGTTCATCACGAGAACATTGATTTTAGGTATTCTAGCCATCCCTAACTTATTCTGGCTTAGTGTAGGTAATTACATGAATGAAGTCTTTTATTCAAAGTAAACCCATTTCTGTAATACTAGGAGACCTATAATTCCCTTGGCAGCCGTTCCCAGAACGTCTGAAAATTCAACCCTCTCAAAGTTTTTGGAAGAAGTTTTTAACTAATACCACATATTCTTTGGCTTTTGGCACCATAACTTAGAGTACAATGGGATTTTTTAGTTTTTAATAAGGGGTTGAACAACACATTGGGCTTGATACTGTAGTTTTCAGCGAAATTGTAACCTTCTCAGTACCGCCTTTTGTGAAATTATGCAATTTAGTTAGGCCAATACCCTTTGAGTGGCAGCTTTGAAATTTGCAAATATTAGTAAATATTAATAAACAAAATTTGAATATTTCATAGTAAATACAATAAGGAAACAAAAATAACTATTACAATCCTCCTATATATTTTTTACCAAGCCACATTTGGTTATTGCAATTTACCATGTGTTTTGTAGAGTTTTAGGGTTTTTGTACGAGAATGTTACATCCATTCTTTTTCTACTTTACTTTTCTGTTACATCACTTATAATCTCATAATATATATATATAATCTTACTATATAATCTCATATCTATTATTTCTAGTAAATATACACAAATATTTTAAATAGCTTACATGTTAGAAACATACATAAAATTAAACATTGGGTAGTAGAACAGGCAATCAGTTTGAAATCATTTATTAAATAAATGAATCTGTGAAGTTTCTTCTCATGCTCCGATTTTTTTTTCTTGACTTGTTCGAATACACTAACAAATCTGATTAATTTTTTTTTGTTATCAAGTTACGAGGAATTGTTTGCAACAAATTTCTGTCGTTGCATGGAATTATGTTGGTTGTTCACAATGCAGGGTGACCTAAAAAGGTCGGACCCTCGTATAATTTTTGTGTTATATCCTTTATTTTGTCGCTGATCAACTTCATATCGCAGAGTATGCTAAAAACAATGCCTGTGGACACTATTACACCTCATTTTGATTAGTCGTAAAGTGTATTCTGTGTCCGACATGGCCGTAAAACAGATTTGTTCAAGACAGTCAAATGCAGTTTTGCGCATCCATTAAAAATTGTAAAAACCCCCCCGAGAGCAGAATCTAAAAATGGATGAACCACTTTGTGAAGTATGGGACCATGTAGAACATTAAAGCAGCTGAAGGAACAGTCCAATCTACTTTGGACTCTTCAAAAAGCGTAAGTTCAATGCTTCGTTATACCGAGTGACTTGCTGGAGATTGCTAGTAATTGTCCCTAATAATGAGGCTCTGACTCCGGCTCAGAGCTTGGCAGGCTGTCTTTTCTGTGTGTAACCTTGTTTTGGGAAGGTGTTCAATATCCGAGATATTTGGACAACATTAAGAAAAGAATATCTGTACGAGACCTAATCTGATGCACACATCCCAGATCTTTGGACAACGTTAAAAAGGAGCTTCTGAGCGAGGCCTTAGAAGTCGAGTAAACCTCCATGGAGGAAAAGATTAGCCTAGGGAACGACCCCTCAAATATTAAAGCCAATTAGACTTCCAAAGCTAAAATTAGTCACTTAGTTTCTACTTAAACCTTTGTGTGAACAATTGGGCAACTAGCATAACTTATGACACGTTTTCTTGGACTGCGTTGGTCATGTCATCCCTGGAGACATTTCATTGGACTTTCAGCTAATTTTGGTAAAATGGGTATATCTATATGTGAAAATTCCATCCGATGCTTTGTGGGTCTGCAGGGCACCCCTGAGCTAAGAAGATCACGGTAGAGGGGGAGGGGTGATTGCCCTTCAGTCCTTTTATAATGACTATATAAATTAGAAGTTCCGCTCCGTTGAGTCCGATATTAAGTGTCTACGAGCCTCACCTTTCAAATTGAGTAGCCAGGAAAAAAATTACTACTACAAGAGTTTATCATGTATTACCAAAAATTATGATAAAATGAAGCAATTGCTGATGTAGGAAAGATTAGTAAGATAAAGTTACCTGAATTCGCCTGTTGAATGGTAATATGGGATTAAGTATATTATCCTTTTTTGTGCTAAGGAAATTAGATGTTAAGAGGAAATCGCTGCTGAATATCGGCTGACAAATTACATAAATTCTAAATATTTTTAAAATCTGTAGAGGATCTACACCGTTAATAGGCCTATTGGCTATTATGTTTCTATTTAAACTGGAAAATCTGGGTGCTTATGCTTCCTTTTCCTTCAATCCTTATGTAGCTCTTTCCTGGACTTGCTCAGTTCTGAATATTTAATTATATGTATATAAGTAATTACCAACTGGAGGGATCTATCTTTTGTTCAAACTAACCTTTTGGAAAATGTTAGAGCACAACATTTTTTATGGGGTACAAAGATTTCGAGAAATCTGCTTTTCTAGAAAGCTCAGCTCAAACCAATTTACGATGCGATTATTCAGGCCGTGACAAAATTTGGTGCCGATGTTGAAATTGCGCCAAAGAAGGCAAATGTGAGTCTGCGACGCAACAAACAATTTGCCCTCGTTCAACCCTCAACCAAGACGCGCGTTGATATAGGCATAAATCTAAAAGGTGTCGACCCAGGCGGTAGATTGGAAGCTTCCGGCAGTTTTAATGCAATGGTCAGCCATCGCGTGCGGGTGGAGAGCGTCGGCGAGAACGACAAAGAACTTATCGCATGGCTGCGCGAAGCATACGAGCGAGCCTAGCCTAGTCTTTGGCCGCTACTGATTAGCCTATCGACGTGCTTGCATGATCGGCGATTGCGAAAAGTCGATCCAGCCGGAATCCAATCCTGCTGAGTAACCGCCATCCACCGGCACATCTACGCCATTAAGCCAGCCACACGCTGCGGTTAGGAGCATAGCAACAACCTCAGCAATGTCGTTGGGTTCAGCGCCCCTACCGGTCTGTGCCATGGTCCAGTCACTGTGAGCCTTACCCATTAAAGATTCAAACTGCGGATATAGTGGCGTGTGAATTGGTCCCGGGCTTACGCAATT
>JAAAKM020073195.1:188546045-188589859 GCA_010016025.2 Alatinidae sp. Z8VKAUB7J3 | reverse complement strand
ATGTGTGTGGCATCCGAACCGTGGTCCGGTTCGGTTATACCGAAGGCAAAGCCCCTACGCCCTTCAGCGAGATCATCTATCCACTCGGCCTTTTGTGCTTCTGTGCCGTAGTTGATCATCAACAGCAGCCCAACGTTATTACCTACGATGGAATGCTCGTTCTGCAGATCGTTGTGCAAGCCGAGTCCTTTCACCGCAAAGTGCTCACGAATGATCGCCATACCCAGGTTAGTGCCCTCCTGACCGCCGTATTCCTTCGGCATCGGGTAGCGGTAGTGACCTGCGGCATCTGCTCGTCGCTTGGCTTCGTGCAGCAACGCCTCCCATTCTTCATTTGGCAGACCACCACGCTCCACGGCAACGGGACCATTCGGACCGAGCAATGACAGCACTGAGCCGGTCGGCTGGGCCGCCAATGCCACCGGCTCACCAGCAAACCAGCGGGCCGTCGGAAAATCAGGGGCGGCAAAACGACCACCGGTCATCGCGCGCAACCCCCTTTCCTTGATCAGGTCTACGCCCAGTAGCAAATAGTCCGCGCCGGCCGCGTCCAACACGTTCACTTCCAACACCGGCGCCATGGGCAGATCGGCAAATTGCTGACGCAGGCCGACATAGTCGGCGCTTGCCAGGTGGCCGGTCACCGGCGTAATGCGATGTGTGGCAGCGCCGCTGAGTTGTGCATTAAAGCGCGCAAAACTCTCCGAGATCGTCGCGCGTGCTGAGGCGATGGAAATCACCGCCGCCACGCCCAGTGCCAAGCCCGCGATGGCCAGCGCCAGCTGCGCCGGGCGGGCGCGGAAATAGCGCAGCGAGGCGCGTAACTTCAATAAACTTAAGGTCACCGGAGAGCGGGCTCGGTCAGCGCGCCATCGGTGATAGCCAGGGTTCGGTCCATCCGCGCCGACAGCTCGGAGCTATGCGTGATTAACAACAAGCTGGCGCCATGCGCCCGGCAACTGCTGACCAACAGCTCGACAACCCGGTGGGCATTGTCCAGATCCAGATTCCCCGTGGGTTCGTCGGCCAGCACCAGGGCGGGCCGATGGACCAACGCTCGGGCTACCGCGACGCGCTGCTGTTCGCCGCCCGACAGCTCCCCAGGCAACCGGTGGGCCAACGCCTCGAGCGATAGCGCTGCGAGCATTTCGTCAGCGTTGTCCGTTGCGTGCTGATTCAGGGCCAGGGGGAAACACAAGTTTTCCCGAACCGTGAGCGTCGGCAGCAGGTTAAACGACTGAAAGACGCTGACAAGGGATGCGGGTTACAATGCAACCCTGGGAGCGCATTATCTCGGCGAGCACATCTCCGATTTTGACGGCTCCTACATTCTGACCTTCGTGGCCTACAATGCCGGTCCCGGCCGGGCCAAGGAATGGCTTCAGAAATACGGCGACCCTCGCGGCAAACCGATTGACGAAGTGGTCGACTGGGTCGAACGCATTCCGTTTACCGAAACCCGCAACTATGTTCAGCGGGTGATGGAAAACTATCAGGTCTACAAAACGCGGCTGGGACAAAAGGCTGATATCGTCGGCGACTTGCGATATGGTCGCCGCTGACGATCCATTCGCCAATCCCCCGAATCAGGCAGGTTCACCATGCAATCCGATGGCACTTCAACGTCCTCCCCCGGATTCGAAGAGGTTCACTTTTCGGCAAACGACGGCCTGCAGCTCCATGCCCGGGTCTATGGCTACAAATATCCGACCGCCATGCGTAGGACACCGGTGGTCTGTCTGCATGTACTAACACGCAACAGCGCCGATTTCCACAAGTTGGCGCTCGACCTGACGAGCAGCCAGCCGGGGAGACGCGTTGTTTGCTTTGACAGCCGTGGTCGCGGCAAATCGGATTGGGACCGGGAAAAGGCCAATTACATTCTTCAGGTTGAAACCGACGATGTTCTGGCGGGCTGCGCTGCCTTGGGGATCAAACATGCGGTCTTCATCGGCACGTCCCGCGGCGCATTGCTGATCCATGCGCTGGCCGCAATGCGGCCAGGAATGCTTGCGGGCGCCATACTCAACGATGCCGGTCCAGTGATCGACGGAGCCGGTCTCGCACAAATCATGGCCTACCAGGAACGTCTTGCCTCGCCGAACAGCGTCGAGGAAGCCGCAAAGCAGCTCAAAGACATAACAAAATGGCTATCTCAATGTTTTATCCGATACATTTGGGGGAAATAAGGCGTGGGGGGGAGGCTATCTGACCTCCGATCACTTTTGACTGTTAAAAAGTGTATTACAACTTTCAATTTCTAATCAAATTAGCATTCTAAAGTTTATACGAACATTTCTTCGATAAGAACCATATATGCCCCGAGGATATAGCTTACAACTGCTGCCCCTGGGCTGTGAGGGGCTTTTTCTCCATCGTAATTTTTGTTATATGACCTTTTAACTATTTTTAACGAAATGTGTATCTCGAGGTTTTCATCTGATGCATTTGGGGAAAATGGGGACTAGCTGTCCTTCTATCACTTTTGACTCTTAAAAACTAAGCTAGAATTTTCAACTTTCAATCAAATTAGCCTTTTTTGAAGTTTATCCTAGCATTCCTTCAATATGAGCCCTATATGAATCCAGGCCATAACTTACGTCTGTCCTGGGCCCTAGAGGGCTATGTCCACTTTGGAATTTTGTTATCTGACCTCCGAACCATTTTTGACAAAATGGCTATCTTGAAATTTCTTATCTGATTCATTTGCTGAAAAATGTGTCGGGGGAGGCTTACTGCCCTCCGGTCATTTTGACTCTTAAAAATCCAACTAGAACGTTCAATTTCCAATCAAGTTAGCCCTCCTGAAGCTTATACAAGCATCCCTTCCATAAGAACAATATATGTAGTTGCCCTCCGATCTGTTTTTGCTCTTAAAAAATGAACAAGGACTTTCCCCTTCCAAACAAATTAAACTTCTCTGAAGTATATACGAGCATCCCTTTTATATGAACTATATATGCCCCAAGGCAAAACTTACAATGCCTGCCCGCTGGCCCTGTGGGGTTGTTTTGACACCAGAGTTTTGTTATCTGAAATCATTTGCATTATCCCTGTTGGATATTATATAACCTTTTTGTCCTGCTCCCATAATCTTGTTGTGCCCATAGATTAATAGATCTCAATTACCCCCTTCCCTGAAATATAAAAATCCCGTAAGAGTTCTCACTTTTAGGTGGTTTCGTTGCTATGAAGGCCTCTTAATTGTTTATCTTCTTACCTGTCTTACATCAGTTTCAGTCCATTTGAACATTTGTAAATTCTAAAGATTGTACAACGATCTTTTCTTTCAGTTACAAACACGCAGAAGAAATTTCCTCACTTGAGGAAAAAAACGCTGCCACAGTTCATGCATTAGAACAAACTGAAAAAGAGGCAAGCCAACTGAAGTCTTCATTAGAAAGTTCTTTACTTAAAAATGAAAGTGACTTAATACAATTGGCAAAACCTAAGGATCAGCTTGAAGAAGCCCTAGGTCGAGAGAATGTTTTGAAAATAGAATTGGATAAATTACAAAATGAACTATGTGCGTTGACAGATGAAAAAGATAAAACTAGGTTTTTTTTAATCACTGGAAATAGCTACGGAACTCTACATCAGTGTTTTGATTTAATGCCACCCTGCCCTTTTGGGTATTTTACCTTCTTGATGAACTATTCCAAGTGGAATCGATTTCGTTGGCTGCTGAAGTACTTCTTTAATCATGTGTCTTTGGCGGACATCCTGATACTTCCTCGAGTAAAATTCTCTTTTGGTTCTTCTCAATAACTGGTTCAGAGCATTGCAATGATTATTCTATTGTTTAAATCGCATTTATGATTGATCGTTTTTTTTTGTAAAGTTGGTCTCTAATACGCATCAACTTTAGAAGGTTTGCAGTAACCCTTGGCTTCTTTTGGGTTGTCATTCGCTATTCTTTTTTCTTTAGACGACGCGGTTCGAAGCCGTCTATGAGCGCGCCGTGACACCGACCATGAGAGCGATCGAGCGCAAGGTCTGCGGTTGCGACTATGGCGGCAACAGCTGGCTTTCCAGGGCCCAGGCCGAATATCTTGGCAGGCGTCTTGGCCTGAAACCCGGAATACGTCTGCTCGATCTTGGCGCCGGATCCGGTTGGCCGGCGATCTATCTGGCCAAGACGTTCGGTTGCGAGGCGATGCTCGTGGATTTGCCGGAAATCGGTCTCCGGATTGCCGCGCGTCGTGCAGCCGAAGATTGCATTGCGGAGCGCATCGATACGCTTGTCGCGGATGCCGCCGATCTTCCCTTTCCGCCCGACAGCTTCGATGCCATCAGCCATTGTGATCTGCTGTGTTGCCTGGTTCACAAACGGGAGGTGTTGGCGAATTGCCGCCGCGTGATAAGCTCGCGCGGAACGATGGCGTTCACGGTCATCACGATTGCTCCCGGCTTGTCCGAAGACGATCATCTCCGCGCGGTTGCAACGAGCCCGGAGTTTGTCGAAAGCGAAGCCAATTACGCCATGCTGCTGCGTGAGACCGGTTGGTCGACTGTCGAGCGCATCGACATAACGCCCGAGTATCAGGCGTCCTGCGAGCGCCAGATCGCTGCCGACCGGGAAAACGAAGATCAGTTGACAGCGCTGGTCGGCCGCGCGGCCTATGATGAGCGCGTCGCCGGGTGGTGTGATAAGTTGGCGACCATTCGTGCGGGACTGGTCGTCAGGGAGTTGTTCGTGACGACGCCGTAGCGTTTGCACGGCAAGACATGGGGAGCCGTTAAAATGATTTTTCGCCAGCTTTTCGAGAACACCTCCTCGACCTACACCTACCTGCTGTCAAGCCGCCACAGCGGCGAGACCAGGACTCGCGCGCCGAAGCGTGGGCCAAGAACGTGTTCGCCATCGGTGGCGTGTCGCACGGCAACAACCCCAACCCAAACGACGACTCGTGGCAGCGCGGCAGCGCCAGCATCGGGCCGGCGGCCGACGGCCGCACCAAGCCGGACTTCACTGCCTACTACGACAACATCGCGACGTCGTCGTCGAGCGGTGGCTTCACCTCGAGCTTCGGTGGCACGTCCGGCGCGACGCCGATCGTCGCCGGCTACAACGCCATCGCGATCCAGATGTTCACCGACGGCGTGTTCGGCAACACCCTGCGGGTGCCGGGGGGAACGCGGTTCCAGAACAAGCCGCACTTCCCGACCCTGAAGGCGCTGCAGATGGCGAACTCGCGGCAGTACGCATTCACTGCTTCGAGCAACGACAACCGCCGCGAGCACCAGGGCTACGGCTTCCCGGACGTCCGCTCGATGTGGGACAACCGGGCGGTGATGTTCATCGTCGACGAAGAGGACATCATCAAGGAGAGCGAGGGCATGTCGTACACCCTCGCCGTGCCGTCGGGACGTTCGGACCTGGCGATCTCGATGAGCTACGCCGACCGTCCGGGCAACCCGTCGTCCCGCATCGCGCGCATCAACGACCTGACGATCCGCGTCACGTCGCCCTCGGGCACGCGCTACTGGGGCAACCACGGCTTGCTCTCCGGCAACTGGTCGGTGCCGAACGGCTCGCGCGACACCCTCAACACCGCCGAGAACGTCTTCGTGCAGAACCCCGAGGCGGGGAACTGGACCGTCGACGTGATCGCCTACGTCGTCGCCCAGGACACGCACGTCGAAACGTCGGAGCTCGATGCCGACTTCGGCCTGGTCGTCAACGGCGCGACGTTCGTGAGCAAGACGCCGCTATAACAAAGTTTGGAAAGTCTGGAAAATTTTTCCACTGCTAGGGGGTGTGCAATTCAGTAGTTCAAAATGCAAAGTTTTGCATCTTTGAAAAAACAACCCTCAGTATAATTGTAATATTAAAAGTGAACAACTAGAAACAGTGAGGGAAGAAAAGGATCTAGGAGTTGTTATTGATTAAGAATTAAAGTTTCATAGACTCACATGAGCGCAGGTTGCTCAAGCTAAACAAGCCCTTGGACTTATAAAGTGCACATTCATAAATAAAACTGTATACAGCCCTTGTCTGGAGAAACTGTATACTGTATAGGTAAAGAAACTGTATACAGCCCTTGTCTACTCTCACCTTGAGTTTGGAATGGTAGTAGCACCCCACAATACAAAGTGAATGCTTGAGCCATAGAGTATGTACAGAGAAGGGCAACAAAACGTGTCCCCACCTGGCAGTATACTCTGTATTAACAAAGCCTACAAGCTTTGAAGTTGCCCGCACTGACATATTGAGAAAAGAGGCATGATGCAATAACAACTCAGAAGCTGCTGAACTCTGGGGGAGTGAAACAAGTACTTAACCCTTCTCTCTTGAGCTGTACAAGTGTCCACAGCAAAAAAAAAATCGCTCTCTCCTGGTCTTTAAAAAGGGAACAACGATTTTTTTTTTATGTTGGACAAGAGTCCAGGCAGCCGTTAAGACTCATTCAAAGCTGGGGTTAGCAAAGATTGGGCCTGGGCCAATGTTGACTGAAAGCTCAATTGGGACTGAAACATCAACTGAAATGACCACACCACAACCAGCAGGAAATCTACAAGAGGTTAAGACAACTCTATCTTGCTGCTAATTGTGATATAAGGCAATTTAATTTTTTTTTCCAATAGCGTTGTAAAATTACCATCTTGAATAGCAAAAAGTAACAAGCAGATTTATGGGGGGGGGGTAACCTCACTAGTCCCCGTATGTAGTTATTCGCGATTACTTTTTACTTTTTCTTATAGGAAGTTAGGCGATGTTTGGTCGCTTGATTCTATATTACTCAAAATTTTCAACAAAAGACCCTTTAGAATGCTCGTTAACCTTACTCTTGTTATTTAAATTTGCCCAAAGAAAAATTAAACTATAGGAAAAAGCGGCTTCAAAATATCGAGATCGTTAAATGAGTGAATGAATGTATTTTATAATCCATCAAAATGTTTTGTAACTCATTAAAATAACGAGAGTGAATATATCAATGTGTGGATATGTAAAAAGGCAGATATTGCCCAAAACGAAGCGTTGTAGCGGTTACTTTGGGCAGTTTACACATCATGACTTGACCAAAATGAATCAGTATGCGTATCCAATTGTCTTAGCCTACGAATTAAAGTCAGGTTATTAAAAGGAGCTACAATTTCATGGGAGTACCACGAAACCGCAAAAAGCGAGTAAATGCAGCCTTTTTTTTGAGGGGGGGATGCCGTTGCAAAAATGGTAATCTAGCGATAACCAAAATAAAGTAGAGATATTCCTAAATAGTAATGTTTAGAAAATTAATTTGTTTTCAATTACAAACCTTAGCTGAATGCAAGGTAGTAGTAGAAACGAGAGGGAGTCTCTTAGGTCTTTCATCAATTCGAGCCATTTCTGCAAACCCAACTTGAGCCTGTGATTGTGCCGACGAAACAGCACGAATTTGTTCCGCTTTTACTGGCTTGGACTGAAACTGTACAGTTATTGCTTTCTGGACTTGAGCAACAACAGGGATCTCGTCATGGATTGCCATTGTAGGAGCTTTGATCAGTTTCTCTGGGAGTCAAGGGCGAGGGGTCGCGGTTCCGGCTGATCGGTCGTGAGCGGGGCTATCACGGGGTGAATTTCGGCGGCATCTCGGTGGGGGGCATCGTTGCCAACCGAAAAATGTTCGGCACGTTGCTGACTGGCGTCGATCACATTCGCCACACCCACGATCCGGAGCGTAACGCATTCACGCGTGGAGTTCCGGAACATGGCGCCGAGTTCGCTGACGACCTTGAACGGATTGTTGCCCTGCATGATGCCTCCACCATTGCCGCCGTCATCGTCGAACCGGTTGCTGGTTCGACTGGCGTTCTGCTGCCACCCAAGGGCTATCTGCAGCGGCTACGCGACATTTGCGATCGACATGGCATCCTGCTGATCTTCGATGAAGTCATCACCGGGTTCGGTCGCCTGGGCACACCATTCGCGCCAGACTATTTCGGCGTCGTGCCGGACATCATCACCACGGCCAAAGGACTGACGAATGGTGTCATTCCGATGGGCGCGGTGTTCGTTAAGAAGGAAATCCACGACGCGTTCATGAACGGGCCGGAACACCTGATCGAGTTCTTCCACGGCTACACCTATTCGGGCAATCCGATGGCTTCGGCCGCCGGTCTGGCGACCCTCGAGACCTATCAGGAAGACGGCCTTTTGACCCGGGGTGCGGAGCTGGCGCCCTACTGGGAAGAGGCGCTGCACTCGATGAAGGGCCTGCCGCACGTGATCGACGTGCGCAATATCGGCCTGATCGGAGCTATCGAACTGGAACCGATCGCCGGAGAACCGACCCGGCGGGCCTTCTCGGCGTTCCTCGACGCCTATAACAAGGGACTGCTTATTCGCACGACCGGCGATATCATTGCCATGTCGCCGCCTCTGATTATCGAGAAGGATCAGATTGATTTGTTCCCCGGAAAGCATTTTGTAGACTTGCGCAATCTGTCATGACGATTTTTCATTTTTTTGTTTCTATTTCTATTATCCACGCCAAGTGCTCCGTTTAGAACCATGATCGGTGTTATATTGCATTGCTTGAGTAATGAGTTAAAATCGCAATACTCGGCAAATAGTTTGTCATAGTTGCCTCCAAAAGCAGGATCCATATCATAGCTAGACTTATAAATAGTAACAGCTAAATTGTTTGCATCAACAATTACTGTAGTTGATGTTAATTCATGGTCCTTAAGAAATTTATCTCCTTGTTTTTCAATGTAAGAAAACAGTCCTCGAATACCCATTATGAAACTGATTGGAAACAGCCTTCACATCCGCATTGAGAAAAGAATCTTGCCTAATGAAATCCCTGGAAAAAAATTACATTCACAAATAGCTCATTGACTGGCAATATCTAACAAATACTTGGTATTTTAGGTCGTATTTTTTTCATTAACCTCCTGGCCTTTAAAACTTTGATGACAAGAAATATCATCAGAGTTGTCATCGGAATCTCCCATATTGGTGGAAGGACCAATGACCTAATTCATTTTGTAAGCAATTGGCTAACACCATTGAAAGATTAGTTAGCTTTTCATTGCTTTTATGCTACAAAACAATGGCAAGAATGCCAAAAATGGATATCTCAGACCAATGCATAGGCAGTTTGATAGCTTAAAAGACCTTTTCTAGGGGTCTTATCAGTTTTAAATTTGAAGTTATAAATTTTTTCAACTACAAGCCAATGACTCTGTTTTCTCTAGTTGTCTCATAGATTCATAGCTGCTGTACCCAGCTACTTGACATGGCAGTTATAATGACATTTTGTAAGCTTTACCCTGTTTTTGGAGAGATTTAACAATATTAATATGCAAAATAAAAATTAGTAACACATTTTCCACGGGGAGAAACTTTATCTTCACTCCTTTCATTATTTTACACTTTTTCTACAAAAGTTTTGAAAAAAAGAATGCATTGAACAACCATTTTTTAAGTTTTTAAAGTCATGGTGAAACAACTGCACAACTGCCATCTACAGATTTTTTTATAAGCGACATTGATCCTGGCCCTTTCTTTTATATGTCAAGTTTCTCACCAATTTTGGTGTTATCGCCACTGCGGTTATTAACGAAGATATTAATTTGTTACAACAAGACGATGCGGAATGAAAAACCGTTTAGCGTGCCCATAAAAAAAAAAGTTTTTAGTAAAAAATCAACTATAAGATAAAATAAGTTAATTTTTGGTAAAAACAAACTTTGCAGTAAAAAAACAAACTGTAGAAAACGCACAGGAGTCAGAACTACAAGTTTGGAAGAGAACAAAAATGAAATTTAGAATCCCAGAGTATGGAACAGTATTAGAATATGAAACGGGTACTAGAAAAATTTAATCGGATAGCACATATCTTGAGATATTTGGCTCTATCCAAATGGGTTTTCTTGGGTTTCAAGGTCGCCATAGACTCACAAAAGGTTTAAAGGACTCACAAAAGAAAGCCGATGGCTAATATCAAGTCAATGTGTTGAAATTCCAGTAAATAATATATCTTCAAAATACCTAATGAAATTTTGACAGTACTATCTACTACAAATCAAAACTCTTTATCTATAAAACGCTTTATCTATGCATTATTAAGTGCTACTATAGATAATGTTTATTCACATATTTTAGGCTTAAATCAGGCATGGGAATCAAATCTACTTAGTCACATCAATTGTGTTGAAGGACATTCTAGAGCAAAAAAAGATTACTGCCATTCCGGTATTTCAAAAAGTAGATATCGTGCACCTTTATCAACTCGCATAACCCTTAGGCAAGAGACTTACGTTCTTAGAGAAGTATAGTGATCGGGTTGAGGGCTTAAATCTAAGGAGAAAACTCCTTCAGTTTTGAGCATTTATAACCAGGAGCGTAGCCAGAAATTTGGCTGGTGGCGGGACCAAGTCCTAAAATTTTGCCTTGGATTTATTGGGTGTTGCGTTTGGTAGATTCTAAAAAATATGCACGAATTTGGCAAGTAGAAAAGATTATACACAGTTTAAATATACAGTTTTGCGCAAATTCAAATGTGAAATTTTGAGTCTTGTATCTTTAGAAAAATCAAAATTGGGTATTTAAATTAGAAAAATAAATCAAGTTCCCAATGGTATTTGGAATATATTTTGGCAGTGCAAGGATTGGCTGGGATGAAGGATGGGGTCCTTAGTTTCCCTTTTTGGGAACACCCCTGGTTACAAACATTAAGATAAAATAAACAAATGGTAATGTAAGAACTGTAGAAAAATCCAATTTAAAATTTTTCCTTCTTACCCACGTTTCGTAAAAGAGCCTTATTTCAGAATTTATTCAAAAATCCATTACTTAAGATTTACTGTGCTTTTGACTATGTAGTGTCTTGTTACATTATTAATATGTCATTTATTATGTCATTATCTGACATTGACTCAAAGGATGATCAATTGAGCCACACAAAATCCTTACGAGAGACGATTTTGCTAGCAATTTAATGGATTTTACTTCCTTATTCCAAATATTCCTTATTATACGTTTCCTAGTAAAGTCCTTTAGTTAAAGTTTTAGAAGGGGACGGGCACTTTCCCCCGGTGCTGAAATTTTAGGGATGCAAAATTTCAATTAAAAATCTAACACAAACAGTCCGCGCAGACGCTCGGGGTCACCCCACGAGAACGGCGTCGGTGACGGCGGCGCGGTGGGCAGATACTTGACGATCACCCGGAACATGTCCGCGATCCCACCCGCGGTCGCCCACGTCGCCAAGGCCAAGCGTCCACCCGGCTTGCACACGCGCGCCAGCTCGCTCGCGGCCGCCGTCGAGTCGCCGCAAAACATCACGCCGAACGTCGAGATGACGGCATCGAAGTGGCCATCGGGAAAGGGCAGCGACTCGGCATCCGCCACCTCGAACTCGAGTGACCCGGCCACTTGGCCCTCCCGCGCGAAGCGAACCACGTCCTCGGCGAAGTCCACGCCGGTCACCGACGCCCCGCGCTCGTGCACGCGGCGCGCAGACCAACCAGTCCCGGTGGCCACATCGAGGATCCGTTCGCCGGGACGCGGCGCCAACCGGTCGACGCAGTGCTCGATGGCGTCGGCGATCTGCCGGCTGATGCGGTCGTAACGCGCGCCGCCGGCGGCCCAAGTGCGGGATGCGACGGCGTTGTGCGGGAGAATGGCCGGGGCGTTGGGTACTGCGCTCATCGATAGCTCCTTTCGATGGTCAGCACCGGGGCGAATCGCGGTGTCACATGCCGGCCAAGAAAAACTCGCCCTCGCCGCGGGCGCCGGCGAATTCGCGCCGCCGTCCCGCGACTCAGTCGCGGCTGTCGAGCTGGCTCTGCAGGCCGACCGTTCGCCCGACATCGAGCGTGAAGGCGATCCCGGTCCCCGGCTTCTCGAATTCGCCGGCCTCTTCGATCGCGCTCACCACCGCGTCCACGCAATCCTCGGCGAGCAGGATCATCACGACATCGGTTTGCGCCTCGAGAGTGAGCCCGAAGAAGGTCTTGGCCTCTTCGCCACCTGGAAATTTTTTTATATATTCCATGCCCCTTGATGTGACCCAGTGTGATACTGGGTCGCAGTGGTAATGTGACTCAGAGGTAAATTTATTCCGATGGAATTCTACAAGCATAAATGAGAAGAAGCATTTACACTATTCCGTAGTTATGAAGCAGATACTGAAGGATCATTGCATTTCGGTTATAATTCTGTTTTTCAGAATCTTTCCACTTCCAAAGAAACATCCCAGCTTCAATATAGTAATGATATAGTACCAAGATTACGGCTGGACTCTGAAGAAAGGATTCAAATAAGTTGTTACCGATAATTTGCCAGTTCCATAAGTCAATAATATGAACAGCGAAATATTTACCAGCAAAGAATTATTATATATCCCATGCCCCTTGACTATCCGGACATGGAGACCCCCTGCTCCCCAAATAAAAATACTGGAGATTCGCCCCTGGTGGCAGTCGGGCCAATGTTCCAGGCATGGTTACGACTGGAAAATGCTTAAGCCTCTTGTGAATGACCCAAAATGAAGAGAGCAAAACATAAAAGTCGATATTTTGATGGGTGACCAGTGCCTCTTAATCAGCTTCTTAGAAAAAACTGTCACCGAAGCAGGATTGCGAAATGAGTAACATCGCCTTTGATCTCTCCTTTTGAGTATGATTGTAATTACACAAGCTTGAAGTTACGGTTAGTGGAAATTCAAGCCGGATTAGCTTTGGTCTACTTGGTGTTAAGCTTCTTCGCAAACACAGAGCATTATCTCTTAACGAAGAATGGGATTTCACCAAATCCGTGTCGTAGTAGTGGCTGCTCCTAAGTGGCTTAGGTCACAAGGGACTTGGGCTAAGCCATAAGTGACCGACCACTTGTAAAGAAAAAGAAGATAGAAGACATAGTCACCTCTCCGTAAATTTCTACGTCAAAATCCGATTTCGACACTTAAATTTACAACAGGGATAAGTACACAGCACTGGAAAACTTAGGTAGTCTACCAAGCAAGGACAAGACCAATTTTCGTGGTGACGAATGTAGTGAAGTAATGAATGGGGGAAAGACCAATAGGTTCTTTTTTTACCATTAGAATTATCAAGCTAGTGATCATGTTAAAATTTGTTGCCACTATTCAATAATTTGTTTTTTGTGAGTAATGTTTAAACCTTTATTATAGTTTGTTTTCATTTGATTTAGTGTTCAACTAAAACGTGTGTCCCCCCACTCTTTTGCAGACCTAGGAGCCTTAGGGGGATTAGTACCATGTATCCATTGTATACTTAACTTTTTATAAATATATTTTATCTATCTATTGTTAAACAAAATTGTTTTGTTTTATTATAGTCATGTTTGCTCTTTCGTAGTTTTAGGCTAAGCCTATGCTTCCCAAACTAAATTTCCAGTTGTGTAGCGAAGGCGAGGGTTTGGAAGGTTCACAGCCCCCCCAAAAAAAACACAACAAAAAAAGTAAAACACTCCCGTTTTGAGAATAGACTAATGTCAATAAAAGGAGTATTTTATAATTGAGCCCCGGGGTGGATCGAGGGATTGATTTTATGGGCACTACATCCTCCTTCAGATATCAAAAGCTACACTAAATAAAGGCGTGGAGGGGAAAAAACAACAGTTGGGGAGACAAAGTTTTGTTGGTGCCCCTACAAAAATCAATTCTGTATCCGCCCCTGGTTGGACTCTCACTAAGCTTCTGAACCTTCATCAAAATAAATTCTTGTCTCTGCTACTGAATTCCCAAAATTTGAGAGTAGAATGCTTTTTTATACAGGGAAATCCACCTTAAAAATAATAAAAGTTTATTGTGGAAATAAATTTATAGGAATGTTTTTGAATAGCTGGAAACGCTGATTAGTCTCCCTTTTTTGTTTTGTTTCTTCAGTACAGATACAGATCACTAGATTGTCACAGAGCTTTTCAGGGTCATTTGAAAGCTATTATTTACATTTACGCGCTTCTTATAGTTTCATCATGACAACAGATAATGAGTTACATCATGACAACATAAAACATAAAATATTTTATTGCACCAAAATGCGAATTTAGTGTCATTTCTGAAGTGTAAAGGCTGGAAACCACAAAAGATCTACCACTGAAATCTCCATGATTGAAAACCCATAAACTTTAAAATCCCCCTCCTGAATACACTCACTTTCCCAGTCACCTTCGAAAGTGGAAAACCAAAAAAAAAGGTTTTAAAAAATAACATCCAAGTAAAAAAAAAATCACTCAAATACAACAGCTGATTCTTTGGAACTACATGAAAAAGTGCTTGATACCCAAAAGTGTCTTCTTTTCCTTTCTTTTCGTCTCTAGCACTAGTAGGTCACTGCAGCATGGTAGGGGCGTCGAAATGGGTAAACATACGAGGTGTGTTTTTTAAGTAAGGTCCGTTTGAACATAAGTATACAACGAAAGACTATTTCAAAAAAGGAAATTGATTTTCAGAAAATACTTTTTTTTATTTGTAGGCATAGTTACCAAGTTTGTACTGTATTTATGGTTGTACTAATTCAATTATTAAAATACTAATATTTTTTTCTAAAATATTGTCATTGTGTACGAGGCGTGTTTTTTAAGTAAGGTCCGTTTGAACATAAGTACACAACGAAAGACTATTTCAAAAAAGGAAATTTATTTTCAGAAAATAAATACTTTTTTCTATTTTTAGGCATAGTTACCAAGTTTACTTCAACTCCCATTTAATCTGTTATCTGATTACTTATGCAAACACAAGGAAGCCCTTTTCTTTAGTTTTTATTATTGCAGGAGTGAATTTTCTTAGTTTCAAAGACTCTTTATGATACCAACTTCAGATAAAAAAAAGTAGGGGGATAAAACATTTCGCCATTCCTATTTTGTTTGTGTTTCATCAAAGAATCTTTGAGAGCTCCAGTTGAACAATAAACACAAGACAGGATGAGAAATGCTTCAGTGTGGACGCATGAATATATGATCCGGATGTACTTAAATATCATACAAGAAACATATTTTAAAATTGTGTAAGTAAAAAACATATTTAAGTCAGCAGAGCTATCGAAGATTTACGGTCTTCGTTCATCCAGAGTACAGACCCAAATCACATACACCATTCTTCCATGATAATTACACTGAGCGGGATGAATCGCCTCATTCAGAAGGAACCGCATGTTTGGTACCACCTCGCTAAGTTTTGTTCTCAAAGTTATCCTCAAGAACCGTTAGTGAAAATGGATTGCAAACCCTCCTCTTCTGTTTTTAGTGTCTATCTTTCTGTCCCATGAATAATTTCTATGGGGATCTAAATCAATTAGCTTCACGGATAAGCATTGCCTCAAATACCCTCTGTTCCAACCTTGCTCGGAATCTTTTACTCTCCCATCAAACCTGAGAGCTGAAGTACCTTCTGTGTCTTCTCTGTACCCATCATTCTCAGTTTTAATGTCTAGCCAAAGATACCTTCCAACATGTTTCAGCCGTAGCATTGTCTACCCCCCAAGTAACTTAAGTAATATCTGCTTCTTTAAATATTTTTTCTATACTGACCTTTGAATTGAATTGATTTATTCCGAGAAAAACTGAATAAGAAGGGGAAACGGGACGATTATAACAATTCTGCTGAAACACTGGCAGCTGCGTTGCTCCATGTGGGACAGACAGCTGAATCCATCCGTAGCGGCTCCAGCGAGATCCGCGAAGCGTCCGGTGAGCTGTCCAAACGATCCGAGCAGCAGGCTGTCTCCGTTGAGGAGACGGCTTCAGCCGTCGAAGAGATAACGGCCACGGTTGCCTCGACCGCAAAGCGGGCGGAAGAGGCCAGCAATCTTGTCGGCAAGACCAAAGGCAGCGCCGAGCAATCCAGCGTTATCGTCAAGAAAACCGTTGCGGCGATGAGTGAGATCGAGGCCTCTTCCGACAAGATTGCCAGTATCATCGGTGTTATCGACGACATCGCCTTTCAGACCAACCTACTGGCCTTGAATGCCGGCGTCGAAGCCGCCCGCGCGGGCGAAGCCGGCAAGGGCTTTGCGGTGGTCGCAAGCGAGGTCCGGGCGCTGGCGCAACGGTCCTCGGATGCGGCGATGGAGATCAAGACGCTGATCGGCGACAGTTCGAAACAGGTCGAACGCGGCGTCGATCTCGTCGGCAAGACCGGCGAGGCGCTGCAGAGCATCGTTGCCCGCGTCGGACATATCTCGCAGCTGGTCTCCGGCATCGCCGAGGGCGCGGCGGAACAGTCCACCGGGCTGGGAGAGATCAACACCGGTATGACCCAGCTCGATCAGGTGACCCAGCAGAACGCGGCCATGGTGGAGCAATCGACGGCCGCAGGCCACATGCTGAAGAGCGATGCCGCCAAACTGGCCAGCCTGGTTGCGCATTTCCGCACCGGCAGCGAGGACGGCATGGCCTCCGCGAAACAGGGCAGCTCCGCCGCGTCCCCGGCCCCGCGGCCCACCGCGCATGGCAGCGGCGACTGGGAGCTCGAGATTCTCGGAGAGTCGTATGTTGGATCAGACTAATCTATCTTCCGTACATCCCAAAAATCACAACAAAAATTAAAAAATGTTTGCACAAAAAATAATCTGTATATATTTTTCAGTAATAATTTTAAAATCTTACATTTCTTAAACTCCGGTAAAGATAAAACCCCAGTTATTCACCAAAGAGGGGTTTATCAAATACCATGTGACTATGGCAATTACTATGTTGGCAGGATTTTTTTTTTAAATGTGGAGTTAAAATTTTTGAGAAACTAGGAAGAGAAACTGGCGAGGCCAGAACCACCACTACCACAGACTTCTCTTCCTATTCTCTAAAGAATTCAAATATAAAAAAAAACCTGTGCTTTGGCTATTCTACTTTAAACATTTTCAATGCATCCAGCATTTTTACTAATCATTTACCCAGGTAAATTATTTTTACCCAGTAATCTATTCACTTCAGTGCCAAATACCCCTTTAAAAAAAATCCTGATAATAGATCAGACTGATTTGTGTCGAAGCAACCATTAGGAGTGGTGTGTGTATTGAGCCCCGTACGATACTAAAAAAAAAGTTATACGACGAAGATTTCTGCGGGAATAAGAAATGAGGATATTGAGAAAGAAACTATTACATATGAATCCCTCGGAGACGTAACCAGTAATCAAAAACAGTAAAAAGGAACAAAAATACTGAAAACCTCAAAACAAATAACTATTAAAACTATTCCATAAACGTACACTAAAGGAGCTTGAATACTGTCACCCGTTTTCTAGAAGCAGTATTTTAAAGGTAAAATCCAAGTTTTTATTCCTCAATACGCAAGTCAAATCTTCCCCAATAAGAAAGAAACAATGGTAAAAAACATTGCAGGTTACTTTTCATAAATAATGTAAGTCCACGTATTTGCTGACGCCTACACGGAACCGATGGTCGCCAAAACCGTCGAATGGCTCTCGGCCCAGCACCAATCGGCCTAGCCCATCCCCACCATCACTCGGCCCTTGCTTTAGGCGGGACTCGCCTCGGTCAGGTCCGAGTGATTCTTGAGCCAACGCTCGTGTATTTGATAATCCGGGCAATACTGAGCCACATGGGCCCAGAAAGCCGGAGAGTGGTTCAGATGGCGGAGATGGCTCAACTCGTGGATCAGAATGTAGTCTCGCACCGCGAGCGGCAATTGGACCAAGCGCCAGTTTAGCGAAAGTTTCCCCCGAGCCGAACAGGAGCCCCAACGCGTGCGTTGGTTCCGAATCGTCACACTAGTCGCCTGCAGCCCCATGGGCGGGGCCAACTCCGCCACCCGCTCGGGAAGTTCGCGCTTGGCCACGAGTTTCATCGCCTGTTCGACATCCGCTTGGAGATCCACCGCCCCCGGCGTCACCGCAATCACGAGATCCCCCAATTGAGCCGACTGACGCCCCGTATCCGGCACGGGAAGAAGCAACTCAGATTTCCCGCGGAACCAAACGCGAACGCCAAACTCCCAGCGCACACTCAAGCGGGCCCGAGCCTCCAGATCATCCAATCGACTACTCACCCACGCCTGCCGACCATCGAAAAAAGCGCGTGCTTCGCGCTGACTCCCACGTCGCGGAATAGTCACTCGAACCAAGCGCTCATTGAGCACCCGAATGATGTAGTGTCGAGCGCGGGGATGGCGCACAAACTGAACGACCACGTCGTTTTCCGAGGCAGACTCGGGTTGAAAACAAAAGGTTCGCGAAAACGTGAGTTCCAACTGCACCGCCCTGAGACTACGTCAGACACCAAATTCTCGCAACAATCTGACTGATGCGCAACGGCTTTGATCTCACGGTTCGCGATCTCGAGAAGGAGATCGCAAGGCCCTTCCTAGAGGGTGGTGCGAAATGGGCGGACAGTCCGAAGGCAATGGCCGAAACCTGTGACATCGTCATCACGTGTCTGCCGTCGCCCGCAGCAAGTGCGGACGTGCTGGAAGCCGACGACGGGATTATCGCCGGATTAGGCCGTGGTAAGACCTGGGCGGAAATGAGCACGACCGACGAGGCGGAAGTGTTGCGTCTCGGCGAAAAGGTGAGGGCGGTCGGCGCCGACCCGGTCGATTGCCCGGTGTCGGGGGGGTGTCATCGTGCCGCAACCGGCAATATCTCGATTTTCGCCGGATGCGAACGTGAGGTCTTCGAGCGGATGCTGCCGGTTCTGACCACGCTCGGACGCCGCGTGCTGCACACCGGGCCCCTCGGGTCGGCTTCGGTTCTGAAGGTCCTCACCAACTACCTTGCCACCGCCAACCTGATCACGCTTTGCGAAGCGCTGGTAACAGCAAAAGCGGCCGGAATGGACCTGAACACGACCTACGAGGCAATCCGCATATCCTCCGGAAATTCCTTCGTCCACGAGACCGAAAGCCAGGTGATCCTGAACGGTTCGCGGGACATCAATTTCACCATGGATCTCGTGTGTAAGGATATCGGGTTGTTCCAGTCCGTCGCCGATCGCGCCGGGGTGCCGCTGGAGATCAATCCGCTGATGATCGACATTTTCAGGGACGGCGAAGCGCGCTATGGCGCGCGCGAATTTTCGCCGAACATTATCCGCCGGCTGGAAGAGGCGTGCGGGGAGGAGGTGCGCGCGCCGGGCTTCCCCGCCGAAATGATGGATGACGAACCCGAAGAACCGGGTTACGAAGTGGTTCCGAAGCAATTTTTTTTGCCAATTCTTTGTGAATTTTGAAAGGTGCATTGTTTAAAAAGAAGGTCTATTTCATTAAAATTTGACCGATTTTTCCTATTCTCAAAGATAGATATGGTTGCTTCAGTTTCCACATAACCAATTCAAACGATAAAATTTTCATTTCACTGTCCTTGGTACTTTAAAAACTATAAGACTTTGGCGTATAACTGAGCCCCTGTTTAACTGAACACATTTAATTGAGCTCTCGTTCAACTGAAACCACTTTTAATTCAACCTCCATTCAACTCAACCCCCATTGAACTTACACCCATTTAGCTGCACCCTCGTTCAACTGAGCCCATTTAACTCAATCTCCATTCAACTGAACGCCCATACACATCCGCTCTATTTAACTAAAAGTGTTCAACTGAACTCTCATTTAGCTCAACCTTGATGTAACTCAATCCCCTTTTAAATCAAGCCCTGTTTGACTCAACGTAACCCAAGGCCTAAGGATAAGCTTGCAATAGCGCTGGTTAAAAGCACAAACTTCGTTTCTCGTTTCGGTCGCTAGATCAAATAGTATAATTAGCTTCTTATAAATGTGTGAATAGAGGGGAGGGAGGGTTGCTGAATTTGGGTCTTGGCTCCAAAATTAGAAATACGGTTTTTTTCTGGTTGTGCTTAAATTTTTGCATAATATAGGCTCTAATCTAGGAATAAACTCGGCCCAATAGTAACCAAAACTCTAAAAACGGAAATTTGATAACAATGGTCCATTAAAAGGATTAGTTATTTTTATACAGATATCAAATATATGAAATACATTAAGTTACCATTACCCATCAAAAGCTGCAAGCCTGAAAAAATTTGACCAATTTCCGAAAAAGGGGGAAACACCCTCAAAAAGTCAAGAGATAAGATAGTCTTCTTTATACCATTTGTTCTTCCATATCACGAATTTATTGCCTGGTAGAAAAACTGTCTCTATGATGTTCCAGTGCCCAGCCCGGCCTTTCCATTTCAGAAATGGCACCCAAATTACACTTTTAGCGTGCCATATGGCCCTTTACAAAGGTGTTATAAAATTCAGTTTCTATATAGCGATTAGATATAAAATTTAGCTTTCTAATGAGCATTTGAACGGATCTTTTTGATGTTCCAGTGCCCCGCTAGCGACAAAGAAAAAGTCAGTGCTTACTCCTGCAAAAAAAGTTGTTTTCCTTGTTAATCAAGGTGGGGAGCTGTAAGTATCCTGTACTGGATTTTTGAAAATGGCGATTTCAATGGTGTAGTTTTCAGAATTTACCTGAGTATCGAAAAAGTGGGGGAAACATCCACCAAAGTCAAGCGATCTGTATGAGTTTTCATAGAGGTTTTAAGCTCCTATCTACAAAAAATTTGAATTCTGTGTTCTTAGCCAGAAACGTGGCTATTTTTTTTTCTGTTTTTCAAGGGTGATCGTATCGAACCAATTATCCTAGAAGATCGGGAGAGCACTGTTTCGAACAGAAGTTAAAAGCTGTAGTACCATTGTTAAGGGACTAAAAAGAGTGGAAGGCAACTAAACCCCCTCCCGCGGCCTTTTTTTCCACAAAGATATTCGATCATAATTTTGATATAACCATTTGGCTCACCATAGTTGAAAGGCTCAATAACTATGCCTCTGCAGATGACATGACCCCCACAGCCCCCGAAGAAAGGGCTTTACGTTCTGCAATTTGCCCATTGTTTACACGTAATATTTGTTATTGGGAAATATTTCAAGGGAATTTTCTTGGGGGGATCTGCGGGGAGGGAATTTTCTGGGAGGCACCCGCAGCATCAGCTGCTGCCCGGTCTCGTCGAGCGTGAACACGTTGTACCAACGCCCGCGGTGGGACTCGAAGATCTGCTCGAGGTGCCCAGCGCGAAACAACTGCGTCATGGTCGCGGTGCCGCCGAAGCGGCTCTCGATCTCCTCGGGCCGGCCGAGCCGGCTCTCGAACGTGCGCTCGTCGTCGTGACCGACGTACCGCACGTACACGCGCTGCCCGCGAAGCCAGACGTTGATGCGTCGCGGGACCGGCTCGTTCTCGTCGAGGCGCGAGCGCGCGAGCGCGCGCGCGAACGGGTTGAGACGGTTGATCACGGGCGTGAACGCATGCACGACGCGCGCTCGCCCATCGGCCATCGTGCCTTGGTACCGGTACTGACCCACGAAGCGCTCGTGGGCATCGAGGACTATGTGGCATCCTGGGGCCATGGCCAGTAACACCGACCTGATCGACCTGTTCGGCGAAGGCACGCTCTACAACGGCATCAAGCTGTACCGAAAGGGTGAGTTGAACAAGGATGTTTGGGCGATCCTCGCCGACAGTGTTCGAACTCCCGATATGAACGCCGGCGACATCGATGCAATGATTGCGGCGACCCGGCGCGGTCGAGATCGGTTCATGGACCTGACCACCCGATACGGTCTTCAGACGGTCATGGGTGCGGCTGATCACTGGATGGACTATTCCGAAGGTCGGCTGCGTGAAGCTATCGCCAGGATCCCCGACGGCGACTACGTTTCGGAAAGCTGGCTCGACAATGACGGTCGAAATTTCGATGTGCCGCTTAAGGTTCGCGTCACCGTCAAGGTGCGCGGCGACGGCATCACCATCGATCTGACCGGCTCCGCCACGTTCGGCGCCGACCTGATCTTCCGCACCACCGGCAGCGACCATTTTTACTCTTACATAGTTCACTATAACTTCTGATTACAAATCCAATGAGTCCCCTCCAAAGCATATACAATCCTCCTTTCTATAAGGACGTTATATGCCATCACGGAATAACTTACAACCCTTTCACTGAGAGCTGTAGGGAGGTGGAGGGGGGTGTCTTTCTCACAGACATAAATTCCGAAACCTTCAACTACGATGAATAAAATTGTTATCGCCAAATTATGATTGCAGAGGTTAACAGAAATAATGAGCATGAAGGGGAGGGGTCTGGTTGCTCTCAAATCAATTGCACTCAAAGAGTGCAATGGTTGTACTCTTAAAAAGAGCATCAAAACTTCAAATTTCACATCAAATAAGCCCAATTTAAAGTTTATGCATGTTTATTAAAAACATGACGTGCTGAGGGGAGGGGATAGCTGCCTTCTGATCACTTTGGCTCTTAAAAAGGGCACTAAAAATTCAGACTACCAATCCAATGAGTCCCCTCCGAAGGGCATGAAACCACCCTTTCTACAGAAACATTATGTGCCCCTGAGGCATATCTTACAACCCTTGCTATGAGGACTGTTGGGGCTGCGTTGTCTTCCTCAAAGACATAATTCCTGGACTCCTTCACCTACAATGAACAAAATTGTCAAATTTTGACTAGATTCGTTTAGGGGAATGATGAGCGTGGGGAACCAGTTGCTCTCAAATCACTTTTGACTCTTATTTAAATTCTAAATCAAATGAGCACCATCTGAAGTATATGCGACCAACCATTCCATAGAAACCTTACACGACCCGAGGTCATGATTTACAATCTATCCCGAGGGCAATAAAGGGCTCTCAAAAGGGAGCTAGAACTTCCAATTTATAACCAAATGAGCCTCCTTGAAAGTTTATACATTAAAGTTAAATAATTTTACATATTTGGAATCAGCATGAAAAGCCAATTTTTGTTGTAGCTATCGTTAAAAAATTCTGTTTCGTAGAGTTTGGTTACTATTGGACTGGGTTGCTCCTTACTTACTGTTGGTTACCATGAATTATTTCATAGTCTAATTTTGTTAAAAATATAAATTAGTCAATATATGTTCATAGCTTAGCTTAAGAAAGTTACAGTTATTTTGAAAAAAGACATTGAAAGAAATATCATATGTTGATATGATCATGGTGATTTTCTTACTAAATTGGCACACGTACGCAAAATAGCAATATGATTAATAAATTGCATAAATTAATAGAATATTTCAACGAATAATTTCGCCAAAATAGTTTCTATTTGAATATACAGTACCTAGAAGCAGAACGTAGAGCAGATATGGAGGACGTAGGAGCAGTGTAGAAACACTTACGCGACCTCTCGGGCCAGTGTGCTCGACCAATAGAAGACGTACTATCTGTGGACGGAGTGTTGACATTAAACCATTTTCCGTGTTAAAAATTCAAAATGCTGTGAAGAAATTGAAAAACCGCAAAGCTGCTGGCATCTTTTCTATGGTTTTATTGCAGCGATGTTTTGTACACCTCTGATGAAAGTGCAGAGTAGAGCAGGCCAGTTTTATGCCTGGCCGATCAACGATAGAGCAGGTATTCTCCATGAGACAAATCATCGAGAAGGCGAGCGAGTTCCGGCAGCAGGCTTTCATTGCTTACTTCAATTTCAAGGCGGCATTCGACTCAGTTGATCGAGATTCTCTATGGAATATCCTTTCTAATACTGGCCTCCCGTCAAAAGGTGTTCGCCTACTCAGGGCCATGCGTCAAAAGACTGAGAGCTGTGTGCAAGTAAATGGTAGGGGCTCAAAAGTGCCATCACTTTTAGCAGCTTGAATAACAGCTCTTCGTAATTGGAAGTACTTCTTCTGAAGTGCCTTCATTTCATTCAGTGTCTCTTCCTTCTTGCTAAAATTGGGGCTGTCATTGTCTATTTTTTCTTGTAAATAAAGTTGTTCCTTTATTTCTTTTGATGGCTCTTCTTTCTTAAAATATTGTTTAATCTTCTTTGCCCCATACCAAACAGCAAATCCAGCACACGAGGCTGGTATAAGAACTTTCAGTACTTTTTTTTAACATTATTTTGATTTTAAATGAATGCAACCGCTGGGAGGCCAGCCATATAAAGCAAAAGTGACGTCATGGTATTTTTACTCTTATGATGCTTATTTCAAGATGATGTCATAACAATTGCATTTCCATGGTGTTAAAACAACTTGAAATGATTTTATCACTGAATATGACGTCATTCTAACGGTGCTGCTATATTAGATGCAAAAGGTGGAACTAGATTGATCTTACAAAAATAAAGAAAATTATTCATATTAAAGTTTACAAATAATTTATTTGTTATTTGCTATTTTGAGGGGTCTGTACAGTTAGTACTCAACTGTTTACAGGTTAAATTTTATAGAATCTGGTTGTTTGTTGTCTGGTCGATAATACAGCTAGTATTAGCTATTTTTGATTCGATTTAAGTCACAGATGTGTATAAATTATGCTCAAACTGTCAAGCCACGTTTAAAGGGGTGAACCTAATACACGCTGGCTAACGTGCGTTGTTTGCATGATGACTCATGATGCCATTTTAGATTTTTCTTCTTCTGATACTCAGAACTAGCAAAGAGCTGCTACACTGATATTCAATAAAAAAAAAACAATCATAAAAAAAAATCATAAGATTAGCGCAACAACTCCTGGTTGTTCCCCTTCAAATAGCTCTGTCCCCAGGAAATTTTCCTCATATAAAATTCAGCCGCCACAGAGAAAGTATGACAAATAAAAATAATGAAGAAAAGAAGGAATTTTGTAATATTATACCAGTATTCCAAAATGCAGGCAGAATATGTGGTGTTTAACATGTTGTGCTTCTTGGGGTCATGTTATCATAGCTTGGTAAGATAAAGATTAACACCAGGGCCACCAAGCCCAATGGCAAATGTATCAGAGATTTTGAAGTTTATGAACAAATGTGGTATCTCGAAATTATGATTCGGTATCAAAGGGGTTTGAGGAGGGCTGGATATCAGAAAAAGAACCAGAAGGGAGGTTGATCGCCTTCCATAGCTTTTGGCCTTTAAAAAGGGCACTGGGACTTTCAATTTCCAATAAAATGTGCCCCCTCCTAAGTTTCTGATTGTAAGATCTGATTTTTCCCAGTCTAAAATCTCTGTAGAGAATTGATAGTTTGTATAATTAATTGCCCTTATCTCAGGGGCTCTGTCTGCTATGTCATCAATGCTTGAATAAACCCACTTAAGATAGAAGGGGCTATCTTAGAAACATAGAAGTGGGCATATTTAATGGAAATTCAACGTTGTAGTACCATTTTCAAAGGCCAAACGCTACTGGAGGGTAACCTGCCTCCCCCTCGGTTCTTTTTCTGCTACCCAGCCCTCCTCAGAACCCTATAATATTGAATGAAAATTTCGAGATATCCGTTTTGTTCATCAACTTCAAAATGTCTAATAAATTTGCCTTTGGGTTTTATGGCTTCAAAATAATAGGATACAATTAAGGTTAACAACCTTAATTGTATCCTATTATTTTAGTTTGCCCCTCAGAAACACAGTGTATTCAACACCATATCTTGGAGATTGAATCAAACGGGTTTCTTTACTAAGAGGTCTGGGGTATTTTACCAGGGCTACGCAAACAACATAATCGAATTATTAAGTAGACATAAGAGCAAAAGAGTTTTAACAAAGGTATTTCTGAGGATCAATGAACTTGAGTTCTGCTTTTACTAAAAAATAACAAGGGAATACAAGAATAAACTCAAGAAAATAAAATGTAAAAAATGGAATGAACAGAAAGAATTGCAGGAATGAAAGATAAGAAAAAACACCAACTACAATATCACATATTGAAGATTCGTCCTGGAACAAGAATTTTAAAAGATGAAGACTTTTTATTGTACATGCTGGTTTTATCAATGAACAAATTACAAACATTATTGAAACACTTATATGTTTAAACAAATTTTTCATTTCATTATTATATCGTGATTTATCATAGCATTTTACGCAAGCGTGCCACTCTGTGACTTGACTCTAACACCCCTCATCATTCCTAAAGTATTTTCAGATATATTCTTGATAAAAAATTGTTTTAACTCCATTAGTGTGTAGAAGCGTTGACTTGCATACTGTTTCTGATTTTCAACCATCAATATACTTCACACCTCACCTTGATGCTATCTGGCTGGCTCGTGAAAGATTCAACTGGTTCCGTTTCACCTATGTCCGTTCTGGTCCCGGTTCCAATTCTAGGATTCTAGAATTTTTCTTGTTACTGCCCCCGTGGTACTCTATGGCTAGTCATCGACACTAGCTAGTTTCATTGTACGTTTTCGAACACTATTATTTGTAAATTCTAAGGATAAACACTTAATCTTAATTTAAAAAGTGAAGATGAAATATTTCAAGGAATTGTGCGCAAATGATACAGGTATCGTTACTTTGAATAATGACAAAGAGAAAGTTTGACCAGGTGAAGTGGAAACTTACATAACCTTGTTTCACTTAAAAAAATGAAAAAAGCAGAAAATCAGATAAATTTTCTAAAAATTAGCTAAACAAGCGGCACCCGAACAGCTGAAGAAGTTGTAGCTTTACATTGATCGTTTTCATTGTTTTCATTGGGATTAATTTTTATTGATTGAATTTCTATGGACGAAAAAATTGTCAAATTTAACCAAACAGTTTCGCTTATTTATTTTCACGGTAAAACGTGACAACACTGGAAAAAAAAATTGTGGCATTTTCCTAAGCAGTTCATTGTCCTTAAACATCCATCCAAGATAAATCTTAAAAAAACGTAGTTTTCAGGTTTGAATACACCTAAAGTTGGTCTGGGGGGAAAAGTTTTTATTTTATTTTAACGCTCTTGGTACTTCAGAAGTTAAAAATACGACCAGAATCCTATCTGGGCTGGGAAGCCAATGTTTTTACAGAGGCAGGAGGGGAGTACAAATTGAAAAAAAAACAACGGTTTCCAAATACCTTTTCGAAGAGACTCCTACTATCTTACGCATAATACATTTTACTATTGGGGGTTATTATAACCCTCACCCTGGTCACCAATATACTTCAAGTGGTGGCTAAAGTATGAGGAAAATTAGCATGAAACATCGATGATAGAAACACGATTTGTTCATGTCTCTTTTCTTGTTACTATGTGCGTTCTCAAATTTGCGCATTAGGCGTCTCTATGACGCGACTCGTAAATAACGAACCAGCAAGACAAAAACATGTAAAAATTATTACAATTTGATGAATTTCTAAGTGGTTGTGAAATTTGTTTCTCATGAAAGTGGATCAAATTTTCTTACGCAATTTGCCCCAGAAAGAGGGAAGTCAAAACAATTTTTCGCACTTAACTGAATTGTAAGCGTCTTCTTAGGCATGAACATTAGTTTGGGTATAGTTAAAAGCCTTATTTTCATTGCAAACTTTGAGATTGCTCCATCAAAAAGTTTTAGATGACTGCTGAATCTCTTTTATTAAAGAGCAGATAAAGAAACTTTTAGCAAAGCTGTCATTCAAGTACTTTGTTCTTTGCATGGCAACCTGGAAGTAATTGGATCAAGCTATGTGCCTGCGTGTCTATCTTGTTGTTTTGATTATGGGAGGTGGAGACCTAATGCAAGAAAACTCTAGAGGAGGAGGTGAATTTACACGCTTTTAGAAAACAGCCCTCACCTCTACATCAAACACTTCAGTAAGAGAACAGAGAGAGTCATGGGAACCAAAGAACATGCCCTATCATCCCTATTCTTGATTTTTTTGGAATTTTGCCAACATCACTATTGGATCAGTATACAGTGGGTATTCATACTTTTTGACCAATCTGAGGCAAGACTTGTGAAATGGGAGAATTGGGCTGGGTGGTAGGATGGTTTGCTGTAGGGAATCAATCTGAACCAATCTTGCTCAAGGGATACTCACCCAGTCAAGGTGTTTTCCTAAGAGAGATTTATGGAGGAGAGGATTACAAAGAAATGGAGCTTATCAACTATTTATAGCTTCATTCATGAGGACAAAGTTGTGATGACCAAAATGGACAATCTACCATCCTTCACACAGCTTCTGTAAGAGAATCATGGGAAGGGTTTTAAGCATTTGAAAAGGTGAGAAGTCCTCCTTGCTTCTTAAGGCAATTGGTTCAATGATATTATTTCTGTGTGGGATCATGGAGAGGGGTCACTTAACTCGTTCGTGACTCATCTTAACACTCTGGTTTTCTACTTCAGTTCACCTTAGAACTCCGAGATATGTACACCACGTGGTAGAGAGAGGCCGGCCCCTCTATCTAAAAAAACAACATTCCGGGCACAATAGACTTTAGAACATTAAAATCTTATCTAGATATGTACACCACGTGGTGGAGATAGGGCAACCCCTCTATCTCGAAAACAACGTTCTGGGGCATAATAGATTTTAGAACACAAAAATCTTATCTAGACAAGAATAGCGATGATAACAGCATTAGCAATGCAAAACCCATCCAAACAAAATCGGGAGATTTAGACAAGACATTTAACTTGTAAAGAACACAGGTACCTGAGTTACTACAGACACAACACCTGTCCAAAATAGTTGATACCAAGGCGAGTAGACGAAGAATCAGTTTTGTGTCAAGCAACCCTGCCAAAAAAGGGATTTTATAGGATTTGTATTCATCCTACCAATTATTTTTTATATGGCAGATGTTTAGCTACTTGTACTACCCAGAAAATAAGCAGGCAATTATTAAGGACAGAGCCAAGTTACAATTAAGGACAGTTTAGTTGTCTGTGAAAAAATAACATGTAAATACAGTGTTAACTGTCAAGCCTAAAAGAACACATGCACAATTTGATGAAGATATAGGTGCACATGGATCTAACCATAAGGGGACGGGACAGAAACCTTTTCTTAGGAGTAGGGGGAGGAGGTGTAGCTTGGAACAAAGTCAGAGGGAATCCACCCTTACAAACGTAAGTTGATGTGGGGCACAGAGCTGTGCCCCCCATACCAAATTGTGGCCAATATTTTGGTACGGGGGCGAGAATTTAGGGAGGGGAGTGGCAATCGTCCTTCCTGTATTTTAATAATATTTTTTTACATTTTCGTTATGCAAAATAAAAAAACAGCAAAAACACTTCCTTCCTATATTTTGTATCTGCTGCATCAGACTTACTATTTTTCTTCTTTTGCTTTAAGATACATTGGATGTCTTCGGCTTTACCTTTTTTTGGAGTAGTGGCAGGAATAATTTTTCTGTCATTTCTTTTCTCTGACTCCTTAGTAATTCCTCTGTTTTCAATTTTAATGCCTTCATGTGATTCAGGCCCTTTTTCTGCAAATGCTGTGTCGGAATTACAATTTTTCTTTTTTTGCTCAAAGACACCTGGTATAATTTCAGCAATAGTTTTTTTTGGAGCAGTGACAGGAACAAACTTCATGTCGTTACTTTTCTCAGGCTCCGTTGCTTTTTCCCGGTTTTCAGTTTTCTTGCTTTCAAGTGCTTCAGGCCCTTTTTCTGCATCCACTTTAGCAAGCTTTTTATTTTTCTTCTTTTTCTTGAAGCAACCTTTAAATGTTCTCCAATAGCTATTTTCTTTATTCTTGTCTGTATTTAGTGTATCTTTGTTTCCAATGGGTGAGTTGTCACTTTTTGTGGCTACTCCATGGACTTTTGCGTCAGTGGTCTTTTGAAGCCCGCCAACTGCAATGGCTTCAAATTCTTCCAATTCGCTCTTGCTCAGATGAGGGAGAAGATTCTTTATTTTTGGCTTAGGTTTTGAACTTACTTTACCCATTTAAACATCCTTACTTGGATTGTCGTCATACAAAAACAGCTAAAACAACGAGACTTTTTGATAAGGGAATCATTAAATACAAATTTTCTCTAATGCATACAATACCTTCTTAGTAGTGTGTTCTAATTTCAAATATTTTTCGAATTTACAAAAACTTCAAATGTATTCAGTAAAAGCTTCAGGAATAAAAACTTGGTATAACCATATCAAAGAGCATAAATTCATGATTGCTCCCTTAGAGGACTTCGGCAACAGCATTCGACGGTGAATGTGTTTGACGGCGTTTCGGCGTCTGGCGACGGGGGCGGCAAGTTCCTGGAGGGGGCGACGCTGCGCGATTTCGTACGAACGATATGGCGCCGAAAATGGGTTCTTCTTGGCTTCATCGCGTCGGTCATGCTCGTCACGTGGCTCTACGTGCAGCAGATCAACCCGCTCTACACCGCGTCAGCCACATTGATTGTCGAAACCCGTCAAACGCGGGTGGTCAACATTGATCAGGTGATTGGAGGATTGAATGGCCGCCTGCAGGATGTCGTGCGCGGTGAAGAACAAGTCATCCAATCCCGCAATCTGGCGATCCGCGTTATCAAGGATCTAAGCCTAGATGATCATCCGGATTTTAACACCGCGTTGCGACCACCAACGCCGCCAAGCTTTTTGTCGTTGCTAAACCCGTTCAATCACATTCCACCGGCGTGGTTGGAGTTATTGAGCTTTTCCAGCGCCACGGAGAAACGTTCGAACGTCGACCCCAATGATCTTGAACTCGAAGGGATTCCGGTCAAGCTCGTTCGACGGCTGCAAGCCGGATTGAAGGTTAAGCGCGTGGAATTTTCGCCCGTGCTGGTGATCAGCTACACCAGTGACAGGCGTTCGATGGCGAAGACCGTCGCCAATGGCGTCGCGAACGCCTATTTGACGAGTCAGCTTGAAGCAAAATTCCAGGCGGTTGAGCGCGCGACGTCTTGGTTGAATGAGCGCTTACGCGAGTTGAAAAACAATGTTGAGCTCGCGGAGCAGGCGGTCGAGGTTTACCGGAAACAGAAAGGTCTTGTTAAAACCAAGGGACCTACTCTTTCGGATCAACAGCTTTCCGAGATTAATACCCAGTTGATCCTGGCGCGCGCGAAGCGAACGGAGCGGAGGGGACAACCCATTTCATATACGGAGTAATTTTTGTTCGTTTTAAGTTTTAATGTCGCTCCTTACTTTCAGTTAAAAAAAACTAGTTTTCTTATTTAATCACTTGAAGTATTCACGATAGATCTATCTGCTTCTTTGTTTTTGCTTAGATCTATTAGACAGTTAAATGAGGGTTCTGTTGCACGGGGTTTAGTTGCATAATGGTTCAGTTGGATGGGGTTGAGTTGCACGAGGGTTAAGTTGAGCATGGGCTGAGTTACACAAAGGTTCAGTTGCATAAGGTTCAATTCGTATGAGGATTCAGTTGAATAGGGTCGAGCTGCACGGAGGGACTCAGTTGCACGCAAGTTCAGTTGTAGAAGGGTTCAGTTGAAGGAAGGTATGTACATGCTGGGCTGAGTTGCACGGGGATTGATTTATACGAAGATTAAGTTAAATGTGGGTTCAGTTGCAACTGGGCTCCGACGCACGAGGGTCCAGTTGCATAGAAACTTACCATGAATATTGGCTGCAGTTATGAAGTAAAATATTTTAGTCTTTCATTAATGTTACTTTCGATTTCTTTAGTTAGGTTTTATTTTGTAGCCGGAAGTTTAACCTATGTAGCTACCACCGGTCTCAGAAGATCAGAAGTGGGATCCGAGAGTTGGCTATCCGTTACCGAATTGTTCCCTTACCTTAGAAATTGCCGGCAAACATCAGGATGATTTTTAATTCATCAAACGCACGATTAGCCAGAAACACTCTTAGTTCTCTTCATTTTTGCTTCCTTCTCATTATTATCAAAACTAGATTGACTAGTGACTGGTAAAGGTTGATGCATGTGTTTTCTGCCATAGCAAAAAAATGAAAAATTTGCAGTTGCTGGTGTTTTTTTTTTTTTTTCATTGTCTTGATCCGTCACGATGTCTACGATTGAAAAGGATAAAATTCAACTGGCTGCAAAGTCAATTTAGTCCCTTCTTTCGATATTATTTTGTTGTTGTTTTTTCAACACTGGGAAATAGCCTTTGATCATGTGATTACTGATCGATAGCGAAGAAACAAAACCGAAGTGTTGCTCTCGCAACACTTTAGTCGGCGAAGCCGGACAAAGTTTGCCGCAACACTTCACGTTGCCCGGGCAACGCAGGTCTAGTTGTACTTGGAATTGTACTGAAATTCTACAAGGCCATTTATTCTTCACCACAGTTTTCTAGGTACACTATTGGTAACAAGATGAAACTATAGAATTAATCAAGTAAATGACAAATAAAAAGGGTAAGACTAATAGAAATTAAGTAAGCAATCATTTACCTGATAAAGTCTCGCTGTGTTGTTGCTGTGTATTTTGCCTGGGTTGATTAAAAATTTGGCTTTTCTGTCCGTCTTTGGAGCAAATTTCATAATCTCACAATATAACTGGTATTATTACCAAGTAGAAAGTATGAATACCAGAAGCTTCAATGGGTTGGGGATATTTTCCTACAAGATTTTTTTCTGCATTTCCCCTCCCAGATTTAAGAGAATTTTCTTGTGGTAATATTATTATTGAAAAAGAGCTTGAATTTTGTTTGTGTTTTTGTTAAAGAAACGAAAAAGAACAAACAACTTTTCCTCCCTGGATTATGAAGAATGCTCTTCCCCTCCCAAGGGGCGTGTCCAGAATTTTATTTTGGAAGGGGGGGTATAAAAAGGTTAGAAAAGGGCATCGAAAATTTGTTTAAATGTATTTTGTTACGCTTTAATGCATCAAACAAAAGTATTGGGGGTGGGGGGGGGGCACTGGATATGGCCTAGCCCATCGAAAATAACAAGACTTACCAAAAAGCCGTACACTGATTCGAGACCATTTATACTTGGTATATTTCCATACATCAATCCAAAGAGGACAGATCTATGGTCTTGATCTGCATCTCTGATATTCTGACGAATTAGAACGAAATCGGGTTTAAAGGATCTGAAAGAAAAAGATAGAATAGAATAAGGGGGAAAATATGCAACAGAATAATTCGTGCTTCTTTAAATCAAATAGACCCAATAATAACAAGCGAGGCGACTCACAAAAAACAAAACAAAGAGAACAAGTTTGGAAATAATATTTTAGAAACATGCAAATGATAATAAAAGTAATCGCATAAGACGTTTTAGTCAATTGGGCGAAAAAAAAGCTTATATGCTTTGAGACTGAAGTACTATCATAACTGTTCTTCACCAGTGAATAAAACCCTCACAATTCTTTCTTTTTTTTAGAAAATTAAAGCAGTTTTAACGAGGTGTGGCATCTTCGATCGTTTTTTTTTCTTTCTTTTTTCCCCAATTTGTGTTCTTCTTTGTCTTTTTCAATTAATTACATAGGAATCTCAATCTACATAATCGTTTTTTCCTCAATACTATTCGATTATTGCGAATCTTAGCTTAATAATAAAACAGCATACGTGACAGTTGTGCTATATTGCTGAGAATTCTTATCTTTATCACTTGTTAATACTACGTTTTGTTTTTGTTATTGAGGCCGTACTTTGCGTTCTGAGTTTTCTTTCTTTTTTTTCCTTTTTTTGTACTCATTTGAAGATTTAAGATAACAGCTTGTATGGATAATAAGAACTGACTTAATCCAGGACAAATAACCCACAATTGGTCAGGAGGGATCAAAATTTGTCAAAATTAAGAATCAAAACTAAATTTGCATGCCCGACAGACAGACAGACAGACCGACAGAATTTGCGATTGCTATATGTCACTTGGTTAATACCAAGTGCCATAAAAACAGATGATAAATGTAATGAGCAAAACTGAAACTCAAAACGAACAAAACTTATACGTTTTCAGCCTAGCTAACAAATATAAAATAAAATAAACGCAAATTAACTAAGAGCTGATAATTCCCTATACCTGTACGCAAGGCCATATCCAGGGGGGGGGTTGACCCCCCACCCCTGAATGTTTTTCTGACTCGTAAAAAAGTAACAAACATGAATATAAAAATTTTTGATGCGTATTTTTGTACTCCCCTACTCCCGATAAAAAATAATTTGTAACTTCCAGAATTTTTTTTGTAACCACAGTAATTAATGACGACGAATATTATGAGCTGGTCACTACGAGGCATGTAATGCAAAACAATTTAAATAATTTAGATTCTGTTCAATACTGACCTAGATGCCAGTTTATTCTTCTCTTTCCTAGTATCAGATCGGGCAGCGGCAGGTAGTTCAGACACAGGTATCATGTCAGTGATAAGTCTATTCAGTTTATCAAGCTCTTTGCCAATGGAAGCGAGTTTACGAGGTGACGGTGTTAGGTCATTACCATCCCCACGTCTGGCTTTTCCACTAAAAATGGGAAAATTCTATGAACGGTTATCTAACACATCGACATAGCCAAGGGTGTCATAAAACACGCATTTAGAGGCCACTGGTGAAGAGATTTCATTCCCAGAATTTGTATTTCATAATCGGGTCTAAATACGTAGTAACGAAAGCCGAATGATTTGATGATTTCATGAGCAAATTATCTAATATTCAGATAAATTAGCAATAAGAGCTCATTCTAGTCAGAAGATAGAACCACTCCAAGGATAGAAAATGCCCATCTAAGCCAGGTAAACCCATAGGACCATCAGGACCAACTCGGCCTTGATCACCTCGGTCTCCAGAAATACCGGGAGACCCTCTAAAACCATAATAGCCATGCAAACCAGGGTTGCCAATATCTCCTTTTCGACCTTTGGGAGCTGAAATAAAACAAAATTGCAAAATTACAGACTGTAACCGATTTTTAAGAAATTTCGTTTTTCTAGGTGATCAAAATTCATCAAAAGTTCAATTCTACTAACAAACGAAGATATAAAAACGCAGAGAAATGTGATAAAACTTAAGATCTCTGCTTAAATTTAATGGCTACATAAAAATAAAAAAAAGAGATCGATATTTCATTGAGCTTCCTAGCTTTGGGTTAGGGGTGGCATAAAGTCTAAATTCGATCTCTATTTGGTATTTTTCGCAAGAATGGAAAAGAAAATGCCGATGTCGTTTGAAATAGCAACTGGAATTACATTTTAATTTGTCAGATTTGAAGAAAAATCATCTGAAGAAATTACATCTCGTATAACACTGTTGAAAATGGAAAAGAAAACAACGAAAAGATATAAAATATTTTTTTCTGTGAAAAAGACTATGCCAATAAAAAACGAACAGAAATTTATTCAAAAAACTTTTTCCACAAAACAAGTTTGTCAAAGAAATAGCAAAGAGCTTCATTAAGCCTAAAATGAGTAGAACGAAAAACGATCATCAATTCAAAATTTTATTTTGCTGTAAATTTTATTTTCATTTTCAATGCTTTAATAACTGGAAAAGGAAATATTTGTAATACAGTACGTTTTCAGCAAAGCGCCAATGACTGAGTAGGCTTTAAAATTTTACAGCTAGGGATGGGGGCAGTATCCAAACTCTTGTTTGTATTGAAAGTATATTAGTCCCGCCGGCGCGATGAGCGGTTGGATGGCAGTTTATCTGGGGGCCGATCTTTGGACCGGGATCTTGGTAGCCGCGTGTATCGGGGCGGCATTCGGATTGCTTCACGGACTGCTGACGGTGCCACTTGGGCTGTCCCAGCATGTGACGGGGCTGGGCATCACGTTGCTGGCGACCAGCGCGTCTTACTTCACCTACCGCATGGCTCTGCCCGACGTTACCAGCCCGCCCCGCATCGAAGCCTTCAAACCGGTCGAGGCGGTGGGCCTGACGAACCTGCCCTTTATCGGCGAGATTTTGGCGGCCCAAACGCCGCTGACTTATCTGGCCTTCATCCTGGTCGCCGTTACGGCATTCGGACTCTATCGCACCCCCTTGGGGCTCGCCGTGCGCACCGTGGGCGAAAGCCCGGCGGCGGCCGAATCCCAGGGCATCGATGTCTATGCCGTGCGCATCGGCGCGGTGATGGTGGGCTCGGCGATGATGGCCATCGGCGGCGCGTTCCTGACCATGTCAGCCTTCAACGCGTTTTTCTTCGAGATGGTCAACGGCCGGGGCTGGATCTGCATCGCGCTGGTCGTCTTTGCCTCCTGGCAGCCGGGGAAGGCCTTGCTGGGCGCCCTGCTGTTCGGCGCCTTCGATGCCTTCCAGGTACGCCTGCAACAAGAGGTGGCAATCGACATCCCCTATCAGATTTTCCTGATGCTACCCTACCTGCTGAGCATCGCCGCCCTGATCATCATGTCCCGCCGCGCGGCCTACCCCAAGGCGCTGATGATCCCCTATCGAAAGGGGGAGCGCTGACTTCGGTCGCCTGTAAACTGACTGATCTCAATCCACATTGAATCGCCGGTGACGCACGTCACAGCCACGGGGCAAGCAAACGCTTAGAAATCGGCTACTACTATTATTACTTCTGCTTTAAATTTAAATAGATTAAACGAATATAAGTGTATCCAGGTTGTCAAAGGGATAGAACAATTTATGAATTATGTTATTTTATATTTTTTAGGTCAACAAACTTAAGAAGGAACAAACTTAAATCAAGCAATAATATTTGTGTAAGGATTAAAAATTGTTGAAAAAGTTTCTACAGCATACAAATAGCAAACTAAACTACGGATTTTTAAAGAAAAAAAAAACAAAAAATAAGAAATATTTTTTTCATGAAAAAGACTATCTCAATAAAAAACGAACAGAAATCAATTAAAAAGTTTTTCACAAAACACGTTTTTCAAAGAAAAGTTTCTCTTTACTTTTCTTGTAAAACGCAGAGGCTAGTAGATGATGATACAGATACTCATAATATTAGTAGTTGCCTTATGTGCTAAATTTTGAACCGCTGTTCTAAAGTTTTTTCTCCGATATCTTTACCCCTTTTTTTACGACAAGATTCCTGGCACTAAGCTGATGTACACTTAAGGCCTGATTTAGTGACTTGTCATCCATCTACCTTGGTTTACCTAGGGCCTGAGGAAAACTTGCAGATAGTCAGTATCTATGTTTGACAATAAGCCTAATGCATGACCTTTACAAAGGGATATTTGACCTCGACGGTAACAGACCATTAGAATGAATAAATTATTCCAAGTTGTCTCATGCAAGAAGTTTGAACCCTATGGAGATGTGCGTCCCAAGAGAGGCCTGAAGAGAAATGAGTTCCCAAAAGAGTCGACTCTCTTGATAGTTTCACTTTGGAATGAGAGACCTATGGTTGACTGATTAGTTGCTCCTTAGTCCTGAATGCATTGATATTGAGCATCCAGTAATAATACCTCTTTTCTACTCTATCGGAGGTTAGCCAGTTGGTCTGGGTCGATACGATCATCCAGGGGATTTTGCTCGGCGGGCTCTATGCGCTGTTTGCCACCGGACTAAGCCTGATCTTCGGCATCATGCGCCTGGTCAATCTGGCGCATGGCGACTTCATGGTGCTTGGGGCCTTCGCGGTGCTGGTGCTGATCGAGGGGCTGGGGCTGCATATCGTGCCATCGGCGATCCTGGCCGCGGTGCTGATGTTCGTGCTCGGCTACGTGCTGCAATACGTGCTGCTCAATCGCACGCTGGGCCGTGACATCCTGCCTCCGCTGCTGGTGACCTTCGGCCTGTCGATCATCCTGCAGAACGGCATGCTGGAGGTCTTCACCGCCGATACGCGGCGGCTGAAGGCAGGCGGGTTCGAAGAGGTTTCGATCCAGCTTGGCGAGACACTGGCGATCGGGGCGATGCCGTTGCTGACCTTCGTTTCGGCGATCGTAGTGATCGTTGCGCTCAACTTCCTGTTCTATCGCACCGAAACCGGCCGCGCTTTTCGGGCGACATCCGACGATCCGGTCGTCGCGCAGCTCATGGGCATCGACAACAACCGGATTTTTGCCCTCGCCATGGCGCTGGCCATGGTGGTGGTGGCGATCTCGGGGCTCTATCTCGGTGCCCGCGCCACGTTCGATCCGGTGATCGGGCCGGGGCGGCTGATTTATGCGTTCGAAGCGGTGATCATCGGCGGGCTCGGCTCGCTGTGGGGCACGCTGGCAGGCGGCATCATCATTGGCCTCGCCCAGACCATCGGCGCCAACCACCAGTACCCAGACGGGGTGATGCTGTTCACCGGCACCATGTTCGCGCCGATGGCCGACACCGTCGAGGCCCTGACCCGCGATGGGGCGGCGGCGGAACGCGCGCCATGAGTCTAATTTTACACTTTTGTCAAAAAAGATTTATGAAGCCGTTTTAATTATTTTTCTTACTGTATGTAGAAGAAATATCTTTCAAGAAATTATTGTTACTCGCTTTTAATAATAACGACAGTAACTCACTTAAGCCCCTCTATGCATACAAAACACAACAAAAGAGCGTGAAAAAAGAAACGGAGATACAAAAAGCAAAATTTGAAATGGGGACACACACAAGTGCCAACACGAGAAGAGAAAAAAAAACGAACCTTACAACTCAAAACAACCAACTTCGATGAAAGACAGTTCAGGCGAAGAAACAAAATGAACAACGCAATCCAATTGCTTGAAAGTTTCGAAGAGTTTTCAATTATCCTTTTATGGTGCTAACAAGGCCGTATCCAGGATTTTCTTCGGGGGCAGGGGGTGTTAAACAAAAGCTTTAAAAACACATCAAAATTTGTTTATATGCGTTTTGTTACGCTTTTGACAGTCGGAAAAACATTTCGGAGAGGGGGGAGGTGTCCCCCTGTACACGGCCTAGAGTGCTGACATTATAAATATAAATAAAACTTATAAATCTTGGAGAACAACTTTTTATTTCGTATTACGGTAAATTAGACTAAAGGTGAATGAATGATGAAAAACAGAATACACACACAAAAAAAAAACAATACACGAATAGTTTATTGCTTCAAAAGTGAAAGGCTTTTAAGGAAACAGATTTGTTCCCACGGAATTTCAGGTTGAAACTATTATTATCTGCAATTTAATCTGCATTTTTATAATCATTACTATAATCTGCAATTATAATAATCTTATTATATATATAATCTTATTATAATCTGCATTATTATAATCTGCAATTTAATTATTTCGACTAAATACACTTTTAAGCAAAAAGCAAACGACTCTCCACTTGGCTAAACCGCAGGTGTTTCCCCGGAACCCTGTTCCGCAAAACACGATTCTCCGCCTTCAAATACTCAATCCCCATCCGCTGTTCCCGGTTCAACCAACCGGCAATGCAAACGATCAGAATCTTTAGGGGATCCATCCCCAAAACCTGATCGAAGGACGCTAATCTTCAAGCGCATAACTCCCTCAATTCCGACGAGTTCAATGCTGATCTATTTTCCGGACACTACGGCATCCGCCTATTGATCTTCACAGCAAGAATCTTTCGGATTTCCACCTCCAAATTGAACGGCGAACGGAAATCTCGCCAGCCCTTCACCAATGAGCCCCAAATGAAATGCGGCCATCCGATCCAAAAGGAGGCCCTCATCAACTCAGAAACCGTTGGCCACTGGAATCTAGAGCGGAATCCCCTCGGGTGGCGAATACGCGCCAAGAAATTGGAATAATGCTGTGAGCAACAGCAGTGCAAAATCTCTGATAACCAGAACTACAATCCAACGAAACGAGTGTTTCGACACCACCGGACTGACACCAAGACTGCAAGTATTCTGCGCAGATAGCTCGAATGAAGGCCAGTTATACTCAACCCATCATTTCCGCATATCGCGAAAAAACACTCCAACCACCGCGACAAGGAACAGTGCCAACGACCTGAGGAAACGCAAACTAATCACAAGGGTTACAAAAATTCTCATACTGCTCGCCTCCGTACCGGTATGCCTACCTCCTTAAGGACTACCCTCCAGCATATTGCCCACGCCAACTGTTTCCGGAAACGTGAACTCGACTCCTCCGGCAGCTATACACCAATTCATTCACTCAGAACCCAATCCTAATTGCTGGACTGATTCCACAACGTCAAGAAGTTCGATCTCGGTTTTAATGTTGGCTAATTCCTCATCGAGTTTACTTTTTGAGCAAATGATTAGAGCACGGTGTACTAAAGTAGCGATGAGATTGAGCCGGTGGCAGCACCACCGCCATGATCAGCCCCTCGCCGTGCTCGAGCAGGTCGTCAAGCCCCAGGTGGCATTCGCCCTTGGGCGCCCGCCGCTTGCCGGCCGTCAGCAATTCGCACAGCCGCCCATAGGCAAGGCGATCGCGCGGCCAGACCAGAATGTCGGGGGTCCCATCAGCGAAGACCAGCCGGCAGCCTGGAGCGAAGGCCAGTCCGACCTCCTTCGCCGCCATATGCGCCCGCACCACGCCGGCCAGCGAATTGCGGTCGGTGACGCTGATGCCGGCAAGGCCGAGCCGAGCCGCCTCGTTGACCAGTTCCTCGGGATGCGAGGCACCGCGCAGGAAGGAAAAATTGCTGGTCGCGGCCAGTTCCACATAGCCGCCATCGAGGGTCGGATCCGTCATGCGAACATCCCGTGCATGAACCAGGACGGATGACGGGTCTCACGCTCGAACAGCCCTTGGCGGAGGATCCAGAAGCGGTATCCCTGGTCGTCCTCGACGCGGAAATAGTCGCGGCTCAGGCCGCCGCGGCCGTCGCGCCACCATTCGCAGGCAATGCGTTCCGGTCCCTCCGACCGGGCAACCTCGTAGAGCGCCTTGCGCCAGCGGAACCGGATCGGCGGGCCCTCCGGAACGCCGGCGATCGCATCGACGGGTTCGGGATGGCTCAGGAACAGCACCGGCCGGATCAGCGGCAGGTTCTGGCCCGCCGGAATGGCGAAGTCGGCATCTTGCCCGCGGTTCCGGGCGAGGGTGGCGGGGATCGTACCGAAGCCGCGTTCGGGAATATGCGTGTCCGCCCGGACGTGAAGAAACCTCAATAAAAGTTTCAGAGCCAAGGTAATTGCAACTAGAAACAAATCTGGTTCCAGGGATTCTTCATCTCTTTTTTTTTTTTTTTTTTTACAACAAATCGGAACTATATTAGCTAATATACGAACCCAAAATGCATCAATGTAAAGAAACAAGCTGTTAAAGCAAAATATAACACAAAAAGATTATTACAACGAAGTCGTTGATCATTATTTGTCTATACAAAAGGTTGTAACAGTATATAAGACAGATCGGCTTCACCCTTAAAAGAATCCCAAAAAAGTTCACATTTTCAATACATTTTTTTTTAAATAGCAGTACCCGTACCCATCCATTCAAAGTTCTATAGCTATTTTTATAATTTTTAGCAAAATTTTGTCCAGAACATGAATGGCAACCCAAAACCTTTTTGCTTTTTTTCATCAACAAACAATAATTGACATATTATAATCAATAATATAAAAATATAATAGATATAATTATAATATCAACTAAACTTACAGAAATTAATTTTTTCAACTTAACAAACAAAAGACGTTTTAAGAAGAGAAGTTTTTTAAAGATAAGCACAGAACTAATATAAACCAAAGACGAGCAGATGCAGTCGAATAATAAGTCAAGCATAAAACGTAAATAAATCATCATCAATAAAGGAATGAAACTGACGGACAAACCCTATTTCAAACAGTAGGCGGTGTAAATATTGTTGGTAAATGTCGCTTTCCAGGGCTGTAATGAGAGAAAGGAATATATAGCTAGGGCACGTTCTGCGGATGAAGGATGACAGATTGCCGAATATTGTCCTTTTTGGCCAACTGTCTGGGGTTACACAGAAAGCAGGTCGTCCGCAGTTGGGGTGGGAGGATCTCATAAAGAAACATTTAAACGGTAGATCTTCAAGAAAACCAGAGTCTTGCGGAACCTAAAGTATGGAATATAGACCCAAGCTCGAAGAGGGTTTGGACCATGCCAGCTCTAATAATGCTTGAAGAGAAAAGATTCCGAAAAGAAATATCTTTTCTGCAAAATGAAGCAATGACAAGATTTTAATTGTTTGTTTCTCCCCTTGGATGTAGAATGCTCATACTATGGCAACCACTCCCTGAGCCTGCAAACGAATCCACGCTGGATTTTAAGAGACCCTGAACAGTAAGTTCTTAGAATCTAAGATTGTTCATTGATTGTCTCGATCAACACTTGCGTGTGAACAAGACACGCCCCAATCATAAAACGGTCTCTTCCTGCTTAGCTTATAGCTCGAGTTGGGGAACAATTTCTCGGCGTTGTGAGGGATTGGTAGCTACTCTTAATTGAATCAAGTAGTTTTGTCTTCAAGCAACCTGCTTCTTCTGCTGTTGGGCAGTAAAAAGATCGTTGCATGAGCCTAAGAGCCCTCACTTCACACAAACGGTTGCTATGATATCATTTGGTCCGCACTAAATTTAAGATCGTTGGCTTACAATGTATTTCACAATAACTCTCATCATGTGGAAAAATAAGCCAAATTACAAGGATCGCCCTGTACATTTTTAGAAGAATAATTTTGAAATTCTTTTATTCAATGTTTTCTATCCCGCAAGACACGTACTAAGATTTCGTCTTCTTCCGCTTAAGTTGTAGGTTAAACGAAATCAATTTATAATTTGGCTCATTGGGAATTGACAATATTCTAGCTCAGCACAGACAGGTAAATTAATTCCTTTAGTCCTAGTTTTCCATCATCATAATCACTGATCACACAACTGGTTTCATTGATTGATACAACCAAAAATAAATTTATTCTTGGCGTACAAAGCACATGAAATATTCTTACTTGCCGTTGGAAAAACTAGTCTTTTTTATTCAATTTCTTTTGCAAGTGGCCATGTGCAAGTGGATGCCCTATTCCTTTTAATAGACCATCTACTGCAATTTTCAAATGATGTCTTAATCTTTACATTTGGGGTCTTATTTAGCTTAGGCCTACTTTTGAAAGATCGATGACTTTTTCCTGGACCCTTATCTGACTGAAAAGTATTTTGTGAAGGTTCACTCGCTAAGCGAAACCTTTTTTCTAACTAGCCTGGAGAAACTCGTTTGTTATGGGCCTATTAAGTCCTTTTTTAGTGACCCATTTCTTAGACTGATTCGACACGGAAAATATATGCTAGCGCAAAAAATACTGCATTGTACTACATATTGAAAATACACCGAATCGTGTGTGACTAAACCAATAGAGGTTGAATAGGCTAATGTTGAAATATTACACAACTATTGGAAACACTGCAAAGGAGGATTTAACAGCCTTGTTCAGAACCCAAATTTAGGGAACCCGGCGTTAACCAGATCTCAGTGATGGACTCTTCGAAATTGTTCGAATCTTTTTCAAATCTGCAAGATTCTTCAAAATTTACTAGAAATTCTACTTAGTTAAATTTGCACAATAGACTTCTTTTATAGAGAAGTAAATAAAAAATGTATGTCTTCAATAATAATTTTAGACATTAGGTAGCGCAATAGCGCTCCCTTCCAGTTTAACCGTTTACCCCTCTCCCTCCCTAACTTAATGCTTATACATGATCTAAGGCTACAAGCTAAAGTGTGTTGTTTTTCAATGAAATTATGAACTGTGGACATATGAACTGTCCACAAGACTGTAACAGTCCACAGAATTGTGGACTGTGCGGATATATGACTGAACCCAATCATAGGCGGCGGCAAAACTCTGCGCCCAAATTCCTTGGTAGATTTCATCAACGGCGCTCCCTTTGATAATCGGATCGAGCTCGTAAAGCGGTCCCGCATACCCACGCTCCAAGGCTTGAACCGCACTATCCAAATACGCCTGCTTTCTTGGTGTATCAAACAGTGACATGAAGGCATTGTACATCGCGGCCTGTGTCAGCGTTCCATAGTACTTGTGAATGACATTCTTTTCGTCTTCGACACGAGGAATCGGCGGAAGATCTGCGAGTAGAAATTCACTGGTCGAAACTTCCCGCCAAAACTGGGCCGCATTCCCATCGCGCCCCTTCTTCTGCCAGAGTCCCTCGATCGCCGATTCGTCAAACCACAGCGAGGGGTGAATCTCCTTCTCCGGCATCGTGACCTCTTCGGGCAACTCAAATCCCGTATACGAACCATGGTAGGGCTTGAGTTTAAGAGCATGAGAAAGAGGTGCCGCGACAATTAAAACGACCGCAACCGCAGCTAGAATCACTCGGCTAGCAAGCATACACCCCTCCATTGATATCTAAGGTGGCTCCTGTGATAAAGCCGTCAAACTCAG
>JAAAKM020073195.1:188381673-188546035 GCA_010016025.2 Alatinidae sp. Z8VKAUB7J3 | reverse complement strand
TAAATAGCGGCGCTCGCAACATCGTCCGCATCTCCCGCACGCCCCAGCGGGATGGTGGCCACGGTGGCATCAGCCGACTCCTTGCTCGTGTGAGTATCGTGGAAGGAAGTCCCGAGGATCAGCCCTGGAGCCAGCGCGTTGACACGAATTCCCTTGGGAGCGAGTTCGCTAGCCAAGGCGCGAGACCAGGTCAATATCGCCCCTTTCGAAGTCGAATAGGCCAACGAACCCGGGTGACCGCCTTTCCGCCCCGCCAACGATGCGAGATTGACAATACTACTCCCGCCGTGAAATCCTTAGGAGGCGATGGGTGGGGCAAATAACAAGGGGACTAACCCCTCTCCCAATGTGCAGGTATGAAAATAATGCTGATAGCCTACTAAGGCTGAAAATAGTCTTAAAAAGATGGTCATAGCTATATGCAAGTATATCCCGCCAGATTGCTCCATTTGCCCCAAATTTATAAGGGTTCGCCAAATGGACACACACAAAAAAAATCTGGAAAAAAAGAAGCATTATATAAAACATAGAACATGTAGAGCAAAATAGTGATGAAGGTGCCAGGTGCAAAAACCCAAACATATTTTAGAGCCAAAATACTCGAAGATCAACTTGCTGGCATTTCTAATCCTTTCCAAATTCCCCTACATGTGGAGATTCCCCACGGGGAGGGGGCTGAAGAAATAAGTCAAGCGTGAATGTACCATCCTTAACATAAATAAACATTCCCCTATTACGTAAGAACTAAAGAAATCATGAAGAAACACGCATTCAAGAAAAATGTCTTAAAGAACTTCTTGCAACTTCTTGAAGAAAAATGTCTTAAAAAACATCTGGAAATGTCTTAAAACGTCTTGAATAGAAATGTCTTAAAAAGCACCTTGAAATGTCTTGAAACCTCTTGAAAAACCTATTGAATAAAAATGTTTTAATAAAACTCCCCCGCTTGACTAGTGGACTCTAACACGTCCTATTACGTAACACCTCAAAACCGATTACATAACAACCAAAACAAATTAGGTTACAACCAAAGTAAACAAACCCCTCTATGACGTAGCATGTACCTGCATCTCCTAAAAAACATTCACTATTATATAACATGTACCTTCGTCTTCCCCTGAGGGATTTGCCGTTAAACCTTCTTCGTCATTAAAGGAAGAAAGGCGTAGTTGTTATGAGTAAAAAATTAACAAAAAAAAATGTTTCTTAGTCAATAATTGAATAAAACCCCAAAATTTTCGGCTAATTAAAAAAAATAACAGCAAAAGCTATATTTCTGCCTTCCCGGATACAGTTTCACAGTAATCGCCGAATGCTTATTTTTAAGATTCTTTGTTTACAGCATTTTTAGCCTTCTACCAAATTTTTCCCTTTTTATCAACTAACAATAAAGATGAAACCCGAAAAATTTCAGCTCAACCCAGCTGAAATATCAAAAATGATATTTTTAAAGCGTCTCAGATACGGGTTGCATGGCCATCCATAGATATCTATTCATACCTAAAAATTCCATTTTACGAATACGGCCGAGTATTGTAATATTTCTGACAGCTTCTATTCAGTCCATGAATGCATTTGATATAAGGTAAACTTCATTGGACTCTCTCACAATGACCATTGTGAAAATCAAATATTTTCTTTTTGCCTTATTCCTTTTGAGAGAATACGGACTTTCATTAAAGCAAGAAGAATGTAACCACTATGAGCCCCAGCTTAGTTGCTGATGCAATTATGTACGAGTTAATCTTTTTTTTTTATTTTATCGAAGAAGGGGAAGGAAAAAGTTATGAAATAGACCAAAAGTTGAATTTTAAGACATTAATCATACAAAATATGGTATTTGTGAACTTACTGAGTGCGTGTGGTGTTTATTGCATTTATTGAACGTTAACGAAGATGTTTTTTAGTAGTCCTCCAACATGCTGATGTTATTATCACTTAACTAAACTTTTAAACCTATCAAGCATCTTTAAGTTTGTTATAAAATGTTAAACTTCAACAATCAAGAAATGCTAGTTTAAAACTTTTTTTTTCTTGGAACCCACCCACTGAAAGATTATCCAACACTTCAACTTAATACCAAGTGCCATAAAAACTATACTCTAAGCAACTTAGGGCAATACCATAATCCTCTGGTATACCGATGTTGAATATACTATCAACTCAGAGCCGTTTTCGTTTTTTAGTCTTCATTCAGGCGAAATTCGAAAACGAAAGCCATAGATAACGGAAAGATAAAATAAAATTACCAGCAATTTTCTGCTATTCATGCGTACTGGCATTTTTATTTTATTTTAGCAGAAACCTTGTTATTTTCTTTCAGTAATCAGCTGGCTAGTCTTGGAAAAAATTGATAAGGGCATTCTCTTTTGAAAAATAAGGATAGCTTTCAAATGATACCTCAATTGCGGTCTCCTTAAAAGGTGTACGCATCACGATCACATTTATTATGTGATGACTTATTACAGGCTTTTTTAGTTATATAGTAGACCAGTGTTCTTTCACAAAACGGACAGCAAGAGGTTTTCTGCTTATCCTTGCCAAATTTTCTTCGAATTATGTAGTCGCTTCTCGATTCAGACCTCGTTTAGTTGATGGAAATAGATGCCCCTGTTCACAAGATATTCCCAAGACGCTTGAATTCAGCTCAAATAACAACTAATATAGTGTCTAACTTCACTTAGACAGATGAGAACAAAAATGCGAGACATATTCAGTTTGGAGCCATCTATCTTACGACCCTCCACTTTGTCAGCTTAAAAGGAGAAGTAAGATGAAAAGAGAATCCAAAGACGAACAGTTCAAATTACCAAACGTGATTCAGTTCATTGGGTGTAAAGCACCGTGAAACAACATCAAAAAATAATGGTTATCAACAATTTAACTTTGTGGTCCAAACCTACTTTTGACAAATTTGGTGCTTTATTCAGTTGAAGAAAGAGGCACACAAAAACCATTTCAAATTTGGAGCTCTCGACGTGCGCGGCGCCTTCGCGGTGCTCAGCGACGCGACGCGCTCTTGGGATGAGCGCGAGAAGATGTGGGAGCGCGCGCACAAGGCCGGCATCGTCGACGAGCTGGTCGCGGAGTTCGAAGCGCGCGCCAAGGCGCAGCCCGGCTTTGCGCAGGCGCATATGGACCTCGGGTCGGCCTACCTGCAGAAGGTGTTCACCGAGGAGAGCGACATGAAGAAGGGTGTGTGGGCGCAGAAGGCCGACGTCGCTTTCGAGGAGGCGCTCGACATCGATCCCAACCACTGGGGTGCGCGGTTCTCCAAGGCCATCTCGCTGACCTTCTGGCCGGCGTTCATGGGGCGGCAGCCCGAGGCCATCAAGCACTTCGAAACCCTGATCGAGCAGCAAGAGGCCGGCGGCGCCGCGCAGCCCCAGCACGCCGATACCTATCTCTACCTCGGCAACCTCTACGAGCAGCGCGGCAAGACGGATGAAGCGCGTCAGATGTGGCAGCGCGGCATCGAACGGCACCCCGGCCACGCCGAGCTGAAGCAGAAAGCCGGCCGCTAGTCGGCCGGCCCGGAGGCCCCGGGGGGCGTGGGCAAGGGGGGCCCACGGGCCGAACGACGGTTGAGTGGGGGTCTGGCGGCACGGGGCAAGCGGCATGGGGAGGGGGTCGGCTTTGGCTTGCCCTTGCCCGCAATCCGCCGAACTGGAGGAGACGCGATTTTGCCGATCCTGTAACCTCTGGGGGCCCTTTCCGCGTTCTCGTTGGAGGCGACGCGCTCGCTGCGCGCCGCGGGTCAAGGACGAGATCGCGCACCTCGTCCCCCAACCCTCGGGAGCGGTCATGCGTGTCCCCCTGCAGTGCGCGGCCAGCGTCGCGTTGTCGGTCGTGTCGACGGCCCGCAGCTGCGAGCGATCCAACGCTCCCACCAAATACTGAGCGGCCAATACTTCTTCAATCTCCTGAAGCGCCTCAAACCCGTCCGAGGGCAAACAGCCCGACACTCGAAGCCGCAACAGGCAATCCTGCGGCTCGGCCTCACCATCCAGTCGTTGGCGCAGGGCCTTTAAATCCTCTTTCGAGCCAACCGACACCTCCCAATCAAGCCAACGCAAGCCACCGGAACGAATCGGCTTCAACTCCGGAACGCTGCCCCGCTCTGCGATCTCCACCAGCACCACATTGCCGCTGTCCCGTTCCCCAAACTTGGTCGTTTCATGCGTCCCGCAGTAGGCCATCCGACAAGCCCCTTCAACCTCAAACCGGGCATAGGAATGCCAGTGCCCCAAGGCAACATAATCCAAGCCATGCCGCGCGGCGGCGTCCCGCGGAATGGGAAAATCAACGTCGCCCGCTTCCAAGCCGGACACATTACCGTGAACCAAGCCCACGCAAATTCCCGCTGCCTCCTGCGCCGACACCCCGGTCAAGGGCGAACGCAACGAGTATTTCTCCAAGAGTGGACACGGGTACAGCGTCGCTCCGTCCACCGAAACTGGTTCTCGATCCACCAACACGCGTAACGAGGGCGATTCCTCCCAAACGGGATGCCCCCATACGCTGCCCGGCACGTAGGGATCATGGTTCCCGGGCAATAGAAACACCTCGCCGCGAAAGGCCTTTAGGATGTCCCCCACCTGGCGCACCAAGACACGATCCACGGCATTGTCCTCAAAGATATCTCCCGTGATCAGGATCACGCCCACCGCTTCTTGGTGAGCAAGCTCAACCACGCGCTCGGCCGCCCGAAGGCGTTCCGCTCGCACGCGATCGCCCTGCCGGCCGGCATTCCCCACCAATAAATATAAAGACAAACCTATAACAAACACATCACATGTGAACATTATTAGTACCACTGATTGTATATTAACAGATACAGTCAATTAACCCAATAATACCAATGTCAAAATGTATATTGAGCCAGTAGGTGACGCCGCAGTAAAAATTGTGTATGACTTAAAATGGATTAGTGATTTTTCTACAGGCTAGGAACTAAGAGAAGTGAACAACTTCGCTATCAAGAAATAAAATGATGAATTATTTTATGGAACAGATTCAAAATGTCCAAAGTTGTTGAATGGTATTAATAATGAAGAATATTGTATGTAAGAGACAAAGGCCGGAAAAAGAGAGAGGAAGTCTAGAAACATATATATACAGACAAAGTCAGACACAAAAACACGTAAACACAGAGATGGAGACAAGCGTACATCCACTCAGACACACAGGCACGGAGAGAGAGAGGAGCAAGAAAGAGAGAGAGAGAGAGATACAAACACACGTACAAACTCACAGTTTGAGACATAAAAACACACAGAGAGACAAACCATTAAGCAGACATCCTATTCAGGCAAATAGGTACAGAGTGAGAGAGAGAGAGAGAGAAAGACAAAGAGAGAAAAGCAAACAGCCCCTCAAAAACATATGCACAGACGGAGAAATAAGGGGGAAAACTCATTTGAACGCACAAATTCAGAGACACACACAACCGCTCAGACACAAGCCACAGAGAGATTGAAAAACCTATTAAAAACACAGAGAGTCTGACTTGCAAACATTCAGAAACAAGCAAATACACGGCAAAGAGCAAACAAGAGAGAGAGAGAAAGAGAGAGAGAGAGACAGAGAGAGAGAGAGAGAGAGAGAGAGAGAGAGAGAGAGAGAGAGAGAGAGAGAGAGAGAGACCAGGAATTCTCAATAATAAAAACAAAAAACCTGGATATGATATCGAGTAAAAAAGGGTCCAAACTTAAGAGTCACATAAAAATTTTAATGTGTAGAAAAGGAAACTAGTCTGTTGTTTAGCAATATAATATGTGGGAGCAGAATTTATTTGTGATCTGCATGGTAATACGGGGTCCACGGTTCGATTCTCGGTGCCACAAGGCTGAGCAACAGGTAGGCGACCTGTTCATGTAAAAATACCCAGTGTCTGAAGCGTTCACAATAGCCTGTCAACGCCCTATGCGTCGTCAGTGGTTCTGGAGGATCTTTATCCGTTTGTCAGTGTACAATGAAAGGATCACTTATTAAACATACAATGAAAAACAGAAAGATCATGACGCAGCTTCAATTTGTGACTTTTTGAAACTGTTTTATTCAGCGTGGTCCGTTTTGAGGATGGTATATGAAACTGCTATTCAGGTTTTTGGACCCTATTCACATTAACCAGTCAGACCAATCATGGAGTATGCATGCCCTTTGTTTGAATGTGCTCCAACCAGCCGTATTGCTTTTCTTCGAAGTATTTAAAATCAAAGCACTCGCCCAACAACTTCTATCAACTTGAATGTCAAACTACTGTTGTTGATTCAGGATCATTTTGACATAGCGTCTACGTCGGTGTTGTGCCAAAACATACATTGCCCTTCATTAGAGGAATTTTCCAACCTTGTTCCGGACAGAACAAAGCCTTAGCGATTAAATCGCCTAGATTAAAAGCGATTAAAAGCCTAGCGATTAAATCGTACTGCTTTTCAGGTCAACCTTGTGCAGGGTACACCCCGCCAGGAATGTTTCATCATATCATCACTCGTGATCGAGTCGTGAAGCCGGCTATAAAAAAGCGAAAGTTTTTAACACGGCCCCGGCGCGCCGCCGGGGCCGCACTAATTCAGAAATATTCATCTCTGAAGAGACACGGCCGGTCTCATATCAGCCGTTTTCTGCTACTTGCAGGCTTCGTCGATCTGCTGAAGAGCCGCGGTAATGCCCTTGAGGGAATACCGGTCGGTGGTTTTGGTGCCACGCCAGGAGGTGCCGCGCACCACCATCTTCGAGCCCTTTTTCATTGCGGCCACGATCTTCTGTTCGGTTGCCGGCAGTTCGACCCAAGCACTGTCGCCATTGGTGAACATGGAGTACTTGGTGCCGCCGATCTCGGTGATCGCGAGGCGCCGGCCTGGATCGCGGAGCAGGCCACCAACCACCTGGGCCACGTCGACGTACTGATCAACAACGCCGGCTTCGGGAAGGCCGGGCTGTTCCACAAGGCGCCGCGCGAGCGCCTGCTCGAGATGCTGCAGGTGAACATCGCGGCGTCGGTCGAGCTGGCGCACCGGCTCCTGCCGGGCATGCTCCAGCGCAACACGGGCGGCATCCTCAACGTCGCGAGCATGGCGGCGTACCAGCCGGCTCCCTACACCAGCACGTACGGCGCGACGAAGGCGTTCCTCCTCGAGTGGAGCGGCGGACTGCACCAGGAGTACAAGGAGTCGGGCGTCATCATCAGCGCGCTCTGCCCCGGCGTCACCGACACCGAGTTCTTCGAGGTGGCCGGCTGGGGGAACCTCTCGGGCTTCCTCAACAACCGCATGTCGTCCGCGCGCGTCGCCGACGTCGGCCTCGGCGCGCTGCGCAAGGGGAAGATGGAGGCCATGCCCGGCCTCATGAACAACATCGCGATCTTCGCCCAGCGGTTCCTGCCGCGCACGTGGGTGGCCACCATGTCGCGTCGGCTGATGGGGGGGCAACATTGAAAAAAAAAGTTTGATTGAAAACTAAATGTTCTAAGGGCCTCCTTAGAACATTGAAAAAAAAAAGAAAGAAAAAGATCATTTGATAGGTCTAAATTCCCAAAGTTTTTCGATGGTACAATCTAGAAACAAAACAAATTTTGAGAGAACCAAAAGACAGTAAGCCTTGCTGTGTTATCAAAACTCTTCAGCATCTTGGGAGTCTGGAACAGCATGGCGTATCAAGTTGAAGCCTTTAGAGGGTGTTGGAGGGGTATGGCGAGTCAAGTAAACTTCAAATTTTGACTCAGGGTAGGGGGCAGCCTTAAATAAAAAGACACTATTTGTATAGACACCATTGAAATATTATATCTGCCATATATTCCGAAGAGTTTGGGGGAGGTCGGACAAAGAGTTTTAAAATTTTGTGCTAAGGGAAGGGATAGGGATTAAACAAGTTTTGTGTGTAATCCAAGAAACATATTTTTCACTGTAATCCTAAATGAGACCCGTTATCCATTGACGGTTAAGGAGCAAGGTAAATCGAAACAAATAATCGTGCATAGTGACAGATCAAAAATTTGGAAAGGGAAGCAGACAGGACCTTCTACGACCTGAAATCAAGATGAATGGGTACACTGTACACTTATTAAAGAGGATCAACCTTTTATCTGCCGCTGATTTACTGGTTTATTTTTCTTCAGCACTCGGGTTGTGTGCCATCTCTTGCCTCCTCCTAAATAAACACTAGTAAACTACTGTCAAAATATGTCCAAAGTGTCGTCAGTTACTTACAATACTAAGTGATCTTGGGATGAAAAGGAAAGAGGAGGCAACAAAAAGAAGAAAATATCTTACTTCACATAAAAGCAACTGTGAATAGAGAATTATCGTAGCACAGATAAGGTCGGAGTCGGGAGGGAGTTGTAATAAATTTTGCCCCGGGCACCACCAACCCTACGAACAGCTCTGCCTGTCGTGTATTTATTTATGGGAGCTCTATTATGAAGATTAAGCTAACAGACACTTGCTGACTGTGCTACTAATTTATGATTTTATTTCAGCTCCTTCGTCAACAAACAATTGGAGCAGAAAGATTACAGTACGAAAGTATCCACTAAAATGTAAGTACTCATTGCAACAATTATAGTACTACTACTACTATTGCTGCTACTAATACTCACTCATTGCAGCACCAAGCAGCCTGAGGCCAAAATAGCTTCACACGCTCCTTCACCCGACCTATTCAAAGCCCCACTCTTTAACCCCTCCAATGAAGTTCTAATCCTTTAAATCCATTCTTATGACCTCTTGCCACCTTATTTGGGCACAATCTACTTTTTGCTTGACCCTAGATTGGTTGTCAAAAAGCACAGTGTTTCACAATCAGGAATCGTATATCAGAAAAGCGTGGCCTAGCTTACTCTTTTGCCATACGATATGAAAAATTCAAAAGTAGAGCCAACTGGGCCATGGTTACAGAAATCGGAAACAAGAACGAAAGCATGAACAAAAAAAGCAACAGAACAGTAACTTCGCCACCTTTATACATATACTTATCTTTTCAGAACTATCTTCCCTCATGCTGTCCATCCTTCATTCTATAGACAAAATTTTCAGTGATGTATCGTCACTCGAACCACTTCTCCTCAGACCTCATCGCCACTTTTCCGCATATCTAGTTAATAATTACTCCTCGAAACTTCCGATATTTATTCTTTCCCTCTCAACCCAATCCCAAAAATCTCCTCCATTAAGTTCACCAGCTCTTCGCAAAGTGCTGTAGATGCTTGTTATCCACAAAAAAGATCAATCATTAGGCCATTGTACAAGAATGGTTCAAAGTCCCATTTTAAAATTTACAGACTGATTTCAAATACATCTCTCTTTTCCCATGTAATGGAGAATGTTCTGGTTAGCAGAATCCAGAAAATTTTGAAGAAAATGACATATGGCATTCAGCTCAGCATGGGTTCCATAAACAGCATTCTTGTAACATGCAACTTCTGGAGGTGATTAATGATTTTCAATTGATGGCAGATAATGGTATTTTGTTTTATTATATTTATATTGACTTTTCCAAAGCGTTTGACAAAATTTCCATCCCACTTCTGATAAATAAATGTCAACTATACTATGGTAGCAGCCCGCGAACTGAAGCATGGATAACAGAGTATCTTACAAATAGAACCCAAGAGGTTGTGGTAGGTGATGCTTTGTTATCACCTATGTCTGTCATAAATGGAGTTCTGCAAGGCAGTTGTCTTAGGCTGGTATTCTTCTGTCTTTTTATCAATGATTTGCTGTATGTTGTAAGGAATTCGACCTCAAAAATGTTCGCAGATGATGTGAAAGTTTACAGGTCAGTCATGAATGAACATGAGATTTCTTTACTTCAAGAGGATTTGGATACTCTGCACTGGTGGTGTATGGCGAACTGTGTGTTAATTAACAAAACCAAGTGCAATGCTGTGCACTGTATGCATAAAATCCCTCAACAATACCATTACTTCGTTTATGCTAAATCGGTTTCAAGCGTGGAGGATGTTTGAAACCTTGTTTGCTTTGATTCGAATATCAAATTTGATAAACATGTATTGGATATTACCTATAAGGCAAATTACCAATTATTATGTATAAACTGCACATTTTTAAAGTTTAATCTTCATTCATTGATTTCATTTTATGTATCCAGGTGCATTCTGGCACCGTTTCGTGTCTAATGATGCATTGAAATGGATTCATAGGTCTTGTCGAGCTAACCACCCGGCAAAGCTTCTTTTACCTGGTTATGATTGACAATAATAAAAAGCCTCGGACAGCTTCAACGGAAACTTCAGCGTCCATTATAGCCTGTGGATTCGCTGTAAAAAATACTGACAAGGAGGGTCGGATTTGTATTATCTATCTCTCTCATAAGGGCTGGAAGAATTTGTTGATCTTGAGACGTATCACTGCCCATACGGATCATCTCGTCTTGACCTCTTCCTTACAGATCACCCTGACTCCTTTAAGGTAGAAGCTCATGCTTTCACAAGTGACTATGCTGCCATCATTGCACCTGGAAACCTTCGTATTCTGTCTTCAATAAAGTATGAGCGGGGAATCTGATTATACAGAAGAGGTGATTAGGACGATTTGAGAAACACTCTTTGTTCTCAGCAGTGGAGAGCCTTTTTCCTTGAAGGCTGATAAAAAGCTGCAGAGAAGTACCAGCAGGCCATAATTGACTCTGTTGAAAAATATATCCCTTCAAAGCGAATCCAGGTGTCTAGTAAGGATACCTTGGTTCAGTGCCCAGTGTAAGAAAGCGATGACTACTTTCAAAGAGTGAAAAGGGCAGGATTATCTTCATCAACACGTGCAAGGATGCAGTTCAAAAGATTCGCCAGTCCCGGGTTAGGTATGAGGATAAATTTGCCACCAAGATTCAGCAAGCATTGGCAAAAAGTTTGTGGAGAATGGTCAAGGAAACTGTATTGTCACCCAAGGGGAGTTCAGTTCCTTCTCTACAGATTAACGGGACTGTAGTACGAGATCCACAGGAAAAGGCTGAAACTCTTGCTAAGGATTTTGTCAAATTCTTGAACTCGCCTTCAGGGCACTGAGGAAACGGTCTACTTTGCCGGCGCGCGAGCTTTCGCCCATTAAGCCGATGCGCCACACCTTTCCGGCCAGGGCCCCCAGTCCTGCGCCGATTTCAATATCGTGCTCATTGAGCAGGGCGCCACGGACGGCGGCCTCGTCGACACCTTCCGGTACGCGCACCGCGTTGAGCTGGGGCAGGCGCGATGGAGCATCCACCACAAACTCAACGCCAAGCCCTTCCAGCCCGTCGCGCAGCAGGGCGTGATTGTCGCGGTGGCGTTGCCAGCAATTTTCCAGGCCTTCCTCGGCCAACATCACCAGCGCCTCGTGCAGGCCATAGAGCGCATTAACCGGCGCGGTGTGGTGGTAGGTGCGCCCGCCCTCACCGCTCCAGTAGCTCATGACCAGCCCCAGATCCATAAACCAGCTTTGAATGGGTGTGCTGCGCTGGCGTACGTGCTCAGCGGCGCGTTCGCTGAAGGTCACGGGGCTGATGCCGGGCGGACAGGAAAGACACTTTTGCGTGCCGGAATAAACCGCGTCGGCGCCCCAGTCATCCACCGCCACTTCGATGCCACCTAAACCGGTCACCGTGTCGACAATCGACAGGCAGTCAAATTCCGCGGCCAGGGCGCACAAGGCTTGGGCGTCGGAGCGGGCGCCAGTAGACGTTTCAGCGTGTACAAAGGCCAGCACGCTCGCCGCCGGGTTGGCAACCAGCGTTTCGCGCACTTTGTTGAGATCCACCGCGTCGCCCCAGGCATCTTCCACCATCACGGCCGTCGCCCCGCAGCGCTGGACGTTTTCGCGCATGCGACCGCCAAACACGCCGTTTTGGCACACCACCACGGTGGCGCCTGGTTCGACCAGGTTAACAAAGCAGGTCTCCATGCGAGTGATTATTCAGATAGTGATCGTATGCAGCGATGACGCTCGATGCGGAATAATATCTAAAGTGCTTCATCGTAGCCAAGATATCCGGCCGATGCCGAGGGCGAAATTGGCGTAACCAGTTTTCAAGACTTCCGACACGACCATGTGAAGGCATAGAAAGTATTGAATTCAAGTCGTTGCAGAGTGCTGACACTAAGGATTCCTTAAACGCAGCGAAATACCCTGACTTATAGATCTCGGACTCAGGTGTTTTAAAGAAGTAATCTACAGTGGTAGTTTCCTTCAGCATTTTTCTAGTTGTAACACCGGAACGATCTGCGGAAAAAGCCACGACTTGGGGGGTAGACGTGTTTACTATGTCTTCCCGAAAGAGTTCCGAGCGCAACACATCTATCTTAGAAAGAAAGATTTCGACTTCGGTAGAAACAGCTCCTCTGGAATGCGTAGGATCAGAATCATCACTGGAGTAGAGATCCAACAAAATTATGTCGTAGCCTAGTAGGTCAGTTCCGAGGGTTAATGCCTCGGTCACACTCGCAATATGGTCGAACTGAGAGGAACCAATAAGTGTTGTTCGGTTCTCTCCAAGTGCATCCTCAACATCAAAGAGCGCGGGTAAGACAATATTCCAGTGATCCTGAACAAGTTTGTCCTCAATTACTAAGACTTTTCTGTTGTGTAGTAGTTGCGACAGTGTCCAGTTGCCTGTTGATTCGATTAGTATCGAATCTCGTTCATGTTCTATCGTGCGTAACTTGTTTTCGATGTCCTCAGTAAGTTCGACTATGGATGCCAGAACACGGTGTGTGACTTCGAAACTAATCTCTCCACAAGAGAAACCACCAAGTAGTAGACGGATAGCAGCTTGGCTGGCTATGGCTTGACCGGCTACCAAGAACTTAAACCAAGAACATAAACAACAACTTCATGCCCTCTTTTAAAGCTTCTTCTGTGCATCAGGGCCTCCCCTATCCCCTAAAAAATACTTTTTACACCAATCTAAAACAAATTGAATCCTTTTCGTATCTTTTCTAACGACCCGTGCCTGCGACCTAAAATTTGTTTTTATATTGCTTTACACTTAGCATAAGAAATCATAAACGTAAATATCAAACTGATCAGAGACAAAAATGACCAATTTGTGAGCCTCTTAGTGCCTTCCCCTTCCTTCACAAGAATGTGATGTTCTTTTGGGCCAAGGAACGATTCTTGAAAGTTTCAAAGCAACCTGACAAAAAAACCTTTTGAGAAAAGTGGTATTTTTGCTCGAGTATTTTCTGCGTATTGAGTTTCACCTGATCAAGGGGCTTATAGATATAAGTGTTAAGCTGTTAGGAAAAAATATATTCGACTCTGTTTGAGCAATAATTTTTGGTGAGCATATCTTTTCATTTTTTGCTTTCATATAATTACGGATATAGGTTTCAACTATAGAAAAATTACTAGTATATTCTTATTTTAAAGAGCCCTTTCCTTTACCCTAAGATTTTTTTGTGTGTAAGGGAGGAGGGGCTGAATAAAACTTCAAAAAACGCATCAAAAGTTCGCTTATATTATTCTTTGTTATGTTTTTAAGAGCCGGATATATATTTTTTGGGAGGGGGTCAAACCTACTAATCCCTAAAGCCTTAATTCTCTATAAATCATTAGTGATACTTTAGTTCAAAGAGTGGGGGTCTAGAGGGGCTGTAAATTCTCTCACATATAGAAAAAATTTTCTCTTAGTTTTAAGTTTTGACGCTGCTTGAAACTTTTGCTGGAAAAAGAGTTATTTTTGTTTCTGTCGCGGCCCGGCTGTCACCCACAATGACCTCTGCCACTCGGTCGAAGCGACCAAAAAAAACCGGCACTTCGTTGCTCAGGTTGATGAGTAGACCTTCGGCAATTTCCGGCTCGCCATAACCGATGTGTATCGGTGCACCTGCGCCTTGTTTTGCCGCTTCCGTGGTTATCAGTTGGTGTGGCAAAAAGCGGTGTTTAGGATAGTCCCACATCAACTCATCCAGCGCTGTCGCACTGGTCACATCCCCGGTGTGTATGTGCACCAACTGTCCCGCTTGAAAACCCTTCAAGCCAAGCCGGCAGGCAAAGCGTAAGCTGGCGTCCTGCGCCATGTCAGGCAGAATGTAAAAGTCTATGCGGGTCATAGCCCACTGGCGCGGCACAGGTAATTGAACAACAGTGGTACCGGTCGTCCGGTGGAGCCTTTGTTACCACCGCCTTGAAAGGCTGACCCGGCAACATCCATATGCGCCCAGGCGGTGCTGTCATCCACAAACCTCTGCAGAAAGCAGGCGGCGGTGACGCTGCCGGCGGCCCTGCCGCCAATGTTCGCCATGTCGGCAAAATTGCTGCGCAGGGCGTTCTGATACTCATCCCATAGCGGCATACGCCAGGCTTTGTCGCCGCTGTCCTGTCCGCTTTCCAGCAGCGCCTCCGCCAGATCGTCGTCGTTGGCGTAAACCGCGCTGGCATGCGAGCCAAGGGCAATGATGCAGGCGCCGGTGAGGGTGGCGACATCGATAATGGTGTCGGGCTTGAAGGTCTGCACGTGCGTCAGCGCATCGCACAGCACCAGACGGCCTTCGGCGTCGGTGTTGAGTATTTCCACCGTCTGCCCGGATGCGCTGGTCACAATGTCACCAGGGCGCGTGGCGCAACCGGAGGGCATGTTTTCACTAAAAGAAAATAAAAAAAGTAAATCAATTTTTTTTTAAGCGAAGCCATTTTTTTGTTGATCCAGAAAGTATCATAAAAAAAATCATGCTCAAAATCGTTCAAATTTTGGCAGTTAATCGTAATTTCTTGGCGTAGTAGAAAAAAAATAGTTAAGGATTTTAACTAAGGCTGACAATTGTAATCAATTGTCAGCCTTAGCAAAGACAGGTTCTCCACATAATCATATAATGGCGTCTTGTGGCCTGACCTCCCCCTGAAATACTTGATCGTTTGAATTTCTGGGCACCTCTTATTCTAATTGTAAAAAAAAAACAGTAGCACCTCTACTCCAAGAGAATTATGCTAAGATCAATAAAGAAGGGTATTCATTCAAACAATTCCTAATATTCAGGATGCCTAGTTCAGATTCAGGATTCCTAGTCAAATCTAACACTTTTGCTATGTTCTTCTGAGTCAAAGAAGATTCATTAAAATGAGGTTACTTTTGAAAACAGCAGACAATTAAATCAGTAGATACATCTGTTTGTTCAAGTTGACGCAAATTTCGAGGATGCAATATTTAAAAATTTCTATAAACTCCCTATGCTGTTGCAAATGATCTACTAATCACTGTCAAGTTAAACAATCCCTGTAAATATAGAGACTGATCCACAAGCTCATAGAGGAAGATTAGGAAAAAAAGATTAAGGTATACATTATTTTGCCTGGGCTTTCCATAAACTACGAGAACGAATTTCCAGCTTGAGCATTATACAGAACAATTCACTAGCTTGCAGAGAATGGTTAGAAAAAAGTTACGGTATGCAATATTTTGCACGAGTTTTCAATAAACTACAAAACCAAGATTCCTGAAAAAAAAAAAACATCAATAAAGCCAAATTAAAGGAGCTTCCGCAAAGATATAAATTGCGATTAGCTCCCGATAAGAGTGACATAGAAGTTTTCACGAACAGAGGAAATGGCAAACTCTTTTTTCTCTAAGAATATATTAACATCAGACCTCTAGAAAAAAAACAGGTGAAGCATCTTAGAGCCGTTTTTGATAACAGCTAAGCAGGAAACTCACCGCACAGAAAAAGTAAGGAAAGCCGCATCTTCCCTAATCCAGTTTCAACAACTGGAAGGAAAGAACTGGGGCTTAGCTTCTAGTAAGACGATATACCTTTACCAGACAGTAATCAGACCGACTTTGCTACGGGAGAACCTGAAAGGTAGTTCCAGATCGATAAAGGATAGGAAAGAAATGGAGTTGGAGGTAGAGAGGCTCCTCGAGTTTAATGCGATATTTTGTGTCACAAATGGCTCTTGATTTGATGGGAAATCGGGAACTCAATAGTAATATGCCAGAAAAGACCCGATTTGGAGTAGGAAATTATTAGTTATCATATGGAAAGATTTTCTACGGTTTACCAGGCTGAAATATTTTAGAATACAACAGGTAGATAGAATACTAATGCAGAAAGAAAGTACAGATAGAAATATATGTATTCTAGCTGCTGACCAAGCATGCCTTAAGGCTCCTCAGAATATAAAGAGCTGGCCAAGAAAAGAGTTGGAATGTTGTGAAGCATTTAATAGTCTAGCATCCGAAGGAAATAGAATTATCCTGATGTGAATCCCTGGACACTTGGGTATTGAAGGCAGTGAAAGAGCAGATAAAGCAGCCAAGGCTGGAGCATAACCGATAAGCTATGGACCAGCACATTTCATTCCTATTCCACAGAGCTACTGGAAAGTGGTGACTGAAGGCATAACAGGAATTGAAAATTTTGGAAAAGACCTGCCGGAACTTGAAACGTCACAACATTCAAAAATGATTATCGTATGGGTATTTTAACTAATGAATTCAGACAAATCGAACTTGATTTATTAGGATTGTCAGAAACTCGTATCTCAGTGGTAGAAAGCATGAAATTAGTTGATATAGAATTTATTCACTATTATTTATTAGAAATTTATTATTATTAAAATTTATTATTAGATTTATTTATTATTTACTAGAATTTATTTACTTATTCGAATCAAAAGGTCTAGTGACCTTTTTAATTGGTCAAAATGATTAGGGGGTAACTAGACCTCCTCAGACACCCTCTTATTCCCCAATGAAATCTGATCAAACTTTTCAGTTAGTCGTTGATTCATCATAGTTGAAAAGCCCAGCAACTAATACCTCTGGGAGTGACAATACCCCCACAGCCCTCGGAGAAAGGTCTGTAAGCTATGCAATGTGCCTGTTATTTACATATAGTATTTGTTACTGGAAAATATTTGGACTTCTTTTTTTCGGGAGGGGGCGGTATTTTGGGCGGGAGGGGGAGATTTTAAAGATGTACAAAAGATTCCAGGGGGAATTTTCGGAGGACAATTTTACATGGAAGGAAGGAAGGGGATTTCCTGGCATAACTTGAGAAACGGTCAGAAATTAAACTAAAAAAACAAGTCTTTTCGACTGAAAGTAAGGAACAACGTTAAAGCTTTAAATGAAAAGGAATGATTCTGTATATGAGGAGGCTGTTCCTTCCTTATCCCTCCCCTCTTAAGTTAAAGATGCCTCTCATTCAATTGGACTATCCGTCTCTCACCTGCCGGGGTGTTATAAGGGGTAGAGCAGTAATTTACACTGCGATCTGCTGAGACTAAGCCTACGACCGGGAGATTTGTCTTGCCAGCGGGCAAGTAGCTCGAGGTGCGCGGGGAGGAGGGTGGGAGTGGTGCTGGAGACCCACCTATAAAATTTGACAATTTCGCTCATTTAGTAAGATAAGTCACGGAGTAAGGACTTATCTCACTCTTGAAGCAGAAACTCTTGTAACGACTTAAAGTCGTTAATATTTAATATTTAAAGTATAATACGTTTCTTTTCGAACAGAGTTTGCAAAATAACAGAAAAGACCTTTTTCGTTTTGCAGCCACTAAATACTCAAAAAGTTGATGACAAAATTTAATTTTTACACTGAGCGAGTGGATAACATAGTGACTCCCTTTCGTCTTTCGATTTTAGCTTCATTATCATCAAAATCAGAAAGTGGTGGATACAATAGTCTGTATTCTTTAAATTTTGACGGAAAATAAGTATATGCAGGATTCCTAACAAGAGTCTACTTTTCGACAATATTTTAGGTGTTTTTGTAATATTACAAAAAAGGAAAAAAATTAAAATAAAGAAACTCAAGAACAAAATCTGTGCTATCGAACGTTATCTCCATCTTCGTCTTGTGGTTAAGTACACAGATAACTAAGCCTCCAGAAATTTTATATAGGAAACTGATAAAGGCAAGAAATACTTTGAATAATCGAAAAGTTTATGACAAAATTTGGTTTCTCATATAACGGGCAAGTAGATCTCATAATGACTCCCTTTCGCCTTTTGATTTTAGCCTCATAATCTTCTAGATCAGTAAGTGATGGATATAACTTTGATGGAAAATGAAAATTTAAAAATTCATAAAATTCAAAACCTAAATACATATTTTAGGTGTTTTTGCACTATTACAAAAAAAACTAAAATAAAGAAACTCAAGAACAAAATTTTCCCTATTGAACGATATCGTCTTGTGGGGTCAAGATCTTCGGATACGTGGCAAGCTTGTGTTCATTGATCCTTATTGTAAATTGTCTTCTAAACGCAAACAATATGGGCCTCTTCTCGTTGCCATGGCCTCACCATAAATTCGATGCAACCACCATGGGAAGATAACAAATTCTTTCTCCCTCTTTTAACCTTTTTAGATGGTTTTTTGGTCGGAAATGTCAATACACCAGTCTTAATAAAAAAAAAAACTATATGGCCAATTTAGAAGCTGGACCCGACACTCGGCATGTGACAGGCTTGTACATATTGATTCTATTTATAGATAGGAACTTCTATATACATCACCTTTATTTGCTACCCTTCTCCTGTGAAAATAAAGAGCTTCCTGGGGAAAAAATACAACGTTGAAGCGCTCCAATGACTTGTAATCAACAGTTGCATAGTTTATGGCATCATTGTAGGTTTATATTGGGTTTTAGATCATATTATGATGGTGATGTCCTTCCAACGTAATATTTCTTTCTTCTTCACTTTTATTTTTGACTCGACCTGATTTTCGCTGTCACTTGTCTTCTAACATTACAACTCTTTGTTCTTCACTTCATTTTTGACAGAATTTGATGCTCGCGTTCTCGCTTTCACTTGTAATTCTCTCTGTCGCTTATCTTCTAACCACATATTTCTTTGTTCTCCCTGTATTCATTCGGTCTACTTCTCGCTGTCACATGTTTTATAGCCGCATATTTCTTTTTTTTTTCACTTTTGTTTTTGACTCGTTTTCATTCCTGCCGCCACTTATCTTCGAAACAGACCTTTCTTTGTTCTTAACTTGTATTTTTGACTCGTTTTCATTCTTGCTGCCACTAATCTTCGAACCGGATGTTTTTTTGTTCTTTATTTTCGTCTTTGACTCGCTGTAATTATTCGTCTTTCTGAAGCCAAAAATGTTTTCAACTACCTTAAACTTGCCAACTACAATTCAACTACATAGAAAAAAGAAACTATTTCTCTGTTGCCAACGCACCATGAAGTATGCAGCAGCTGTGGCTCATGGGTCATGCAACTACATGTTGCACAGCAGCACATGCAACTACATATCGCATACAGAAGCGCTTGCAACTACATCTCGCAATTGAAAAACTTGTATGTTCCTGTATCACGTTTGCAGATGCGTTATGATTGCTACAAGTTATTATTTGTAAGGTCAAAATGTAATTGGAGAGCTTCTGAAATAATTTCTGTGCGTACAAAGTAAACTTCAAACTCTATATTCTTTAGTTTTTGTTTCTACCTGTATTAAGGTACCTTAATACAGTACCTATCTTATGTTAATGAATATGAATTAGTTCATTTTTTAACTTTTATATCCTAGTGTGTGGTTCATTTTCTTGCTTACTAACATGTTACAAACGTCTTACTTACAAACGTCTAAAACATAATGAACGTCAAAATCGAAAATTAAGAAAAAGTTTGAACTTCTGTTTCGAAATCAGGATTTCTGGTATAATTTCCCAGAAATTTGTCAGAGATGCGGAAATATTATTTAGGGTTTCGGAAAGGTAATATGATGTTCTTTCAGTAGCCAAAGTTATATGATTTCTTAAAAGATAAGCTGCAGAGTTAGGGCATTTTACTCAGACAAAATGTAGAGAATTTGCAGAATCAAAACTTCATAAGCGAAAAAGTCACCAAAGACATTTTATTCATGGAAAACCAATGTAAGTTCCAGTTTTTAGGACACCAAAATCTGTGCGCGTTGAAAAAAATTCCACCCTGTCAAGAAGAAACAGTTGCTTCTAAGATGTCAAGAATATTGACGGACGACATCTAACCTAACAACCTTAGATTCCCTTTAACGTCATCAGCTGGGTTGAAGTTGATGTTTTAGGATTCTCTATGTTCCTGTAGTTAATCTTCTAGCAAATTCAGTTTGATCGGATATCTCTTGTCATTTTTAAAGTTTTCCACATTCTGATATATATTTTGTTTGTGTTAACGATTGCACCTTAGGAGTAGTTTTCAAATGATTTGGGTAGGCGCTAGTCGTTTTGCAAGCAATTAACATATAAAATTCCTAAAAAGTTACGTGCAAGAGCTTAAGTGATAGTCGATTTCTTAGCTAAAAAGGATGTAATTCTGGCCTTGATTCTTTTAATAAGACTTATTGTTGACGGCATTTTATTTAAGAGTCTAAACTTGATATATCTTGGGATTTTGTGCAATTTATGTGCTTTGGTTCCAAAATATTGTACTTTTCCTTGTTTCCTTGGATTCTAATCACCAATAAGATTGACCTATAATGTTACTAAATAAAAAAATAAAAAAAAAACATGTTTTTGACTGAAATTAAGGAGCAACATTATTACTCAAATGAACAGAAATTGTTTCAGGTATGAAGGTTGCCCCCTCCTTAATACCTTGCTCTTTACGCTAAAGCTGTTAGCACTTTAAAAAACAAAATCCTATTCTAATTAAATGGCCCCTGTATTTCAGTAGCCGTTCTTAAAAATTGGGACAAACTGTCAAACTTTAGCGTAAAAAGCAAGGTATTGAGGAGGGGTCAGCCTTTTATATACGAAATAATTTCTGTTCGTTCTGAGTTTTGATGATGCTCCTTACTTTCAGTTAATTTTTTTTTATTTATTTAATTTCTGTTCGTTTTTCATAATACACATAAATTTGGTTAATTCTCCATGTAACATTTCCCTCATCCTAAAATAAAACATTTACTTACTCTCCCCTCTTAGCGTAGGAGTACTCAGACGTCTTGAAAATTTGAAGTTGTTGATCCTGATCCCTCTATTTCAATTTACCAGACAATCACAACTGGAAAACTGAGCAAAATGGGCATGAATGATATCCGGTTTTGCTGAAGTACCTTTTCTTCTACTTCTATTCACTGTCCGATAGTGTGATGCATAATTTATGTTTGAATCTTGTACGCATTACATTTTTGACCATGTCGTTTAGATTACCAACAATTTATTGCTCTATATCTCCGCATTTTATTTTTACTTTTGTAAAATTTGTTCCGTTTGATCACTTTCATGGTTTTCAATAGATAATAAGTAAAGCAGACTACATATTATGCAAGTGATAGAATAAGGTGGGAAGTGCCTTCCCAAAAAACTTTTAGGCAAGCTGGGATGCAGAATACTCAATAATGTGTCCTCCTCATATAGCTCAACATATTACTAACAGACTTAAACAGCAGTAGCATCAGAAACAACGATAATTGAATAATAAAGAAGGGGCGCCAAAAGAACGAGATTTATAATTTTCCTTGGAAGCATTTTGAAGAGATGCAGCTCCATGTTAATTGATTTTCTATAGCTTTTGCAGCATTGTCAAACATTATGCTGTTTAGCTATCCACCTGGGACCAAACAAAAGGCGAACTGACCCCGAATGGGGCGGGAACAGGTCATAAGGAGGGATTTAAAGGAAATTGGAAGTTCTTGGGAGAGAATAAACAGTGAAGTTTTGAATAGGTTGAGCAGAGCAAGAGCATGTGTAGCTGTGTCGAACTCAAGGGGTTTGGAAGAGCAAAAACTTGTTAGTCGTAGTAGCAGTAGCATAAACTGAGCTTAGGTTTATTCTTTATGTTGGGGTCTTTATATATTTGGCTTCGAAGTTTACCACGTATATATTAATTTTTTTATTTTGTACTAAGCTTCAAAGTAATATGTTGTGCTAAGATAATCCGTTAGCAGCCTTTAGTCATCTTAAGTTCGACAAACTTAGAAAAGAGCAAGTACCTTATTTCTTCCTAGCGGCAAGGACTTGTTTCTTGTTCACACGCATGTCATGTTTTCCAATTACCATGCCCTCATTTTCTCCAAAACAATTTTGAATAATAACAGCTATTAAAATAAAGCTCCAGTCTGCCGGACGCCAAAACGAAATTTAGAAAAAAAAGTAATTAAGGATTCTTTGTAACGGATTTGACATGCTAGAGACAAGTTTTTCAAGCTATTGGCAATATTGCTTTCGTAAACAATGCCAAATCGGAATTAAATAGCTGCAGATACGTATCAAAATTGAAGCTCCATTATTATGGATGAATGAAACCAACCATCAAGAAAAATTAGGTTGTGCACATTCTACATGCTTGACTAGAAAAAAAACTGGAAAGATTTGAAAGATTTTAGTTAAAATAAACTGTTAGGTCAAACTTATCTTCACCAGGTCGCTATTGGATTATGTATGTATGGTCTGGTATCCCATCTTTACACAGAACTTTGGAACGAAATGGAGTCTTTATAGAAACGTCCGCTCAGGATCATCTACAAAAAGGGAAAAAAACCCATACTCCTTTTTTCTTAAAGCATCTTGCCTCACTATCTTAGAAGAAAGGACGATGGCAAATACTTGCGCTTTGCCAAGCCCACCATTTCCAAGCCCCACATTGAGGATATACTCCCAAAGTTTCGCGCTTGAAATAGCTCAGCCTAAGTCTCCTACGCTTCAAATATCTCAGACCTGGTCTCCTACGCTTACCCTCCAACCGACAGCGGCAGCTCGGGCGTGAGGGCGCTTTCCAGCTCCGCCAGCGCCGCTTCCGGCTCCTTGCCCTCCACGTAGAACGGAACGAACCGCGCCGCGGCGGCGCGGTCGCACAGCAGCCGCTCGCGGATCAGCCGCATGTTGGAGCGCTCATGCTCCGGCGGCACCCAGCGTTCGTCCGTGGCCATCACCCGCACCCGGTCCCAGTCGATATGCGCGGCGCAGAGATCGTCGAAGATCGGGCCTGGCGTGGTGCCGCCTGCCACCGCAAAGGAGGCGCTGTCGTGATGAAAAAGATGGGTTTTCAGATCGCCTGCGATTTCATTGGCGACCTCGATCGCCAGCATGTCGCGATCGGCGTATTCGTTGATGTTCATGGGTTGATTCCCCTCCACTCCCGGCCGTCCCGGCGCATCAGGAGATCCGCGTCGTCCGGGCCGGTGGTACCGCTATCATATGGTTTAGGCACATCACCCCGGGACTTCCACCCCGCAATTACCGGATCGGTCCAGGCCCAGGCTGCTTCGACCTCGTCGCCGCGCATGAACAGCGTCTGGTTGCCGCGCACGACGTCCATTATCAGCCGCTCGTAGGCATCGGGCGGGGTTCCGCCCTCGGGTCCCAGCGCCTCGGCAAAGCTCATGTCCAGCGGCACGTCGACCAGCCGCATGCCGCCCGGTCCCGGCTCCTTGATGGTGACGCTGAGCGTAATGCCTTCATTGGGTTGCAGGCGGATCTTCAAGTGGTTGGCATGGCGCCCGGCCTCCGCGCCGAAGATCGAATGCGGCGCGTCCTTGAACATCACGCTGATCACCGAGGAGCGGTTCACCAGCCGCTTGCCGGTGCGCAGGTAGAAGGGCGTGCCCGCCCACCGCCAGTTGCTGATATGTGCGAAGGGGGCACAGAATTTTATAGTAATTTTTTAAAGAGCAATGAAAAAATAAATATGAAAAGGTTTCTTCAACTGAAAGTAAGGAGCAGCATTAAAACTTAAAACAAACAGAAATTGTTACGCATGTGAGGGTTCAACTCCTCCTAATACCTCGCTCTTTATGCTAAAGTGTTTTTATTAATTTCAACTACTTATTCTAAGGCCTTAGTGATTCAGGGGTCATTCATAAGGAATTGGGACAAAATTTAAGCTATAGTATAAAGAGCAAGGTATTGACGAGGGGCCGGACCCCATCAACTACGTAATAATAACGTACGAATGTAGTCCGTAACTTAACTTATATAGTAAGTTAACGTCGTAAGTTACGTATATTTTTACTGATTAAACGTTCGTAAAATTAAAAGTTATACTTGCCTTGTTAAGTAACCAAAAAAATTTGAGGGTAACTAAGCCTAACCTCCCGCTCTTTTTTTCTCAAAATCGTCCGATCAAAACTATGAGAAAGCCATTTAACACAAAAATAAATTAATATACAAATTTTGTTTTAGTTATTGATGTACGGAGAGCGAAAATAAAAACATTCATTAATTCAAAAACGTTCAGAAATTAAATGAAAATTTTTTTTTTTAACTGAAAGTAAGGAGTGACATTGAAACTTAAAACGAACAGAAATTTCTCCGTATATAAAAGAAGCTGTTCCCTCCTAAACGGAACGCTCTTACGCTAAAGTTTGTTTACTGTTTTAAAAAGTAGAGTTGAGAGAAAGGGTCAAATTTTAGCGTATAGAACAGGGTGTTGAGGATGGAACAGCTTCTTTCATGTATGGAGTACTTTCTGAAGCTTAGTTTCCTGTCAATAGGGAGGTATCGAGGCAACAATACCTGTTTCTAAGTGGCCTTGGCGACCTCACTGCCCTTGCAGGCGCCGGTTCCGGCCAGATGCGCGGCGCAGGCCAGCGCGTCCTGGCGGTAGGCGGTGACAATGCCGTGCCGGGTGGCGCCGCCCGCGTTGGGGTCGCCGCGCAAGGCCTGGAACTCGCGCAGCAGCCGTGCCTGTTTCTTCTTGGACTTGCGCGGCGCATATGGCCCGGGATCGCGATGCACCTCCGCCCGGCCGTCCGCCAGCACCGTGATGAGGCCCAGACCCAGCCGCCGGCACATCGCCAGATTGTCCTTCAGCATCCGCCGCGCCTGCCGCCCCTTGGGCCGCGGCACCGCGATATAGACATGGTCGGTGATGGCCAGACGGGCCACCGCCTGGTGAAACAGCGACAGCGAAAACTTCAGCTTCAGCTCGACAATCACCGGCGGCTCCGCACCGCGGACCGCCACCACATCAGCGGCCCCCACCTCGCCCTTGACGGCGTAGCCCTGCCCTTCCAGCAGCGCCTTCACCGGCGCATAAAGCTGATCTTCCCGTTCCATGCCCCATGACTGGCATCAAGCGCCGCCCTTGGCAATCCGCCGCCCGAATTTGCGCCCCGGTGCCGGGTTTGCCATTGCCGCGCCCCCTGCTCCGCCCTAGGGTCAAATGCTCAGGCCACAGTTCCGGAACCCCGGGGAAAGGGCGCTTGATGAAACGGATTGCACTTGCCTTGGCCCTGGCGCTGCAGGCCACTGCCGGCTTTGCCGCCTGCCGCGGCATCGACTACCGCGACCACCTGCCGCCCGCCACCGAAGCGCGGCTGGAGCGCGAAATGGCCGCCGCCGCGGTGATTATGCGCGAGCTGCTGGGCAGTGATTTTCAACCCGACAGGGTGTGCTTTCGTCACCCGCGCCCGTCGTATAGGGCGCAAGGACCCGGATCTGGTGATCGCGGGCCGTACAAGCGCGGCGGCGGTGACCGGCATCGACGACGCCATCGCCCGCGCCCAGGCCTATGAGGCCGCCGGGGTCGACGCGATTTTCCTGGTCGGCGTCAAGAGCCGGGATGAACTGGACAAGGCGGCCGCGGCGATCAAGTTGCCCTTCATTCTCGGAAGCGCCGGCCCGGATATGATGGATCTCGATTATCTGTCATCGCGGAATGTGCGGATCTGTCTGCAAGGCCATCAGCCGTTCTCGGCCGCGGTCCAGGCGGTGCATGACACCTTGAAGGCGTTGCGCGACGGCACCCAGCCAAAGGATCTAAAGGGTATCGCCTCGTCGGATCTGATGAAGCGGGTTACGCGGGACGATGACTATCAACGCTGGACCAAGGATTTTCTTGGCTAGACCGTTTCTGGTCTTTACGGAAACGGTCTAGTCCGGGTTTTCTCGGTCAGCCTTTGGACTCAAGCATGAAGAGCTCGTCGTGAATGCGGCGGGCTTTCGGCCTTTTAAATCCATCGGCGAAACGGTCGAGCAGGTCGAGACGTTGCTCCAGAGCCGCGAGGTCGAAATCGTTCTTATTGCTTTCGGCGACGGATTCCGCGAGCACGTTCAAGCGTTCGATCTTCCAATGGTAATCCCGGTCGCTCGACCCGCTGAAACCTCCGATAATATCCGACGCGATCCTCTCATGCGCCAGGCCATCGGCGCCAAGCGGGAAGAACTCCTTCATGTTTGCCTCGCGCTCGCTTCGCCCCGCGGCGAAAACGTCCTGGCCGCCGGCGAGAAAGCGTCGGGCCATTTCGGCGGCCTGCTTCGCAGAGCGCGCGATGGGGTTAACCTTGTTGCTGACATACCAATGAGAAACGCACCTAACGCTAAGTTGAAAGAAAATAGCGAAAGAAACCAGTCTACAGTGCGTTAATGCATGAACCACTTCAGCTGCAGGGGGTATTTCATAAAAGTACCCCAGCCCTTTTATAGATTTAGTCACGACTTTTCCTTCTACAGGTAGATGAGATAAGAGAGAACATCGACAAAATCAAAGTAGATATCGACGAAGTCAAGAAGAAACACAGCTCAATATTGTCTGCTCCTAAAACTGATGATGTGGTTTATATAGAAAATGCTGCAAATAAAGTCAGAAGAACGTTAAAAGGTGAGCTGGGAAAACAAAAAGAAAAAAAGAAAAAAGACTTTCTCAACGAAAAAAAAAAACAAAAACAAATGGAACGAACAACTAAACACATAGAAGAGAAAAAAACAACAACAAAAAAGATAAGAACAATTCATTTTTTACTTATTTTTTTTCTTTTCTGTGTGTGAATAGTCGGAGTATTTTTTGTGGCGTATTTTAAAAGCATTTTTTCCCCTTTTTTTCGTCGAGAAAGGCTCCCGGACGTGGGGCCGAAAAATTCGGAATATTTGTTAATTAAAATGTTGTTATGTTTTTATTTTTTGTTGACTGCTTTGTTGGAATTGAAACCCAGTTTTTGTCGCTTAATTTTTCTTAGATAACAGTTGGAATTTCTAGGGCACGTTCTGCGGATGAAAAATGACGGAATATCCTTCTCAGTCAACTGTTTAGGGCTAAAGAGAAAGTAGGTCATCTGGGGTTCGGGTGGGAGGATGCAAAGAAAATTTGTTTGAAATGTTAACTTCCTGGGAGGGCATAAAAAGGAAGGCTCTGAATGGATTGGGAGGGGGAGCAGAACGCGTAGCTGTGTTCGCCCCAGGCGGATTGGTGCTGTGGTGAGTTGTCATAGCCCCATTTCCCAAAAACGATTTTCTATATTTATGTGTAGGTTCAAGGAGAGTTAGGAAACAATAGTGTAAATTAGTATTTTCTTGTGGCTTCAAGAAGACTCCTCCATCTGCACGAAGATGCAATAACCCTCCTTCAAAATGAATATTTTTATTTATCAATGTAAATAAATTTGTGAATACACTACCACACTGCTTTACTGCAACTTAAAGCAGAAAGCACAACTTATAGTTTTAAGATAACTTTAAATAAGAGAGGATTCTTATAATATTCACTCAATAGCTTTTTGGCATCCTTTAGGCAAAATTGTCATTTTTGTCACTTTTTTTACTTCTTATAAAGGGCACTTTTTCTTCTAATTTCCTTTTCATGAATATTCTCTCAACATTTTAAGACCTTTGGGATTAACTGTGGGAGATAAAAAAAATAACAACAAAAATCAAACAAATAAACACAGCCTAAACCATCCTTCTCGGAATAAATACAAAATTTAGCAATGTTGTAGAAATGGGATTAGGAACTTTAGGCCTAAACTCAGGCTCTTTGATATACTAAATGTGATGGTGTTATATTATCGAGATCATTTGTCCTATTAGGGTGTTTCCACCATTTTTCAAACATGAGGCAAATTCTCTCAGATTCATAATTTTTGCTGGGAAACTTTTAGCTTGCTGAATTTAATATACCTGGAATCAACATAAAAAAGATATACTTGTTGTTATCACATTTCATTTTTTGTGCCTCCTTTTATTAATGGTTTCTGCTTTCTAACAGTTTATTATTGCGAAATGTTTGACAAGAGAAATACAAAATGGATACATAATTCTTAACCTTTTATACCATCTCGGTACCTAAGGCATCAACTTGCTTTTCATCAGATCTCTTCATTATTAAATGAAAAATTAATTATCCATTCATTTTGGGAAAATTTTGTGAATATTTGGCCTAAAAATTGTTTGGGGGACAGGTTGGGTTCCTAATCAAGATTTTGCCCTGAGTGCAAGAGAGGCCAGCACCTCCTTTGGAGAAGATTGTAAATTTCAGTTTATTGCTTACAAAATGTATATTTCCTTTTTCTTATTAAAAATTAAAGAGTTAGTTTCTGATTAAAATTTGATGATTACAGTAATGATATGCGAAGTACCTTACCGAGTAAAATTTGCTTGCAAGTAGATAAGGCAGATAGCTTTACGAAATCGTACTCTCAGCGTCTCCTTGGATACGCCCTTTGGGCTGTGGACAGCTTCAGTCTTGTGTTTTCTCATAAAAATGAATCAATGCATAAACCTGCAAAGAATTCAATAATGGGCTTGTCGTATTTTTTTAAATACGACGTTCTCTTTTCTGGATGTCCAACCATTTGGACATTCGTCCCCAGTTCAATAAAGAAGAAGAAGAAAACTTTCGATATTGTAAGTTTAGCCAACGAAGAGTGTGAGGCTTGAGACTGAGACGACTGTGGAAGAGTGTAAGGCTGGAATTTTAAATATCAAACTGAATTCGGGATACGAATCGACCATACAAAGTGAGATAGCTATATTTAACTGAAAAATGTATTTTCTATTCTTATCGCGTTGATGAAAGGAAGAGAAGCTGTAATTATTTTTTTTTTTCATTTGTGTGCTTTTGTTTGTCAATTTTCCTATAAAGTCGAGACCGTATATGCTAGATCTGGGAATTCTTAATGCCAAATTGAGTTTGGAATACGATTCAACCTTACTAACAAGATAAGCCGTGTTTTGCTTAGAAAAAAATTTTGTAGCTTGTTTGTTATTTTGTTGAGGGAATGTTGCTCCTTCCTTGAAGTTAAAAACTAGTTTTTTTTATATAATTAAAACTAAAGCGCTGTTTCCATCTCCGTATCATAACTAGACATTTTCACGAGTCTTGGCTGAACCATCACCACAAAGATTATCCTTTTCTTCCATTACTTCTGCGTTTGCGTAAGTGCCGATAAAAACGATGATAGTTAAGCATCTAAAGTGACTTGAATATTTGATAGACCTTAAACTATTGCAATACCCTTCCATGCTGAACGCTAACGGCTTAGACGTATATCAATCTGACAGCCGAAAAGCAGCTCATCTCGATGAAAATAATCTGGAAAAACGAAGCAGAGCTTAAGATGAAGGATATAGTTATATATCCCGTAGGTTATCACTATAAACCTGCCACAAAACAAGTTTTTCAAAAGGAAATTTCAACACAAATAATGTTTTTTAAATTCTTATTTCCCATCGCCTTATAAGAAAAACGATAATTTGTTAACCATATTTGGTGTGTGTGTTAGCGGGTGAATTTTGACGAAAGTGAGGGTATATTGTTGGCCTTGATTCTTCAATGATTTTCAGACTGCATGTCGTGAGAAAATGAGGTGAATACCCTGTGTAACTCTAGTTTAAATGCATAGCCTGTAAGGTGAGTTATATGTCCAATTTCTTCTACTAATGACGATTTTTTTTCTCAAAGTTGTAAAAAGTTTAAACTAAGAAATGTGTGCAGGTCAATCCGGTGATCCAAATGGGTAAGCTAGACCAGGTTTGGACCATTTCTTTCCAAAATTATGCACTAATTGGTAGAATGCCAAAAACTCAGATGTTTCTTCTTCAGAAATGTTTCTGTTTTCTGATTACAAAAAATTTAATCAGGATGTTGCAAAAAATTTTTCTTGAAAAAGGGTAAGTAGATCGAATTTAAATAATTTTAGACGTGAAGAATTAGAAGCAATCATTTAAGATGAGATAATTAATAATTTTGCAGAGGCTAAAGTAAAGAAAGTCCGATTTAAATAAATATGAAATTTTATTGATAAATTAAAATTATGTTATTAAATATCTTTTTTTTAAATTTGGCTTGAAAATTTTTAGGAGACTGGATAGGGGGCGCTAATCAAGATTTTGCCCCGGGCGCAAGAGAGACCAGAACCACCACTGTCTGACTTACCTTTTATTTTTGCTTAACCTCTAGAATTGTGTCTTACTGAGGATTATTTTATGTCTGAATCTTCTTCTTGAGAAAGCAGTAGTTTTTGGTAAAAGAAAAACGATAGATTGACGAATTTGCTAATACGATAATTCGAGGAAATCCGCCTATGTGAAATCCGACTCCCGTTTGTGTTCTGCCAATTCTGCCATAGCTGAACCTTGTACGAATTTCATGGTTCTGGTTTAAAAATAGAGAATAAGAGTAAAGTAGTGATTAGAGGTTAGAAAAACGTTAAAGGTTAAGAAATTGAGGCTATATGTTAGAAAATAGAGGTTAAAGACTAGAAAATAGAGGCTTGAGGCTAGAAAATAGAGTTCTTAAAAAGCTTTGACTATTTCTCATTGAAATAACTTGTCACTTTGTCGTAAATTCTCTTTGTCTCCTTTGAAATCTCCTTTTTAATAACTTGAAGTAAACAGCCTCCAGCTGATAACTGATGCAGAATAAATTTATTGACATAGCATATTTCGTTGCATTTATCTCTTACACCAAGCACTGATAAAACGAATTTGTTCTTAAAGTACTGTATATTCTTATACTTATTTATGGTTGAGGGAAGGCTAATCCGAATATCATATGTAAAATCCGGGCGTTAGCCGGAGCGAGCCGCGTTGGTTGCTTAGACGGAGCTGAGGATTCTATAGTATCGTTCACCTTGTTCGTGAGTGTCGGACGATACGGGTGCTCGCAGGAACGTGGGAATACTGTATCAGATGATTGATCCTCTCTTCGAAAAGACCTCCGACGTCCTGAGAGAGCTTTCCAAACTCATCGGGAATGTTGAAGAAAGACATGATCTGAACCGACTTCGCTCCTTGGAACGGCAATTGTCCGGACAGCTATCCGGCGTACTGAAGTCAGACCAAAGCACAGCATCTGCGTATCAAGAGGCATATGATAGAGCTATCTCCTCTGCCGAAAGCGCGAAAGATGTCCTGGCAAGATCACCCGAAATCCCAATGCCGAACAGAACCAAGCAGGCGGAAGATGCCGTTAGGGGTCTAATCGAATCTCTCTCTCGTTTTCTGGTGAATTCCTAGGATCATAGTCTTCACTTTCCCACAAGGCCATGGTATCTGAACCATCAAATGAAGATGTTAGGCGGGCAATTGACGAACACGACCTGTGGGTAGAGTCCAAGAAAGAAAAGGGCTCTCGTGCTAAATTGCACTCCGCTGACCTTGCAAACGTAGACCTTGATGGCAAGAACCTCACTGGCGCGGAGTTATCTTACGCGAAGTTTAGAGGTTTAACCCTGCGAAATGTCAAACTTGATGATGCGTTGCTAGTCGGTGCAGACTTTAGTGAGTGCACACTGATCAATGTGAGCTTCTGCAATTCCAACCTAATTAATGCCAATCTATCGAAAGCTCGCCTCAACAGCGGAAACCTGGCCGGCGCTCTTCTAAACAATGCGGTATTGTTTGAAGCCCAACTCAACGCCTGTATCCTGAGTGGTGCGATCCTGATCGAGGTGGACAGTTTTTTTTTATAAACATGGCATAATAAATATCCTATTCATTTTTTGACTTGATATCCTTTGTCCATGAGAACAGGGGTTCGAGTCCTGGTGTCGCTGGTTATTTGGTTTGGAACGAGGGTCATTGGCGGGACTCTGTAATGTCAGCAAGAGTTGACCTAGCTCTAAATGGGTACCTGGTGAAATAAGGGAAGGCAAACAGGCGTACCAATGCCAGCCATACTTTCCTTGCGCACAAGATGGCTGGCCCACAGCCCCCATTGCGCATCCTGGATGAAGAACCATGCCGCATCCTTTAATTTTACCTTATTTATATATTTTTTCACTAAATAATTGGAGTATTAGAATCACTACCTATATTGCATTCTCCTTGCCATATTTCCCTGTTGTTTGTGAGCATAGATTTAATTAATTTGGCGAATGAACTACTCCCATTCCAGTGCATTTTACCAATAATACACGGGGTCGTTTCCGCGGGGGCAGGGAGGTACCTGGTTTAAACCCTCCTGCCTTGAATTTTTGTCCGGCTCGTATATGAACAACAAAAATACATATAAACAACTTTCTCTTTCCTTTGTAAGGTTTTATAACCCCACCCCCCTTCCCGAACAAAAATTCAGGATATGGCCTTGTGCATCCTATACGTCTTTTTCAGCAAATAATTAGAAAAATCAAAAATTTGCAGTGCATTCCCTCTGCCATATTCCCTTGTGGATGTGTCACGGGGTTAATTAATTTGGCAACAGACCGCTCGTATTTTTTCCTGTTGTTTTCTTCTTTGAGTTAATTGATTCGGCAAATGAGCCACTCATGTTGCAATATATTTTACCACATCTGCACCAAAATCATAGTAACCTAAAATTTGTTTTATAAATTAACACAAAAGCACATTTATATGGATATGTTCTCTAGGAATTGTCGGGCGGAAATTTTTAGTGGGGCTGGAATTCTCTTGATGATTTTGCCATGGAGCCGGGGGGGGGGCTATCCCTTGGCAGAATTTCTCCATGAGAGATTTATCACCAGAAGAAATCTCCATTTGGAATTTTCAGCGGGAGAAACTTTCCATTGGAGGGAGGGGAGGATTTCCGGGAAAAGTGTTCCACATAGGGGATTGCTCGCACACTTGAAAAAACGATCAAAAATAAAATAAATAACCGTTGTTTTTTTGAAATAAAGTATGACAAGAAGAATTTTTCAGGCGGAATCGTCAAGAGTAAATTTTCTTGGGGGAATTTGCAGTGAGGAATGAATCGTCTGGGAGTAATTTCCCAGGGGAAGTGAGGATTTTGCGAGGGAGGAACTTTTTCAGGAGGAATTTTGTGGGGAAGGGGGATGTTCCTTGGAGAGGGAAGTGGATTTCCCGGTATTAATCAAAAAGTGATCAGAAATTGAATAAAAACAAGTTTGTTCAACTGAAAGTAAGGAACAAAGTTAAAACTTAAATGGAACAGAAATTATTCTATATATGAAAGAAGCAGCACCCTCCTCAATACTTCGCTCTTTGCGCTAAAGTTAGACTTTTTGTCCGAAGTCTTTAAGAACGGCTCCTACAACACTAGGACCGTTTAATTAGAAGCAGAAGCTCTTTAAAAGCAATAAAGAAACTTTAGCGTAAAGAACGGGGTATTGAGGAGGGGGCAGTCCCTTTCAAATACGGGATAATTTATCTTGTTTTAAGTTTTAACGGCTTTCATTACTTTCAGATGTAAAACTTGTTTTTTTTATTTAATTGAATGCTAAAATATATAAAAATTAAGGAAGTGGTTATGCTTTTTGCTTTACCGTCACGGCCTTGATGGCGGACGATAATTTTCCTCAGCTTCCCTCCTTCATCCGTGAGGCAAAGGCTGTCCTCATTGTCCCGGAACTGCTCAAGGGTGGGATTATCCTTGGCGGCGAAGGCGGATCGGGTGTGTTGGTTGTGCGTGGCCCGGACGGCGTTTGGGGGTATCCCGTTTTCTACAACATGGGCGGCGGTTCGATCGGCGCTCAGATCGGCGGTCAGATTTCGCAGCTTGTCGTCACCATCATGCGCGACGAAGGCTTGCAGGCTCTGTTGCGCACCAAGGCGACAGCCGGTGTGGATTTCAGCGTTGCTGCTGCTAAAGCCGGCGTCGGTTATGACGCCCGAACCGGTGCAGCGATCGATGCCGATATGTATGCATTCTCACGTAACCAGGGATTGTTCCTGGGCGGTGCGCTGGAAGGCAACGTGTTCGTTCCGCGCAAGGATTGGAACGATCTGTTCTATGAGGTCGGCGCGACCACCTTGGATATCATCGACGGGCGTTATCCGCGGACCCAGGCAGACAGACTGCGCGCCGTCCTTCCCTAACGCCGAATCGGCGGGTCAAGACATATATTTTTTGACAACCGGGCGATTCTGTTCGCCCGGCTATTGACATATTTGGCCACACAAGTGCCTTCTTTCGGAGCGCCTGACGAATTTTTTTTGGGGCCGGTTAGTAGAGAATAAAGCCAAAACTGTTACCGTCTCGAACATGCCTTCAATTCGCCTAAGTTCATCGTGGATGGCACGACCAATGATGGTTGGCGTGTTGGCGGCGGCATTCTTGTTGGCGGCTTGTCAGTCGGCCAGCCCCCCAGGCGATCAATCCAATGTAAAAAGCGCCGCGGCACTGGCAGCTAGGCCACCTGCGGAGCCCGTAACGAACAATACATTTTCCCCTCATCGTTCTTTACTTAGGCAACGCTATTGCGCATGATTACAACACAGCAAATAATACTCCAGTAACAAAGACCTTTTTTAATCCATGAATTTAAATAATGGATTGTTTTCAATTTGCTACAATACCTTCTTATTCATTAACAGACCAAGAAAAGAAAGAAGCGAATATTTGCAGCACATATACTAATCTGAATAATTAACGACTCAGTGAAAGTGAAAATATTACATAGCCAAGCAGTCGATCAAAAACTGATTACTAATACTCTCATGAATATAACCTTAACCCACAAGCATTTCATAACAAGAAAAACTACAAAGCATTTTCATAAATAATGAAGAATGGTAGGCTCAGCAGGTAATTTCTATAAATAATTATGAGTTATTATCAATTATTCCCGTATTTGTTATTATTTTAGTTCTAAGACAACAGATAACAATTATATGCAATTTGTATCAGCATAAGCACACAACGAAGCAGTTAATACCAGACTTATTTATTTTTAATTCAGGAATGACCTAGTAATATCGTACTACAATCAGTAAATGATTAAATGACGTTGCCATCTCATTTGTCGCATGAGACTGTAAATGAATTGAGTTTTCCAAAAGTTGAAACATAAAAACAAACCTGAATCTAGGCCTTATGATCGAACCTCTACCATACCGAACCTCTTTCGTACATGGACAATAGCAGAGACGCAATGCGACGCACAATCGAGGTGCGTACAGCAGTTCCGTCAAAACGATTTTTAAATCAACTGTAGAATGAGTTTTTGTGAGAAAAATGCGGACGAATCTGGTTTTAAGGCCGTGATTAAGTGAACTTGAAAACATCGAGCTTCAAAATTGAAGTTAGGTTAGCCTTCTGTCTTTTAATTCAGCACTAGTAAAAACTATGACGCCGGAAATTTACGAGCGTCTCAAATTAGCAGTCGAAACGGGAAAGTGGCCCGATGGTTCTGCTCTGAGTGACGAACAACGAGCAAGCTCTTTGCAAGCAGTGATGATGTATCAGTCTCTGAATATGGCATCGGATCAACATATGACTCTAAATTCTGATGGTGAGATAATCCATAAATCTCGTCAGGATTTTAAACAAGAATTAGCTCAACAAGATTCAATCGCGACTTTTAAACACAATGATTTTTAGCAATCTTTTCAAACCAAAATACAAGAATAAAGATCCTTTGGTACGGATTCAGGCTATCGAGTCTTTGTCCCCAGAGGAACAACAAGATAAAACAGTCCTGCACGAATTGGCGTTTAATGACGAAGATAGTCGAGTGACGGTGGCTGCACTTAACAAATTGAACAATTTTGATCTGTGGTGGAAGGCGTCCGACACGGCAAAAGACCAGCGAGTTGCTAAACACGCAAGGCAAAAAGTAGAATCGGCACTGCTAAAACAAAATGATATTAAATTAAGCGATTCACAAAAACGGTCATTTATTGTTGAGTGTCGCAGCAATGATTTGTTAGACACATTGTTGCAGAAAAAAGCCATAGACGAAGCTGACACTGAGTTGATGCTTTCCGTATTGACCAAGCTTAACAAGCCACAGCAAAAACTTAGATACATTCTCAATAGTAGCAATGAAACCTTGCAAACCACCTTGTTTGATGAGATCAGAGCGGAATCAGAATTAAATAAGGTAATCAAAAAGTCATCGAATGAGTCCCTGGTGGAAAAAGCCAAAGCAAGGCTTGAGGCGATAGAAGAAGAAAAGCAAAAACCTATTTCCCTGACCAAGGACGTAAAGCTAGTCTTGGCTGTAAGAACCAATTTTCTCTTCCAATTGGCATCCCTGGTAATTTTTAACTAATTTCTGCCGCAATGATGCCAAAAATTGTTAGGATTTCCTGGACATTCTTTGTCAAACAATGCCCAATGGATAAGTTAATAATTTTAACTTTATCTTTTTCGAATAATATCAAATTTGAAATACGGTTGCTAGTTAAATGTGAGAAATATGTCATATTATAATGTTTCACAATCCGTGGTAATACTTTGACTTATCCTGTAGCTTTGCCTAGGCAGCGCTATTGCGCTGCTACTGACTATTGTCTCAGCTTCATTTGGCCCGCTTATATAAATGCTATTTATCAATATACTTCGGCAAACCCACAAACAGATCAATTTGATAAAAAATCATAAATAATATTTCAATTAAATCACGTATAAAAATTGAATTTTACAGAGTCAAAATCCATTCAAAATTACGAGCAAATAAACTGCACAATACCCGAGGCTATTAGACTGGAGCTTGGTTCAATTATGAAATTGAACATCCTGTGCTGGGCGTGGGAGTTGGGGAAGTGGAAGGGGAATATGTACAGCAGCATTAGTGGTAAATCAGGCTGAAAAAAAACCAAGCGTATGCGACATTTACCTTTGCCCGTCCAAAAGCTTGTTTACTCTATACTACTGTCGCCTGCAGCAGCTCATTGCTGACAATTTTAGTATAAGTCAAGCACCAGCACTTGTATTTATGACTGTTTAATGTGTGTTTATTGTTTATAATCCATTGCGTAATATTTTTAAATTCACCAAGTAGCGTGTTTATTAAATAGTTAAAAAAAAATACTGTAGCTACGCTCCTGAATATTTCTTGAGTCTTTGCCATAGGCAGGTGCTTATAAATACTAAGGTTTTGATTCCGTGACAGTTTTCGTCGATGGGGTAAGTACAGGCGAAGGTGGTGGTCTCGGTTGGGCCATAGCCATTGCGAAGCTGTGTTTGTGGCAGGCCCTCGAAGGCACGTTGCATGTGGGGAACTGAGAGTGCTTCGCCACCAGCAATCAGGTGCCTTACCCCGGCCAGATCTTGGAGGTGATGATCAATCATCAAATTGGCGATGGTGGCCGTCAGCCATAAACTGTTGCTGTTGTGCTGGCGGATCACATTGGCAATCCGGGCCAAACTGGGATCCTGGGGTGTCATGATGACCACACGGCCACCATTGAGCAAAGGCCCCCAAATCTCAAGAGTTGAGGCATCAAACGCGAGCGGTGCCATGAATAGCTGAATTGTGTCCTGGCCTAAAGGCAAATCGTTGGGTCCCGTAACCAAACGCTGAACGGCTTGGTGGGGAATGCAGACCCCTTTCGGCACGCCTGTCGAACCGGATGTATAACTCACGTAGGCGGTGTGCAGACTGGAAACGGGCAGCAGGGGACGCGTCTCTGGCAAAGAGGATAAGCTGACCTTGTCCAAATCAATATGGTGCGAAACGTCCTCAGGCCAGTCTTGGGTCCATGCAGCGTGGGTCACAAGGAACCGTACATCCGCGTTGGCAAGAATGGCGCGAATCCTTGCCTGAGGAGCCTTGGGATCAAGGCCCAGGTAACAACCGCCAGCTTTTAAAATGGCCAACACTGCTACCAGCATTTCCGGAGAACGCACCAGACCCAATGCCACCGCCTGATTTGGCTTCAACCCTTGGGCAATGAGTAGATGGGCCAACTGGTTCGCTTGCTGGTCGAGTTGGGCATAGCTGCACTGTTGATCATCCCAAATCATGGCGGGTTGATGGGGGTGACGATCGACTAAGGTTTCAAGGTTGGCCTGTGGTTGGGGAGAGGGTGCTTCGGTATCGATGACTGGGTAGCCGCGCAAGGGGGTGCCGATAAACCCCGTTTTCCCTGACAAACCCGAGAGCGGCGCCATCAATTGTTTGATCCGATGCTTGGTTCTTGCGAGATTATGAGCAATCTGTTGGCCAGGCAGTTCATCAAGCCCTTGAATAATGTCCCTTAATTGGGAGAGTGCGCCTTTCTGAATGGCTGAAAGCTCGCTACCGATTTCAGCGTTACCCGCCCAGTTTTTGAGTGCATCTCCCAATTGCGCCCATTCAGTTAATTGAATGATGTTCGCGGCACTTTTTAACTGATGTGCAGCGCGGATCAGGTTGCTCAGGTCTTGTTCACTCAGCTTTGGTGCAGTAGGCGAGAGAAGCTGCTTGAACAAGGGGATCAATTGGATCGCTTCGTCTCGGAAAAGCGTGGCTAGGGTTGGGTCTGGGGGAGGAGGGTTGGGAGAAATGCTCATGGTGAGGCTCGATCTGCTTTTTGCGAAGATTTTCCCTATTCTAGCAGCAGAGGCCTACCTGTTCGGTACAGCTTGAGTAATTTTCATCTCAATATAACCCTTGTTTCTCCCACGGAAGGGTATGTCGTTTTTTTCTTACCTTCTTCTCGTCAGTCGTGGGTGCTTGGTTACGGATCGCATGTTTTCGCCCGGCAGAAACTGGCGGTCAGAAACTGTAACGGTATTTGGGTGTTTCCAGAAAGACCAAAGCCAGTGGATGAGCTTGGGTTTTCATCGGGCGCAGCAATAGTCTAAAACAGGCTTGGAACCGGCTCAGCCGGGGATCGGCTACGCTTTGTTCCTTGTTGCGCCGATTGGTCAAGCACTCTAACACTTGGGTAAAAGTGGCTGTGATTTCCAGTCCCTCGGTGGCGGTGTTGCCAGAGGCGCGTTGGCCGTGGGCGCTGCTGAACTGGAGCCACCGCCGCCCCCGCCACAGGCAGCAAGCGTGGCGAGGCAGCACAGCGTCAACAATCGAACGAGATAGGTTCGGGCTTGTGATCTAACGAACTTCCACATGCAGAAAATCCTTTTCCTGGTTAACCATGCGTTGGGCAATTTGAATGTTGGCGACAGATTGAACGGCAATGCCTTCACCGTCCTGCGCTCGTACGGCGGTGATCCGATAGCTGCCGTACGGGGTGGCGAGACTCAGATGCAGGCGGTCGCCGCGGCGTGTGAGGGTGCTGGGCAGACCTGCAAAAGACAGGGTAAACAGATCAGCGCCGTAGCTTTGCGTGTGTTTGTCGACCTCCAGGGTCACCAGCCCCTGGCCGGGTACGTGGAGAGTCGTGTGGCCGGAACTGACCAGAGCATGTATCAGGGCGTTGTAAGAGGCGTGCTCAAATTCGATGCCGGATGGGGCGAGATCCAGTTCGGTGTCAGCCATGCGTGGGTGAACCGACTCGACGGCGACACTATTTTGACGGGTAGGGGCCTCAGCGAGGGAGGTCTGTCGGTCTGTATGAGCGTCGGGCGCCCGATTGTGTTCAACCCATGTTGGACCATGACAGACTGCGGGGGTGGTGCCGATGAGGAGCACCAGAATGCTCAGCCCTCTCAGTCTCATGCCCTAAGTGTAGAAGCCAGGTGGGAGAGCGCTAGAAGATTTGGTATAGTTTCGACCGATCAGCTGATGGCAAACCGAAGGCCGCGAAGAGCAATTGTTTGCAAACAATCGTCAGTGTTTGCGGTACCTACTTTGGGGGTAGCGGGATTTGAAGCGGCACGAACAGGATCTTGTTCTGAAATGGTTGGCTGTTGATTTCTATTTCTTTTGATTTTCAATATCCAACATTTCATTAGCGAAAGATTTTTTTTCGTTTTAAGCTTGATTTGCATATTCATTTTAAGCCTTACTCGTTTCTAAAATTTATTTCTTCATTTACGCTAGTACATATTGTATGTTTTTTTTTGCAATGATATTCCTGTCCGTTTTGGGTTTCATTTTTTCTTCAATAGTAATTTCTGGTTCATTTGAGTTTGAATTATTGTTGATCTTTATTTTATCTGAACTTAAATTTAATATGGCCCTTAGTTTTCTTTGAAAAAACATCTAATTCGGAAAGTTTTTTTTATTAATTTATGAAATACCACGCTTTTTATTTTATCTGACATCTGTGCAAAATATGAGAAAATTGAAGGAAAGGTAAACAAATATTTATTTATTTCTTACAAACATGTTTTCATTCAGCAAAATATTCATTTTTAGACTTCAACAAAGTCCAAGTCTTCATTCTATCTGAAACAGGATAACCATTGAAAACTATGAATAATTAAAGAAAATGACCCACCTGTAAATATAGACCTACTAGTAAAACTGGAATGTATCTGATATTCTTCGACTGCAGTTTTGGATTAGGGGCTTCTGTTCATCTAGAAATGTAGTTGATTAAGGTGAGTTTGAAATTTACAGGAACAGATCTAGAGCCTTAATTATTACCCAAGAATGTATTTTAAAGCTCCTTCCTCCACTTATTCTTCCTCTGAAGTATTACTGCTAATCATAATAAAAACTCACAGGAGTATCAAGCCCTTTGAAGCCATCGCAGCTGCACATGCTCCTCCTCCATTCCATTCTATTCCATAATTCCCTTTTTACAATTTCCCAAGCAGTTTCATTTTCCTTTACATCTTTTCATATGACATCTGATAAATTAAACGCTATTTTGAACAGTCTATTTTTAGGTCGCGCTAAGAACCTTTCCTTAAAGCATCTCCTATTTCAGATACATCTTTAGTCTTCACCTATTGGCCGGAAACCTGTTAAAAAGATAGTAAATGAATTTTTAAGTGGTAGTTAGAAGCTTAGATTGGTTAAGGGGTAGTTGGCGAGGCTGTTATGAGGGTAAATAAGAAAATAGCAAAAATATTTTTTTTAAATGAACCATTAAACAGCTCTCTATGATGTTCAAGCGCCCCACTGACTGCGGAGAAGGAAAAAAAAGATGCTTCCCACACAAAAATCGAAAAAAGATTTTCCTTGTTGTTCAAACCAAAGGATTTTCCTTATGTTTCAAGGAAAGGGGCTTTAAGTTTCCTGTAAAGGTTTCAGCCCATTCGATTCAAACGGTGTACTTTTTGTTTTGATCCTAAACCATATTTAGGGGGGCTGTCGGTTGTTGTTTTTTTCGTTACAATGGGCCGTATTCGTCCTCTACTATCATGCAGCAACTGCTGCAACCATGATGGAAGGGGGTTCCTTTTTTTGCAGTTATAGCATGTAAAATGTAGATAAAACTTACAAGACAGAAGCATAATGTAGACAGCAAGCCTGTAGTACTTGTATTTCTTTTCCGGGTCTTCACTTTTTAATCCAAGGCCAGTTAAGAGAGTAGCAAACGCATCGGTGAATAATGTAATAATACACAGGGCTGCTGTGGCTCTAATATATCCTAAAAAGAGTAAAAACCAGGTTTAAACAATGCTTAATGAACAAGCTTAATTCTCAAATTTGCAACAGCAAACGGTACTGTTTCTTATTATGATAGTTTAACAGGCAGAAAATTTCGGTGCTCAATGCTGCAAGCAATTGACGATAGTCGGGCGCGCGCGGCAGATCCTCCACCGAGGGGACGCAAGGCAGGCCCCCCACGGCTTCGCGGCGCCCATTGACCGCCCAGATCTCGCCGGCGTAGCCGGTCGCCCGGCATTGCCGAATCACCACCGCCGCATCGGCGCCGCCCACCACGGCGATGTGACGCGGCGACAGCAGGCGCTTGAGATTGGTCAGCTTAGCGTCGGATGAATTGACTGAGTTCAACAAAACAAGGCCCCCTCACCCTAACCCTCTTGCCGAGGGGCGAGGGCACAAAAAGCACGTATAATCTCCCTCGCCCCACCGGGGAGAGGGCCGGGGTGAGGGGGCCGCGAAGCGGTCAAAGAACACAGTCCGGCCGCCGTCATGAGTCAGACTCCGGAACCCGCATGCGGCGCCCGGCGTTTTCGGGTCGCGCCATCGGCCGATGCGCGGCCATGACCGCCGCCAAGGCCCGATTGACCTGGGGATCCATCGCCACGACACGTGGCCCGGGCGACGCCACATGGAGCAGCATCTGCTCGGTAGTCGCCAGCAGGTCGCCATTGCCGGCGTGATACATGGCATGAAACAGGTGCACGCGCTTTTCATCGAGACCGAGCAGCTGGGTGGTGAAGCGCAAGGGCTCGCCGCCGCCCACTTCCCGGAGGTAGTTGATGTGCGATTCCGCGGTGTAGAGGGAGCGGCCGGCGGCGCGGTAGGCCTCGTCGATCCCCACGTAGCGGAACAGGGCATCCGAGGCATCGCCGAAGGCCAGCAGATAGTAGGCCTCGCTCATGTGACCGTTGTAATCCAGCCACTCGGGCTTTACCTCGGCCTGGTAAAGCGCCAGGGGCGCCTCGATTGCCTCCCCCGCGCGCCAGCGCCGGAACGGCCGCCGGGCATAGCTGCGGGCCTCGCCTAAAGTAGAAACAAGTGCGTAAAGTACTTTTAAGAGTTTCAATAAGAAATGTAGAAACTACATTTTTCTGTATCGAGGAAGTCTCAAAATAACAAAACGGGAAAAACACACATGTTTCAATGACTTATCTAATAGTAATGATTATTGTGCTAAAAGCTATGAAATAGTAAACGGTAGAACTCAAAATTAGTCTCATGTTTAAGCCAGAATCATAAAGAGATTTCGATTCAAGGGCAAAAGTGATTCGACTTATTACTTAAAGAACAAATAATTATTGTCGAAGCCCTAGACTGACAAACTATAAAAACAAAACAGGTCTTCACCATAAGCAAAACAGGCTAAGTCTTAGCTGCAAGCCAACTTGATGCAAAAACGTCCTGACCCAGCACAAAAATTGACCTTACCTAGACTCAGCACAAAACTGAGCTAGGTTTTGCACCTCTACAAAAATACGAGAAAAACAAGTCCTAGCCACCTCGAAGTGAAAACAAGCTCAGTCATGATTCAGTAGAAACACGAGTGAAATTTGTGTTCAGAAATGTATAGAAATTATAGTAAATTCTTCGTAAGACCAGCTAAGACTAGCTAAGCCCAGACTCGATGTGAAAAAGAGTAAACCTGGCAATACGAGCTAATTCCTGGTTCAGCACAAACGCGAGTCAAGTTGGGATTCGGCAGTAAAAGAGATTAGCAGTGACTATCGGGAAAAGAGCTAAAATTTGGCTGTATGAAAAATGAGCCAAGTCCTGACTTGATGCAAAATATGTCGATTCCTAACTCTAGAAAACTAGCTAAGTATTGACCCATCTCAAAATGGATCTAAAATTTGACTCGTTGTAAAAACCAAACAAGTCGTGACTCAATAAAAACACAAGCTAGGTTTTGACCAGCAATCTCCTCAAGGAAGAGCCGTAGTTACGGCAATAAACAAGGCTCTAGACACAATCTACACATCAGATGTTTTTTACCAAGCTCATTTTGACTATATCGATGAGAATTCGAAGGCAATTTTTGAGCCTATCTTTAGTAAGTTGTTTTTGAGCCAGCAATAAGCTTTATGAATAGAAAATCAGTAAAAGTCCTTTTTTACTGATTAATGCTTCAACGTTTACTTCTTGCGAAGATATACATTTCCGCCGTAGGTGTTTAGTGCGATTTGTTGACCACCGCCGTTCAGTTTGCCCTCTAGTTGCGCACCAATCTTGATTTTCTTTTTGTTGCCGCGTTTGTCCTCATTGAGTCTATCAACAGGTTCAAAAGCGACATCTAATCCTGACAGCACTTCACCTTGGTAATTTTGTATTTGTATTGTGGCAACGGCACTGCTCTCAAAAGTTAAATCAATATCTCCGTTGTGGGATGTAAAAGAAGACGGTGATTGGTCGTTGTACGCGCTAAAATCAACAACAATGTCGCTGTTATGAGTTTCAGCTACAACCGGTCCAGAAATATTAGTGGCATTGATTTCACCTCGCCAAGTTTCTACTTCTACACTACCAAGGATATTTGAAATCTCTACTTTTTCCCCATCGTAGATCTCCAGTTCCATAGATGCAGTTTTGGGGACTTTAACCAGCAAATCTAGGGTGTGGTTACTTGGGCCACTGTCGATTTCCACGACATTATTATGTTCTTCAATCTCCAAATTAAAGGCGATATTCTTTACCGGTTTTAAGCCTTCGGTGGAGCGCATCGGTTTCTTCGCTTTATCACCTTGGTTGTGTTGCCGGTTATTGTGGCCCCACCTTTTTTGGTTCTTCTTTTGGGCATCGGTCAGTGGCAATGAGAGAAGGATTTTTTTTTTCAACGAAAATGCCCCAGAAAAAGTATTTTTCAAAATCTAGAAAGGGGTAAAAAAATCTAGCAGTGCCAGTACCTTGAGTACCCCAATTGACACCCCAGATAAAATATAAGCTATTTTCTGTACAACTGACATGTGCATGTCAGTCGTTGCTTATACACAGAGGCAGCATTTCAAAACTGTAATTCTAAAGCCAAAGAGCTAACGAAATATATCAGAAATAGGAATTCACTGATTTTCCACCCTTATTCCTCTTCTTCTTTTGTTATTAAGTGATCAAGGAGAAGTTCTTTTGTTGTCAAAATCGATTTGTTTTCTGTGCTTCCTTTACATTTTATCTGCCGAAATTCAAAAGCAGCTTTTACATGCTTTCGTGTAGCTTCTTGCATTGAAATTTCACCTTTTGACTCCTCAACTTCATCTGGGAGCCTTTTTGGCTTCTTAAACACAATTTTCTCAAATTTAACTTCTGAATCTTCTGTTGCAGTTTTTCTTTTCCTCTTGTTCACTTCATCTAGAAACGAGTATGCTGCAAACTTGTTCGATTTTTCTGAGATGTCTACATTTTCAAGTGAATATAGTTTCCATTTTTGTGGATCCCTCTTTACAAAACGTTTCTTCTTGGTAGGGACTGAGCTAGGTATTTTAAAGTCTCGTTCTTCAAAAAATTTCTTTTTTGGAATTTTTCCATGTCCAATCAGGTCTTCATCTATTATATAAGAGCTTTTCTGCATAGGAAGCTCTCCAGAGTGTAAGCTAATATTGGGCAATCTTCCAAAAACCTGATTTTCTCGTTCTCTAAATTCTTCAGTAGATTTTATGCTAAAATCAGTGTCTTTGTTCTGTTCTGTTTCCATCTTCTATACAAACAATAATGTTTAAAAGTTTCTTCTAAGGTTTTACTTTTAAAGTTTTATATTTAAAGTTTTACTTTTGAAAGTTTTTAGTTTTGAAGTAATAGTTTTAAAAAGTTTTTGGTTTTAAGGTTCTTCATTTAAAGTCTTAGCTTTAATGTTCTACTTTTCTAGTTCTTAAGTATTATTTTTAAACTTTTATTTTGAAGTTTTAAAGTTTCGTTATACAATTTCAGTTTTAAATTTTTAATTTTAAAGGTTTTAGTTTTAAAAGCATTAGTTTTAAGGTTTTAGTCACAACATTTTTGGATTCAAAGTATCACTTTTAAAGTTTAGGTCTTAAGCTATTTTATTTTACAAGTTTTAGCTCTGGAAGTTTTTCCAAAGCTTCAGATTAAAAGTTCATTTTTAAAAGTGTTTTCAATTTTAAAGCTTAGGCCTTTTTTTATTCAAAATTTTGAATTTACATTTTTTTAAGGTTTTCGGTTTTCAGGTTTTTTTCTGGCTTTAAAATTCCTGTTATAAACTTTTATTTTAAAGTTTTGGTTTTTCAGTTTTAGTTTTAAGGTTTTACGAAAAGGTTTTTTGCATTAAATTTTCAGTTTTAAAGTTTTGAATTTAAAGCTTCAGTTTAAAGTTAGTCTTAGAAGTTTTAGTTTAAATTATCAGTTGTAAAGTTTTGAAGTTTTTATTTTAAACTTTCCATTTTCAAGTTTAGTTTTAAAATTTAAGTCTTAAAATTTAGGTTTCATTTCCTCTTAATTTAAGTGGTAGTTTTAAAAGTTTCTTTTGTTTGTAAAGTTTTACGCTCATTCATGATTGCAAGCGAGAAGGTCGCGGAACTTTGGAATTAGCAAGAGCCTTTAGTTTGGAGCAACGAAAACTGTAAGCAACATGATCTCCACTACAATTTGCAAGTATATCAGTTTCATCAAGATCAGTTATACCCATCGAAAGTTACGAGCCTGAGAAAATTTGCCTCATCTTAGAAAATAAAAGGGTGCACTGCCGCATGGCGTTTCGAGCGCAAAGCAGACAATCCATTGGAGTTGGCCGAACAGCGGCTTTCGGCCGTTCAACACAGTTGGTCGTCAGGGCGGGAAACACACTTTCGCTGCATCACGGTCGAATGTCTGCTTGCCCCGGAATTGTATCGCCGGGCTGCGCGGAGCGGTGATCTTTTTCCGCAGGAGGTAATTCACCGCAAACCTGAACGAGATACCGCCGGCATGCCCTGTGGCTGTCTGAGCGGGTCTTATCGCGAAAGCCAACCGCCATCGACTGCCAGAATGGAACCGTGCATGAATCCGGCAAGATCACTGGCCAGAAATGCAACCGGCCCGGCGATTTCCTCCGGGCGCCCACAGCGTCCAACCGGAATGCGGGCCATGAGGGAGGAAACCCGCTTGGCGTCAGCTTGCAGGTCCGCTGTATTGTCGGTTGCCACATATCCCGGCGCAACCGCGTTCACGTTGACGCCGTGTTCGGCCCATTCGTTGGCGAGCGCGCGGGTCAGCTGCGCGATGGCCCCCTTGCTCGCGGCGTAGCCGGGCACAAAGACGCCTCCTTGGAAGGACAGAACAGAAGCGACAAAGATGATCTTGCCGCTGCGGCGCGCGACCATGGCGCTCCCGATTTCGCGGGTCAGCAGGAAGGCCGCATCAAGGTTGACGTCCATCACCGCGTCCCAGTCTTCCATACTGTGTTCGGCCGCAGGGCCGCGGCGGATGATGCCCGCGTTGTTGATAAGAATGTCAACCTGGCTGCCTTCGCCGTCGAGCTTTTCGGCTAAGGCGATGACCTGCGCCTAAGTAAATGCGATGGAGAGAACACTTAAGAATACTGAGTATTAAGACGTCAAGGACAACAGGTTGTGTAAATAATAGAAATACAGATACTTTGCATGACTCGTGAACTGATTTATTGCTAGGTTAATGTTAAGAGGCACCAACTACCACTCCATTAATCAAACTTGAACAAGATCTTTTTCAATAGCAGGGAAAATGTCCTTTGAGTTTACCATTTGAGATGAATTCCATTGTTTCATTTGTTTGGATGATATCAGAGACAAAGTGTGGCAATTAAACATTATCCTTGCCAGGAAATCATAAGTAAGCTAACAGTAACATAGCATCTGCGTCAATATACTTGAAATTTAACTTTGGTTAAGTGGCATTGTAAGATAACGTCATGTACTTCACAAATGATGATTACCATAATGAGTCATTTCTTAAGTGCTCACTAGACAGATGCAACAGGATCTTGTTCTTTAGACCTCAAACTACTTTCAAGGGCCGAGGTGTGGCTATTGATAAACAAGGAACAGGAGTGATATTAAAATATGACGTTGGTACAGACAAATATTGTCTTTTGTCCAGCATCCCCCACAACAAGCCCTCTTTCAACTTCACACACCAGGTTGTTCCTAAGATATTGATGATGCGTACTTTTGACAACCTGCGTACAGACAGCATGCTGTGATTCACTTCAGCTTCCCTCCTCAATATTCCCTGAAAATTGTGCCTTCTTACTTTTAGCCATAGTTGTAATAGTAGTCACAGTAGTAGTAGTCGGGTAGTATTAGTAGCATTAGCAGCAGTAGTAGTAGTCGCAGTAGCAGTAGGAGGGTCTTTTGAGTTAACAGGTAACGTCTGTATTCAAAAACATTTTCCATTCGATGTCCAATCAAAGAGACAAACAGTATTTTAAAATTTTGATCAGGGGACTTTGGAAAAAAATTAGTTTGGGAGGGGGCCTAGGTGCCCTCCAATTTTTTGGGTCACTTAAAAAGGGCACTAGAAATACTACCGCAAATAAATCAAACCCAAAACAAACAGCAATCACAATAAATAGCCGAGTCAAACTCAAAACTAGCGGAAACTAACATGGTTAGGGCTCACAACCCCTATGCCTTCTCAAGGCCAGAACATAATCTGCATTCTAATGAAAAAATACAAAAGAATATGTGTTGTTAGATTAATATACAGATGCTCATATTTATTGTTTAAAATTATAATAATTTTCTATTTATTTAAGTTATCAAAGTAAAAACATTTAATTTTTTCAGTAAAGTGCAAATTATATTCTGGCCTTGAGTAGGCGTAGGGGCTGTGAGTCTTAATCATTTTATTTTCTGCTTGTTTTGAGTTTGACTCGGTTATTTATTGTAATTTCTGTTCGTTCTGGGTTTAATTTATTTATTGATGCTGATTTGTGGTGATTTTACGCTTGGTAGATTATTTGATTCTGTTTGTGCTAATTTTTGGTTTAATGGAGCTCTTTACTTTTCCTTAAAAACTTATTTTGTGGAAATTTTTTTTTTAGTAAATTGTCAGTAATGAACGGAAATATATTGGGAGAAAAATATTTCCTTTAGATCTTTTTTTTAAAGAAATGATGAGAATGATGCCTATCAGAATTTGTGAAGGGCGGGACAAATTTTATCCATGAAAATTTAAAAAAGATCATTTTCAAAATTTTTGCTGGTGTCCCAGTAATTACACTGTACTTAAGGGTTATTTTTCTATGTTTTAGATGGGAATCTGAAAAAATCATACAAACATTTTCTTCCGAGTGTCAGTGTGTTCGGGGTATCAATGAAAAGCGTATGGGTGAGTTGTCGAAGCCGGCGTTGCCCACACCCTGCGTGCCAAAATCGGTCACCGTGAAGCGCACCGCGCGGGTCGGCAAGCTGCCAGGAAACAACTCATCGGCGGCAACTTGTTCGATCGAAAAAGTGGCTGTCGCGTCGGTCACAGCAAAGCCACGCCAAAAGGTCGGGATTTCTCCCGTGGCGTTAACCACCAGGGTGCCAGTCGAGCCCAAGAAAGCGGGATTTGGCACTTGGTTCGTGATCGACTCTTCAGAAAGTCCCGCCATTGCGGGGCTACTCAGCAGGCAGAACAATCCCGCCAAGCTGAAGCGTTGAACAAAAGACATGATTCCTCCTCGCCCTTAGAGGGTCGGTGCGTTCTGCGCCTATAGAAAGAAGCGCGAAAAGACGCGAGAGGGGATCAGCCTCCTCTATGGCGATCCAGGAAATACAGGCCGGCGTAGACTTTTGGGTCGACCTTGATGCCTTGGCTTTGGCAGTTTTCCAGCCAGGCGTCACAGCTGTCGCGGGCGATGCGGTGCACCGTAATGTCCTCGCCCGCTACGCCGCCACCCTCGGACACGCGAGTGAGTTGTTTGCCCAGGAAAAAGTAGATCATTTCGTTGGTGAGGCCGGCCGAGGTTGGCCCGGCGGTGAGCTCAATCAATTCTTTCGCCTGATAACCGCACTCCTCCTCCAATTCCCTTGCTGCCGCCTCAATCACCGCCTCATGCTCCTGGCCTGGGTCGTCTCCGACCAGGCCAGCAGGAAACTCAATGACCCGGGCGTCGACGGCCGGGCGGTATTGTTCCGTGAACACCACGCGCCCCGCATCCTCCATTGCTACGACGGTGACGACGGCGCTACCACGCTCGCGCGTGCAGTACTCCCAGCCCTGGCAAAAAATGCGAGATTCCACATTTTTGTAGATGGGGACTTGAAACTTCTACACTTAGGTTCTCTGATACGCTGAATCTGATGGTGTGATTTTCGTTAAGATCGTATGACTTTTAGGGGGTGTTTCTCCTATTTTCTAAAATGAGGCAAATTTTCTCAGGCTCGTAACTTTTGATGGGTAAGACTAACCTTGATGAACCTTATATATTTAAAATCAGCATTAAAATGCAATTCTTTTGATGTAACTATTGGTGTCAGAATTCCATTTTTTAGAGTTTCGGTTGCTATTGAGCCGGGTCGCTCCTTACTTCACACTCCTTACTACACATTAGTGTCAACTACTAGCAGTCTCAAAACTTTACCGTTACTTGCCGTTCATTACCATTAAAGATTTTATGAAAGAACAATATTTAGAAAAAAAGAAACACAATGATTAAACAGTTCATGGTAACGAACTGTAAGTAAGGAGTGACTCGGCTGAATAGTAACCGGAAGTCTTAGAAAAAATAGATACATCAAAGGAATTGTCTTTTTTATTCTGATTTGAAATATATACAGTTCATTAAGTTTAATGTTTCCATCAAAAGTTACGAGCCTGGGAAAATTTGTCCGATTTTCCAAAAAGGAGGAAACACCTTGAAACGTAAAGCAATCTTAATGAAAATCACACAATCAGATTCAGCATACCATTGAACCCTGATGTAGAGAGTTTAATCTTCTTTATACAAAAATATGAAATTTTGCATTTTTGCCAAAAGAAAAACCTGGGATGCGTGTTTATTTTTCCAGGGATGCTAGTTTCGAAGGAGTGATCCTAGAAAATCGAAAGACGGCTCATTTGATCAGAAATAATGAGGTCTAGTGCCATCTTTAAGTAACCAAAAAGATCGGGTGACAACTATGATAATTGAGAGTGATTTAGATAAAATAAATCTCTAACGGAACAATCACAACAGATTCTTAATTTTAGCCTATTCTCCTCTTTTGATAAAATCAGGTTATTTTTTGAGAATATATAAGAAATTTAAAAATTTCGAAAATTTGAGTGCAGTAAAAGCTTCACAGACTCAAGCAGTAGTGAATTTATAGAAAATTACAAGAGTGACATGGATACCAAGGGTACAGGGTTTCAATTATACGGCAAATCGAAGACAAGAAAAGCAAAACAACCAATTAGTTTAGTTAAATATACTAACTTTAAAGTCAAAGGCTTTCTTTTTTGATGGTGGTGGTGGCGGGGGTCAAAATAAACTACTTCTTTCGCTCGCATCGTTGTCTCAGTCTTTGTTACCTTCATTCAATCTTGTCAAATAAACGAAGGAAACCAAAAATTTACGTATCATAGGATCTGAAGGAATTCGTATTCGAAATTTCGAAACTGGACATTCCTAGGACAACCTAGTAATATGAACCTAGGGTAACCTAGAACTACCATATCCATGAGCAATAGAAGAAAACGACTTAAGCATGACCAGACCGAGACCATGAAAAAAAAAGCGAAAATAGGGTCTTATAACGTAACTGGGTCTTTCCTCTCAGTCTGTTTTCTTTTTCGGTTATGCTTGGTCCTCATCAAATGTAAAATTATTCATAATAGCAGCGTTATGTTTAAACCAACCTGTGGAAACACCACCCTTTTACCTGCAATTGAGTAGGATCTCTTGAACTTTCATCATAGTTCATAGTTCATCATACCTTCAACATAGTTCAAAGCCCCTAACCTTCTGCTGGATACGGCCAAAAGAATTAGCATTTTTCCCAATTACCGGTACGCTTGTAGGTTATAGAACTCTCCAATTGAAAAGGAAAACTGAAGGTTGAGTCGATCTATACTAATGACATCTCGAATCGGTAATGCATTCCAAACATCAAAAAGTCATTAGTATAGATCGACTCAACCTTCAGTTTTCCTTTTCAATTGGAAAGTTCTATAACCACTATACTGTTAATAGATCGGTGATTTCAGATAATTTCTGTTGACCAATCATGGACCATTTTACACTCTCTAACAGATTATTTTATTAAGACATGGATAATGTTTAAAGTTTATTAATTCCGTTTGATGAGAGACGTGGCGGGCAACAGTAGCCCTTAATTTTTACGATGCTTTTCAGTTTCGATTTGGTTCTGCGGAAAATTTTACAGACAAAATGTTTCGTGATTCGAGATGAATTTACTAAACTTCAACTTTTTTTTTACAATCTTTGTTTTGCTGTAATCCTTTTATCAAAATACATTCAAATACTTTTGCAGTAACCAGTTTTTTGAAATATCAATCAAATCTAAAAACTTTTGAGATTTGGTGTTTCTGTACATTTTAAACAAAAGAACGCTGCTTTAAAATTTTTAAAATGTGACATTTCATCTCTGTTTTAAAAGTATTCTCAAGACAAAGTAACCTTACCAGACAAATTCCTTTAATTGATTATTTACTTCCACATATTTTTTCTGCTTTCAGGTTTTAAATCTATCAAACATTTAAATAGAAACGACTTCGTTTTCCCTTTCAATTTATAATTTTTTCTTCTATGTTTAATTTCCAACAGGATACCCACAGGTGACCGAAAATGGAATGCTTTGATTTAACTTTATTTTGAATTTCTGAGGAATGCTTGAAATGCTTAGAGTTTTTGGCCCTCTTATATCATTTTCTTAAGAAAATAAAAAAAAAACTCTGAACAAAACAAGTTTTTGCTAAAAAATTTAACCGAGGAACTGTCCACTTTAATCACCAGGTGGTGTGGACTGCGCGTTATGGAAGTTTACCAACCGGTGCGCTTCATGGTAGAAGTGTGCCACGCATGGCGGAACAAGTGATGCTCTAAGATGCAATGAAATGACAAAGATTGGGCAGATCCTCGATTTCAATTTAAAATACTAGCTGTTTTTATTAATTGCCCCTGTGCTTCCAATGTTAACCCCTTCGAGTCACTTCTGGTCCGTTGGAAAGCTGCTCATCCAATTCTTTTGACTGAAGTAGCTTTGTTGCAAGAATTTAATGTGCCCATCAATCACTCAGACCGGATTCATGAAGCGGTTTTATTGACTAATAAACGTCAACCCAAGCCATGCCTTAAATTTCGGTAATTCACGGGGTGGAAACTGTGTCGGTTGGTATCCCACTGTGGTTTTGGTCAATTCTGTTAACGCTCTGTTTGTATAAGTAATTTGTATGTGTGTGAATTTTAAGGAAAACAACGCCTCTTTTCACAGTTCTTGTCCATGGAATAAATTGAATCCTTTTACCTGCCTGTTTTTGATAGGTGATAGTTAGGTAATTTTTTTTTTCATGGTCTTTTCAGGCAGAATAAAAGGTTATGGGCAAGTCACAAGGGCGGAAACTGGTGCTAGTGTCGACAAAAGAAGTCATGAACACCATCTAGCGACTGGTGTTTCTTGTAATTTTTTCAGTATAATAATATGACGAAATTAGTGTAGTAGTAAGTGCCTTATCTCAGTTTCTGAAAAATAACAATCACAAAAATTAGGAAAAAAATGCCAAGAAACTCCAAGGGCTAGATAACGTTTTTTTTTATTTTTAGATTTTAGTGCCAGTTTCCACTCTCACAAATAACCAAAAATTTATTTTCGGAAATACACACGAATGTTAGCACGAACATCCTTCAAAAATATAGAGTGAATGAAATGTGCGGGTCAAACACAAGTAATGAAAAACATGTGAAGCATAAGGACAGTGTATAAAGATATTCGTTGTTGGTCGGGTAAAGATTAACTGAAGCAAAGGGCAAATTTTAAAGTTCTTTTAAAACGGCAGAATTGGGTGATGCTTCAAGTGGAGAATCCAGACGAAGTTGCAAATTAAGCACACAACCTCCGACTGAATGACCCCAACAAAATTCATCAATGAAAGGAAAATCTAAGCATTAGTTCCTGGTTTTTCCCTTGCAGTGAACCTTTAATGCACTCAAAAATCGATGGCTTAGCAAATATCATGAAGCATTTATGACCTTTCACAATTGGAACGTTCATAACGAAGTTACACAATAATAATGCAGCTCCGGGATGAGCATTCCAGCTGGGATTGTCATTTCTCTTGCATTCACTGATCACTGTTAATTATGGCTAACAGTTAATTCTTGGTCTACTTGAATAAAATTGAACTTGAATAAAATTGAATAAAATGTTCGGGATATTTCACAATTGGAACGTTCAGAACGAAGTTACTTAATAATAAGCAGCTCCGAGGTGAACTTTCCGATTGGGATTTCTTTTCCTTTGATATTCACTGCGTTATCTGTCTTGATGAACCTTCGATGAAACTTTTAGAAATGGAAAAGTATTTCACAATTGGAACGTTCAGAACGAAGTTACTTTATAAAACGCAGCTCCGAGGTGAACATTCCGATTGAGATCTTCGTCCACAGAAGTAATGTAAGTAATCCTTAGAGGGGTATTGCAGTTGAGGTTTTAATCCATAAAAATAGTGCAGACAAGGTCGATAGTCAATGTGAGAGTGAAAGAGGAAAGAAGGTAAAGAAGGAAATTTACATTAGAGGAAAACAAAGCACAGTAAAAAATTCCAAAAGGAAAAAAAAACATTACAATATGATCGTTGGTAAGAGTTCAATTGAGCACTATGTTCTATTTTCAGGATGAAAGTGAAATATAACCTGAAAAAGCTAGAAAAATTAACTGTAGTTGAAAAAAAGGACAAAAACAAAATCTACACATTACTTTTTTATATATAAAATGCCACTTGAGGAGACTACTACTAATAGCATCCCACTGCAGCGCTTACCCCTTCCTTACACTCTCCCATCAGGCTCCAGTTCACATTAAATATTTTCTTACGACCTCTTCCCACTCCATTCGGGGATGACAACTGCTTTTTATTTGGCCCTAGATGGATGACCAAAAAGAGCGATCTTTTCCAATTTGTCATCCTTTATCCGCAAAACGTGTCCCTGCGATCTCAACTTTCTTTTCGCTATAGCCCTAGAAAGTGGGATAGAGCCACATTTTTTTTTCAAAAATCTACTGTTTGAAATATGGTCGGTCAGACGGGGACCCAAAATAATCCGTAGACAATTTTTTTGAAAAAAGATCTAGCAGATCTTCCCTCGTCTTGTAAATCGCCCATGCTGCAGATAGCGTTCCAGCACCAAATATCCTGATCTTGGTTCGTGGACTAATCTTTCTATTATGCCAAACTTTAAAAAAAAAAAAAAAACATGGGCCTTGGCTATTCTGCTTTTAACATCTTCACCGCATTCATCGTCTTACTAATAATACTACCGAGGTAAGCAAAGCTATCCGCTCGATTAATCTTTTCGTTACCTAACAGCACCCCTTCAAATTCATTTATTCTTAACATCAGCGATTTAATTTTCTTAACGTGAAAGATCACTACAGTAATAACTGTACTTCTTGACTCAAAAGAAGAATTCAAAAAAAAAACAAAAGCAGCACATTTTTGGATCTTTTGAAGGGGTAGTGTCATGCCTATTTGTAATGGAAACAGGGATGACTATACTCAAATGGCATGGAAATGGAAAGGGAACAGATGTGACTATACTAATGGGTACACTGGAAGGAATTGCAGTTTTATCTGTCATCGTAGTGAAGGATTTGATATGAGAACAAATAAAGTATAACTGCTATAGTCGAAGTAATCATTTATATATTGGTGTCGCGTCCTCCAAGACGGGGTCTGGTGGCTCCCCCCTGAATTAAAGGAAATAGACCTAAAAATGTGCCTTTTCGGATTTTAACACCCCCTCTTCCTAGGAATATCTTGACGCCACCCCTGTGTATGCCTATGACCATTGCTAAGATTGCGACAAAGCTTGACTGTGGTAAGACTAAAATGTTTTATAATTTTTGTTGTAAAACTCAAATTTACAGCCTATTTTCTTTTATTGAGCAACTATACTAAATTACGCAGTCTAGTTCCTCCTATCTTAAAATATTTTCCTAAAAAATCATTTCCCTGCTCGCACTTAAATAGATAGTTGGGAAATTGTTTTTTTTTCCTTTTTTTTAAAAATAAAGAAGTCGCTCTAAACACATCTTAGATGCCTAAAAACATTGTATGACAGTGAAAAAAAAAGGAAAAGAAAAAAAGAATAACGCAAAGTGTATTTTTTCGTTTTTCTATTATCCTACCAGATCTATCTCCCTACTGCCTTTTGAATGGATGCAGCCGAGTTGTAAAAACCACTCATAATTGAAGAAAAAGAGTAGGGGTGTATGGGTATTAAAAACAATGTTTCTTGAAGCCAGCCCCCCATATATATATAAACTAAAACAGACTATAAAAACCTATGTTAAAAGAGAAATATAAAAACGTTAAAAACAGGTTCTTGAGCTTAACGTTTATATATATAAAGCTCAAAAAATACACATTATTTTTAACGTTTCGATGTTATCTTCATCAGATATATATATATATACATATATATATAGAATTATTTATATAATTAATTTTATATATATATAATTATATATATAATTAATTATATATATATATATATTATCATGTAATAACGAGTCCTATGGTGACACTTTGATACAAGTTCAGTCCGCTTGTTCAATAGTGTTGACTTATTTGCTTTCACATAGAACAACTTCTCCATTGTACAAAGGTGGCATCTCTTTTTTCTCCCCCGTGACACTTCGGCACCTTCCTTACAACTTCCCATTGAATTTTAAAATTGTTTGCCACTTGATTTCAGGCTCCAAACAGATTTGGATAACTCCGTTGATTTTTTGAGAAACTCCACATTTTTTACTTTTGACAAAAACTACGCTTTTGACTTTTAAAAATTTTTCAAGGATTAGCATTAAAGCGTAGGAGTTTCTTTATTAATACCTTACTTACCTGATGATATGGTAGCCATACATATCTATAAATATACATAATAAAAGTCATGTATGTAAGCAATATATTCAGTATAAATACATATAAGCATAACTGTACACCAGTTGTGTTTAATTGTACCCTCAGGAGTGGTCAACATTTACATAGTGCTTCCAGCAAATGATTATGGGACAAATAAACGTGATAAATGGAAAAATTTTGTCATGTCAATCCGGCCGAGGTTAATCTTATGAAATACTGCATTTTGAGTTTTCTAAGAGTCTTGCAAGAGACACATTCGTACTTCTTGCATCAGTAGGCCACCGCCTTAGCAGCATTGAAGTAAGTGCGACGTTCTTCCGTGTGCCAGAAGCCCTGTTCTGAGACAACGTCAGTTCCCAGATCGAGAAGGCGCAGCGCCATATCCAGCTGCAGATCATGGATCCGGGGTCGCAGCCGGTCCATCTCGGCACGATCCCCCTTGTCCTCAAGGAGAGGTTCAATCCATTCGTCCGGCGACAACCTGACGGCTGCATGCTGCCGCTCAAGCTCCCTGGAGAGCGTCGTTTTCCCGGCGCCCGTCATGCCGCACACCAGATGCAGGGTACTCACCGGGGCTGACATCCTTCTGGGTATAGAGATGCCTAATGTTACCGGCGACGAGATCCTGGTGCACGATACTCCACTCTACCCTTGACAGATCTATTCATGACGGAGTGCGGCTATCGGGTTTGCCTGCGCAACCTTGGTGGCGTGTAAACCCACGACCGACCATGCAACCAGCACTGCAGCAACACCGGACGCAAGCACGATAAATTCTACTCCGCCAATTCGGTCCGCAAAAAACTGCAGGAACTGGCTCGCCGCCAGATACGCTAGGGGAAGCGCAATCAACAACGCCCACATCACAGGTTTGGAAAAGCGCCAGATCAACAAGCGCGACAACTGCGCACTCGATGCACCCATGACTTTGCGGATGCCGATCTCCCTGGTGCGACTGGCGGCCATAAAAGCAGCCAAGCCAAACAGGCCGATCAAACTCAAAGCCATCGCAACAAAGGCAAACCCGCCCATGATGTTGGCAATACCCTGATACACCTCGTACGTGTCCTTGAACTCGTCCTCAAGGTATTCCGCCTGAATAGGATAGTCGGGAATGACCTTCTGCCAGACATCTTCTATCTCTGCACGTGTCGCCGAGAGATTATCAAACTCGAAACTGAGAACTGCGACAGAGAAACCGCAACAGTGAAGAGCGGACAATTCACCCTCAACATCTTCCATACATAAAAGGACGTATGAAATGCCGGGACGACTCGAAGGCAAGGTAGCTGTGATCACCGCTGCTGGCCAAGGCATTGGCAATGCAACGGTCAAGAAATTTGTCTGCGAGGGTGCCCAAGTCTGGGCTGTCGATCTCGACGCCGACAAGCTTGCCGAGCTTGGTAAAGAACTGCCCGGTGTGAAAACCAAACTATTGGATGTGACCGATCCGTCATCCATCGAAGACCTGGCCAAGGCTATTGGCCAAGCGCCCGACGTGCTGTTTAACTGCGTGGGCTTTGTCCACCATGGTTCACTACTCGACTGCGACGAAGAAACCTGGGACTTTTCTTTCAAAACCAACGTCACCTCGATGTTTCTTGCCATCAAGGTCTTTTTACCGGCAATGATAGAAGCCGGCGGTGGCAACATCATCAATATGGGTTCTGCCGTTTCCAGCTTGCGCAGCAAAGCCATGCGCTGCGCCTATGGCGCCACCAAGGGCGCGGTAATCGGCCTGACCAAGTCCGTAGCGGCAGACTACGCCCAGCATGGCATCAGGTGTAATGCCGTGTGCCCCACGGTGGTGGACACACCGTCGTTAAGGGCGCGGATCAACATGACCGACGACCCGGAAGCTACTTATGAGAGTTTCAAGCAACAACAGCCGTTGGGTCGACTCGGCACCCCGGAGGACGTTGCCGATCTTGTCGCATTCCTCGCTTCTGACGAGTCCGGCTTTATCACCGGCACCACAAATATTATCGACGGCGGCAAACTGGCTTAAGTTCAACAGACTACCCTTCTGACGCGGCGGATCAGCCGGCGCGGCTGGTGAGGTATTCAATCATGAAAGATAGATCGTAAACAAAGGTAAAAGCGCGTCTACGTAAAAAAGCTTAGACGGAAAACGGGTTTTTTTTCATAAGTAGCGTAGAAGTTCTCGTATTGTGTTTCGAATTGATGATACCAAAACCTTTTATTATACCTCTCCATAGGAGAAATGTCATCAAATCAAAAGTGGGGGCGGGGGAGGACTGTGAGGCAACCAGACGTTTCTCTTTCATTATGTTTCGATTTTCGGAAAAATTTTTTGCTTCTTTTGAAAATTCAGAGATGACATATAACTCCCTTTTCCTCCTTCCTTTCACGATTCAATATTTTTGAAATTAGGCAAGAGAATTAAAAAATGCCACCACTGGGGATCGTTCCCGTGAACCTCTATAATCCAGTATTTTCTATGGTTTCTCTACCATAGAAACACATTGCATGTCAAAAAATGGGGAGGCTGGAGGCAATATCTCCTAAAGGCGCCACCACTGCTCCAACCACTGTGTTTTTAATGATCCAATGTTAATATCCAAAAATGTTAAACTGATGCTCACAACTCCTAACCAGTCGAAAAGATCGATGTGTATTTCCCAAAAGTCTTGGAAGTATTGCGAACTTTCTGCTCGCTTTGTTTCTTCCCTTACTCAAGGAAATAGAGATCATCGGCAGCTTGAAATTCTCTATTGGAGACGTGGCGTGTAAATCCTACAAGAATTTCAGGGAAGATGGAGCAAGACAAGTCATACAATTGTGTAAAATTAAAATGCATAATTACTGATGCCTGTGAGCAATGTCTACTCCCTGCGACACTACACTTGGGCTAGGAAAAGGAAGAAGAAGAAGAAGAAGAAGATGATGATGATGATGATGATGATGATGATGATGATGATGATGATGATGATGATGACTCGTACTATTACATATATGATACTGCTTTTCGTATTAAAAAAATATATTTGTAGGGGGTCAAGAATTAAAATAAGAGATCTGATTTACGAGGTCCTTCTAAATATGAAATTTCATTAAGATCCGATCACTCCTTCGTAAGGTAAAAATATCTCTTTTTTCTAATTTTTCCGAATTATCATCCCCCCTTTGTTGCCCCCCCCAGAAGGTCGAATCGGGGAAACGACTATTTTTAATTTAATCTAATCTGGTCCCTGATATGCCTGCCAAATTTCATCGTCCTAGCTTATCTGGAAGTGGCTAAACTAGCAAAACCAGGACAGACAGACCGACAGAATTTGCGATCTGTAAATGCCAAGCTGGTAAATGCCAAGTGCCATAAAAACAGATGGTCGGTGGCAGTAAGTTTTCTGTTTCTTTCCGTTTTTTGTCTCTTTCTTTTCGGTATGAAAATAGTGAAATTGAAAGGTGAAGTTTATAAGATTTTCAGTAGTTTTCTAGAAAAGAAACTTTTTTTTTACGTTGTACATGGTATAAAAGCAAAAGTAGCCTAGCTGTGCAAGTAAACTTTTTCATAAAATTTATATCCTAATCCTGCAAAACATTAAATTTTCTCTCTCAAAGCTGAAGAACAGAATTCCGTATCTCTTCTAGCGCAGCTAGAATCCCTTGATACCCTAGAATAGCGGCAACTTTGTAGACAAGGTTGGATTTTAATAATTTGCTGCAAATTCATAAAAATTACAGATTAATTTCCAGTGAAATATAGTTGCGTGTGTTACTCCGAAACTGTCCTACAGGTCAAAATTACTGCAATACTCAACGGGGCCTTGGCACCGGAGGTCCAGTTATCACCAAGATCACTCGGCTTTTTGGGGTTCTTTCCCCCTTATTAGAAACATAATGTTTTTCAATTAATTGTTCTAATTTGCTTTTTTAATTGTTGCAGACCCTTTGTCCTTCCTGAGATATCTATGATCATTGCAGAGATAGAAGTGTAACTGACAAAAACAGTTAAGAAAACAAAACATCTAACTTTCCTAATACTTTTATTCGTTCGAGAACTTTAAAGCTTCCTTTCAATATAAACTAACACGCAATTTTTCTTGTCATCCAAAGGCTCCTGTCTAATAGGATATTTATCAGGAAACATTATGGAAACATATTTTAAGTTCTTTAAGCTCCTGGGAACAGTTTGGGCAGTTTAGAAGATAAATGCGATGATTCGACCGTTGATTGTGAGTAGGGACACATTGCTTCCCATGATTGGATTCGTAGTCCACTAATCTCCAAGAACAGAAATAAAACTATGGAAAAAATTATTGATGAAAGTGAAAAAAAATCAAGAACTGGATATATAATTTTTAGCACAAATACAATAGGAATAAGATCAGACTTTTAACATAATGAAGAAATGTGAATCTATTATCATGCAAAATTATGAAACAAAAATCTATACTCTGGCATATGCTTCATTTTTTTTGCAGCTTTTGCAGTTTTGTTCTTTTATTTTAAGCTTTTGTAACTGCTAAGCTGTAGGCTAAATAATATACTTCTAGGCTATATACAGAAACAAAAGAACATGGCTCTTTTGTCGGTTCAATGTCATGGTGTCCAAGATATATAAACATTGTTATTAGTCTTGTTGTTTCCAGAATAGCAACTGAATTTCATAACATACCCTTGAGTAATCGCACTTAACTGAATATAAACCACCCAATTAACACCAAAACTCCCAAAAAGAATTGGCTATAGGGATTATGGTGTGAATCCCATGAAAAGTGTCTGGATCAAATTCTTGGCGGACCAAACGCCATAAGTATTCTGAATGGATCTGCTCGCCTTCATCATCTTCAAATATTTCCCAGTCTGATTCAGTTTCTTCATCTGTATAACCATTTTGCAGCTCGATCATCAATTTTTGATCAGCCAACTCCAACATGATTTCGGTGAATCGGCTCTCAACGATCCTTCGAGTATCCTGCCCTAAAATCGCAATAATATTAATTGCCGCTGAAACAAAGATAGCGATAGCAATAATTGATTCAATGAGAGTAAAACCTTGAGACTTCATTAAAAGTTCTCTTTGGTTTCACTGGGCATTTTATCGGGATAGCCCTCACTGAAAAAATCCTCATCATCTACAACAAGAGGCGTTTCTCCCCTAAAATCTTCATCCCACTTCTTTTCAAAAAACTTAGGATCGATTTCTCTAACTTCTCCTATCAGACCTCTAAGCTCTAGCGCCACGGAGGTGCCCGTTTCAGGAATCAAAATCAAAAGGCGATGAGGCTCTGCTGTTCCGTCTGGATTAAAAAAAACAAGAGTTTGTCCTAAGGATTGAGTTTTTCCATCAATGTAAATCGATTTAAAATCAATTGATTCGTCAAGAGTGAACTCACGAATCATTTTTCTTTTTTTATTTTGATAAATCTTTCGTCGCGATTCACGATCATAGTCAAGATAGTCTTTAATTGTGACCTCAAGAGGGAGCTGCAACGCTAAATGATTGCGATCTAGATCATATTCCATAACCAATTCTTGACCTGTCAAAACAGCTTCAGCTTGTGCGGCTTTAATTTCTAGTGAAAGATCATCAAACGCCCCTTCCAATTGATTTTCTTCCAATACCGCATACACCCTCCCCGACACCAAGCCCACAATTGACGCAATAATCGCCCTTCATTTTCGGTTCACTGCAGCTTCCCAAGAACATCACGCCAACCCTCTCATTGTCAGGCGTCAGTAGGACGGGTGTACGACCCATGTACATATTTACCCCTTCAACCCAGATTTGTGACAGCGAATATTTTTCATTCACGACAAATTCCATAGGAATTTCTTCTTCAATAACAATTTTATTCACCAAAACATTGATCGAGACCAATTTTCCAGAGAAATTTAAACCGTCTGAAACGGTGTTAACATCACCTGATTTTAGATAAGCATGTTGCAACCAAACAGAGAGTAACAACACCCCAAACAAGGGTATTCCAGCCCACAAAATTCGCATTTTTTTCAGTTTTTGTAACACGCTTTTAACATATATTTTTCAATGAGTTAGCATTAAGCATAAGAATTTTTTGATCCATATCAAGCATTAGTTGTTCCCGCTATCTTTTTAAAAATAAAACCAGTAGAATCGCCAACGATTTTACGCTGGCAATCAGATCTAGACTAATATTTACACAAAGTTGTTTAATCAGCAGATGTTATCTATGTTTATACGGGTAATCCTGTATTCGATTGCTAAAAATCATAGCTCAACAAAAAACGTGGAAGATGGAAAAAAATGAGTGAAGCAACTCAAACACATCCTGAATATAACTACGATGTAGTTAAAAAGTTCGCTGTCATGGCGGTTATTTGGGGTATTATCGGTATGGTTGTAGGGGTATTACTTGCCGCTCAGCTAATTTGGCCAGCCCTAAATTTTGAAACCTCTTGGCTCACCTACTCTCGACTAAGACCTCTGCATACTAATGCGGTCATATTCGCCTTTGGTGGCTGTAGTTTGTTCGCAACCTCGTACTACATTGTACAGAGAACCTGTCAAGTTCGATTATTCAGTGAGATCGTTGTTTTGGTGGCGCAAAAGCTCGTGTTAAGGTTCTCCCTTGCTTTTATCTACCCCTAAGAAGAAAATTGCGCCAGTCTATAAAAGATAAAGTTTGTAAGAGTCACTACTCTCTCTTTAGCCGTCCTTTTTAGTGCACCGCACCCAAGCAAAAATAGCCCATTAAAGTTTGTTGAACAAAGCTCAACAATTAAAAACCCTTCCCGATTACCGACTCGCCCTCCTCTTTTAAACGACTCCCGTGCTGTACCCCTAAAGGGGAAGTATCCCCCTCGTTCCAAAACTATACCCAGCCTCTTAGAATGCCAATACCCATCCCTACTTCTCCAATCTGTACAAACAACATCCCTTTGCAATCTCCCCTTCATACAGAAGCCGTATTCCCTCCCCTCATACAGCATGTGGCTTTATACCCTCCCTTCTTTCCAATAACCAACAACTATTTGACGGACGGGAATCGCCATTCCCACCATGGCAATTACCAGGTACCAGCCATTTAATAGATTTTCTCAATTCCACTGTAGTTACCTGCGTCGTTAGTATTACCCCGTAAATCATCCACTGTCCTCCTTTTTTCTCAGGCTCGTTCCAATCTCCTTTTTTAATCCTGCTTCCCAAATGAACCCCAGTCTCCATCACGAAAAAGATGGCTTTCCTTCCTCAGATCCAAGTTCCCCCACTCTCTTCTGACTCTGAAAATTAAGCCACAAAAAACTGTGCGCTTTAGTAGCCGTTTTACTTTCCCAAAGCTCCTCGTTACGAGCACCGAAAGCCTGAATTTCGACAAATTGATAAACTGATCAAACTAGAGGCCCTCTCTCAAGTACACAAAATTAATGTAATTGCCGTAACAAAGATCTAAGCACAGAACCTTGCCTTACTGAAAATTAGTGGACCTGTTGGAAAAGGGTGAGAAGCTACCTGTGGATTTCACTAATCGCATCATCTACTACGTAGGCCCGGTTGATCCGGTGCGCGACGAGGTGGTGGGCCCGGCGGGTCCAACAACGGCCACGCGCATGGATAAGTTTACCCGCGTCATGCTCGAACAAACCGGCCTTGCCGGCATGATTGGTAAGGCGGAGCGCGGTCCGGAAGCCATTGCTGCTATTAAGGACAATAAAGCTGCATCGATGATTGCCGTGGGTGGTGCGGCGTACCTGGTGGCCAAGGCCATCACCAAGTCGACCTTGCTGGCCTTTCCCGAGCTGGGCATGGAAGCCATTTACGAGTTTGAAGTGAATGACATGCCGGTAACTGTCGGGGTGGATGCGCGTGGTGAATCAGTGCATATTGAAGGGCCAAAGATATGGTCGGCCAAAATCGCGGAGAAGATTCCAGCTATACAGGCCTGACAAAAATTCGGCCCAGATCCGGCCCAGACCGGCTCAGACCTGGCCTAAGAAAAGGAGATTGGATGATGAACAGAAGACAATTCATGCACACAGCTGCGCTGGGCCTGGGTGCTGCCAGCCTGCCTCTGTTGTCCCCAGTGCTCGCTGCTGCGGAGCAGGAGGAAGAATCGGCACTGATCTATTTGTCACCGCTGAAAAGTAATGGAGCGCTGAGCAAGTGCCAGGCGGAAATATGGTACGTGCAGGACGGCGCTGACCAGGTGGTGGTAACCGCCAAGGACGCCTGGCGTGCGCAGGCTATTAACCAGGGTCTGGTGCGCACCCAGGTGTGGGTTGGTGATGTCGGCCAGTGGCAAAGTTCGGGGGGTGCTTATCTACAGCTGCCTTCGCACTTCGCCCAGGGCAGTGTGGTTGCCGATGCGGCCGATGGCGGCGGCACGACGAATCTCCTTGCGTATAGTACGCGCATGGCGAACGGCTTCAGCTACGTCCCCTGTAAGGGAAGTCATTGGCATATAGATGTACAGTTAGGTCACTAGCGTTAAGGGAAGACAAGCTGCAGAACATGGCAGTAGCAGTACAGCCATCAACGCGTGCTTGTTGTAAGCTAGTTTCTGCTTCCCATAAAAGGCATATTATAACTTGCATTGCTCTCAAAACAAACCTACAACTACAGGAACATAACTCGTAACAATAATATTTTATTGCAAGTGCCTATCTTCAAAGATTTAAGTAGCGTCCGTGGTAAGCATTTATACTAAAAGGTAGTCATTCCCACCGCTGAGAATTTGTGAGAAAGAAAGTTTTTTACGAAAATGAGAGGAAGACTGATGAATCCACAGCCTGCTTCAACTTCAAATACAGTATTTTACGGAAGGAGTTACGAATAATGCCAAACGGCAAAGAGAGATACTGAGGGCATTTTATCACTAACATTTACCCCAGTTCCCCAAGCATTGAGTGAGAAAATTCAAACAAAAATAGGAACAGAAAGTTTGAAAGCAAATCTTAAGATTTTCAAACGATATTTTTCACGGTCTACTTGCCCATCGTAAGAGGAGCCAGATCGTAATAGATGTACACAAGAACACTTTATCAACCACGGCAATACATAATAATAAAAGATAATCTTATGCGTAAAACCGTCCCATTCATCCTCTCATAACAAGCTGGTGTAATTCCTAGCCGTATATTCTAGAAGCATGCCTCCGCACTTTTCGATGGATCTTTTTTGCGAAGTTCTATGACAAGGGGTTCCTTTCACTAGTCATCGTAAAATTCGCAGAAGGAATGTCTTGGCATTAATCCACTTTATGGCTGATCCCATAATGACAAGTTGAGTCCCTGAAATTTTTAAATTCCACTTACAGAGCTACTGTACACTTTACATAATGTTAAGATTTTGATGCCAAGAAATAAAAATTGAGTAAAAAGTTGGGTACAAGTACAGTTTTCATTGATAAAATAAACATCATGTTCGATCTACTGAATAGCAAAAGTAAATTTCGGAGGCAGTACAACCAACCCTTAGGCCTCCAAAATAGTCTTGTTGCTGAGCAGTACATAAATAGTACATTGTCTCAGATCAGAAAGTCAAAATTACTAAAGGGACCTCGAAAGACATTTATTTTCGGTTTCACAGTGTCTTCAAAATTAATTCTTGGCATCACGAAGTCACTATTTTTGAGGGAATCGCATCAGTTCCAGTATGGTCTTACGTACAGGTTCTCTCAAGACGCCTTAGAAATGTTCGTCAGTAACGTAGGTAGACGTTTAGGGTGGAAATAAAACCAGATGCGCTACAATTTAAATATGCACTCAGATCTTTTCTTCTGTAGAATTGCATCGACTCCCCAGCAAAAGCACACTGCACAACACAGCCACGTGCTGTTGGAAGTGACAAAAAGGTCGAACCGTCGATGTGCAAATGCTTGAGACGCCAACGAAATGAGCGTATAATGTTCTTTACCACATCAGTGGCTGCATAGCCAAAAATTTGTTGCCACTATCGGCTGCACTAAATGTGCAACAGCAGTCTGCGAGACATGCAACAGGAGTGAGCAAGTAATCAACAGAAGTTATACTTTGCTGTCATTTAAAGCGTATGGTCGCCAATATGTACCTCCCTCTTCCCCGGTTCCTGTTGTCCAAGTTACCGAGAAACATTATTGAGAGATGCTCCAGAAGTGATAAAGTGTTTTAAAGAGGGAATTCGAACATGGCCGGCGCGCCAATGCCGTGGGCAAACCCAAGCGGCACGAACGCCAGATAGGCGATCGTTGCTGTCGGCGCCGCAATCAGCAGGGCGATCGAGGCGATCATGACGATGGCCGAGATAACGAGCATCGTGCTGCGGGCCATGCGTTCCTGGAACGGGCCGACCAGGAACGTGCTGGTAACGCCGAAGCTGGCGCCGAAGACCAGCACGCCGATGCTGGTGCCCACGGTGTCCATGGAAAAACGACCCGACAGATAGTTGGTCAGGAAGATATAGGCGGTGATCAGCATGCCCATGTACAAAAACCAGAGAACCGTGACCCGGCCGACCGTCGGGTGTTTGGCGATATCGAGAATGAGACGGACGATGTCGAGCGGGTTGAGGCGCAGCGGCAGGCGGTTCGGATTCACATCGTGAAAGAACAACAGGATCATCGCTGCGGCGAACAGGTTGAAAGCGCCGCCGATATAGAATGGCAGCGCGAGTGACGCGTCGCTGCCAAGCAACTGGTGATCGGAAAATACGCCTCCGATGACGGGTCCTGCCACCAGTCCAATGCCGGCCCCGGCGACGATGAAACCCATATTGCGACCCTTGTCCGCATCGTCAGTGCTGACGTCGGCCATCGCGGCCTGGGCGATGGACTGCGTCCCCGCGGTGAAGCCGGTAATCGCCCGGCTGGCGATCAGCAGCGCGAAGCTGTCGACGCTCATGGCGATGACGGTGAGCACATAGCCGGCGAACGAGCCGGTCAGGCACAGAATCAAACCCTTCTTGCGGCCGATACTGTCGGAAATCCGGCTGACATAGACAGCGCCGAGAAACCAGGTGATGAAGAAAACGCCGATGACCAGACCGTAATTGAAGCGCCGCGCCGCCTCAGCCGTCACGTCCAACGGCTTGTCTTTGCTGGAGCCGCGAAAGCGATGGGCGACAAACCTGGCAAACAACTTGTTGTCACCACCGTCGATAAAAATCTTCTTACCCGCCGGCGTGATCATCACCATGCCGTCACCCTGCTGCACGTCTACCATCATAAACTGCAATGGTGCTTTGTCCTGGGTTGGCAGGCGCCCTTTCACGCTGCCTTTTATCGGTTGTTCACTGCGCTCCAACACTTCTATCTGCGTGCGCCCATCCGCATGCCCAAGCACGTTGATGGCTTCACCCCAGTACAATTTGAACGATTTAGCGTTGGCCTGATCTGGCCGGAAAGACACAATATCTTCAGATACGAACGGCATAAAACACTCCCTATTTCTTGCCTGTGCAGAAGATAGTACTCCTCCCCGGGGAGCGGGGGAAGAGCACTTGACCGGCCTTTAGAAACTGGCAACACTGGTTGTTATCTACAGCCGTTAGTGTGCTGCACACCGCTGGTATCAGGTGTCAGTAGAAAAGGAGATACATGTCGCAACTCAATAGTTCCAGCCTGCTCATGCCTGCCCTGCTGCTGTCGCTGGGCATGGCGGGTGGCGGGTACTTTGTTGGCCAGACCATGTACAACTCGAAGGTCGGCATTAACACCGCCGCGGTGAAAGGCCTGGCAGAGCGACGGGTGCAGGCCGACCGCGCCTACTGGCCCATTCAATACACCGTGGCAGGCAGCAGCCGTGACGCTATCGCTGAATTGTACGAACAGTCAAAAAAAGACCAGGCCAGACTGGTGGCCTTGTTGAAGGACGCCGGTTTCAGTGACCCTGAAATCAGGCCCGGTGTGGTTAACTACCATCACCTGGAGTTTCGCAACAACAACCAGGAACTGGTGGATGAAAAGTTTGGAAGAACAATAAAGTAATCTTGGAAGTAAATGCAGCGTTTCTTGCAGACTTCACAATAAAGGGGTATGTTTTAGTAGCAGCTGTTCATTTTTATTGTTATCAGTTTTATAGTTGTCAAATCCACTTTTTACGACTGTGATCATCAAACTTTCTTGAAAATGTCTAAGCGATGTTCGTGCATAGTAGGTATGGCGCTGTTCAATATTAGTCTAACAAACGCACAAGGTGGAAAGGAGCAAGCTAAGACGCACAGCGTTTTCCACGATCTATGAAAGTATGTTTTAAATAGTTTATTTGAGGTAAAACACAAAAATATTAAACGATAATAGCAAAAGCATTTAAGACTGAAAACCTTTTTTACATTTGACACTTTTCAGAGTACAATCGTCAGAAATGATCGAAATGAACGAAACATTAAACCCAACTGTATTTTGAAAGATCCAGTCACAATGAATCCTGCCTGAATGGCTTGGGTTTTGTACCAATCAGTGTCTGCTACAAGATTAATTGAATAGGTTTCGGGAGAAAGCGAATTCCTTTGTGCGCATATCAAAGATCTTCTTGCTTTCTATGGACTGAATCGAGAACGGCCAAATGAAATGCTGACTTGGCCTTGCCCATGATACGGAAACAATCTTCTCTGTACATATTGGCACATTCTGGGTTTTCAAGCAAGTGCTGCCCTATGGGAGAGTCGCATTGCTTAACGGTGTTTTTTATCTTTGAAACCCGAGGTGGTTGTTTTCTTTTAGGAGTTTATGTTTGGCGAATAAGCGATGGGACATGGTGCTTAATTTTGTCAACCAACCTCAAAGTTGTACGGCCAACATAGCCAGCCTCGCACTGGCACTAAAATTGTAGTATACCAATTTAGGATGGGACGTTTTGCTTGCAAAAGCTAAGTTCACTTTCGGAATCAGCACCATCAAATTAGCTGAGAGATGTATTTCGTTTCTTCACACTAAATATCTTGTTGACCTGTGTAATCATTAAATCTAAATCAGAGAAATTCAGTCTGATTTCGAACATTTGCGAAAAGTCGTTGAGTTCCGGAATGTTATTTCGCCACTAGTTATAGATTTTCGGAGGTTTAAATCTAACAACCAGTGCAATGCCTCTTTAAACTAAAGAAAGGGAAGTTAAGGTATCTTTCGGGTATGGAGAAAGAGATACAACACGTCCCTAGCCGAAGAAAGAGGGGGCTATGAGCCCCTCGCTAATAAATTTATAATATGTCCCTCAAAGCTCAAAATAGTCCCTTGATACAATGCCAAGAATCTGAAATTAACCGAAGTTAAAATGAAATTTCTTTATTTGGTCAGGTTTCTTCACTTTTTTCATGTAATTTCATGTCTGCCGGAGTGTCCTATAAAGAAAAATATTGATTTAAGGCAAGGTCAATCAAAACATTTTCTGAACTATAATACTATAGTTAATAAAGATCAATTTTTAACAAACAACATCTTGAAATCATACTTTTAAACATAACAAATGTATCTTGCCTGCACGACGTAGGAAAATAATGTAATCATAATTCGAGCTACTCAGATTAAGTCAAAGAATTCAACGTATACGCTGCTAAACCTCAAGCTGGAACGACCTTGGTTACGTGGTGGCAACGACATGCTGAGCACAGTATTTGCTACGAGATGCTGATAATATTTATACAGGTTCAAAGTTCTCATTGGTGAAAGGATTCTCTCTACCAATTATATTTGAAAGTTAATGTAATTTATCAGGAACCTTCAACATATCTAGCCTGCCACTTCCTTTAGTGCAGACATTAGTAAAGTGGGCAAGAGTCAGGAGCTACTTAAAGATATCTGAAATAACATTTGCTCAGATGTACGGCGCTGTAATGTCTCTGATGTGTGACAGTAATTATATGTATCACGTCACATATCATTATCAAGCATTGTTATTTGTATATATACATTGTACAACGTATATGTAAATTGTCAAGTAAAGTAACTTTGAGGTCCTACACCCACCACATCCATAAAATGCCACCCACCCCCTCGTTGACGCTGTTGTAGCTTGCTGTAGAGTGTGTCGATCACATAACCAGAAGACTGGCGTGGTAGTGACGCAGGATGAAGGAAAAGACTGTTCTGGATCCATTCTTTTAAGTTTTACATTCATGACCTCTTTGTCCTTCACTGCTGATTTGAAAGCTACACTCCAGATTCCCCTCATCTACACAGTTAATTTGAAGTTGTTGAGTGGCATGTTGGTTGTTGCCATCCACAGAAGAACTCAAATGCTTTAATTAGGCCTACACTTCTATTACTAATACATTTACTCTTGGCCTCTTAAAAGATTGTTATGCCTCATAGATATATGTGCTATTGACAGGTTGGGTTTTAAAGATATCTGATCCTGATATTTCCATGACTGCTTAAAAACCTTCAAGACACAAATCCTTATCCTCCACAAAACGTCTTCAGATATCCTTGTTTTTCATACTTCATACATAACATATGCATATACCCCACTCTTCTCAAGCATAGTAGAAAGTAGCAAATAGGTAAATGTCATTCACATGTCTGCATGTTTTGTGAGTATGTTTCTGTTGCATGCCTTGCACTCCCCGCTATGACAGGGCCTAGGGCATGTACCCACATACACATTGGACTACACTTAAAGCATTCAAGATGGGATTCCCATCCTGACATCACCATAAAGTTTTGTATTAAAAATTTCCATGGCAAAGTATTGGGATTGTAGGGATAAGGTGACCAGTTTTATGACCTTGCTGTATCAAATATCATTCTTTACATAATCCTAGGGTAGCAGACAGTTGAATTGTATGTAAGTGTTGGTATTGCAAACATTATTTTAGTTTGTATCCATAAATAACATCAACAAACTGTAAATCAGTTTCCCCTTCAAACAGATGTAAACTTGTTCTCTTCATAATTTCCAATAAACATATGTATTTCCTCTATTCCATCAAGCTGGTGTTTTCATTAGTCGAACAACATGCCAATGGATTGCATAATATATTCACAAAGTTGCCACATATATTAGGGACTACAAACTTTGTAATTCGATACTGCAAAAGGTACACCTATTTGCACATTTATGGCAGAGCTGCCCATGTGTAAAATACTACCTAATGAGCTAAACCTTAAGATGAATTACCATTTTGTAATATGATAGGGCACTTACCAGTACCTTGTGACAAAGTTCTTATGAGTATTCATATGTCAAACTGAAGTTTATCATAGTTGCTGGCTTCTTACTTTAGTTGCAAACAAATAAGTAGTACTGGTAAGTGGAGTGCTGCAAGGTTTAGCCCAATGCGCCCAGTGAAGACAGGACGTTTCATAAAATTGTAAACCCATGATCATTGTCAGCATATGCAAATGGCTACTTCCATCCTTGTGGGAGCTATTTTTCAAGTTTCATATTTAAAAAGTTGGCCCCTTTTCAATCATGTTCAGTAACAATGTTATATCCACTATCCCTGTTCCATGGAAAAACTTGCACTTTTCATGTTGCCTCTTTATTTCTTTCCAAGTATCCACCATCGAACCATGATGATACATGGAAAGTGGCACCTATTCCATTTATAATACATATCATGTTCCGAGAACATTATATTGTCGTACTTATATTTGGCATTACAATCATAAAAGGTTTTTTATGACCCAAAAATTGTGAGCTCCCAGATTGGTAGGTGTAAGGCACGTGTCCAGGTTGCCTATAGGTAAAGACAACTCTGAGTACTAGGTCAATTGGCTTTGCTTACCATTTCAGAGTTAGGGTTATGGTAAGAGAAGGGTTAACGTTAAGCTTAGAGCTAGGGTTAGTCTTAAGGATACAGACTTGTGAAATAGCCTACTGCATTTCCTCTAATACGCGCCGCACCTTGATGTAAAATTATTTTATTAGCGCAGTCCTCTAATTAGCGCCACACCTAGGAAAAGTGGCGTTAATTAGAAAAGGGGAAAAAGCTATACAGAAGGGTAATTTCACAATAAAATACGTTTTTAAATCATGAAAGACATTGACTTTGTTTCGTTCTTTGATTCCGTTTATATTGTTTTTTGAGTTTCAAATAAAATTTGTTTCTTAATTATTTAAAATAAATTATTAGCGCCGCCCTCTAATTAGCGCCGTGCATTGTAGGTGAAGTTTTAAATAAGAGAAAAAACGGTCAGTCTTTTTAATTATTTTTGTTGTCTCTTTACATAGGTACCAGCACAAATTACAGAAACAATATGCATATGATCAGTATTTAAGAATAATTTCCTAGAACATTAGATACAATGCCCATAACCTATTTCTACTTGGCTGGCAATTCAATTTATCTTCAGATCATATATAAATCTATTAATCTAAAATCAGGAGCTGAGAAAGTATTTTATAACATGTCAGGAGTCCATCTATCGTTGTAAATGGAATAGAATATATGTACATTTATCCTATCATATGTAATGATAACGGCGCTTGACAGTATCTCTATCTCAAAACCTGTAGAGGGTTTGAACATCATTGGCATCCAGTGAAAACAAATTTTATTTGAACAGTGCATTTATATTTTGAAAATATCAACAATAACACAAATAAGTCACCAAAATAATCAAGATCACTGAAGTAAACTAATGAAAGTAGACTGACTTCCTACTTTCATCGTGTTAATTGATAACGCTGCTATCACGTAATCATGTTAATTTGTCGTTCTAATTTATACTGATATTCATTCACAGAAGTCTCAGCAATTTTAGATTTATTTACGATTAAAACAGAAAATGTTTAAAATATTTTTTTTTCAATCGCAAATAATACTGACCTTTAGGAGGCTTAAGGAGCGTTACCCCTACTCTTATTTGTGGTAATTTCTGTTTATTTTCAGTTAAACTTGATTGTTCATTGTAAGTTCTGCTCGGTTAGGTCTTATTCATTGACAACGATTGTTGCTCGTTATAAGTTTCAAGAAGAATTGCTTGACTTTATTTCTGCTAGTCTTTGGCTTAATGCAGCTCTTTACTTTTCTATGAAAAACTGCTGTTTAGAAGATTTCTTAATTTAGTTTATGTTGGTTTGCCAAAATTTTGTCTTGATTGATGTTCTCTTTAATCTGAAATTTTAATTGAGCGTCTCCATGACTAAGTTTTAAAGCAGATTAGCATTAACAAAATCAAATTTTTGAGCTGTGGATGAATACAATCAATTTTTCTTCCAAAAATGATTGTCCTTGTTAAGGTCATCTTAATTTAGAAGTGCATCACACACCAGACCTAAATTTGCACCTATTTTCGGCCGCAAAAAATCGATACCACCAAAATTAGTTTCAAATTTGTTTTTTGCTACAGGGGTTCACTTACCTGGGGATAGGAAATAACATGGATACGCAAGACTACATATAAAAAGCCAACATGGGAACTTGGTTCGAATTACGTTTCGTCCTTTTGCAAGACATCCAATGGTCTACGTGGGATTGACGAAAACTTAGTTATTTTTGTAGACTACTCCTCTCCTTTACCATGCATTTGAAAAGATACGTTTCATATGTTTTGCCACCGATTTCAAAGAAACCACATCTCTTAAAACAGGCGTTTCCTAAGCCCAGAACAAAGCAAATTTATTGTTTCAATAGTTATTGCTAACAATCTATTTAACAGATAGCCTTTTATAATTCATTAAATTAGGAGTGCTTAAGGCCAGTAGCGGATTCTGCAATTGTTTGTATGGAAGAGGCATCTTTAAAAGGGGCGATTTCACTAAAGTCGATTGTATTGGTTGTTTTGTACAATACGTATCCAGTTGTCTACATTTTTACTGCTATTAGTCAATATTCTACGCCCAAACTACCCAATCAGTGTATATTTATTCAGAATGAAACAAATCATTGATTACTAAAAATCCTTATAGGACGCCGTTATCTTGGAAGCTCTGATCTATTTCCGCCATTGGCCAAACATTCATTAGGATTGCTTTATTACGTCCCTAAAATTTTTGTTAATGCAGTCAACTAAAAAGACGTCTAATTCTATGTCTAATAGCTCAGTTAACGGTCCAGTGGTACCATCTCCTCCTCTGCTCTTCTCTTTCTAAGCTACTAACATAATCTTCAGTGACAATCAAATTCTTTTACTAAGGTTTTTCTAAATTTCTTTCTTTCAGATGGGATTTGTAGCTTCGCTTCCATTCCTTTTACGAGCGATAATTGGACCTATAGGTGGAATTATTTCTGATGTCCTTCGATATCGATACATGACAACTGCCAATGTCAGAAGAATTATATTGGTAGTCGTCGTCCTACTGGTAGTCGTCGTCCTATTAGTAGTGGTAGTCCTATTGGTAGTCGTCGTCGTTGTTGCGTATATAATTGTCATTGACCAAGATAAGGGAGTCAAAAGCATAAATAAGAGTAATGGTTTTTGATGATTTACTAATGTTAGGTCGATATCATCACCCCGAAAATTCATTTAGGAAAGCAGAGCAACTACATAATCAGTGCTTTGGAGACCCATTTATAAATGTGTCAAAGAAAGAGAAGGGTCAGTTTCAGAGGTCAGGAAAGTTACACGAAAACATTTTGTACTTAAACGCTTTTTTCGTCTGACACTATTCAGATTAGTAACGTCAGAATGACCAAAATGAAACGTGTGAAAGAGTTTACTAACTGCATTTGAAAGAGCTAATCAGAATTTGGATTGCCTGAATGGCTTGTGTTTTTTGGACCTATCAGCATCCACTACAACTAGGCCTAGTAAGAAAACAAATTCTTTTTGTCTGCATAGCCAAGGTTTTCTTGCTTCCGTATCATAGAAAAGGCCAAGTCTGCAGTTTATTCGGCAGTTCTGGAGTCAGTCCACATAAAAGCAAGAAAACCTTTACTATGCAGACAAAAATAATTCATTTTCTCACTAGGCCTATTCATTTAATCTTGTTGTAGTAGATGCTGGGTGGTCCAAAAACACAAGCCATTCAGGCAGTCCAATTTCTGATTGGCTCCTTTAAAATACAGGTGGGTATACTCTTTCACACATTCAATTTCGGTCATTCTGACGATTGTAATCAGAGGAGCGTCAGACGAAAAGAGCTTTTCAGTACGGAATGTTTTCGCTATTTCGTGCAATATTCTTGTTTTCTGCAACAAACAAACTATTTGGTATCCTGTGTAACTGAATTTCCAAGGATTTTGAAAGGTTTCATACCTGTAGTAAACGTTCAAATAGCAGCGGGATCTGCTAGCCCCACTTCCCCTCAATGATAACATGTCAGAATTTAGCCGGTAGCACACAACTTACCTATCTTACTATATCTGTTACATTACATCAAATTAAACTATAATCTTGCACGGAATAGTTTTGCAGGCAATCAGTCTTCATTACAAATCTGTAAAGAACATAATTGAGGGACATTTTTTCCTGAACAATCTTTCGACTTTTTCAAGCCTTAGTGATTGATAACATGCGAGAAATGAGCATGTAACACACAACTTACCTATCTTACTAAATCTGTTAAACTATATCGAATAAGACTCTGATTTCACGCGGAATAGTTTTGCAGACCATCAATCTTCACTATAAATCTATAGAGAACATAATTGACGGACATTTTTTCCTGAACAATTTCTTCGACTTTTGCAAGCCTTAGTGACTGATAACATGCCAGAAATGAGCCTGTAACAAACAACTTACCTATCTTTCTCTATCTGTTACACTACATCGAATTAAACGCTGATTTTATACGGAATAGTTTTGCAGACCATCAATCTTCATTATAAATTTATAAAGAACATAATTGATGGACATTTTTTTGTGACCAATTTTTTCGACTTTTGCAAGGCTTAGTGATTGATAACATGACAGAAATTAGCCTGTAACACACAACTTACCTATCTTACTATATCAATTACACTACATCAAACTAAACCCTAATTTTACACGGAATAGTTTTGCAGGCCATCAATCTTCATTATAAATCTATAAAGAACATAATTGAGGGACATTTTTTCCTGAACAATTTTTTCGACTTTTGCAAGCCTTAGTGATTGATAACATGCCAGAAATGAGCCTGTAACATTACTTTTTTGGAACAAACACATGAACATAGCTGGATGAACCACCTTATGTATATTTTGACACACTGCCAACGGCGTAATTTTCGGATTACTACTCACAAGACGCTGTTAGGTAACATATCTAGGTAAAATGTTTCAAAGTGACCTTGTGACTGTTATTTCTCTATCGGATATTTTTCAGTCATCCCATTAGCTGTAGTTTTTGCATTTGCTACTGATTTCATGTAGAACCAAGGCATCTAAGACCTTTCTAGCTCATCGATTACGACACCTCGTTATTTTGTACAGTGCATCGTCGATTATAGGGACGGTCAAAATCAAACAGCCCAAAAATTTTCCGGAGAATCGAAAAATCCGGAGAATCAAAAATAATACAACTCATTGGTAATTAAGTATTTTTGGAAAAGTGGGCTTGTCAGTTCACAGATAAAGCATGAAAGAAAAGGAGTCCAAGTTAAGTTTGCAAATGTTGAGTGATACAGCTTTGAATGAAAGAGGATTTTAACTAAGCGCTCATATCAACGGGGCGACTTTTGTTTGGCTGTGGGCACGGTGGATGTATGATTGAAAGCATTTGTTTTGAACAGCGGAATTTGGCAATTTTGTAGCACCGCTCCACGCCAGTCTTTGTAAATTCGCTCACGCGCAAACAGAGAATTAAAATTTTTGCGACGTCCGAATAATCGAATTTTGGATAATCAATATTCCGATAATCGACGATGCACTGTACTTAGGTAAGAAAAAAACTGGCAATTATTATTGCAGACGCGATTCGGTACATAAAAATTCAACTTTATCCTGACTCAATTTAAAATTATTTACGCCACACAAAGCTGATGGAGGAGGAGCCAACTGTTCATCAAAGAGATGAAGAGAGGAGTTCCATCGTATTAGAGTTCCAGCTACGATCATAACATCTGCTTGCCTCTGTCGATGGAAACACAAAGAATGTTTTACACCACACAATTTCATCACACAACCAAGAAACCTATACCATCGATGTTGGCTATGTTCAATTTCATTCTGATAGCTTCATAAACTACGGACGTAATGCCAAGTACAGCAATGAAGCCAATCAATAGTAACCACTTAACGTAAGCACTATTTGTTTGATATATCTTCAAGTATGCTGTTGTTGACAAAATGCAATGAATGCCAGCTTTAAGAACAGTATGGGTTAAGATCAGCAACACTACGCCCAGACAACCGTTGGTAAGGCGTAATGGAAAATATACTTTAATCATAACTGTCTATTTATCTTATCAACATTAGTAAGGTGCATGGTCATGGGGTATGAACGAATTTTCTAAACCTCAATGTACAATTCTAACTTCCTTACAGGGCAAGTTTTGCACAAAATGTTAATGAATTAGGGGCAAGAACTCTATAAGAAGCAATTAAATACTGTTACTGAATTTACTTTGTCTTCTGGCGTATTTCAACAAAAATTATGTCCGCCACTGTTCCCAATGTATGCCCGAGACGTAAAATCAGAAACACATCAATTTTGAGCACGTTTATTAAATACATGGGCGTAAACTGGGGTCTTCAAGGGTTGGTAGGTTTAAAAGGGCAGTGCTTAAGATAATACATTTGTCCAGTGCACCAAACCTATTATAAAATTCGTAGAAAGAGACTGCGCTAACAATATATTAATGAAACAAAGTTATACCGAGGATGGTTAACATTTGTCAGCCTTTATACGTGTTAAAAATAAAACATTTCATTTCGTTGATAGGTAAATAAAAAGGAGAGGGGATTCCTGTATTTTCTTCCGAGTTTTCCGAGTACTTCAATAGTCCCATTCTGCACAGATACACTATTTAAACAAATTGGGAATGTGTTGCACACGCTAGAATGTGAGGATTTCTATAGCATCATTTTGCGTAGATACACTTTTTGAACATATTGATAATCCGTTTGGCACGATGTCATATGAGTATTTCAACAGTGCCATTGTGCATAGATACACTATTTGAAGACAATGAGAATGCGTTGCGCACGATGGAATGTGAGAATTTCAATAGCATCATTTCGCATAGATACACTTTTTGAACATATTTATAATCCATTTTGGATGATGGCATGTGAGTATTTGAATAACACCATTGCGCATAAATACACTCCTTGAAGAATCTGTAAATACGTTGCACACGATGAAATGTAAGTATTTCAGTAGTGCGATTCTGCAAAAATGCACTATTTGAAGGCAATGAAAATGCCTTGTGCATGATGGAATGTGAGTATCTCAATAGTACCACTTTGCATACATACAACATTTCAACGTAATGGGATTGCGTTTTGCACGATGAGATGTGAGTATTTCAATAGTGCCATTGTGCATAGATACACTATCTGAAGACAATGAGAATGCGTTGCACGCGTTGGAATATGAGGACTTCAATAGTGCCATTCTGCACAGATACACTATTTAAACAAATTGGGAATGTGATGCACACGCTAGAATGTGGGGATTTCTATAGCATCATTTTGCGTAGATACACTTTTTGAACATATTGATAATCTCTTTGGCACGATGGCATTTGAGTATTTCAACAGTGCCATTGTGCATAGATACACTATTTGAAGACAATGAGAATGCGTTGCACACGATGGAATGTGAGTATTTCAGTAGTGCGATTCTGCATAAATACATTATTTGAAGGCAATGAGAATGCACATACATACATACATACATACATACATACATACATACATACATACATACATACATACATACATACATACATGTGTACAGAGGGAGGGCTTCCCTTAGTTACATCTACACATCTTCTTAAAGATTTAGAGAGGAAGGAAAATAAAGGCATGTATCAAATATTAATATTTGCACAAGTGATCTCCAAGCACCGTGTTGCGGTACATTAGCGACATTTTAGCATGCCATGTGGGATCTGCCGAATCTTGATAAAAGGCTTCGTGAGTCCCTGTCTTTAATTCATGACATCATGTTGCATTAGAATCAATATAGGTCCCGGTTTCATACTGAGATAAAGTAACTATATAGTAAAGATTTAGTAACCAACTGATACTGCATATATCATGAAGAAGACTGAAATATAAAGTAACATTTTTCGTTAATGGTGTGCTGTGTTACATTTAATGCAAAAATTTTAACACTCTCAAATCCTACGCAGGCACGTCACTGAGGGTAGGCGAGGTAGGGCACCTAAAGACGCAACAAATAAGAGGAACCAGAATTCAATTCTATTCAATTCATCATCTAGGTGTTCCTACTTAAAACTTAAATGTTCATCAGCTCAGTGACTAAATAACCAAGAGACTGATTATCGAGTGAGCGAAGAAGAACATTAGCAACACTAAGGGGAAACACTGGCAAAGTAATTAGGGGCTTATTTCCCTAGCCTTTAGGTTCCACCATCCCTGCTTGACCATGCTACTCATCGATCATGACAAGTTGAGTCCATGAAATTTTAAATTCCACTTACAGAGGTACTACACACATCACATAATATTCAGAATAAGAATGTCCTGGGTGGAAAATTTTTGAAATATTAATTAGCGGGAGGGGGGGGGGGCTATTAGGCACCCAGTCGCCTGCTTTTGAAAAACTGATAGAGACAGAGAAGGCAGCTGATGAAAGTGAGAGGTGAGTTGGAAGTTGTCATCTTACTCATTTATACTCCTGTAGGATGTTCAGCTATAATTTTCCTTTGTATTGCACAGAGGATATTTTGGAAAAAAATTATGAGATGAGAGGTCAGGCTATATTTTACCTGCGCTACTCAAAGCCATGTTGAACTGACAGCGTTACTTGCAGTCTCCAGTTGTAACAGGGGGTTAGGCCAGTTTACATTTTTGTCTGAGATTGTAGCTGATGAAAGTGAGAGGTGAGTTGGAAGTTGTCATCGTACTCATTTATACTCCTGTAGGGATGTTCAGCTATAATTTTCCTTTGTATTTCACAGAGGATATTTTGGAAAAAAATTATGAGATGAGAGGTCAGGCTATATTTTACCTGCGCTACTCAAAGCCATGTTGAACTGACAGCGTTACTAGACATTTTTGTCCAAGATTGTAGGTGACTGATGTTAAAATACGTTATTTCTCTAGCTCCTTAGTTGCAATATATTGCTAGTTTTCTAATCATTGCTTATCCCATGGAGAGTTTAAGCAAAACAAATTGGTTACATAGGACTTTCAATTGAAGCATGACATATTGGGACTCGTGGGTACCATTCCTTAGGGGAATGAAACAATTAAAGGCAGTGTTTATACACAGTTGTTGTCAAATGTAGGTAGTGCCCGTAAAGATTGAATGATTCAAATCTTACTACAGTATGAAAAATAACTGTGTTGGTATTAACAGTATACAAAAGGGGTCGTGTCATGGGGGCGCGCAAGGAAGGTGTAATTGATAAACTTGGAGCTAACGCAGTGTATGAACACCAATAAAGAGAATAATGTTTAGATTGTATGACTACATGCAGCGAAGACGCATTCCCGAGTATTTCCACTGTTCGAAAAGAATACGCAGACGTCACCTCTGCGTGCTTTGCCTGGAAAGGAATGGCAAAAGATGTCGACAATGAATTACGAACACGAATTTTGAAGGGCAAAATTGTATCTAATGTATCTCAAGATTGAAGGTACGTTCCTCATGATAAGTGATTGTGCATCCATTGACACTTTTCAACTGCAGACTCCTTTGAAATAAAATAATGGTTCAAGAAAAGAAAAGGTAAAGCCAGGGTTGCAATATTGCCCTGAACGGTCCTTTTACTTGATATGTGTGACCAAAGGGTGTGTTTCAGACGAGGACTGGTAGAGCTGCCACTATCGGGTCAATTTATGAAAAACGTCTCAAATAAGATTTCTGTAATTGATCTCCAAAAACACCAAAATTTCTACTCCCTTGTATCTTTTCGAGTACATATAAGTAAAATCTCTAAGCCAATATTGTATTCATTGACAGTTTTAATAACAAATTCATTAAGACTAACTGCCCTATAAAAATCAATCCTGCGCATTAAAGTCAAACATTATGGATGCTCTGCACATTACCTAAGTCTCCATGAGTCCATTCAGCTCCATGTACATAATGAGCCGGTGTTCCTGTTGAGGACAACGATGCTGCCATACGTTCGGCTACAATGCCAGATTTTCCTAATAAGGTATCAGATTGAGAGATAAACATTAAGATGAAACCTTTAAGTTAACAGATGGTAGATGTTATCACGTCTTGGTTAATGGCTTTACCTTCAGCGTCAAGATGGGATAATTTTCTCTCCTAACGTATCTCGCAAAAAGACATTCAAGACATGATAAACTATACCATCTATGGCAATGGCTGAGTCAAAAAGCATTAGAATATTTAATTGAGGTAAAAATGCAATCGGTGTATTATTGAACATCATGACAAGAAATCATCACGTTTGTACAGACAATGCGAAGACGACTTTGTCCTTGAATACATGATTGATACTAGAAAATTTAAAAGTATCTTTTAATTGCGGATTCATGAGTTAACCAAAGACGCGTTTCACGCACTTTTCTCAATTTGGTACAGGAGTGCAACTAGAGGGGGGAGGGTGGGGAGGCCTCCCCTGCCCTAATATTTCTACCGAAAATTGTGCCCTCATCTTAAGCACAACTACAAGGGAGGCCTTAAGATGGGAGGGGGTAAAAATAAAAGGGGGGTGGATGTTTGTTTATACACATGTACTTACAATAGAATGAGATGAAAATAACAATGAAAATGTTGCTGACAGTCATGGTAAAGAAGAGAATTCATTGCCTGAGAATGATGTGCTACCACCAGAGGACAAACCTACACCTGGAAATAAACCATTCCCTGTTGATCAGGAACTCAAAGCTGACTTGGTATGCTTAACTAATGACAGTTTTGACATTTTAGACGACGAGTGACAATGTGTTCTATTTGATATTTGTTTATAATTTTTGTTCTGAGAAAGAGATCTCTCTGGCACTAAACGACTTTCGTTTTCTCATTGGAAAGCCTAATACGGGGACTTGTTAATAAAATGTTGGGGTAGGTCTTACTTTCACATTTCCGTAAAATGGTGGGGGTCACTTTAAAATGCTACCAGGGGTGAAAAGTTTCAAATAATGCAATATGACCCCAACTACAATTAAGTACAAAAGAGTACATTAAAATCTAAATGTTTTTTTTTGGTCAAAACCGTAGTATTTCTCTCTCTTCAGCTAGTCAATAGGGATTAATATAATTACAATTATAGCCATCTGCAGTGGACACCTGCCCGGGCGACAGCCGGATCGGCTCGTCGCGGCCGAGCGACGCGACGAAGACGACCGTCTCGAGGTAGGCCTCCGCCGCGAGATCCTTCACCTCGGGGATGCCGAGCCACACGACGGTGTGACGCCGCTCGAGCACGTGGCGCAGGATCCGGTGCGCAGGGTCCTTCGTGTCGGCCTGGAGCCGCCGGTCCACGGCGCGCCGGAAGGCGCGCAGGCAGGCGCGCACGCCCCGGTTGTTGCAGCAGCGGGCACAGCGTCGGATCTCGACGATGTTGTCCACGAGGTCGAGGAACTGCTGGCGGCCGGCGGCGTCCGCCCGCCGGTAGCTCGCGGCGAGCTCACGCCGGAGCATGGACTCCATCGCGCGCGGTAGGGCCACGTCGAAGGAGGCCTCGAAGAGGTCGACGAATGCGTTCAGGTGCCCGCGGGCCAGGACGGGGGACCCGCCCACGATCTCGTCGCTCGGGGCCCCCTCGCGGAAGCGCGGATCGAAGAGCCTGCTGCCGGCATCCTCCCCGTCCGCCCAGGCCGTCGCGGGGACGCAGACCAGCAACAGGAGCAGGAGGAGGCGCGGCATCGGGCGCCATTCAAGCACGGCATCGCGCTCAGGCCATGAGCGAGTCTCGACCGTACCGCCCGTACCATGACCGCCCCACCTCCAGGGAAACGAGCGCCATGACGACGACCAAGACCCCCATCCAGGTCAAGTACTTCTCCATCGGCTACGAGGGCCCCGTCAAGGCCCCCACCGGCACGGAGCTCACGTGCGCCTCGTGGCAGCTCGAAGCGCCGCTGCGCATGCTCCTGAACAACCTCGATCCCGAGGTCGCCGAGAACCCCGAGCACCTCGTGGTGTACGGCGGCACGGGACGCGCCGCGCGCTCCATTAGTGGATGGTTTTCTCAAATTGAGGTTTGAGGTGACTAAGAAGCATCTTCTCATAAATTTTCTCATCAATTCTCCAACATTTATAGTAATATTCCTATATCAAATACAATATACATATATGAAATGCATGTGATTGTGAGTTATGCCTATCTAATACTGCAGTGATTCTCAGCGGTTGGAGTTGGACATGATATTGAACAACAGTAGATGAATGAGGCAAAACGTCAATCTGAACACACAGAGAATGACCATGAAGAAGAAAACTTGACTTGCCAGTTGCAGGGTTAATCAGAGTGCAGTTGTGGAAATTGCAGAACTGCAGATTGAATTGGCTTCCATTAAATAAGGGCAGTTTCAACAATGCCTTTCAAATGCTTAGCAAGGTCATTTGCACAAGGGTGAACTCGTGGGGAACAGAAATGACAAATAGCATGACACTGAAAATATATAACAATTAAGTTTTGAGATGAATTTGCCACCTGACTCATTAGGAAGTTTAAACCTTCGTTTAAATGAAAAAATTCTGTGACAACCTTGATTTTAGGAAGAATGCGGGATTGTAGAACTGCAACAAATGCAATGAAAGAATCATCCTCCAGGGTTGATGTCTAAAAAATACACTGCCACTCCATACCCAAAGCATATAGTAAAATGGCTTTGCATCTTGGCTCAGGAAGGTCTGCATTTCCAATAGTATGTAGTTATTAAACATTTTTAACCATACATCCCACTGTAATGCAGGACAGCCAGGAGTTAGCAAGAACTGAGGTGGCATCAGCAGTGAAAAGATTTATGAAAATGTCATAGAAGTGGATTTACTAGTTGCAATCCTTGAACTAATGTACACAATTAATAAATTAGGATGTTAAGTAAGTGAACACAAAATAGAGCAGAATGGCTCGTGCAAAGCACTAGTTGTCCAAACATTCAAGCATCATTTATGATAACTCGCAAACAAAGAAAGGGGTCGAAGCAAAAATTTGTCGACCGTCGATCGAAGCCATCAGAAGACTAGAGCCTCGCAAAGCCGTAGACGTGGCCAGATTTAACAAATCAGACAGACCATCGGAGTCAATGAAAGGACACCAAGCGGAAGGCCAAGGACTAGATAAAAGAGATGACCTCGCCCACCAAACAGTGGAAGCGGAGCCGTGTACAGAAAAAGACTGTCGTTGCTGGAAGGTATCCAGACAGATATCCTCCATGGTGAGGAAACCGTGATTTAGCTAGATGTACTGTTGATATGCTGTCAATATCAAATTCGTATCATTAAAAGGTATCCATCAATACACCGATCCAGCCCGTCAAACAAAAAACGCCAATGGACCAAAGAAAAAGTTGGACGAAGGAATTTTCAAGCAAATTTATTAGGTCCGTCAAGCATCAAGAATTTTGAGAGAATAACGGTCAAATCCTTGTAATTTATACCTCTATTACACGGATGATAGCTACTCCACAAAGAATTGATACGGAGATGCGAGTTGTTGGTACAGCTTTTAGATTACCACGGCGTGTTCATCAACCAAAAATCAAATGAATTTCTCAAAATTTTCAATCCTTCGAATAAGCTATCAACTACAAAGAGGATCTCGTGGTAATTTCCTTTCAAACGGAGGATACAAAATAGTGATATAGAACAGGAGTCTATGCAGAATAATTTTTAGCAGGTCAGTTGTTATCTTTGATCGAAGATTCTGATTTTGATAGGCCCTGAAGAGGTACCTCTTGCGACTACTCATATTGTTACCATTGTATGAAAGATATTAACATGTTTACGTTGCATATACTCTCACAAAAACTGTCCAAATGTCCCGTACGACATGTATGGAATCGCCATAATATTTGCATAAAAGTGATGCATCATCATGATTATCAACATCGCAGATAGTCAGCCTAGCAACTTGTACAGTGATTTTTGTGCGTGGTTCATGATAAGCTTTGTTGCATTTTATTTACTTTCTATATTGTTGCAAGACACATATTCTATATTTAGTGTTGGACAAATTGTGTCGGTGCATAACTTATCTCCATGTATATCTGCCAATAGAGTCTGTGTTTTTTGTGCACAAGAGCTGGGTTGCTGTCGTCAACCATTACAAAGATTATTTCTTAAGCATAATGCCAATCTTACATTAAAAGATTTAGCTGTTGGATATGCAGAGGGTTTCGTTAGAGGTAGTCCCTTTGATAAACCTGCTGCTTGCACATTCCAGTCATGTTGGGTGTGGGCAGGATTGCAGGTCTTCAAGGAACCCTCAACTCTCACTTTTTGCCCTAAGCAATTAGTTGTGCACACTAGCAGCCATATCCTGGCACCTCCACTTGACTATAGTGGTAAATTGAGTAAAGGCAGTTTTACACCAGTTCTCTTATGCCATCTTAATGCTGCATACCCCTATTTAGGGATCATAGATCTCTTTTTGTCAGTGTTGTTTCTCCTGAGATAGGTATGACAAATAACATATTAGATTATCATGTCCTTTGGTCAACTTTATTAACTATTGTTCTTCAATGTTCAATAATCCTTGATTAGGTTGCATGATCATGACCAAAAATGAGACTAACTTGGCAAAGATGTTAAACACAAGCAATGATTGCAACAAGCAATGATTGCAACAAGCAATTCACAAGAAATAGCTGATAGGAAGACAATAAACATGCAAATTACATACCTAATGTTGTGTGGGGCCTTCTGCACCAAACAGAATATCAACACATTTCTCAATGTTGCCCAACCAACAATTGAAGCACACGTTCATGACTGATTAGGTCACTGAGGAACATGATTCCTTTTGCACTGCATGGACTGTCACAATCAAATACAGTCCAAAGTTAGCATACACAGAAGAGGAATACATCTCTGAATTTGACAGGTTGTGACTGCTTTCAATCAAAGTTGGGGACAATTCCAATGCCTGCCTGATGTGATACATAACATTCTGCAGCACATAATCAGTAATTACATGATAAACTTTCCAAGTATACATTAAATGTTGCTCATTCGAATGTCAGCCTCACCAAACACATGCGCAAAATTAAGGATTTGAACAAGAAAGAGCTTTTTATGAAAGTGTAGGAACTTTTGGAAAAATAATTTTCTTGTCACAATCTTGTGATGTTACTTCCTGGACATTTTGTCATGGAAAACTGACTTCAAAAGCATTGTTAAGTTGTGCCAGATATTATATTTTAGTGCAGTCACATCTGAATCAGTTTTGGCCAATTTTTCTTTGGCATAAATTTAATCTGACCTAAATTTTTTACTGTTTTGAATGAAGAAAATTACTATAACCTCTTGGTTGAGATAAACATGACCATCCATTGGAGGAAGCAAATCGATTGAATTCAGGTAGACTCTATCATAATTGGATGTGAACTATGTTGTTCGTTTTGTGATGCTATGACGATGTAAAGACTTTATTTAGTACCAATTTGTCACCAATTTGCCAATTTTTATTCTTGTTATCAACTGCCATCATTCTGATTCAACTGTTGCATTAGTTTTGGTCATTCATGTCTCATTAAGTGAACCCAGACTTTTGCTTTTTTGGGTCCACCCTGATTTACGATGCCTTTTCTTGCCCTAGGTTCATTATCCATTTTGTAATCGATCCATAAAACTACTTTTAGCAGTTCCTTCGTTAGTCTGCTTGCAAGACACTAAAGTATCGAGAGTGACTCTACCAGGAATGCAAGTCAACATTAAAGTATAAGTCCCTAAGACGTCTTACAAAATTCCACTTTGTTCCCATTATGATTTTATTTTTGTAAGACAATATCGATTGGCAGAGGAAACGGTAGTGATGACAAAAAGAACCCTTGTTGCACTCCCTTACTGGCGGCAAGGTACATGTTTTTTTATTTGCGTAATTTTTATCGGGATATTTAGGCCTAACAATTATACATATGTTGAGCTTGACTTCTTAAGCTTAAAATATTTCAGCAATAATAATAAACTAAAAGGGAGTAATAAAACATAAAGATACAAGGGTGGGTAAAAAGATCCAAAAATATTTAGAAGAATCTATTAGATTTATTACACGCTTTAACATTTACCATATAGTTAGTAGAGCTCCCTTATAATCTCAGATATTTTACAATCTTTTTACCTCCTGTTTCACCTTAATGTTTTACTACCCTCTTTTACCTATTCAATTTATAATCATTCTTTCTAACTCTGAAAGAAATATTTTACCTCTATTGACCTTATTGTGAAATTCCAAGCTAGGCTTATCTAAACAAAACTCATTTTTTCATGAAGGTACTTTATCAACTACCCAGGTATTTATTGATTTCAATCAATCATACTTTGTTACTCACTTGAAAATGACAGCGATGGATGCCAAAACGTTGTGCATAAGTCCAATAAAATTATATTCCATACGACGGTTGTCATTAGTTGTTATAGACCAATGACTACAACCTCCTCTTTAGAAATTTGTAGCGTGTTAGGAGCCACAGCCTAAAATTTGGAAAAAAAATAGTGCGTAAAAATATGCGTAAAATGATTAAAAGTTATTTAAAAGGCAACTTCGCTATACGTGTACCTTCTCATGTCTTCATTTAAATACAGTTTCATGTAGTACATATTGACAAAATCATCTTGTACTGTAACTTAAGCAAGGTGCAGAGATTTTATTTAAAAGGATTGTCAATTCAACATTCTGCACAATGTGTTCTTTCCTTAACGCGCACATGTGCTAAATTGGCATTAAAAAATTTATAAAAAATTTAAAGTTTTCAACATCAAAGTTTGAACAATTGAAATTCATTCCTATTTACTTACAACACATTAGCATGAAAGTTTAGAGATTCCCTGCCGTACATGGTCACAAATGTAAGAGGTTATGCAGCACCAATTGCTTTGCTGCAATATCACAATAACATAAATAATTAATTAATCGAAGTATGTTTCTGCAGGCAGGATCCTATACATAGACGGAGTGCCCGAGAGACAGATAGATGGTCCTACGAACACACCACAGAATCAAACATACAGAGAAACACAGAGACACACACCACGCAGACACAGACACACACACAGACACAGACATAGACACCGACACACACACGTGCGCGCGCGCACACACACACACACACACACACACACACAAACACTGGGACCAGGAATAGAATTTGACAGGCACGCAACGTACTGGCTAAAACGTAGGCTGTTGAACGTGGACTACATGGTAACATATTCCCATACCAATAAGAGTTTCCCCTCCCCCTTTATACTTACTGTGCCTTTTCTTTGATATTTGGCCTAAAAAGCAGTCGCTCCACTTCTTCAGCAACTACTGTCTTCATGTTTGGATGTTTGGAAACTAAAATAAAAATTCATCAAAACACTTTAAGAAACAGTCAGGGGTGCGCATACGAAGAGTATGTGGCTAAGCTGGCCATCGTGATGCAACACACTCAACATCTTTCTCTAACCTTCGCTTGCACGTCAAAAACTCGTTGTCCTTCCTTGCCGTCAGCTTCTGTTCCCTGACATTTTCTTTCCTATTAAAACGTTTTTGTATCCCAACCCCCTACTACCACAACATGCTGTCCCGCAAAGCGCTCTCTATTCTCAACAAGCAACTCATAATCGCTGAACTTGCTCTCTAACTGGGTGCTTAACGTCATTTCAGTCATTAGTCACTGTATTAATACGAGGGTTATTAAGATGTCCAATTCTTGTTTAGCTGTCTCTCATTTTTGCACTGATGACCCCACAATACGTCGATCGATAGCTTAGCCGTCTCAGTATACTCAGCACTACTCTGTACGATGATGTGATACGTCAGTGATTAAACCATTTAAGGAATATTACTGCAAACATTAAACCTGAAGAGTAAACTAATCCTTTCCGATCTAATTGTAATAGCGAGTTTAAAGAAAGTTTTTTGAAAATTTTAAATAAGATCTCGTTAACATTTTCCTACATCGGGAAGAGCCGTTACTGACTCACCAAACGCAATCAAATTTCTACTTATTATCTTTATGAGAGAAGTGAACATTGGTTATCAAGGTAAACCCTACTCTTTCTTAAAGACCTGACGATTATACCAAGCTGTGAACTACCCAGGGGCTCTACGTTTGTTTTCAGCTCGCTTAATCGGGTATTTTTTATCTGCGGAAACATAAAACTACAGTTAGGAGTTCAATTTAAGTCACATTTTGGAGCAGAATCGAGCAGTTGACTACGTCGCTAGGATGCAATCCCACTGAACTATGAAGAGTGGTCCACTAGCCGCCACATGTTTTCATCTAACACTCCTCAGAGTACAACCACCGTTTTGATAGAAATGAAACAAACGAAACGTTATACCCATCTGTATTTTTGAAAGAACTAATCAGATTTTGGCTACCTGAATAGTTTTCACTTTTTGGACCAATCAGCCTTTGCTAGAGCTGTATAGATGATCTAAACAGACCAATCCAGAAAAATAATTATTTTTGTCTACAAAGCAAAACTATTGTTGCTTTTATGTGGACAAACTCTAGAAGGGCCAGTTGAAGTGCAGATACAGTTTTGTCCATGATTCGGAGGCAATGATCTATGTACATTTTTGCACAATCTGGGTTTTTAAGCAAGTAGTGCCCAATGAGAGAGTCACATTCCTTAACGGTGTTTTTGATTTGGAAACACGAGTTGACTGGTTTATTTAATGAGTTGGTGTTTGGGGAATAAAGTGTGGAACATGATGCATAATTCTGTGACATAGCCTACCTCACATAGGCAAGGAAACTGCTACCCTACTAAACTGCAATTTATGGAAGACACATGATCTTTGTGCTTAATTGACAATGCTTTCTAAGTGGTGCGAGTACACATGGAGCCACAACACAGCAAAGCACTTCTCTATAATCTCTTTGATCTGGTTTTCACTTTGAAGTTCATATATCTCCTTGTTAGTTTAGATTTAAGTATACGAGAATTTTTTTAGTTACAAACGGTTTGTCCTTGGAAAATTGCGATAGTTTTAATTTAATTATAGCATCAATGACGTCTTCGTGATTTGATAGAAAAATTTGTTTCAAAAATGGAGTTTTGTTCGTACTTTGGCTTCTGAATAAATCATGACTGCACGGTGAACCAATATTTGATAAAATTTCCTTTGTGTACTTGAGGCAGAACGAATTCCATATTGAAAGCTAGCCAAATTAACATATAGTAACCGAAACTCTAAAAAAAGGGATTTTGATAACAATTATTACATCAAAAGAATCAGGTTTTTATGATAATTCCAAACATATAAAACATATTATGTTAAATACTACCCATCAAAAGCTACGAGCCTGAGAAAGTTTGCCTGATTTTCGAAAAAGGGGGAAAACACCCTCAAAAATCAATCGATCTTATTGAAAAACATACCGTGAGATTTAATATATCAGATAGCTCTACTGCAGAGGTTTCAAGCTCTTATCTGGAAAAAGGTGGATTTTTTTTTTCATAAGAGATGCGTATTGCCTTTCGTATCGAGCCAATGGTCCAAGAAGATCGGAAGAGTGCTCATTTAAACGAAAAATTTTCCAGCGCCCTTTTTAAGGGACTAAAAACATTGCGCCATGGAAAATTGGTGTTTTCTGCCAATTTTTGGCACCAAACTACAGTTTTTGCCCCAAACAGGTCTATTGTTGATGTCCTCTTATCTGCACGAATGTGGAACTTTTATATTTTTCTTTTTCTTTTTTGAGAAGCAAGGTCACGGATTCTTGTTATTTGTTAGTTTTTTCCACGGATAATTGTGTTGAAACAATAGTTAACATTTAGGACAAATTTAAGATTCAGGACAAATTTTCTTTGAAGATTGTCCCAAAGTTAGCTGTGCCAGAAAATAGATCTTTCGTACACGATCGATAAGAAAAGGGCATCGAATATTTCATCGAATATGTGTTCGATTTATAATTCATCTATTCATTTCCTTTTAAATTTCGTCTTATTTTGATTACTATATGACTGACTTTGATGTATATCAAAGTCAGTGTATTCTGTGTATATTCCTTGATGCACAATCGATGGAAGTCCGTCATGGAAGTGGTATCAGTGAAGGCAGTTGATAATAACGATAATAATGCAAGGATATCTAAACAGTAAATGTTCATAGGTCAACTAATTGCACCCTGCGTCTAATGTCATAGGAAAAACATAATGTCATAAAATTTAATAACATACTTAGTTTAAAAAACATTTCGTAGGCTGGAAGCCCAGTATTAAAGTCATATGCATGTGGTCTGTAAGGGGCCATTCAATAATTACGTAACGGTCATATGGTTGGGTGGAGTAGCTGATTGTGTTACGCACCGTTACACTATTTCAGCACGGGTGGGTGGGGTCTGAAGCAACAAATTACGTGACGCCCTGGGAAAAAATTATGTCTTCATATCTCCGTGTGCTATTTATTATCAATCTGAAATCTAAGATCCTCTGAGAGATTAATTAAATTGTGTACATATAAATCAAATGTTTACGTATTCCCTATTCAGTTTTTGAACGTATTCCATCAAATATCAGCGCGTGTTACGTTTATGTTTATTGTATTACGTTAGAATGGTGACTGTTTTTATGAAGTGATCAGGAGTGAAAAAAACCCTTGACAAGCTCATTTTCTATATATTTGTCTTATGGTAGACGCAAGAGTTTATGATAAAATGTCCATGATAACTTTTCAGGTCCGTTCTCCACTTTGAAATATGGGGTGTGCTTTTCAAACTGTTACGTAACAGTGATTGGTGGGGTTTTGCTATCCGTTACGGTGCGTTACAGATGGGTGGGTGGGGCTGAAAAAAGGACCATTTTTAGCGTTACGTAATTATTGAATGACCCCTTATGTTGAATGAATACGTGGTTGGCTCATGATTAAAAGCACGAGCAAGAAACTGGAAAGTGAAGAGTTGCCTTGAATTCTTCGTATACTTGTAGTGAATTGAGTTGATGTACAATGTTCAGGCAGTAGTCTGGGCATTAGTGACGTAGTTTAAGTCATGCCCATGTTAAGATATAATTTGTATCGCATTTTACCCGAGGGTCATTGAGTAGAGAAAGACCATAGAGACCAAAGTATGAGTAATAGAATATTATGAGTTTTAGAATCTTTGGATATAGAATTTACCTATAATTTTACATGCGTTATTGGATGAGAACACACATTGAAAAGAACAGAGAGGAATGTGTCTTTGATAGAATATAGATCTGACACGATTCAATTTATGTGTTAATTACAACATACAAAGTGAGGATTTCTATCAAAATAGGCTGGTTACAGACAAATCAAATGAAACGAAGACATAGTTTCCCGTATACTATCGAAGTAATTACCCGTGTGCGATTCAAACCTGTGTGCATGAAGTTTCGTTCCTCCATTTCGACGCATGATGACGGTTGAAGTAGCAATAGTTTCGCTATTTCATTCACTTAAAAGTTGTATATTAATGATAAGCCAACTGTCTTTTCTCATGACGACCCCAATGCTTCTGGTACTGCTTCCCTGACCCACCTTCCCTTTAAATCCTTTGTTGCAAAATCAAATACAGCATTCATCTTTTTGAGAATACATTTACATGTTGAATATCTCAATACGTTTCCTCTGATGTTCAACTCTTCTTCTGGTGCATGTTCACGTTCACATCCTGGGTTTGCTTTAACAATAAGTAGGCCTAATAATAAGAAACGAAACTACTGATTTGAAACGAGTAAGCGGGGGCCGCGGGGGGAGTTTGAAAGTATTCGGACCAAACCAAAAGAACTGAGGTCGAGATAGTGTTGTGATCCTCCCCATGGGGCCGGGGACCAAGTCCCGAAAAAAGTTTGCATTTTCTTAAATCTGAGCCATAAAAACATTGTATGTCCCTAGGGCATGACTTAAAATCCTATCCCACGGGATTTTGGGGTCTTGTGGAGAGCCTAGAGGCATTGTTATATGTTCTTTCGACTAGTTCGAGCAAAATCGCACTCTCACAATTTTAATCAGATTTGTTTGGTTTAGAGAGGTATTAGAGGAATGGCTTTCTGTCCTCTATCAGTTTTGACTCTTAAAAGGTAATTGGAGCTTTCAATTTTTCAACGAAATGAGACTAATCTGAAGTTTACATAGCCATCCACTACTACTACTAACAGCTCAATTCAGCATCAAGCCGCCTGAGGCCAGCACAGTTACGCAAACTAAACTTCCATCCCAATCTTTTCAAAGCCTCCCTCTTTAAACCCTTCCGGGAAGTTCCCATTTCCTTTAAGTCTTTCTTCATGGCATCCTCGCACCCAAACCTGCGGACGACCTGCTTTCTGTTCAGGTTTAGATAGTTGGCAGAAAAGGACAATCTTTGGCAATCTGTCATCCTGCATCTTTAGAACACATCCTAGCCATCAAAACCTTTCTCTCATTACAAACCTAGAAAGCGGGATTGAACCACAATTTTCATACGGCCTATTGTTTGAAACATGGTCGACAAGCCGGATACCCAAAACAATCTGTAATTTCTCTGGAAAACATCTAGAAAATATTCATCCTTTTTCGGAGCGCCCCTGCTTCAGAGCCATATTTGACCACAGTCATCACTGTAGCTTCCAATATTATAATCTTGGTTTGCAGACTTATCTTTCTATTCTGCCAAACTTTTTTTTAACTGTGAAAAAATACCCTGAGCCTTAGCTATTCTACTTTTAACATCTTCACTGCTCCCACCATCTTTACTAATAATACTACCAAGGTAACTGAAGCTCCCGTTCCAAGTGGATGACTAAGACTTAGATGGAGTGATGTGGTAAATCAAGATCTGCCGAAAAGATGCATCAACTTCGAAATGACAAGTAACTGATCCAGGTGGAGAGAAATCGTCAAGCCTTAGGTGTCACAATAGACTGTGCTCCAACCCACTGCAAGTGGTAAAAAGGAGTGCAAACGGCCTGTAAGTAAGTAAGTAAGTAAGAAATTTCTTAGATAATCGAATAAAAATGGATTGCTACATGAGAAATTCTGGACTTTTAAAAGTTTTGAAAATAATCAGCAAGTCCTTGTTACCTACGGCCCCTCTACCTGGGCTCTTTACTTCACAAGAAAAAATATAAATGCCCTTTCGCGTTTCTTGCGGTCAGTATGATCTGAAATAAGCTTGATGGAATCTTCCATTATTATTTTCCGCGTTGCTTTTTCTCTATTCTACAAGCTTACAGTAAATTCCACGGTATTAAGTTATACATATTCTCTGTTTGGGCCATGTATTTTAATTTCCAATCATTATCACAAAAATCGGCAAATTAGTAACGTTGGATCCGCAGTTTAATGATTGTTTTTAAAATCTTTTGAACAAGAGTTATCATTTACGTACGAGGAAACCGCCAGGGAAAAACTTTTTTAATTACCACCAAAGTTCGGTTTTTAAGCGACTTAAACTTAAAGATTGTTTCAAAAGAACTGGAAATATACTACTATTTCTTGACCTTCGTTACCCCGCGAGGCATGATTATCACTTAATAAGAAGAAATAGAAAAACGAACAAAAAACATGGTTGAAGAAGGCTGAAAAGGATCAGCTTTTTGGATTGAAAACCGAAATTTGTCAATGGTTATAGGTACCTTATGAATTTTCGTCCCCGCGTTTTGGGAGGTGGAGAGAGGTAATCTCCCACCCATGACATATTTTTGAGGAGGTACTTTGGCAGGCAAGTAGAAAATATCTTTATTAAAATATGAAAATCAGACGTTAAAAAGATGAAGGTGGCCTTTTACGAGGCTCAAAGAAATGTGAAGACGCACATTACAGATGCTAGCAATAACACTGTCATTGAATACAGGATGAGGGGAACATTTTTGCAATTAAGAGGCACGTAGGAGACTTCGAATAACTGACTATGGTTTGTGTTCTATTACCCTACGTTTAAAAAGTTGCAGTTATTCTAAACATTGATTCCCGACTTCATTTTTTACACTTTTTGTGTTAAGACATACCGCCTTCCACTACACCATCAACAAGTTCCCTTCCTTGCTTCTATATCTTCCTTTACTAGCTGTTCCTCTTTTTCTCCAACTGATTTTCACTCTTAATTGCCAGTTAAAAACTTTCATTTTTGATAGCTCCTTCCGAGATGCACTACACCGTAGAGTTAACGTCAATTTCTTCTCGGCTTTTCTCACTTACCTAACCATCGTTTATGACCACTGAACAATTTTGTTAGCTTCTCTCGCAATGTTACAGTCCGCTGAACTAATATTTAAGCTTACCGTGTATTTTTCTTTCATTTCCCTTACATTTTGTTGCCCTTTCATCTCTTGTCAATAGTCGCCTTAGACTTTCCCTTACATTTTGTTGCCCTTTCATCTCTTGTCAATAGTCGCCTTAGACTTTCCCTTAGAACCCCTCGCGTCCACTGCTACATACTTCCATACTTCCATTTACGAAAGTTTACATTTTGGTTACACAATATCATACTCTCCGCTGATTCAACGGTCTATGCTTTGCTTTCCGCTTTAGGATATTCAATCTATCTGCTGGTATATACAGTACAGGCCATAGAAACACATTCTTCTCTGGTCGCCATATGAGCTTCTGCTGATCCACTAGCGCACATTGTTATTCAGCTATACGCACTATGTATTATCAAAGATTACTGACTTCGATTGATTCTCTGCGACCATGCGATTTGCCCAAGGAAAGACTTGTTATCTTACCTGTCAATCTGTCCGAACCCCTCTGAATGCAAGGGATTTATTCTTGTAACAACTACACTAGTTAGTTTTTTGTGTGAGTGAGCATGGCCCGGAATGCAGATCAACTTATCTATTCATACAATAATAGATCAAACCTAATATCATTTTCAAAACTTGTACGTATAGTTAATTTCTAACCAAGAGATTTGTGGCGCGGAATGGCGTGGCGTGGCTTAACCACCTTTTCAGTAAAAACTCACTCTGTTATATTCACGTCATTTTCATTCATTATAAGAAGCGATTTTCTGCACGAACAAAACTGATGAGAGTGTAACAATAACGACAGCATCAGAATGTAAGTATATATATAATATTTAAGACCATCTGCATACTTAGCTTTAACACAAGAGGAGGTGACTTTTAATAGCTTAATTTTCTCCGTGGAGTCTGTGAGATTTGAGCCTTACATTTCGCATTATTTGCTGAGGGTAAGAGGGCAATTTTTCACTAGTAAAAGCTTTAAACAGGCTTAAGTTGGGGGACAAGTTCCTACCCTAGCGTTTATGTTGTGGTTTCTGCTCTTTCTTTAAATATTGGCATTCAAGATAATAAGGAGTCAATTGATCTTTGGCACAACTTGAATTCTTGAAGCGAGTCTGTAAGTTTTGGTTAAGAATTATCAAAATGTAAGAAAAATGTACCTGTATACTACAATAATCTGGAAATACTTGGAAAAAGAGAAGAAAAATATTGGATGTGAATTGAAGTTCCTTCGCCAAAGACACGCCCCACATCTTCTGTTATGAACAATGCTGTTTGTTGAATCACTTACTGGTACTCAGGGAAGAGAAATAAGTGGGACTCAGTTGTTTTAATAGTGAAGTACTCAGATTCATTAAGTGTAGTAAATGCACTATTTTTGCCAAGTGCTCCTTACTTGAAAGCTTTGGAAGGAAGAAATACGATATGCTTTGTTGTAGACTTTACTGGGAGGTTTATGTTAAGTGGAAAGTTGTGTTTAGAATCGAGCAAAGGGCGCAGGGCCACCTGCAAATGTTTCGATGTGGCCACTATTAACATCTTTGACGGTAATCAAAAAATTCCGATGCCCCAGCCGCCCCCTCGAATAAAAAGATTTTGTAATGTTTAAATTTGTTATCGACAGGGGTTTGAACATTGATGCACCCGTTGCACATTTTGTGGCATATAGACCGTAAGGTAGAAGGTTACCGTAGGCAGTTAAAGCACGTTCTCAAGAGGCTCACAGTGCTTGGTGCAAGGAATATGTAAGTTAACGAGTGAGCGACATCGTTAGAACGATGTTATCATCAAAAAAGAGGGTAAACTGTAGTAACTCCACTGGTAGTAATTCTTAATTTTATATCCACAGGAGAAACTTCAGTGCTAAATTGATAATTGTTAATAGGCATCTTAAATCCATCATTTGGTCTATTGTGTGCACATAGAAAGCTTATCATCATTCCTACGGGCACAATGTTGAAAGCGTAGACGTAAGTCAGTATTATGCCAATAATTGGAATCTTTGTGCCCGCCAATTGTATTTTGGTGCCAAGGTGGAGAATGGTGAGTGTAGTAGAACATTTTAAGGCCATTCGCTGTTCGTGCAACAGGTCAGGCGTACTCTCTTATTTGATCTTAAACACGATAAGGTGAAGATGATATCTTTTTATGATTTGGTTGGTACACCTGTGCACTGTTTCTAGTGTGATTTAGCAATTGCGCGTCCTTACGTTTGCATTAACTGTTTCTGATACGTGCTTGTTCTAATACTTTTTCTTATCGTAAGCAAGTGAATAAAGGAGTGATTTATAACGTGATGTCAGTAGGGAGTTACTAGAAAGCCTGCAAATTGGCATTCTTAGTAAAATTACATTCTAAACATAAGTATTAAGCCTTCACAAGCACAGAGCTATAGAAACAAGAAAATAAAAAAGCAACCCGACAAGTTTTTGAAGAATATAGAATAATAATGGAATGGAATAATAACGTATGACCACCAGGAATCAAACGTAGTCCTTCCTTATTGCAACGCTGATGTAATAGCCCTTACACCATGGTCTTTTTCCGTTGACGGTCCTACAATACCTACAATATTTTCTGTCATAAGGAAGGAGCAAAACGCAAGAAGTGATTGCAGATACCTCTCAGTCAGTCATTTCTATTGCTTCAGTAACGCAGATGCCTAAAAAAAACTTCAACCTAAAAAGACAGTAATCAAATGGAAGCTTATTACTGTCTGATTTTGATTAAAATTTAACAAATGTTGTTTGTTAACAAAATGGAATTGTAGTACATAAAATGTTTTAATGTGAATGATGACGAGCAGAGTGACTAATCTCCCTAAGAAGAGCATACAGCCATGTTGAGACATCTTTCCTTAGACATCTTCTTTTAGATGTTTGCACATCTTTTCTCTGATGTTGAGGCATCTATTTTAAACATTTTTCCTTAGACATCTTCTCTTAGATGTTTGCACATTTTTTCTCTGATGTTGAGGCATCCTTCTTACCTTTTCTCCGAGTTTGCTTCTCTTTCGTATTTCTTTTCTTCCTTCTTTTTCGTTCTTTTTTTGCCACGCATCGAGATTTTAAGTATGAAGACCTCCTTATCAGGGTTAATGAAAACAGGATTGTTGTAAATTTGTATTCGTTTGGTTGTATTTTTAACGAAAAATAGCTACCCTGGGTCACAAGAACCCAAGTGCCTTATAATTCTAAAAGCTTATCAAAGGCAAACCAAGTGCGAGTCTTTGAGGGTGACATGGACCTGCTTTTCTTCTTCAACTCACTGTATTTAGCAGAAGCTGTAAATTAAACATTAAATACCAGACGGTGATGCTTGTGGAAACGACGTGTTACTGAAAGGAGGATTTCCAATGCTGGGGTGTATACTTCTCTGGCTGACCGACTCTAAATATCTTATCCCCAGAAAGTACGTACTTGCTGAATAGATGAATCTTTTTGAAGTGGTAAATCGAAATCAATCTTTAGCTAAGCCCCTGAAAAAGTAAGCCAAGAACAATCTTTGTAAACTTGAAGTGACCCGGTATGCAACACACTGACTTAGCCAGCTTTCTAGTTCAATCTTTAGACAGGATTAAAAAGTCAACCACTAGGATAAAATAAGACTGGGGGTGGGTACTGTAAAGTGATTAATGAAGTCGAAGTGCCAGGATTCAGATCCACTTCATGTTATCGCTGAATGGTACACTTTTTTCACCCTGGGATGACTCCCCCAATTTCCCTGCGTTGGAAGATATCCCACCTCCAAGTGTTACCTCATTACCTATCTAGAATATAGCCTGACTACTATAGGATGTCATAATGTATACCGTGCGGCGTCATTTGTGGCGCAACGTGCCATGGATATCGTCTCGTACAGGGTCATAACATAATCCAACCATTTTGTCCATGTACCACCCTTTCGACTACCAGCGTGCAACAAGTGCCTTTTTATTTAGTACACATGTACCCCATAACTACCCCCCAAAATCTTCTGTGAGTTTCAATTTAATATCCTTTTCAGTGCCTGATATATTCCATTTGTTGTATTCTGTAAACTTGGATGCACTTAAACTATTTTATTTATTTCAACAGTAGTAGAAGTAGCGGTATTAGTAAATGTAACAGTAATACCATTAGCCTTGTAAGTTACAGTTTAATACATTAAGCCTATGCTTGGATCCTACCAAAACACTCTTTTAATTACAGTGTGTGCATTGTGATTACAGGGTACAGTGTGTTTTGATTTATTTCAATGATCTGAAAATTTCAACTTAACAGTCTTAGCTGTTCCTGAAATTTTGCTTATACGCTCATGATGTTGTTATTTTTGCATCCCATGCTGATTTATCCATACTTTTTCTTAGTCTCAATAACACACTTTTATCTGCAGGGGATTGGTATGCCAGAAATGTCAATATATGCTGTTTTCTCGATCTGGTTCTCAGAAAACAGAACAGTTTTCTCTTTGTCTAAATGATAGGGTACTAAAACGTGTTGATCAATTTAATTATAATGGAATTATTTTTGATGAAAATCTTTCCGTGAACATGTGAAAACAATGTCTCTAAAAATATCGCGAAATATCGGCATTCTTTCTCGTTTATGCCATTTTTCCCCAAGGGATATTTTAAAGACAATATATTTTTCTTTTGTTATTCCACATTTTCTTTATTGTGTTTATGTTTGGGTATCAACGTTTCCTTCAACGTTTAAACATCTTCAAACTCAACAAAATAAAGCCCTTAGATTAATGTTTAATGTTAATAATAGATCCTCAGTTAGCCATCTTTATGGATCTTCTGGTTCTTTTTGATCGCCGAAAAATTCTGGTCCGCCTCAAAGTCTCAGTTATTAAATCCGTCACAAATGTGTTTTTAATTAAACATCCTTGATACAGACCAACCTGATTGAATACCTTCAGTAACTACCACGCTCTTGCCCTTTTAATTAAAAGCGAAACACTTTTTGCCACTATGCCAAAACACAACCAGACATATGTTGTAGTATTAAGAAACAATCAGAAACATTGGTAATTTCCTCGCACTTCAGAATGCCTCGAGGACAACAGCGGTCGTACTTAAAGATAGAAGTGGCGTTTATAAATTTATCCTTATCTCTATGGAATTTATGTGATATAATGGCCTTCTTATATACCGTTCCTCTCTGAAGACCTCGGAATACAAAAATACCAAATTGTAGAAATAACGTTGATATAGTAAACATTCTTTTTGTACCACTACAAGATCAATAATATAAACGAATTTTTTAAAGATATTCTTAGCGTTATCGTCTTGTACGTTTGCAACATTAAGGCTTTCTGGCAATAATTGTAGACATAAACAGTAATAAACCAGTGGTGGCAGAAACAATGTAATGCTATATATATTATTGTCATTTTGTTATTTTACTAGTTAGCTTGGTTCGTTGTTTGTTGTTTGTTTGTTTTGATGTTGTTGTTGTTGATTTTGTTATCATTTGAGGGTCTCTTATTTATTTTACTTATTTACTTATTTATTTATTCATTTTTCTTCTTCTTTCGATTATTGTTATTTTACAGTTGTTACTATGGTTATTTATTACTCTTTTGTTCTACTTAATACATCATAGTTCATTGTATATTGGTTAACGTGTATGTATCCACACAAAGAATCTCATTGTCCCCACTACATTTGCCGGGAGAAAACAATGAGAATGTTATTCTGTTCATTGAATCAAAGGTCGGTGATCGATCCCCGTTGTGTCCATTTACAAATGTCAATAAAAAATTCTCAAAGTTGTTCAGAAGGTTTGATAATAAAATTATAATAATAACCAATGAATAAACAGGCCAATTTGAATATCCAAAGAAAAGATCCAAAGTTGTATGGTCAAAGGTTCTTGCATCTCAAATATAAATTTTGGCAGTTATTGAAGGAGCTGCCTATTCTATAGCCAATCTTCAAATTAAATAAAAACATTTTTTCAACAATTCCTTTTCTAACGTTCCTTATTTACCTTTTTTAATTTTCTGCGAAAAAATATTTTGCTGGTGCATCATGGACCACAGCACTGTTGGATCAGGTTATAGCTACGTTCTTATTTCGTATTCAAAGGATCCTACGTTTTCGGAGATCAGCGGACTAGCATGTCATCATGTCAGTAGTCAATGCCTAAGGATATGTGTTTAGACCTATCATCCTTTTGGGAACCGAAACTAAGAACGGGCTAGACCAAACTGAGACGCAAAATAGTTTCTATCCAGGCTCTTGTTTTCTGTTAGACTATGTGCTACTGGTGCTACTAAGTCGGGAAAAAAATATTATATTACATCACCAGAACGTTCTCGAAGTCTTAACCATAATTTGCATAATTACTGATTCCTTTGCCAAAAAGAGAGAATTAGTAGATAATTGCGCAGTAGATAATTCGAAATAGAAAGTGCCCAGAAACCGTCAAAGTAATATTTGAAGAGTTGTAAATACTTTATTTTAGCAAATATTTTAATGTGGATACGTTCATACGTTCCTTGCGGACATCATGTCAGCTCGTTAGCTGCGTCTTTAATTTACTAGTTTAGCTCGAATTCATAATCCAATCTCTTTCATTCTTATTTCAGGTCTGTTGATTTTGACAGTACAAATGCCATCAGAAGTAGATGTGGTAACTAGTGACATGGGAATTTGTCAAGCCATGCGAGACTTAAATGTTATCTATTTTTTAGAAATTTTTCCCCATTGATGGAGTGCAGATGCTGCTGCAACCCAAGTTCTGAGGTCTTGATAAACTGGAACATTGTGTTTCTCAATTAATTTAATCATCTTTTCAGTATATGGACCACCATTACCTCCACAGAGAAGTGGCTTCTTTGCTTTCTTTTGGAAAGCAGCAAGATGATCAACTATTGTTTCTTCTAATGGATCATCTTGGAATACAAACCAAGGCATTGCAATATCGATATTTTTTTCGTCCATGAATTGTTGAATTACAAATTGATAGTCATCAGCAGTTGCACCACCACCAACATCAGCGGGGTTACCATTGTGAATTGGTACTGCAGGTGGGAAACGAGACTTCATTTTCTTGAGAAGATTTGGAGATAGTTTTCCAATGGTTAATCCGAATTTTTCTAATTGATCAATTCCACCAATCATTGGACCAGCACCATTACTTGTCATTGCAACCTTGTTGCCTTTGGCAGCTGGTTGCCATGCTAGTGCCTTTAGAACTCCAGCTAATTCTTGATAACTGTCAACTGAGATAATTCCTGCTTGTTTGAATGCACCCATAATGATTGCGTTTGAGCCACCAAGTGAGCCTGTATGAGAAGCTGCTTGTTTTGCACCTGCTGCAGTTCTTCCACTCTTCCAAATTACAATTGGTTTCTTTTTCTCTTTCATTACACGTTTTGCGACATTGATGAATTTTCTACCATCACCAAATCCTTCAACATATAATCCAATTACTTTAGTTTGAGGATCATTTGGTATGCTGCAAATGATCCTCAATTGTGTGAAATAGAAACCAGAATCTTTTTTGTGGACACAGAGCATTGGAAAATTCATGACCATACAGGCCAAGGAAAATACAAAATTTCACTGTTTACGAGTTTTACGCTTCTATTGCAATCCCTGAGTAAAATCTTTTATCCCAGACCTAGAATTTTAGTCGTCGCACGCAGGACATGCATATATGATGTCATCATTTGCTGTTCAGCAGATACTGATGTAAATGGTTCCATATAGTTTCATTCAAAGGAAATCGAGAAGATCAGCCTAGGCTACTTGTTCTTGTTCCTCCAAGTAACTTCTGAAGTTTTATCCTTAATTGGAACAACGGGTAGAGTCCACTAGTTTGATAACTCTTTTTATTAATGAGACAATTAAAAGGAAAATTTGAACATGGTGCCTAGGACATTCGAGAATATCTGTTGACTAACCGAATCTAAACGTTGTGGTTTCAGATATGATCTTTTCTGGACTTACTTGGATTTAAGTGCAATTACTTAACTATTTGTTACTAAGGCATATTACAATTTAAGCATATGTCTAGTATGTTTGAATTAGATGTGTTTAGCGTCAATTTATGCCCGCTAGCTTATCTTGATAGTCTTCAGGAGGCTCTTTTCATTTGAGAAAGATAAGCTGGGATAGGAATCAGTAACTTGACTTGAATGCATAGTCTTCCTCGGATCTTTGCACTTTTTGTTCCCACTCTATCCTTCCATCGACGACAGTCTGTTGCACCTCGTTCTACAGTTAACTTTAGGATCTGTATGTCCACTTAGGGAGCTTACATACCAAAGTGGCACGTCGCAAATGCGGCGTCGCAGATGCCACGCGAAACTGTGCTTTCAGACTGAAGTGGCAAATGCCACTTCGCATGTTTGAAAAATACCTGCGACTTTCAGTACTTAAAAATTATGAGCTTTCAGAAAATATGTTAACTGAATGCCACGACAAAGTTATATGTGTTTTTGCCCGCACTCTTCTGCAAAGATTAAGTGTCTGGCGTTTGCTGTGAAAAGCACTATATACATGAAATACATAGAAGAGTGTTTAGGCTAGTAAAAGAGCACGGGAAACATTTTGAAACTTGAATGTTATGGCAATGAATTTGCGTAGGTGATCATATTGTCTGCTTTTTGGTCATTTGAAACATTTAAAAGGCAAGTTGGTGACCCCCTCAATTTTTAAATGGACTTTAAAGAAACAGAGGAATTCAACTCCATCAAGACGACAGGGGATTGCCTCTAGTTTTCCCCATACCGGAATTAATAACGAGGTCATTAGATTTATGATCGAGTTACCCATTGCTGCATTCCCAATCGTGTCTTGAAGCTCAAAATTAATTTAAGGAATTCTAAGGTAAGTGAGTGTTAGCTTTCTGTAACTGTAAATCCAAAACCAATAGTTACCCGGAATCACCACCATTAGAGCAACTTGAATTTCAGAAAGTTAACCTTTAGCACGTTATTCACTCTCGAGTGCCAAATAAACGTACCCCCTCCCCGCTTATTATTTTTTAAAAATTTATAACCCCCCGCTCCTTATTAGAACCTCCCGTTTATTCATTTCTAGAAATTTTCCCAGTACTCAAATGTAAATGATGTCTGAAAACACTTGAATAACTTCCCATGCAACATTCGACCCTGAAACAGTTGCTAGTTAGTTAATTAGTACCATTTTGCCCTCATGTGTCTCATCCTTTTTTAAAACTTTCACAAAATTGAGACTGGAGGTCAGATCTCTCCGTTTATTTGGACCCCCTTTTATTAACTTTAGACCATAATGATGCTTTTCTCTATGTCGACGTCGGCTACTACTTTCAAGAAAAGAGCTATACAGTTTGAAACAATGATAAGTTCGCTAAAAAGTCCAAGTGAGCTTACATTCTTGATTCCGTGAACAGGGATTGCGTGTATTACCCACTGTAGATAAGGTAATCTTGTATACAGGTGCCGTAAGAAAGATATTCACCATTAACCTGGCAATGCCATGGCAACGAATCTGATCAATTAAAATACACATTCTCAAAGAGAGAAGCATGACAACTGCGTCATACTATACTGCGAAGGGAGTTTTTCGACATCTATTGACTAAAGTACGGATATGTCATTTTCACTTATCAAATTCGAATTACATCTTTATGCAATAAATAAGATTTAAACCTCTTGCCAGGATTTAAATAACCCCTCATAAGCGTAAAGTAATGATAAATGATTTAGAAACCATGTGAAATGAATTGATTATGTACAATTTATTAGTTTATATTAACTGACATTTCTATAGAGAACTTTTCTTTCTGAATTCTTATTGCATAATTAAACTTAGCCTGCCTTTTTCCAATGTCATTTGAAATACTGGCGTTACAGCTAAATAAGATATTAAAAGGAGAAATTACATCTATGCTAATGAGACATGCGAAGCACTCTGACGCATCAAAGAATCTAAGATCTGATTTACAGTATTTCACAAAAGAATACTCTCCTTTGAAGTATTTAGAGTGATGTAAGCTTGTCTTTATTCCCCACAAAGCTCTTTGCGTTTGTTCTCATCTTATGTGCAGTTTCAACAAACAGATATTTTTTTCTACCGTTTTCAAGTATTTTAAAATAAATTTTATAAAATGCTGTCCCCTGTGACTTACAAAAATTTATCTTTCGTAATTTTACTACGTGATTACAGACATTCTGTAGCTCGATAATTCTAAAGATTTAAATACAAGTGTTCAGAGAGCGGTGTAATAATAATTAAGAATGAGACTGTTCTCTTCTCAAACATGAACTACAAACTAACATTATTTCTTTGTAGTTATTGTAGTCGAATACAATTTTACCCAAAACACGGCTGTAATAATGGCAGAATGAATGCCTTTAACGCTCGTGCTCTTACTTCTGACGCTCCACTTGAAAGTTATCCAGAATAATTGTTGATCGTCTCCCGTATAAGTTTGACATTTCACCTTTAAAGTGTACTTCTGCGTACTTGCTTTTCAATTCCCAATGGATGCGTTATATGTAGATGAGACTATATTGAGTTTATTTCTCTTTGGTTGCTGAGTAAATTAGTGCAATTCGTAGTACGTATCGGTCAAAAAGACTCATTTCTATTCATGACCACCTGTGGCCACTCCCCTTTCTCCTGCAGACTCACGCTTTCTCGCAAACATTTTTTTGATGCAGCTTAAGCCTCAAGTTCGATTTCAAATGTCCTTTTCCAAAATTACGACATATTGATAAGTACGTCTATTAGTCAATACCCTACTTAGTGTACACGAATAAACGTACAGGAATATAACATATGGCAACATAAGGGGTGCAGGAAGCAGGAAGGTAGGAAGACCCCCAAGAATATGGAGCAACGATATCAAGCTATTGACAGGTCTTAGCTTGAGGGAAGCAATGAGAAGAACTCAAAACAGAATGAAATGGAAGACAGATGTTCGTGTGTGGGTGCACCAACGGCTTCCACAAGGGCTACGGTGATGAAGACGATGACGATCATGATGATGATGATGATGATGATGATGATGATGATGATGATGATGATGATGATGATAATGATGATGATGATGATGATGGCAAAAGATATCATTTCAAGGTTCAGACAGCTTACTTCCAATGTCATAAACAAGACAATCCTCTAAGGTATCTCTATGCTATTCAAGATAATTTGAGCTCAGGTCACGGCACCAAAATTATTGTTCGTCAGCAAACCGATTGTTTATTTATTTTCCAAGTTGGGAAGACAGATAGTGGTTGCCAAGATTTTTAACGCGGAGAGAGGCAGGTTGAAATTATAGCTGTCGTATCGAGGATATTCTGGAATTTCAAATTATGCTTCTAAGTGAAAGTTATGCTTTATTTTCAGGCAAATCATAAAGTTGGACCTCAAAGTTTGGGAGAAAATTCCCATTTTCGTCCAAGTAATTCAGATCACATTATATACTACTTGTTAAAAACCAGTACGGACCCTGATTGGCTTTGACCCTTGATTCTAATTGGCTCTTTCAAAAATACAGTTTAATGTTTTTGTACGGTCCATTTCGAGTACTTCTGACGATTGTACTCTGAGGAGTGTCAGACGCAGAAAAGCTTTGAAGTACAAAACCTGAAATAATAAAGTAAAGTACTTGCAGATAGCAGAAAGAAATATTGTATGAAGTGAATAGTGTCCGTTAAGGAATGAATAGCTTTGCTATGTTCCTTATTAATGGCTGCTTGCGTTTTCATTTTCAAGGTCATGATCTTGTTGCAATTGGTATCTCCCAAATAAAATGCTCGTCTTCTTGTCTTTGCTGTGAAGTATGCCGTTCTGTAATTTGAACAGTTGAACTCATGCTAAGCTTGTGATCAGACGTCAAGGCAACATTGGCTTAGTTTGGAGGGGTACAAAGGAGGTGCGCCACTTTCACATATTTGGAGGGAAGCAGGATATCCTGATTTTATTGTAAACCATTGTATCAGCAATAGCCGGCGACGGTGTATCGCGACGCCGCGCGCGGCCGCGAGTACCAGTACACCCTCGTCGTGCCGGCCGACGCGCACCGGTTGTTCCCCTGCTTCGATCAACCGGACTGCAAGGCGGTGTTCGACGTATCCGTCACCGTCCCCGACACGTGGGTCGTCGTGGCCAACGGCGCCGAACAGGAGCCGTCCGAGTCGCCACCCGACGGCCGGCGCCTGTTCGAGTTCGCAGACACGGCACGCCTGAGCACCTACCTGGTCGCATTCGCCGCCGGACCGTTCGAGGTCATCGAGAACGCGGCCGGCGGGCGCACGCCGATGCGTCTGTTCGTGCGGCAGAGTCGCGTTGGCGAACTCCAGCCCGACAAGCTGTTCCAGATGCACGAGCGGTCGTTGCGCTGGCTGGAGCGCTACTTCGCGCAGGACTACCCGTTCGGCAAGCTCGACATCGTGCTGTTGCCGGGCTTTCCGTACGGCGGCATGGAGCACGCCGGCGCGATCTTCTATCGCGAGTCGGCATGTGTGTTCGACCACACGCCGACCGAGACCGAGCTGGTGCGGCGCAGCACGCTCATCTACCACGAGGTCAGCCACCAGTGGTTCGGCAACCTGGTGACGATGGAGTGGTTCGACGATCTCTGGCTGAAGGAGGGTTTCGCGACCTTCATCGGCTACCACCTGCTCAACGCGCTCGAGCCGGAACGCAACGCGTGGCTCCGCTTTCACCAGCAGGTGAAACCGTCCGCCTACCGCGTCGACGCGACCGCGGGAACCACCCCGGTCTACCAGGAGCTCGGCAACCTCGCCGACGCCAAGTCGGCCTACGGCGCCATCGTCTACAACAAGGCGCCGGCGATTCTGCGCGAGCTGCACGAGCGCCTCGGCGCGGAGGTGTTTCTCTAGAGAGTGGAAGTGTGGAGAGAGTAACGCATGGCGGTAGTGGAAGACTGCACTTAGTAACCTCAACAGTGAATGAATAAAGCTTCATCGAGGAGCGAGTAATACCATGCACAGTGTTCAAGGGTAGCTCTAGAGAAGAGAGGTCCTGGCCACATCGAAATCGAAAGTACTTGTAGAAAGGGCCGGAGACGACTTATCCCGACGAATTATCTACTTTCATAAGGACTCTTTAATGCAGAGTCAAAAAGCGGAAGGTTTTCAGAGTTAACTATCATTGCAGATCGATCTAGACCTCCATTCCTGCTTCAGACAAAGAGATGTTCCGCGTCAGTCTTCGTTGCGGCCAAGGTATTCTCTATTGACGGTCAGCTCTTTTACATATGGTATCGTTTTGTAAGGTAAAAGATAACTAAGTTTACGCAGACACCTCCGACAGTTACATAAGAGAGCATGGTTTGAGACGCATCTTTTCTTTGGTCCTGGAGAACTCGCAAAACGTTGATTAACTAGTGCAAAAGCATGTACCGCATCAAAAATTGGCTGAATAAGACGTCATGTGTACAGATTTTACTTTTAAAAGCTAAGACAGATATGCCACAGGGTTAGAAACAAGTAAGTCGTATTTCGCGATTATATTTAAAACCTAGATTTTGTTTTGAAAATTGACGTTTTTTCCCGTTATATTTTGTAACCCAGCGTTATGGAGTCATTTCTGTACGTACAGGTCTACTTTGTTACGAATTGAAATGATAACACTCATTGGGGCTAACACTGAAAAATACCTACTTTGATAAAAAATGCCAAGCGCAGGGACTGTGATAGTCTTTAATCAAAGTCAATTATTTTTCTCAAAATTATCATAATCTGCATGCTAGCTTTATCGCTTTTGGACACTTTGTTTTAGTAAATAACCAGCAAGTAATCATGATGCAATTGTTGGTGCTCTCTTGATATGTTGGTGTTATGAAATATGACTGTACTCTGAACAGTTAAAGTTTACTTAAACATAGCTTTTGGAGAGCCTGAGATTCATTGTGCAATTTAGTCTTCATTACATGCTCATAATATTTTGAAGCTGAGTCTGTTAAATCCCCTTGGTTCATGCTGGAGCTTATCTGACCTCACTTGCCACACAAATACTAGAGTTCTTGTACATGGGGAAATATGCATGCCACGCTTCATAGTTACCATCACACTGACACTTACCAACAGGAAAAGAGTGGTTTCAATGTTAGTTACCATCACACTGACACTGACCAACAGGAAAAGAGTGGTTTCAATGAGTGGAAAGTTTTTTGTTTGTGACTGTTAATCTTACTTCAGATCTTTTGATGATGCCTGTCCATAGTAACATCAAAAAGAACAAAAGATACATTTCCCGTATCAAGTTTGTAGTATATTCAGGATCACAAGGTGTCATAATCAACATAAGGGGTCATAAACCACATAAGCCATCGTTGTTATGCTGAGAGGACTCCTGCTGAGTCCTATGGAAAATTTGAGTTGTCAGTTTTAATAATCGAAAACTGTTTTGCTTCAGTGTGTATGTGTTAGGCAACACTAGACATATTTGCCAAACTGGAAATTAATATGTCTCCAATGATACCACTGCACAAGCTTTTTGCAAATGTAGGTAAAAATCCCTACTGAGAAATTTCCTTATAGAAAAATTTCGTAAGGGAAAAAAGCCACCTAGGAAGATATCCCTAAAGAACAAAAAACCAGGAACAAATCCCGAAAGAAGAAATCCACCTCGAAAAAATCCCCAAAGAAAATTTCCCCCTGTGCCAAATGATACCCTTAGGATTCTCTTTGGCCCACATTAGATGTAGGAACCATTCCAAAAGTACGTTCGCTCAGGGAAAGCGATACAAGAAGTTACATTATTTACCGCTGAATATATTACTAATTTAGTGGAAATTTTGTAGCAGACAATTAGGTAACCACTTTATTGTTCTCTGATCATGAATACCATTGCAATTTTTTTTGAAAAATGGACCGATACGAATTCAATATTATAGATGTTGAGGACTAAAGAGACACATAGAGCCTCATTAACATTGACAATATTATTGATCATCCCTGGGCAATGTGGCCCAACGAAGAGGTAGTTTAATATTAGGAAAATGATCTTCCCATTTCAAAGTAGGGACACTTTGGCCAGAATTTTCATATTCGAGACTTTGAGTACAAAAGCGGCCCATAGAACCTCAATGATATTGACAGTACTAATGATAAAACTGCCCGTTGACAATACTTTTGATGGTCTGTAAGCAATGTGGCTAAAGGAAGTGGCAGTATAATATCGGGGAAATGTTCTCTTCTTTAAAAGTAAGAACAGCAGCAAAACCTTAAGTTTGGATTGTTAAACAAAATGCCCAACCTTGATAACTCATCAGAGTAATCTAAGTCATAAACAATTTATGGCTATTGCCTATTACTCATAGATATTATTTATAGATGAAAGTGATATTGATGAGGCAAGGGATGGTGACGATCAATAAACGGGTAAAAAAATTTTTTAGGCTAAAAGTTTCCTGCTTAAAGATATTGGGGTCATAGTTATATCAAACCAACGGGATTATTCCACTTTATACCGATATATGTGCACTAGCACCCACTTTGCAAATGAAAGGGTTTTGAAAAGAACAGTTAAAGAAAGAGAAAACATGTGAACCTGGATAACTGGAAAGAATATTATTCATGTGTGGAACCACTAAATTGAGCATTATATTTACAAATATACTTGGCCATTCCTACAACCATCTGTAATATGTATACAGATCATGTGGTAAGATCTCCCCTTGCTTTTTCTAAGAGTAAGGGGCAGTTCGCAGAATCATACCTATTTTTACTAAAACTGAGTATCTATCTGTAACAACAATGTAAATAATTATTTATATAAATAAAAAACAAATTGTAAGAACCAAAAGACAAAAGACACCATTCATGTTACATTAATAAAGATTTGCTAACACAAAGACAAGTGAAAAATAATAACAATTTCCCAAAAAGGTTGGTGTCATATTGATACCATTTTCAAGGTACCTTATTACCCTGTTTTTAAGCCCATGGGCCTAAAAACGGATTTTTAATGTTGAGTCATTTTTATATTTCAAAAAGTGATCTGGATTGAAGCCCATGGGCTAAAAAAATAAGTACCAAAAATTCTCCAATTTGGCCAAAAAAGGATAACATGCACCAAAATATGGGAAATAGATCATCAAATAAATATGAGAGAAGTATGATGCCACCTTTTCATTTACAAGATTTTCGTTCGTACAAGTTTAAATTCGTATAATTTATTATGTCATTAAGGCATCATGTCTACAAAGATGTTTTGACACCTACCTTTGGAGAGGAGTTGTGTTGTGAAAGGCAAGCATATAAGTTGCACGATAAATATGCAGTTAAAGTTATGAAAAATAGAGAAACCGTCAGTCATGCTTCGAGAGTTATATCCTCCTATAGAACGTACATTTTGGCAAACGGTGGAAATGTCACTGTGGAAGTGGTTGGCTGCTGAAAAAATTCACGAGGAAATGGACGGGAAGTCCCTGGACTATACAAGGGTTCCACCGCGCGACCACCTGGAACGTGGAAGCGGGCGTCCACCCCGAGGAGAACCGCACGCTCCAGGTCATCGATCGGGTCAACACGACCGCCACCGTGTGGCTCGGGCTGACGATGGAGTGCGCCCAGTGCCACGACCACAAGTACGACCCGTACACGACGGAGGAGTACTACCAGCTCTTCGCGTACTTCAACCAGACGCCGCTCGAGGTCGAGCTGCCCTCGGGCGATATCGGCTATACCCGCGACGGCTCCTTCAAGCGCAACGCCGAGGGGCTGCTCGTCACCGCCCAGGGCTATGCGATCGCGGACCAGATCACCGTGCCCGAGGACGCCCGCCGGATCTCGGCCAATGCGGATGGCGAGATCTACGCCTATTTCGACGGCGAGCCGGGCGGGCAGCTTATCGGGGCGCTGACGCTCGCGGCCTTCGTCAACGAAAAGGGGCTGGAGGCGATCGGCGAGAACCTGTTTCGCGAGAGCGCGGCCTCGGGCGCGCCGATCGCCGGAGAGCCGGGGGTCGACGGGGTCGGCCTGGTCCGGCAGGGCTATCTGGAGCAATCCTCGGTCGATGTGGTCAACGAGATCGCCGATCTGATCGAGGCGCAGCGGGGTTATGAGATGAATTCCAAGGTCATCACCGCCGCCGACCAGATGCTCGGCGCGACGGTGCAGATCAGATGACGCTTTTTCTTCGCGCATCTTTCCCGAAAACCGGTTCCCACTTTTCGGGATGCGCTTCCTTTCTTCGCGCATCCTTTCCGAAAACCGGTTCCCACTTTTCGGGATGCGCTTCCTTTCTTCGCGCATCCTTTCCGAAAACCGGTTCCCGGCGACGCATCCTGGCCTGGGCCTGCCTGTTCGCGGCGGCGATTCCGGCCGCCGCCCCGAACTGTGAAAAGCGTCAGGGTAAGGGTATTAGCAGCGTTATTATCATCATGATGACCATCGTCATCATGATCATGATCTTTAAAATCATTATTTTGATTATCATCATGACCATCATCATCTTAATCAGCATCATCATCATAATCAACAGCATCATCACCATCAACATCATTATCATCATTGTCATCAAGATCATTACGATAATCACCATCATCGCCTTGATTATTATTATCATCATCATCGTTTTTGTCATCATCATTATCGTCATCATCATCATTATCATCATCACCATCAACATCATTATCATCAATGTCATCAAGATCATTACAATCATCACCATCATCACCTTGATTATTATTATCGTCATCATCATCATTGTCATAATCATTATCATCATCATCAGCATCACTAGCATCATTGTCATGAAGATCATTATGATCATCATTATCATAATCACCTTGATTATTATCATCATCGATTATAATCACCATATGTTAGCTACATCATCAAGGTCGTCATCGTGCCTGATTTCCTCTCCTCTCCCCTCTTCATCTCAACAGCACTTTCGTCACTAACACTCCCTTACATCAACTGCTACCAAGGCCAACAACAACACCGTTAATAACAGAATTTCCAACATAAATTAAGAAATCGTGAAGACGGAGATTATGAGTATTTAATTGATGTTCTATATAATATTTTCTTTGGTTAAGAATAGAAAAATAAATAAATAAATAATAATAAAACGAAACAAATAAAAATGAAAATAAAGATAAGAATACTTACGTGGTAATATTGGGTATGTTAAATTCCACTTCAGTTTAAATCCAGGGAAAGTAACTGTTTGATCTGTTCTGAACTTGATCGTCATAACATGCCCTGCTGAGCGGATTTGAGTCATTAATTCCTTCATATTTTATGATATTGTCCATACCTCCACTTATTCCACCCCCACTGTATGTTGAGTACTTGTTGTTAATTAACTTTTTTGGAGTATTTACTGACAACAATTTTCAAAATTCTTTCTGAGCAACACCAGGTATACCAAAATCTATTAATGATAACGTTAAAAAATATGATGCATGCGATTACAATGCAATATTATATATTCTTGTCTACCTACAAAAGTCGCGCAAGGGGTGACAAATTTTGGTATTACAGAGGGGTAATAGTTTTACTTAGGTTAGATAGGATGAGATTTAGAGTCTCGAGAGGTCCCTCTGTTGAAATCCAGTTGCACATTAGGTGACTTCAATGTAACATTGCGTTCTCTCTTGGTTATTTTGAGGAACAGGGATTCGAGCAATTAATGTAATATTTTAAAACTTGCTTGCAGTGAGTAATTGATTATTCAATTGTTTTTAGTGTATTTAATTCAATAATTGAGCGCTATACACAAGGAAATGTCAACCTGATCAGTATGAAAGTGGCCGCTGACTGTGTTAGGGAGATGACCATTCCAGAAATGTAAATTACTGAATGACCGGCTCGTTGATGACCGTTATGGACAGGTAATGAACAGGTGACCGTTCTATGTAAGTGACCACTAAGGGAAGGTACACTGTACTGTTAAAAACACCATTAAATGTAGTTCAGGTTTGTCACCATTCATGACAATAAAAGACAAACGAAGTAATAAGAATTCTTAGATGTCGACTAAAGAAAAGGAAGTTTGTCCTGATTAATTACTTCAGGTCAGACAATTATTTGAATCTTCTGAGCACGTGTACAAAATTATCATGTAGAAGATGTAAAGCTTGCCTGTGTTTATAAGACCTTTCAACTATTCATATTCTTATAGAAAAAAGCCTTAAAATATTCTTTTACATATTCTTATATTCTTATATATCCTTATCCGGGCTCTAATCATTAGCCCCTTATGATAGCCTTATAATAATTCAAAGTTAAACTAGATCCAGTCCTTACTCAATTTTATTCAACGTTAATTTTTAATCTTTCCAGCCGTATACATTAGAGTTTGCAAACTGGTCCCTACCACCCCCCCACCCCCAAACACACACACACACTTATTCCAACCCTTCAGCTATTGGGTATCCATATCCCTCCTAAATCACCTTTACCTTTATTAACAACAATGGTCATCGACAAGCAAGGTAAACCATCTACAGCTCAGGTATTTAAAGCAGGATACATATATATCAGAAATTACCAATCGTGTTCTTTTTTACCTTGAATGGTGAACTGGAACGTTTTACTTGAGCCCTCTCCTTTATAGCTAAAGTGTCTCTTTTACTTTTCCCCTTGAATTCATGTTTTCCTGTTAGTTGAATTGATAGAAATATATAGTGTCGATTGCTACATACATAAAATGGAGTCTAACGCGTCTTGCATATAAGACAATATATGTGCATTACAAAATATGCTGAAGAGTTTACATATAGTTTCGCCAACTGTGTTTCTATTAACTATTGAGGAAAAATCTCTGCTATTTTTGTAAGACTTCACATGAACAATGAAACACTTACGCTACATTCTCGACCTCGCAAGTGACAAAATGTACAAGGTATACCAATGCTCATGTCACTCGCACGCGCATACCATTTGTAAACGGTGCACAGATGACACTGTTAAGAAAAGTCACCTTACATAGCGTTCATTCTAATGCCATTCTATTCTTTATACTTTAATATTCTAACTAGTACTACCAATAAATTATATGTTTATACTATGCGCGATCTTTAATTTGAAAAGTTTTAAATAAGACTTCAAATGATGAAACACTTATGGGCGGATATAACTCCATAAATATATTAAACTGAAACCATTAGCATTGAAGTTAGGGCTACTCCTTGCTGTAGAACATGTCTTTACCATTATCTTTTATCTTGGGCTACACACTTTGTGTAGATGACAGATGAGGAGCCTACAACATGACTGGAAAATGGCCACACCTGATCTTATGAATACAAAGCTAACGCTTATAACGATCAGCCACAATCCCTTTCACTACAAATGGCAACATGAAACAAGGTCATCCTAAAAATGTCACTAACATCTCAAAAGTGGCACCGGAATAGCTGACGATAGACACAAACATCTGCTGTATTAGCAGATAGTTTTACAATATCTATCAACCTTATGTTTTTGGTCATTCTAGAGGTGTGCTTAGGCGGGGATGGCATGGCTAAACTTCTTGATACCTTAGATAAACACATTAGGCAAAGTAAATACATCCATCAAGTTCGACTATCAAACTTCTCTCCTGCGAATTTTCATGTTTTCACATCTATTCAGAACAGAAGCACGCTAAAGACATCTCCATGATCTCTGGAACCCTTATTCTCTGTTACATCAATTCTGGAATAAAATCAATGTAGGTGATATTCTTCTTCCGGGTTCCGGAAAATTCCCTCCCAGAAAATTCCCTCCCGGAAAATTCCCACCTAGGAAAACTCCTACCCGGAAAACTCCCTCCCGGAAACTGCCACACACGATTTGCTTCAGAATATTGCAAGTGAGCGTTGTTATGATATTAACAAGTGTGGAAGTCACGTGGTTGTCTAGAAGCGTCTGTATTCTAGACATTAAAGTATATACTTGATTCGATCAGTTTCAAAAAATATATCAAAAGCGACATTTACGGTATCTACCACGCTGTCGTATGCTTCAGGTCCTAGGACACCCGTTATCTGCAAAAGCCACCTACACCTCTTTCGTGAAATAAGAATTAGGGGTGTGTTTGTGCCGCATGATCTTCCTTGATGACCCCTTTATTAATTTGGGGGTGCTCATCGGCTCTTTGGTTGTTCTATTATACTGTCATAAAAATCATAGGCAATAGTAACTACTTTTAAAGGGCTTTACGGTTGTGAAAACGTAACATATAGTACTATGTGGTAGTAACTGAAATAGTGAAAGAGTGAGTGAAGCATATGGACCCCCCCTGCCTCCATGCATGCTGCATGCTATATGTTTTCAATTGAGCACAACTGATTAAGTGGAGTGACCAGTCGTTGCAAAGTGGGGTAAAATATTGTTAACAAATCACACCCTTCTTGGCATTACATTTCCTAATGCAATTGAAATAAATGACATTCACAGATATTGCTAATTCCATCAATGGGCTACGGAGAGTAATCTTTTCCGAAATAGTTTGGCCATTTTTAAACAAAGAACATACAAGTTTAACATCAGTGTACATAAACTTGCTACCTTCTGTATTTCTTGCCTTTTCCAGGTAGATGTTGCCTTCTATTCCCCCCTATCACATCAGGTTTTGTCGCTACAGGTATATGCCTGTTATCGTCAAAATAGGCAAAATGCCTAATTCCATGGGGAAATTAATTGACAAGTTACTGTTACTTAGACTTTTTTAACATTACATTAACTGCAATTCAAATCCAAATAAACGTCAGAAAGGAATTAATATGGTACATCAAACTCTCCACAAAGACTTTCAATTTGTCAGTGTCTGTTTATAACATACCACATCCACTCAGAAATTTAATTACCGATAGAATAAACTACATATCTTACAAATTTTATTTAAATACGAATACATTATCGATGATTTTGGAGGGGGGTACGAAACTGCAGTAGCGCCCATGTATCTTAGAAAAAAGGTTGTACGTAAGTTATAATTAAGAATATTTTTCTTTCAGCTTGAGAAGGTACTGGGGAAAAAGAAAATATGTCACCACTGGGACTTGCACTCATGGCCATGATGGCCCACGAATAAATCTTTCTAAATTCAAAATTTGAAATAACCTACATGCATACCTGGGACATCTCGGTCACCAGACAAACAAGCCTGTGAACAGATCTAAATTTGGTTCCATGAAAGGAGGATGAACGTAATATGATACACAAAACACGAGCAATTTTCTGTTTACGGAGAGCATCTTTCTGCTTCTCAAGGTTTTTGCTGATTTGGTACTTTGCGGAGATGATTTCGTTTGGGTTAAGGCACCAAGAAATACTCGGGAAGACTATTTTACGGCCGTTGAGGGATCCCTATTCTTTAACGTTTTCCCGTTATCATCAACCTTGGTAGGGGCCTCACAATAAAATTAAAATAGAAATCATTTCACCGGAGTTGATTTCAATTTAAAAGTAAAAAATTAAGGACTTAATACAATAGACTTAATTAACAATCAATCAAGAATAGATTGTACCAGGTTTCATTTTTCAATCAAGAAGAATTACAATTTGATTTGTGATTTGATCGTATTTCAATGAGATTGATCTGCTTCTTTTTTCCATAGGACGAAGAACTCAATTCTATACCTCCCATTGAAGAGCTTCAGCCTAAAATACATTGTTACAGAACACCTTTTTGACATGGAGTACATTGATAAGTGCCATTAAAGTTGAAATGAATTTCTGGTAGCATTATAAATTTAATGTTAATAAAGTTTTGTGTAACTGAAAGTAACAAAACTTTACACCTTATTGGTTTATTGAAGGCATGATTTCTTAATTACAGGCATCATCTGCTCATTATTTCTTGTTGCAGATCAAATATTGAACCACTATTTCAAATAGAGTCCAAATCAATCCGAAAGATGGTTTCTTACATGTCAGGGACGTCTCAGTTTCTTATCTTATAGAAGAGTTATTTCAACTTCTCACAAAAGATTCTAAAACATTTTAAGAGATTTCATCAAATATGTATTTGGTCACTACAAAAGAGTGCTTGCTTCCCAATAAACGTACCGCTAGTAGCAAGGGTTGACTGGGACGTCAGATGCAGTGTCGAGGGATGCACGGATAATGTAAGGGTGAGATGCACTAACCCTGAAGTAATCCCGAAAGTTGGGAGCTATAGCTTAATTTGTTCGACTGTAATGTCTTAAACCAAGGGAAAGGCAACCTGCTGCCAGCGAGCCAAATCTGGCCCGTATAGGATTTATTAGCTATCTACGAGCTAAGAGTGGTGTACTACACTACAGATCCAATATCAAACTTTGGCATATAAACGGAGGCCTCATGTAATCTGAAATCTATGGGAATACTTAGGAAACCAGAAAAAATTCGTCCACCAATTAACACCATACATAAGAAGGGCACTAAACACTTCTCGTAAATGGAGAATACCGGGGAAATAATTCTGTTATATTTTTTGGTTCTACCAGTTCAGTGCCGCCACCCCAAGATCTTCTCTAATAAGAAATACAATTGCCAAATTATGGGTTCTTTCATCGATGCCTCGTCTGAAATATGGAAAGTGTAAAGATTTAAAATTTGTCACTGTTATCATATACATCATCTGACTAAGAGTTACTCTCTTCTTTTGATGCAGTTATCCCAGTGTTGGTCATTCTCCAATAAATTCAGAGCTTGGCATGCACTACGGTAAGTGTCATGTATTTCTACCCAAGCGTAACATTCTTCAGAAATTTATGAGTTGTGGAATAAAGAGTGACGATTTGAACAGACTAGCGTGGAAGAGATGGCATTCAGATGTGATGTCTTTGGCGGGTTTTTGGTGTGATGAGCTGCCAGTGGCTGTTGCAGTAGTATAAAAGAATAAGGTCCATTGGCTTAGCCATATTTGTGGTATATAAGATAAAAAAAGAATAAAGATAAGCCATTGGTGGCGCATTGGGTGTCGAAACATTTCAGCTGCTGGACCTTTTTTAGAGGGACAAATAGCAACAACTAAGTATATAGTAGCAACTATATATGGGCAAAGTTATTTTATTCTAAAAATGGGAGTATATGCTCTTTCTAGTTTATATGCAATAATATTCCTGCCATGACGTTTTGATGCAATATAATTGTGGCTCAGAACTTTTAAATATATATATATATATTATTTGCTGGTGTGCTTACCGTAGTTAGCCATCAAGTTTTCACAATTAAATAGAGAAGTTCGGTTGCACTTTAAATTTCTTCAAAAGGATCAAGTAATTTAAAAGAATCTTGCCCGTTTTGAATAACCTGGGAAAGGTTTTCATAAACCATAAATTGTAACTACAGTGTAAAAGAGCCATCATTCCACCTGCTCCATGTCTGCAACTCATAATAAATGCTCTTTAGGTGATTCAAAGAAATAACCATCAGTGTGATAACCTACCTCATTACGTTAGGAGAAAGTAAGCTCGGTTTGGCTAGTCATTAGATTCTGACTATAAAATAAAGGAATTTTCCTTTATTTGAAACAACATTTAGACCACGTTTTGTAGATGCATACGAAGAGCAAACAGGGTCCCATTGCGGCCCCTGCATTATGGAAACTCTGCTTAGTGAATGCAGGCAAAGTTAAACTTCTCATTAGAAGATCATAATTGTTTTATAGCTGCCGTCATGAGAATCGTTACCTAGTGGTTTGGATAGTTTTCATGGATGGTTGAAACTCGTAATTCAAATTTTACCTGAAGGTCGAAGCAGGCTTGAAGTTGCTAATTGTAATATCATCTGATTCTTTTTGCTATCAAGCTTTCTCTTTACATATATAGATCTACATAAGTATATGTCTGATTACTGTACAGACCGTTAACACTGACCGAAACAGCATAAATCATTTTGCACGTAATCACTTCAATCATCTGACACTCCTCAAAGCACAATCGTCAGAAATGGTCGAAATGAAACAACGAAACATGATACCCAACTGTGTTTGAAAAGGGCCAATTACAAATTGCACTGCCTGAATAGCATTTGGACCAATCAGCATCTGCTAAAACTATAAAGGCTAAATGAAAAGCCAAATTCTTTTTGTTTTCATAGCAAAGGCTTTGTTGCCTCCATGTGGACCAACTTCAAAACAGCGAAAAGAAATGCAGAAGTAGCCTTGTCTATGATACAAAAGCATTCTTTTGCGTACATGTTGGCACATTCCGGGTTTCAAGCATGTGTTACCCCAGGGCAGGATTAAGCCCGATGCCCTGAGCCTCCCACCAACAGGGGCCTTCCCAACAATAAAGCGTTTGCAGTTTGAACTCGTCAGACATGACTAGCCTGAAAAAGTAAACAATGTTGTCTGGCGACAACAAGCCATTAGTTAGAGTTTCAGGCATCGCAATCAAGCAGAAAAATACAGATCAGGAAGATTCTTGCTTGTTATTGATCAGTTTTTAAGCCAACTTGCTTTCCTACGCCCCAAACAGTTCGCAGTTGGTGTCTGGCGAAATACGCATTAAAGGATACCATTCTCAAACGTCATAGAGGGTATTGGCCAAGCGAAAGGACAGTGGACGGTCGTGGCAGGCGTAATGTGAATGTGTACTGGTCAGTTGGAAAGGGATAGGATCGTGGTCTAACATGGAGTATTTTTTAGAAACAATGTCGTCAAAGGGGTAGTGAAGAAGGAATATGCTAGGATGCAAGGTTAGTCAAATAACTGACCGCATTGGCGGGTTGAAGGAGAAAATACCACATGTAGGCCAAAAGTGCGAGGAAGTGTGTAAGGATATAATTAAAACATAATTAGTGACGGACAACAAAAGGCAACGGAGATACCACTTTAAGGAAGCAGGAGCAAAAGAAAAAACAAGAGTAAACAATCAAGTGCTAACTTACTCTACTGCGGAGGTTAATTAAAACAAAATAAGATTCCACCGTATTGGTAGCATGGTGCCTGGTGCAGGTACGGGGAGGGGAGTTAACACTTTAAAAGATTGTGGCCAATTCGTGGGTCTGAGGCCAGAGCGTATTAATGAACCACTGAAAAATAAGGGCAACCATATCATCCATCAATGTTTAAGTAACTTCGGATTAAAAGGAATAAAAAAAAGAATGACTCAAAAGATTATCTTTTTAAATTTGTTTCTTTCAAATTGCTCACGCTGTAAAATCACCTTGTTTATCATTGGGGGTTTTCAAGGCGCGCATGAGAGGTGGTCTCACCTATATCAATTTTAAGCAACCTTAATCTTATGCCATATGCTATATGAAATCTTACCTCCGTTTGCACCATGTTAATACGTCGACTTCGAAGATAGTGCATATAGTTGTAAACATCAGCAGATCATGTACAAACTCAACAGTAAATAACAGTCTATTCATAGTTACAAAACTTGCTCTTATTTTGTTCAACTATCCCATCATATTTCTTCCTCTGATCCCATGTATCTGTTTCTTTTATCTCAGTCTACTAGCAAGTACGCTCTCTTCTCGCCAAACTTAAGCGCAGTTTAACAAGCCCAAATCTCCCCTGGATGTTCAAATTTCTCTCTTAAGCCTGATCTATTCTACCTTCTTTCACAAGAAATTTTACTTGGGATGGGGCATTTTGATCCCCTTGGTGTACCCACTCAAGCGTAAGTTCCTAGATGCTGCAGCTTGACTTCCTTTTAGTATTGTCCTTACGCCATAACATGATGAATTAGCTTAGAAGGCAAGCACTTAAGAGAGGAAATGATGGCAATTATGACGACGCAGTAACAACATTCATCGCGTCTCAGACGAAATGATAGCACAATGATGGCCCAATAATATGAGTAGTGTCACTTGGTGCTACAATATTTCCACCTTCATAAGTGGCTCTAATCAACATCCAGTTTGGCACCATTTTAGAAAACCTTTCTCAATATGTATAATCATGAAAGATCTGAATTGAGAGAAGTACATATTTTTTTTCTTTTACGGTTTTTTTACGCCTTGTACTCCCCTTTAACAGGGGCTAGGTGCCCATATATATGGGGCTTTTATTGAAGCATAGAGTACTTTCAGACCGGATGCCCTACTTGTCATTACCAATGGCCCCTCTGGGATTCGAACCCGTACCTTCTAGCATAGAAGGCAAGTGAACTATCCACTGGACCACGGCGGCAACATTGTGACAAAGGTAAAGCCCAGTCCAGAGGGGGAGCTGCCCTGACATACCATCTCAAATCTATTCTGGGCAAACATTCAGGTGTTGAAATGTTTCAAAGCTATTTTGTAGCTCAGAAATATATACAATGGAGGCCTCGCACGAAAGTACATGAAAGGTATGAGCTCAAATTATTTATGCCCTAGCCAAATCTAGGTACAGTACACTACAGCAATTTTTCTGACTTAGAAATAATGCTGATCGAGTTCTCGAGTATGTACTGAAAGCATCAACGATTTATTTTTCTTAATACACAATGCAGCCACATTCCCACGTTTGCATAGCTTCTCGTATCCTCGTTCTCTTGTAAGAGACGAACCCATTTAGTGGTGAATAGGCGCAGGACAGCGTCGATTTCTCAAGCTTCAAAGGTTAGCTATTATGTGAGTTAGTTCTTTGGTTTGATTCTAAAAAAATAAGCAGTAGCGATAGTAGAATCAACAACTAATAGAGAAAGAACGGTCTTCAATCTAATCATTTTGAGGCGGTGAGCAGTAATATGAGCCATCGGTTTCCTGTTGTAAAGATATGGTGTTTCTCGATGCCGTTTATTACATTTGGTGTCTTTCTTGAGATTTTGCGGAATTTTACATATACGGCCAGCGACTGAGAAATTTGAAGATCGATCCTCTCTCTCTTATTTATTTATTTATTTATTTATTTATTTATTTATTTATTTATCTATTTATTTATTTATTTATTTATTTATTTTTTTATTTTTATTCTCTTTCTTATTACGCTCTTACTGCCGTATACACATGAACCAACCAGTCAAAAAGAAACAGCACTCTTGACGATGATACTCTTATAAATTGTACGTGAATGGTAGAGATTATGTCGCATAGTGGACAGTAGTCCGATCTGTATTTTACGAAGATAGATAGTTACTACTTGTTGTATTTTAGAACCTGTTGTTGAAGGTTGGAGTGCTAATATTTGGCCATAGAGATCGTCGTCGCCCTCGCCGCCGTAGAGGGTATCGGCGCCGCCGTAGGCGAGTGCCGTTCCTGCCGCCACGGCATTGGCCAGGTCGTCGCCCGCGTCGCCGTAAAGCCGGTCGGCTTCCGAGCCGCCGTAGAGTGTGTCGGCACCTCCGTTGGCCACGGCATTGCCGGCGCCCGGCTCGTCGCCGACATCGTCGCCGGCGTCGCCATAGAGCTCGTCGGCGCCCTTGCCGCCGTAGAGGGTGTCGTCGCCGCCGACAGTGTCGCCCAGCAGGTCGTTGCCGACGTCGCCGTAGAGCGTGTCGTCCCCAGTGCCGCCATAGAGCGTATCGTTCGCGCCCGTGGCACCGTCCAGGGCGCTACCGCCGGCGTCGCCGTAGAGTGTGTCGCCGCTGCCCTCGCCATAGAGCGTGTCGGCAAAGGCCTCGCCGGCTGACAGATCGCCGCCGACATCGCCGTAGAGCGTGTCAGCGCCGCCTTCCTCGACCATGAACGAGAGCGAGTAGGTCTCGGTCGTGAGCAGCACGCCGCTTGGGTCCGGCGTGAAGTTCCCAGTTACCCCATCATCGTCCGAGGTGAAGAACCCTACGGCGACAAAGTAGGTGCCCGGATCGAGGAGTGCCGAAAGCCTCGAGAACACACCGCCGTTGATGTTCCTGGAGACCAGATCCCCGTCTGCATCGTAGAGCAACAGCCCGGTATTCGTGTTGGCGGTGAGAACTTCCAGCATCACCAGGCTGGCCGAGCCGGTGACCGTGAAGGAGTAGAAATCGTACTGGTCGTCGGAGACCGCGCCCCGGGTGACCCGAACGTTGCGGCCCAGGCCGTCGAGGCTCTGCGCGGTGGTCTGATCGCCGCCCGGCGTGCCCTCCACCGTCGTCAGCGGATCAGATGCATACGAAGAGCAAACAGGGTCCCATTGCGGCCCCTGCATTATGGAAACTCTGCTTAGTGAATGCAGGCAAAATTAAAGTTCTCATTAGAAGATTATAATTGGCCTTTAGCTGCCGTCATTAGAATCGTTACCTAGTGGTTTGGATAGTTTTCATGGATTGTTGAAACTCGTAATTTAAATTTTACCTGAAGGTCGAAGCAGGCTGGAAGTTGCTAGTTGTAATATCATCTGATTCTTTTTGCTGTCAAGCTTTCTCTTTACATATATAGATGTACATAAGTATATGTCTGATTACTGTACAGACCATAAACAGTGACCGAAACAGCATAAATCATTTTGCACGTAATCACTTCAATCACCTGACACTCCTCAAAGCACAATCGTCAGAAATGGTCGAAATGAAACAACGAAACATGATACCCAACTGTTTTTGAAAAGGGCCAATTACAAATTGGACTGCCTGAATAGCTTTTGGACCAATCAGCATCTGCTAAAACTATAAAGGCTAAATGAAAAGCCAAATTCTTTTTGTCTGCATAGCAAAGGCTTTGTTGCCTTCATGTGGACCAACTTCAAAACAGCGAAAAGAAATGCAGAAGTAGCCTTGTCTATGATACAAAAGCATTCTTCTGCGTACATTTTGGCACATTCCGGGTTTCAAGCAGGTGTTACCCCAGGGCAGAATTAAGACCCATGCCCTGAGCCTCCCACCAAGAGGGCCCCTGCCACTAATAAAGGGTTTGCAGTTTGAACTCGTCTGACATGACTAGCCTGAAAAAGTAAACAATGTTGTCTGCCGATAACAAACCCTTAGTTAGAGTTTCAGGCATCGCAATCAAGCAGAAAAATACAGATCAGGAAGATTCTTGCTTGTTATTGATCAGTTTGCATAAAGTTATCAAACCCAGTTACTTGTTTATTTATCAACTTAAAGCTCGTTTCTTTACTACCTTTGTTTAATGAAGATCAAATGTATTTAAGTGCGTGCCAATGTGCCAGTGGAAGCTTACACACGGAGTTCTCACTGCCTTGTCACAACACAACAAAGATTCGATTTATGAAACGTGCGTAAATCAGTGTTTGTCAACGCCAATATTTTCAACCTTGTGTAAGTATTTGTAATGTTAAAATAAGCACAAAATAGATTTCAGTCAGCTATTATTTAGGTTCCTACGTTTAGACCTTAAAAGTTGAAATCACTGAGGCAATCTGTAAGGCGCACCAGATGATATCTCCACTTTATCATGCACCGCATAAGCACCAGCCTATCATTATTATTATTATCATCATCATTACTTTCACTTGCTTAAGCTGCATCTAATTGTGACGTCACTGTAACCGACATCAATTCATTGGTACATGAGAGCATTAAGCGCAGCCTCATAAACATACCGAAAGTTTGCCACTTTAATGAAGAGTAGAATATTTCCGTTTAAGGCAAAGGACCAATCTTTCCTACTCAATAAATCAATTAATAAACCAACCAATCAACTAACCAATCAATTAATAAACCAATCAATCAATTAACTAATCAATCAATTAATCAATCGACCATTTCTTGTATAATCGATTAGTTTCCTGAGATAGTAAATCATAAAGTTGATAAATAAATAATTTTAAATAGGTAAAGATTTGCTGCAATTAGACTGATAATCTAATTTCCTTAATCAGGATGTCATTTTCTATGCTGTTATAGGTATTCTTCATTATGTAATCTTAATATATCTTGAAGTGGAACGTGAAACAAACAGCTCAAAAGTCATCTACTTTTGCAGACGAGTTTTATTCATTTTGTAGAACCAAGTTCTCTATTTACATTTTCAAGTCTCTTTTTGCTATTCTTACCATTTAATTCTCGAACAAATCAAATTCAAGGAGGTCATATATCACCTGATTATGATTTTGTTGCACAATTCCTACTGACATCTGGTGGCAAGGTCAGCTACCCAGCAAGAAATTGAGTCCAAAACTTTTTATGCTCATAAATTTGGGCTCCCTAGCATAAAGTAGCATAACTTACACAAAACCCAGATCTAAAGAACCTGCTTATCTGAACTATAAATAAAATGTTTACGATGATACATTTCTTCTATACACATCTAACTCTCTAACAATGTTGATCTTCCTGCCACTTTCCATCATTTCAAGGGAATAAATAACTTTTTTTATGCTATCCAGCACTGTAAAATTTTAAAGGAGTTATCTCCCAAATGCAAGTACGCAAAAGGAGTTATTGCACATGCGTATTAGTGAGAGTGAACTTTTAGCAATCAGTAGGCCAACTGTGTAAATGACCTCTTTTGTAAGGGTAGTACTTGCGTAGTAGGGGATAGTAGGGGATTACATCATATACACCACAGACCCATAGCTAGCCACGTCTAATGGAGATTCGATGGGCTATCAGGGAAGAGGCAATACATTTTTTTGAGCTTGAAAATTACAATGAAGTATTAATTATTACTATTGTAGATCACGTATGATGATGTAAGAGAACATTGATATGGTAAGTTTGGTTTACTATAACTGACGTCATTAAGGCACTGACTAAGACATTGAGGTTATATTTAACCTGAAAAGTTCTTTAACAACACCTCAACAGGAAGCAAAATTTTATCGAGTGGGCGTGGCCCACTACTGAGCCTGACCATGTCTTCAAACCTGGCTTCGCCACTGTTAAAATACACAGTCCTGTCCCACTTCTGACACCAAGCTTTTAGATTCTCAGTGAGAGTGAAGTCTTCCAAGACATAAGCTGCACAAACATGAAGTGACATATTTGCTTTTTTTATTTATTGCTTAATGTTTGCAGCGTTAGTTGTTTGGCAAATGGTGGCAAACATTAAACAATTGGCCTTAGCAATTGACAATTCCTCACATTCTTACTGAACATGACAACTGTTTAACTGATAGATCAGGTGAAGGCTCATATATAAGTCACTCGTTTGATTTATTCAATCAACCACAAACGTTACTTCCTCTAAAACATTATAAGCTAATACACTAGAGTAAATTCAGTAAAAAATCATTTCATTGAGCATATTAAAAACAGCTTAAGTACTCACTCGAAATAAAAATGACCATTCTTGCATTCAGGGCACCTTTGTAAAGCACCAAACATCATCCCATCAGAGCATTTGCTAAGCAGCTATATAAAAAATTGAAGAAAAAGAAGCATATAACAGATGATTAATAGATGCTGAACAGTCACAATAGTGGGAAGAAGACTGCACGACAGACCCAAGAAAACCTGGCAAGATGCCATCACAGAGGACCTTCGTACCTGCCATTTCTCCATCAGGCAAGAAGGGGACAGGGATGAATGGAGATGAAACCTGCAAAAGAAAGCGATTGTCCCATAGATGTCAAAAGGATACAAGATTATTACATTAATTCAAATTCAATACCAATATTTTCAACAAATACAATGCATTGCCTTGTTGCGACTAAAATTCACAAAGAACCAGCTTTTCTCAGTTTGGCACTGCAGCAACAAAAAACTTTGTGTTAGATATGCAAATCACCACTGATAAAAACAAGATCAATGCAATGTCCTACAAGAAATCATAAGAATAGCTAAAGAGTTATCAACAATAAAGGTATGTTATGTGCTTAAGTAGCATTTTTAATATACTAGTTAGTTTGCTCTTTTGAAAGTATTTAAATTTTTAGAACATATTGTAAGAGCAGTTAGGATTTAATTCTTATAGATTTAGGTAGATTTTGCATTGAGATACTATTTGGATGCACTTATACTAAATGTCACTTTCTGAAAGCTGATTCATAGGGCAGAGTCAAACCACACACGAACGAAGTCAGTGCTTGTCAGTATAAAAAGTTCTGGAAAAAATGAATCAAAGTTAAAAACAAAGCTCTCTGAAATGATTTACTTGTCATATTTATTAATGCACAGTTTCTACAACTTGTAATTTTACCTCAAGTTTATAACAGATTCTTTTGTATTGCATTTTATTGAACTTTATTCAATGTATCTCAGTGTGTTCTAGTCTCCTGGCAAAATTTTATTTATTATGTTGTCATGAGGCATTTTGAATGTATGAAAGTGTGAAAGTATGTAAGCAGAGTGGTATAAGTAGACATATTATTATGGATGTAGTTGTAGATATCATCAGCTAACATAACCAGTGGCCCAAACTATCCAAACTTGGTGCTCTAACATTGTCGCTCTAGTTCAGGTATTAAAGCAACATTCTGCAATATCATAGGCCCGAGGTTTAAATCTCAGTGCAATGCGAATTACTAAACTTTTAATTAAAATTTTGTAAGCCTTTTAATTAATGTTGTAACTTTGTCAAGAAAGTGGTTCCAGACAGTAACTTCCCCAGAAAGAAACTTCTTCAGTCAATGCCCTTAATCATTGTCGCCTTTATACATTAGTCCTTTCCAATCTGCATTCTCTCTCTTTTTGGTCCTCAACTATACAATGAAGTTATAATTAAAGAGATGAAGCAAGTCTATCAAGCACCGTGTCATGCAGAAACCATTTAACTTTGAGAACCTAGTTAGAATCTTCCCTGCGCTGGAAATGCAGTAGTGTAGTAGCTGAACAGTTGATAGATATTAGTAACCGATTCCACAATTTAAAATTTAATTTTAATGATATGACTTTTTAATGATAGGGGGTATGTAAGACGAAGAGAACTTAAACAACCCTTTTTTATTGAGATAATGAAACTCATAATATCTATGTGTACCGAGCCCAACAACTCCACTGGGATGTAAATCCAGACCACTGACTCGTAAACCCAACATGTAAACCACTTTTACAAGATTTCCCTACAAATCTTTAAGGGCACGTTGTCAGGGCGCCACAACAGGTTTGTATTAGAATTCTGCCTAAAAATGGTAAAAAACAATCACCCTGTCCAGTTGACATATATTAAAATACGTTTCGAGTAAGAAAATAAATTACACCGAATATTACCTTGGCATGTCTTTTGATCTGCCCCAAGTTTATATCCCGACAGACAAGAACAAAAATATGATCCATTGTTGTTATGACAGTGCTGATTACAAAGATTAGTAGAATTCTTCAAACATTCGTTCACATCTAAACGTAATGTGGTACACGTAACGGAATCAGTTACCATCGTACTAAAAACCCTAAATGTACGAAGATCAATTTTCTTTGCAATCCCAATATACTTTACAAACAGACGCAATATAATTGAGGTGACACATGTTGCAAACTTGGTAGCAAAATGAATCAAGAGAGCTATTTACATCACTACGTAACCAAAATATGGTAGTTTCGCTGTACCCTAAGCTGACAGTATCAATTTATAAGACCAAAAGAAGGCTAGCCTCTAAAAACGTTTTAGGGTAAAACATATTAACATTAAATGGCATAAAAGTCAGCAAGAATATAGTGAGGGTTTTATGACATATCCCTGAATAAATTATGAACTTTTCGACGCTATTAAAAACTTTATCAGCTAAAAACTTCATTGGAATCCGAATACTAAAACTTACAACTTATGCACTAAAAATGTTAATTCAAACAAGTTGAAAAATACAAATAAAGACCGATATTGACGAGTTACGTCATACCTCAAAATAGTATTTTAAAAAATGTATTGTGTTGAAAAATTCCCTGATTAAATTTTGAAAAGAACACTAGAGAAATATAAAATATGTTAGCACCGGGGATCGAACCCGTAACCCACGCTTTCGCGGCGTGCGCTCTACCAACTGAGCTAGGTGACCTCCGATGATCACACACTTTATTTCTCGATGATAAATCTTGTGAAGGTAATTTGAGTTTCAGCACTATAACTTTTTTTGGCTACTTACTTAACTTGACAGACAGACGAGGGCCAAAAAGTCCTATCTTCTCACTCCCAGCCTGCAATATGGTTTAAAGCACATTATGTTTGTTAGTTGATATACAGCTAGGTTTTTAGTGACGTCCGCAGAAAATCCGTAGTAGTAATACGCGAAGAATGGGGACCAAAACGGCCCCTGAATGCTTCGCTAGAGGGTATAAAAAGTATGCGGCCCGGTAAGTCTTTCTCAACCAAACATCGTTTGTGCTTTGAAATGCTTACGCATCCTACAACTAAGAAGAGACCACGATCGCAACAAGATCTAAAACAATGAAAATATTGTATTGAAAACCTACAATGGCGTTTTTATGAAAATTTTGTCCAAATCTTCCATATCGGGTAGTTCTGCAGTCAATTTTTCAGCTGAGGCTTTCATGGCGTCTGCACTTGGAAGCTTTGGATTTGGTGTTTTAACCTTATGTACTTCATTTATTGTTTCATTTGTTTTCTTTTAAGTGTAATCCAGAATCGGCAAATGAATAAAGTGTGGTTTCATGCAAAACTGACTCCACATGAGTCGGTCGGTGACGTGAAGGTTGGTTTCCAAGTGCCGTCCCTATTTCTATGTTAATATATTGCATTGTCATTAGTTGCTTCATACGCATCGTAAAGTCATTGAAAATCACCTACAAATGCCTTTCCACACATTACCATGACTGAACGCACAGTGCAATAGCATCAGCATTGGCAGGTGCTATATACCGTCACCTCAGGAAAACCTTCTATTAAAGCATTAACTAGTCCTAAAGCTTCTCGGCCCTTTGGCAAGGAATGGATGTAGTAAATATCTGTTCTCATTGTAGACAGAATCTTTCCATGATCCTTGAGAGGTGACCCTACTGGGTGATTGAGCCTACCGTATGGCTTGCTTCTCTGCCCGATAGCCTAAACCCTTGGACACCCAAGGTGTTCTTTATTTATTTTTTAGCCTGTTTGGTGGTTGTACTGTTTATTTGTATACTTTGAAAATCGGACCCACTGCTCATCAAGTGTCTTTGATTGAGAGATTGCTAGTCCCAAATGTTTTGGGGTTTTTTTTGCATTCGACAATCGGGAAAAAATTCAAACGTACAAACTGCGATCAAGGTCATGTGACGTGTTAATATAACAATTGAGTGAGAATCGCTACATTATCTGATGTGTTATTCGTTTGATTGCACTATGCTTTAGTTGTGTGCACATTAACAATTTACTGATTTAGTAACTATTACATATGGGTTTTGATTTATTTCAATAATTTGTTTATTTACTCTATCAACGTATTAAATCCTTTACTTCGACAGTAAGGTTCGTACGGCCTACACACTCTCACGCGCGTATAAATCATCGGTTACTGTCTCCTCGTGGTGCAGATTCTGCCCTGACATAAGAGAGCTTGAAAAGACGTTTTTGTCCGCTCATTGTTCTAGTATAAAGTAGTGAACAAGTGATGTGCGATGTGCGTCTCCCAAAACAGAAAATTTATTCCGTTTTTTCGAATACGGTACCTTCCGTAATTTCCCTTGCATAGCGCAACTACACTACCCTCGCACAAGTAGTTGAACGCTAGTAAAAAATATGGTGTCAACTGAAAATGCAACGAATTTGAATTTGAAAATATAAAAGAGTGAGGTTTTGATAACAATTGATTAATATCAATACAATGGCTGTTCGTTTGGCTGTGTATTAAGCTAGGGTTACGTTTTAGGTGGAGATATGTAGAACTTTTGCCTTTTAGTGGATGTGCCTAGAATCAGACAATAGCCACAGAAGCATAGAAGTCCTACAGGGTAAACATTTTGGATACCAAGAGTATAAATGCAGAGAAATTACCAAAATATACGTTCAAGTTTATTTATAGCCTTTAAACTTCCAGATACAGTATTAAAAGTATAGTTGTTTATGAAATGACAAAGATTTGAATTACTAAACATGCCATCACTTTCGACCAACATTTCTTACACCATTTAATTGCCGTGGATAGTTTGACGATGTAAAGTCATTCACTTATTCAAGCAACTCAATGAAATTGATAATGTTCTCTTTCCTCAAGTACCAGAGAACATAGTAGTTGGTAAATTTAAGGTACAATGCTAACACAAACCTACCATTTGTACCAAACATTTTACAAGTATCTTCTAGAGTGAATTTCAGTCTGGGATGAATATAAGCCAGTATCCTTAGTGTGCAGCATTTAAACCTTATTTTCGGTTCTACTTGACAACATCAGCGACTTTCCTACGCAAACATGACGAAAAGTATCAGGAATCTAATGGATACAACTCAATCAATAAGTAGTCCTGAGACGGGCCCGTAGCTAGCACTTCAGGTTGGGGTGGGGGAGGGGGCATCCGGTTTTACATACTGCTAAAGCCACCTTGAACAATGGGGTGACTAGAAACTGTACTACGCTATTTTCTTACGAAAAGACAATCGTAACATGATATTAGTCTCATTTATGGGTTTGAAAATTAACGAAAAAATCATATCCCTTGGACACCAATCGAACCACACGGCCCGCAAACATATTTTAATGTACATACAAAGTTTTGCTAAATTTAAAAAAATGCTTGCGGAAGTATCTCTTAAACAAATAGATGCCAGGCAATATCCCAAACTATTAGTAGGCGGTCAAAGCTATGAGTGGTAAATCTTCCTTAGCCGAAATTTCACCTACAAATGCAAGGGGCACATACTAAAACAAGGGGGCTTTGACATAGTTTCTTACCACTCTAGGTATTACATATCTAAAAGGACTTTTTGAAGTTAGTTAGAAAAAAAAATTATAAATTTTGATCCAGAACAATAAAGCAAAAACATCTGTATTTAAGCTAGTACGTTTTTCGCATACTCATAGGGAATAGTCATTACACGCTGTACAGTGATCAGCTGTTAAAAAAGTACCGGCCACAGAAGCGACTATTTGACCAATTTGATGCATGATAAACATATCTTGCACACCCAGTGATGACCAACCCGCGGCCGGAGCATGCAGCCCGCTTAACATGTATAAAATTCACTTTAAAACAGTTTAAAAGTAGGAAAACCCCTGCATCATTTTCATCTTTGTTTTTTTCAATAACCTGAGCAACTTGTACCCTATTAAGAGATAATTTCTCAAGTATAGTAATAAAATTATTAATGTCATTTGTGAAGGAACCAAGGGCTCAAACTTCCACAGTAATTAGTTCTAGTAATTAGTTCTAGCTCACTCATAGGGTTTGTGAGGTCTTTTTAAATGTTTTTGTATTTTCGGTTTTGTAGATTCTTGATTTTTCGAAATTTGTTTCAAAACAGTGAGTTCAATGACGAGGATTTTGTGGAGTGAGTCTATGTTGTAAACTACAGCCATATCAGAGCTCAAGGATTTGAATAAATTGCAAGGGGTTTTAGATAATAATAATAATTTTCTAAACTCGCAATTTATTTTTATTAAATGAAAGACGTAGAAGTGGCGCCAGTGGTAATAGGCGCATTAGGGACAGTATCCAAGGATTTCAAAAAGTGGATGGAGAAAACTGGTTTTGCAACTGACATTTAAACAATTACAAAGCGTTGTTTGCTTGGAACTGCAAGAATAATTCGAAAGGTGTTAGACATGAGATAACAAAGGGGAGGTACAATGCCTAAGACCTATGGTTGTGGTCCGCTATTGTGGCTTATCAACCAAGATATAACATCAGTATTGAGAAAAGTATAAATATTAATGATAATAATAACAGTGGTAGTAGTATTAGTATTAGCATTAGCATTAGCATTAGTATTAGTATTAGTATTAGTATTAGTATCAGTATCAGTATCAGTATTAGTATTAGTATTAGTATTAGTATTAGTATTAGTATTAGTATCAGCATTAGCATCAGCATTAGTATTAGCATTAGCATTAGCATTAGTATTAGTATTAGTATTAGTATTAGTATTAGTATTAGTATTAGTATTAGTATTAGTATCAGTATCAGTATCAGTATTAGTATTAGTATTAGTATTAGTATTAGTGTACAACATCACATTTATTTCTGATGTACCTTTGTAGGTACCAGGTTGGCTGTGCGCCACATTAAAACAATGAACACAAAATAGAGCACACACAACATGCTGAGTGATAGTTAAACATACAAATTACTGTAGCAGCAATTTTTAAGAACACTGAATTTTAGATCCTGAGAATAACAGCATTTAAAATTGAAATAAGAAAGATTTTGGCTGAACCTAGACAGTGTGAATGTTTTTGTTGTAGCTGAAGACATATATTTTAAGATTCAGATATAACTGCCTAATTCAAGCATATGGAAGTGGATATATATTACTGAATTATTTACATAAGTTCATCAATGTTCGAATCATCACTACATAGAGCCTTAAATAATATATTGTGTATTTCGTTCTGTGTTTGTCGACGCAGACGAACATTATTAATACTGCGTAATTGAGTACCAATGTACTCTGTGAAAGTCCCAATTTCATCTTTGGGAGATGACACACTTTCCTTTGTGGCTGCTTTTGTCAAGGTGTGTGAAATCTACAATGAAGGAGAGTGGCAGTTAGTTTTCATATATAGAAATATACAGTAACATGTCTTTAAGTCATTATGCATAGAATACAATGTGCATTATAGTTTCATGAGAGAGTCCACAATTACATTGTATTTATCACAGTAATTGTCCTAAATGGAACTATGTTGGACATGCTGGATGCAAATCCTTTCAACAGTATATAATGGGGGAATTACCCATCTCTTATTAACGGAAAACATATGTATTATATATATGCTTTTAGTGCCCTGAATTACACCCTTGGCAGCCTTATTTTCAACATGATGGTGCTAGCAATGTAGGTAGGCCTGATTAACCAACATAATCCAACATTCAACACAACATCTTAAATTTTATTAGCTTTCTCGTTTGTTTGTTAAAACGAGATCCACTTTACAGAGGCCCTGAAATACGAAAAGGACATAATGATATACGAAATAAATCGCAAACAGATTGATTCTATTCTATGTATACCGTCTTTAGTATTTCATGTCCGTTTTTTAGCTCTCACAATTAGATGATCCTACGTCAACCATCAGGGGCCTTATTAGAAAATTAAAAAAAATAACAATTGATAAAGATAGGTGTTACTTAGTATAAATGGAAGGTAGCCATATGCGTAAGTATCTTTGACAATGACGCAGTTTACATCCATTTCTTCACAAAGAAAATTCTGGATTATTTTTTTTCAGATAATAACCCACTTTTTAGATCTGTCATAATCTCATGGCAGCCCAAAGGAATTTTTTCGGGGTGGGGGGAGGGGCAGCTACGCAATGTTAATAAATCACTTGCCCTGAAACTCATGATTTCAGTCCAATCAATAGGATTTTTTAGAAATCTAAATTAAAACAATAAAATAGTTGCCTTCTTTGCAAAAGATTTCTTTGGTGTAATTTATCCCTTGACAAACCTTTGCCGGCAAGAATGCTTCATTTCTTATTGTCTCTACCGTTTAAATCAAAAGCTTTCTCACAGAAGGGAGTTTGCAAGCACGGTTGGGCGTAGTTCAGATTAATTCATTCATTGCCTTGTCGTAGGACATTGGCTGTCATGACTCTCCAACCCTTTCTGTCTGTGGCCAGGTGTAAATGGGCCGTTGATGTGAATTCATCATCCAGAGGATCGCACATTTTTCATGAGAACATGCTTCTTTGTTTGCCCCTGACCCGTCTTCCTTCTATTTAATCTGTTAACACCCGCTCTTCCCACTCACCTTGTCTCAAAGCATGCCCTAGAAAACTAATCCTGTCATGTCCCAACCTTAGCTCAGTTGGTAGAGCGGAGGACTGTAGTGTTGACGTAGCAATCCTTAGGTCACTGGTTCGATTCCGGTAGGTTGGATAATTCTTGCGTAAAGAAAAAATATTTTTCGCTTTTGACTCGCTCGAGTTGAGCGGGACATCCCCTTTACAACAGCACGGCTTAACCACGGTTCATACATAATCTAAGAAGCATGTCAATGTGGAGTTCAAATTAGAGCAGCATGTAATCACCCTTCACTCTATTTGGCAATTAGTATTTCACAATTCAATTCCCTTGGTCGACACAGTTGAGGATAAGATATGTACAATAGCAGTGACTTGAAATTCTGTGACAACATCTCAAGGTTATGCGTGTTACAGAGGGGTAGTCGCGAGCACAGCTACATATGTATTGGATAGTTTTTAAAAGCGAGGGGTGGTGGCGCAGATGGCTAGCGCGTAGGTCTCATAGCTAAAGTGGAATCCTGAGGTCGAGAGTTCGATCCTCTCTCACCCCATTTAGCAAATCTATTCTTGCTTTATAAAAAATAGTTTTCTTGGCATTTTATTTTTGATATCACTGGGCCACATTTTGAATTAATTTATTTCGTTAATTTGAACGTAGGTTAATGGACATAACAGCTGACTTACTTGACACAGTTGTCCAAATTGCGGACATCAAAGAGGTTATTCTTGCTTGATTTTTCTCCTTAACTGGCGTGCTTGTACTGAATATTGGTAGAACCAACTGGATAATATGGTTAGGTAGAAGTATTACGTACTTGTTAAATAATGTCAAGTATGATTGTGGGTTTGTAAAATGTCATGTCCCAACCTTAGCTCAGTTGGTAGAGCGGAGGACTGTAGTGTTGACGTAGCAATCCTTAGGTCACTGGTTGAGAAGTCTTTGCCTCTGTTGAAAACTAAGAGCCGGCATGAGACTCTTTGCCTCTTTTCTTTACTGTTTCAGTGTATTCTTTGTTCCCTTTGCCAGAGGAGAACAGTACCTTAGAAAAAAGAGGGTCCTGAAACTCCCGATTGAGCCTGCCTCTTAGCTTGCTTCTCTGCCTGATAGCAAAAATCGACGGGCGCCCTTGGACGCCCCAGCAGCCCTTTATTTATTATTTATCCTGTTATCCTCTTGTAAAAAATACATACCGTCCACATTTCGGAGTTAAGCCATCTGGAGAAACAAAGACACTTTGGTGCTAGTGAAGCCACTGGAAGAAATTTGAGTTCTCCTTTGTGGGCTGTAACGAATGTAACGTTTAGCTTGTGACACTTTTCATTTCCCTAGTGTCTCTTAAAATGTAAACTTCCACTTCAGGACCTCTTTTGAATCTAAAAATATTTATCTGTGTCAGTCATATACATACAGGTGTTAAACACATTTATGCCAGCTGTATCAGTGATGCTTAAAGTGAGAATGATTTATTTGTTTCACTGGTCCTTATTTGATGACGCATTGATGACGCATTGATGGCAGGTTCTTTCCATTGTCAGTGAGAGGTTGTGCTACTTACCGGTTGAGCCAGCCTCATGACTTGCTTCTCTGCCGGGTAGCCTTAAATTAAGGGGCGTTGCTCTTGAATGCCCCAGCAAGGCTCTATTTATTAGTTAGCATGTTTGGTGACTTATCTGTTTATTGAGGGTAGTTTCAATGTCGAACCAACTGTTCATCAGGGGTCTTTGATAGAGAGACTGCTGAAGAGCCCTGTGGCAGTCTCTCAATCAAAGACCCCTGATGAGCAGTGGGCCCGACATTGAAACTACCCTAAATAAACAGAAAAACATGTTATGGATTCAGCGATCACTCCAGCAAACTGCATTAGGGTCTACGTATCATCACATTGTCGAATCGTTTCGTGCTTCCCCGCAGAAGTTATATGAAGAAGAAATTACTACGATAACATAGCTACAAAAGCTCTGATCGTGACTTTCTCTTTCGGAGTAGGTACTCTTAATTGAGTCTTATTGTTTCATTCTCTTTATACGATGGATTCTATCTTATGGTCCTTAGGAAGCCCATTTTTTATTAGAATAAATGGATCTAATAGTTTTTCACTGAAATTATAAATCACTGACTATAATTTTCTTCCTCTACTATTGTTTTTATAGACAAATAAACCAAGTACACTTCAAAGATCTGCTTATGTTTCTATACCATATGCAAAGGCTTAACCACCGGCAAGGCCAGTGGGCTGAGGCTCCCAATAGTGTTACCTCTCATTATTTTTGTAGATTTTGCCGCTCCGAATCACGCATTGAAATGGACCTCGTTCGAATATGTTTGTTATCATCGATCGATGGCGACATGTTCGTTCGAAGTTACAATCTTTATTATTTATTTCATTACTGATTTTGCGCCAAACTTTATTTTAAAAGAATCGTTGTGTCAAATATAGGTTACGAGATGACGGAAGAAATTTAGTCAAGGTACTCATAATTCTCGTAGATTTAGTGAAATGTTCGAGATATCATTGTTCTGGACGAAGAACAACATTCATCTTACAAGAAACTCCTAAGGTAACACGTATCGTGTTCAAACTAGCGTTTATTCGGAGTCATTGGCTACTCACCGTATGAAGCATTGACTATACATTCAGTTGGACTATATTTCCGGAGTTCTTTACAATATTTTCATCATCACAGCATGGCTATGAATCCCGTTGCGACCCATTTAAAAAAATCGGACCCCCTCCCCCTTGTCTTAATGCGTCTTGGATCCAAGACCCCCTCTAATGATGTCACCTTTTACAACATCCCCCCTCCTGACTTACTATGTGCGCTCATGCATACAGAAAAAACAGAATCAGAATAGGCAGTTATTTAAACAGCTTAAGAGATGCCATGGTTTTGCATATTTCTCAAGTGACTCTTTTTTCTTCCCTTCGGCCTGTGAAATTTTGTACTGCTGTTTCTTCTTCAAGTCAGGATGGGCTGCTTGATAAATCTCCAGCAGTCTTTTATACTTTTTCTCGTTCTCCATCATTCACCCATGTGAACACACTGACTAACAACAGGAAAAGGAATAGTCACTGAAGCTGCTGCAATAGGACACCTAAGATTGAAGCAACACTTCTTGTGCAACCATAGATGTTCTTCTGGTGCCAAATTAATCACAGTAAAAAGGCTGACAAAAATGTGTTCTCAGTGAGTGGTACTTAGCAGGAAGATAGTGCAGTCAGAAATGTGCAAGTGCATAAACATGACAAAAATTTTCAGAATAGGGATGTCTTACTGAAATTGACCCCTCTCCCCATCACAAACCATCTTAGATTGGCCAGACCCCCTCTCCCCTCTGCCGGGATGTCATTTTATGTATGGCCCCTTAGGTAAGACTTAAGTTGAATTAACATCAGGACGAGGGATTTGGATCAGCTACAAATGTTTCCTACTTACAACGCAAAACTTAAACCAGGGTGCTAACAAACAAATCTGCTATGACGTTCTGACATTGCAATACGTGGAAAGCGTAGATTGACTACATAGGACTGTTGTACTGGCCTCATAACAATTATGATCATTCCTGAAAGTCAAGTGTAATATGCATCCGTTATCCTTTTACAGGCATTTCATGTCTACTTATTTTCTATATATGTTTTAGATATTGGCTTAAATTAGACCTTAAAAAACTGCTTGATGCTTGTAGACATGCATGTAAAATTCTTTTTTGTTTTCTATTACTGATACTGGAATAATTCTAGAAGATCTCAAGTGTCAAGTCGTTGTGTTGCGCCTGTTCTAAGGGCGCCATGGTCATTTTTAGTTTAAAGACCCTTTATGATTATATGTCCAAAGACACGACTCGGACTTCACCAGTGACCATTGCGTCATGAGTCCTACAACCTAAACATCCGTTCTACCAAGAATGTTTCGAGTAAAATATGGTCCTAAATATAAACTTAACAAGTGGTATATTTTATGGATTTATAGGATACTTCCGATATCCATGATGTAGTCACAAATTAAAAGGTTTTCAGGCAAATAAAAGTCTAACTCATTATGCTTTTCCCTTAAAGCTCCCCGATTTTGCAACTTGTCAAAAATCTGATATTGACTGTCTGGGTCCCTCACATCATATATTTCTGGAAACCGTCCTCCTTATACATGATCTTCTCTTTTGAGTTGTTTCTATTTCATTTCACTTAATTTAAGCAAGCCCTTCATCAAAAGATGATTTGCAAGTGGCAACACCAACAACTCATAAACATTTTTGTCACTACATACGCTCCTAAACCAGAAGCTAGCACAGCATGGTTACGCGGTGGCAACGACTAACTTAGCACAGCATTTTCTACAAGATGCTAAAAATATTACTATAGACTTCGGGTTATTGCCTGTAACAAGATTCCCAAGACCAAACTACCTATAATTGAATTTGATCTATCAAGAATCTTAAACATATGCGGAGAGATACCTCAAATAGTATAGACGTCTGTGCAGCTGCCTTAAGAAAACGTTGCATTAAGGAATCATTCAGGTCCACCAGAAAATATTAAATTCTGGGCTCTTTGCAGCTGTTGAATATTTAAACGGGTTTCAGTAGCAAATTGACAAGGGCCAACGGCAACTATGCTTGTAAGACACAGGGGAATAGTTAAAGGAACGATATCCCATTAATACCTGATGTCTCCAAAAGCGAAATACTTTTCCGTCATGCAAAATAGAGTACTGTATAAAAACGAAGTTCGTGTGACAAAATTCAGTTGTACTTTTATTATTTTAAGATGCAAAACTTTCCAAGCTTTCTTTACGATCCAATGTTATAAATGTAGGATGATAATATCAAGAAATCAGTTCACATAAAGTTCAAAAGAGCTCATGATTTTCTCGATGTTTGTCACAATCTACCTTGTCGAAAGGATGTCAACAAAATAACACCGTTTGTAACTTTTGGATTAAAAACCTTTAAGGATGCCCAATGTCTACATTCTGTTTGAAGTCTCATTGAGTAATTTAGATCCCCCTCATGCCTGCGTAAAAAGGTTCCTATAGCTAGTTTGCGAGGTTTTGCTTACCTCTTGCAGTCGCCATGTTTAGTAACGAAAGTGTACATGGCGGTGCGCTACGTGGATTGAACCCCTTTAATAGTTTATTATATATCGGCTAGTATTAGCCGTTTTCCGCTTGGTTTTCACAACTCTATGCCAGACGTCTGAAGGCATCTCTTAAAGGTGGCGCCACACTCCCATATGGGCAGTTGAGTCTGATTCATGGCTTGCTTTTCTGCCCTGTAGCCTAAATTGAGGGGCGTTGCCCATGGACGCTCCAGCTGCCCTTTACTTATTAGTTAGCCTGTTCGGTGGTTTTTCTGTTTATTTAGGGTAGTTTCAATGTCGGACCCACTGCTCATCAGGGGTCAGCATTTGACATGGAAAGTATGAATATGTAATATCTATATTACAGAAAAGGAAACATGACTCTGGCGGTGATGTTACTAAGAGGAACAACTCAAATTAATCATTTATAATTAATCAGATACTTGTAAAATAACATTCCAACCCTCCTTCTTTGTTCATATTCTTGTCTCCACGAGAATTCCTCAAGCGTGGATTTAGACGTCGAATTTTCCTCAAATTTTGTCAGGATTCAATCTTATGCATAGCTATTGATGATGCAGTTGTGCCTCTTCTTTAACTGACGTCTTCCTTGCTCCTCATTATAAACAATGCATCATACGAGAGAACCTTTACCGATTACTGACGCACTTTCGATACTGCAAACCATAAGTATTTCAAGGGGAGTCAAATGTTTTTTGCGCTCTTGCTTAGAAAGGTGTAAGCAGCCAATTTTAACGACTAAATCCAGATCTACTTAAACATGACTCATCACAAATCTGGCAAAAAACTAGCAGTCTCAAGTGACTTACACTTTCAGGCGTATTTCAAGTCTGAGTAAAACCTCCTTGGTTGAAAGGATCAGCTCAAAGATGCCTTCTCGTTGGATAGTTAACCTGAAAAGGTTCGCATTCCACGAAAACATTTTTGTGAGGAAGGGGGAACCAAAATTGCAAAAATAAACGGGAATGTGGAGAGAATCTGTGAATTTCAAACACATGATAAGGAATGTAGGAAATCTCTAGATTTTGTTTCCCTCATAATGCATCCTGCTGCATGCATATGAGATATGGATAAGAATAGAGATATAAGGAATACATTAAAGATACAAGTTTGGCATCGTAAGAATAATTTAGCCTTTATAATATACGATGTAAGGATGTTAATAAGTATACTGCCATCAGATGTCCTTCCTAAGAAGACCTGTGTATCTACATATCACTAACTTAGAACTGAAACGAGTTATTTAAAAACTGTAAACTTTACACAATTAAAATAATTACATCCATCATTGAGCTGATCTATAATGGTTATTCACTGTTTTGTAACTTGCTACAATCGCAGAAATTGCATGCTTTTTAGCTGACGCCTACTCAATAATGCAAAATAGTTGGCAACTCCAACAATCACAAAAATTGTATAATAATAGTCTCTACTCTGCAGTAACTTTCTTTTTCTCCATAAGATACAACAAAGGTTTTAACTTTACTAATAGTTTGCAATACATTATGAAGCAAACATTACATTAACAACATTTCCTCCCTCAAACAACTCACAACTCTCTGACCTGGAAAATATAAAAACTTCTTTTTGAAAAGTCTTTCGGTGACCAGTCATAATAACCAAATACATTTTAATGTAAAACAGTAGCAATGTGGCATCCTCAAGGGTCAGTTCCCCCCATCTGCTACCTGGTCCCCCCATTTGGGCTTCTCCCCCATTTCACTTGGAGGAACCCCCCCTCCTATCTGCTGATAGATTAGTCCATCAACTTAAATTTGCTCTACCTTAACAAAACTGACTATAATCATATTTGAAATAAGAGAAAGACTTAAAGTGTCTAAAAAATGCAATTGTTGAAGTTGGTAGTACAATTGAAGTGTTGTGCATGATAACACGGAATTAAAGAAACAAAATTTACACTAAGTGAATGGCATTAAAGTAGAGAAATAAAGGCCCCACAGTATTTTATGCATACATAGGCCTACATATATACACTTTTTTATCGGTCTGTTCAACTAGACAAATTTCTTTGAAACAACTAAACTCAAAGTGGAAGTATGTCTTAGGAATTCCAGCACTGGGATTTTGGAAACAAAGATATATGGCTATCGACCCAAAGTGAGCTGCTTGGCAATAATCATCTTCTGTAAAGATATAAACGACTTATAAACAATGTTATAAGGTATTCCCTAGTCTTATGAAATCACTTTGTGTTTGCAAACGTGTCGTAAAGATTACTAAGTTGGTCAGATCTGTCGTAAACGTTTCCCAAGTGTTTAATTCATGCTCCATCGTTACATTGACACCATCGACTGTTATATCCATGGCTCTACAGAAGGCAGCAGCAGGAAATAAATTCGCTGCTCGTTCTTCTCGTTACAATCAACTGCTCTTACGGTATCCAACAGCAATAACCCAAATTTTTAGGTTATCACCCTTACTCTTTGCTTTTGAAGTCAGCTTGTGTATTTGTAAGTAATATATACGGATTGTAGACACATACAAATAAGGTGAAGATAAACGTCTTTATGAACAGAAAGCAAAGGCCACTAGACGTTGTCTAGAAACCTCTTGCAATTAACCTACAAAAATTAAAGGTCAATCGGGCAGAAATATATTTCCACTCACACGTTGACATATCTGTAGATATCTAATTAATGATATTATGAGTCAACAACGTATAAACTATACAATTTTTACATACACTGAATAAATGGTCCAATTCATCGTAGAGGATTAAATCACATTTACCCAAAATACGGAATCAGTATCTGATAAGTGAAACTATAGTTGCTAAGCAACAAAGATCGTCAATGATCCCCCAGAATTATTTACCATTTTTTGAGCCCGTAGCTTGGCGTCTCTGCAACGATGCTATATAGTATCAATTCTCATTGATGGTGGATGTTCCCCATGATCCATCAAAGGTAGGCTGTTAAGCGTGCCCAATGTCTTGCTGCCAAAGTCTGGTAGCCTAACTGCTGCAGTAATTATCATGACTTTATGTTCATCTACTTTATCTGTATGTAATTCTTACTTGGGTCCATCCTTTACGCGATGATTACCCAAAAGAGCTTCAGATGGGGGCACTCATAGTTTTCATGAGATATCAAATAAACAGGCCCTCTGACACAAGGAGGGGGGTCTTAGGGAAGGAGCATGGTCCCAGCCACTTGTTTCACTACATGCGCTGAAGCCAGAAATAATGATTTTTAGAGGCTTGATATATTCAATAATTCACTTGCCTATTACTAATTGGAATGTTCTAAAACATAACCAGATAACCAATGTGTTGTCTCTGAATAAGAGTCGTCTTCCCAATTCTATGCCGTCACATATCATTGTGGGTCTCATTTCACACCGTGTGAATTCTAGAATGATTAGGGCCACGAGGAGAAGGAGAGGGTCTCTCAGTTTAAGTTCTGAGAGGTAAATCCCTCGAAGATATTTCGTACACTTTCCCAGGCTTTTTCATTATTTTTACTAATTTTTAAAGAAATCCTACTGTTGTAACGGAAATTTCGCACGCTTCCGTGATGAACGGTTCACCCCTAGGTTAACTTCCTCCTGGGCCTGCAATCTCACACATGAAAAATTGGCTACAATTCGATACAAGCTCATCATTAAACTCGACTGAAGTTTCCCGTGCCTTAAGTAACTGCAAAATGAAAGAGAGGTTAAAAATGTTGTAGATCCAAAGGAAGGATAACGGTGGTTTAGATGTTTTTAGTCTCATGTTGACAACATCCAGGTAAAACTTCAGAGGACAGTGACACGAGTGACCGTTCTGTTGTTCTCTGTTCGGTGGTACAACAGAGTCTTTACTGAACTCTTACTTGTAGTAAATAATAAACAATCCAGCATCATCCGCAAATATGTTAGCATAGAACATGTTAACATCAGGGGACATGTACCTTACTTGATAGAGTACGCGATGCGAAAGGTGGGTCACGGATTTGAGTACCGGTTGTGACATATTCTCTATTTCTCCAGTGTCTTTTAAAGAATTGGAAATCTTTGTGACAATACTCCAAAGGGTGCGGACTATGGAGTCCTTTCTGTGAGCAAAATGTTAGTGATGAAGATGCATCAGATATTGTAGGAAAAATGTCTGGCCAAAAAAATTGAAGAGTCAGCTATATTTTATGAAATCATCGATCAATATGAAAGGCACGCTGCTTTCATATCGAGATCATTCCTGCAGTGTTGCAGAAGGACATTTCTTGGAGTCAACATCATTCTATATACGATAAAATATATCAATACAGTTACTTTGAGACTCGCAATCCTTTATTCAAAAGGGCCTTTTAAATGTTCTCGTTAAAAATTGTGTCAATTTATATTCTTCTTATTAGGAAATGCAAAACTGCTGATGTAGGAAAACTGACTTATAACAAACAGCTTGCCATAAACTTCGAGGCCGCCATTGGAGGAGCTTTTAAGCGATTGGTACAGATGGAAGACCTGGAAATGGACAAACTCTCTAAAAAATGCCAAACAGCAACCAACAGGGGGAACAGTAGGCCTAGGCTTACAGTGAAACTCCAAAACAGAAGGTCTAGGAAAAGAAGCTGAAGCACCGTGTAATACGCGTAGACAGGCAAGGTTGCTTTTGTTAAGCACTCAGGAAAAGTCGAAGTGAGAGGAACGTATAGACCACTCAACAAATCTGTGCAACGGGAAATGAAATTGTTCAAAAAAGCACAGCTGGAACAAAAGGCCCAATAAACTGAAAATGAAACCAAAATCAATAAAGTTCTCCAATTTTGCTTGCTTCTCTGCACGGTAGCCAAAATTGAGGGTTGCCCTTGGATGCCCCAGCTGCATTTTATTTATTAGTTAGCCTATTGGTGGTGTTTTTGTTTATTGAGGGTAGTTTCAATGTCGGGCCCACTTCTCATCAGGGATTTTTGATTGAGAGACTGCAATGCTGTGTCTATACTGACTACAAGAGGGAAGTTCTTATTACAGGTTTGCAGTGACAAGATGATTTCTCAAAAGCGTTAACTGCATCAAATGTACACTTGGTCACATACATTAGCAGATGAATAGCTGAGCAGGGGTCAAGACCCAAGGATTCTTGCGTGAGTGGATTGTTTGTCTAATTATTGGCGGAAGGAACCCTTGACGTATTTGTCGTAGACGTGCAGTCGGAAAGTCTGAGTGTCCCTCTCAGAAAAATTTGAACAGTTATACGTTTGTACCCAGACGCATTTTCCCGGCATTTAAGCGCATTGAAAGACTGTGCATTTGACTTACATCGTATTTACTGAAAATGATTTGTGGCCGAAGCAAAGGTCATGCAGATCAACCACACTCTTTTCCAAGATCAACACATGTTCAGTAGTACATGGTAAGTGTGCATGTATATTTATTTTGACCATATATAAACGTATAGCTGTTAGATCTGTGAATAAGGAATATCTGTATTATAAAGGTTCAAAGATTATGCAAAGATAATGCAACTTAGACACTTTTTGTTACGTTTGCTTAAAGTGAGTACAGTATTCTTAAGGCAATGTAAAAAAGGGCTATTAACACGAATTTAAAGACGAGGGACAAATGTGTGGGTAGGGAAATACGTTTATATATGATTAGGGTTTTCAGAGAGCATATCCCGGTGTGGCTAGCTCCTCCATGGAAACCTGGGTTTCAGTTTTACTGCATAAGTTCGTTCTTTGCTTGAAGATGCTTTTTTAAATTACAAGGTTAAAATATATTCTATGATCGACTCGGCTAGACGAATAGAACTCGGCCAGACAGAACCCTTCAAACACTGACGCTCGATGGCTTTATGAAATAATATCTTTGTATTGTATGTATTGTAAGAATCCTTAATTATGTTCAGTTGAGATTGCTTTCTTCCCCAGTGGTGAGTCCAAAAACCTTCCTTACTGCTTTTGTCTTGACAATTCGATACTGCTTCTTGAGCTATACTTCAAAAATACTAGGAAGCATGGTAAGAATGCAAGCTTCTTCATGAAATATATCATCATTAGTTATAAACCACTGCGACAACATTGTACCTTCGGGAAAGCAAAGTTTAGCATGGTGGCATGTAAGCTATGACAAGACAGAAAAGTAGCTCTGATAAAGTTGAAAGGCATATGTTGCTTCTTTTCACTGTTAATAAGTAGAAAAGTAGCTTTCAAAGCAATGTTATATCATTAAGATCTTATTTCCTAATAAAAACATTGATTAATAATGTATTTGATAGCGGATATTTAAATACTAGACCATGGGTCTAAAACCTTTTGCTTCCGGTGGACCTTTACCTTTTTACCAAAATGATACTATTTGCAGAACCCGTTGAGCATCATGGATACATCATCCATAGTAATATGATGTAACGATAGCACGATAGGGCTTTTCCCCCTCTCTCTATTTTTAACAATGATATAATTGAAAAGTTGGTTTGTGGTACAAAACTTGACTATCGCGTTGAGTAACGGATTCATTTTGCTAAGCGTTTTTGCCATACACTGATCACAGCAATCGTATGGAGTGAAGTGAGAAAGCTGTTACGATGAATTTATAGGAAACGAGAAGACCGCCACATTAGCTCCCCGTCATTCACCGGAGAACATCGATATCTAGGTTAGCGCAATTGGAGACCAGCCTCTCTGCATCATGTGATGTGGGCAAAGAAGGACTACCGTCCAGCCAGTCATACTATCTAAAGCGAATTGAAAGTAACAAAGTATCATCAAAAAGAGAGGATTTGAAATGTCGGGTTTGAAAGGCACTGTGGTTACATAATCATAGTTCAAGTTCTAAGTTTTTAAAACTGATATTTAAAATCGACTCTTCTTGATGATAATTTGTAACTTAATATCTTAATGGTATGCAACCACCTTTTGCTGTAAGATCAACTGAACAGACCAAATCTAAGCAAAGGATGTTTAGGAACAGGAAAAGAGCTCTGCCTTTATATTTTCAGGCTCAAATTAAGATGCGATCAATCAAAATTGTACCCTAAACGTATATATGGAAGAGTTATATAGGGTCTGTGGAAGGAAAGTTAAAAGATCACAGTTGAAATATCAAGGTCTGAGGAAGAATGGTGCACATTTCGTATCATTTTCAACCATCGGTGCCAGTGTCAGGGTTACCTTCTCAAATGATATTTTAAGGCAAATTTTATATGCAATTTTTATAAATGAAAAGTATTGTAAAACAAGAAAAAAATTACTTTAATCTATACGACTTTAATAATGATTAAACGAGATCAGCCTCTACTGTCTCCTTAGTCCTCGAAAATTTCTTTGACTTCTACAGAATAATATGCAAGGTCGTAAAGAAAACAGGGGTAAAGGCCTTCACAAAACGGGATTAGAGCAATTTATAGGCCCTTTTATATCCTTTCGCAGGAGGAGAGCCTTGGTGTCAATGGCTACTAAGCCAGTTTAAGAGAGGCTTTCTTCCTATCTTTCCCAAAACGAAAAGTAAACATGAGGTCCCGGGTTCGAATCCGGTCAGCGCCGTTAAATTGCAAGCTATTGTGGTAATGCTCCACTCTGTGAGAATTATATATATATATATATATATATATACTTATATATCATATCAATCTGATGAAGATAACATCGAAACGTTAAGATAATGTGTAATTTTGAGATTTATATAATATTTATACGTAGAGGTGGTAGACGACTTTTGAGTGTCTATATATCTATATTATATATATACATACACCGAACTTGATACATAAGCAAGGAATTTAAGTATTTCAAGGGGGCTTAGCCCTCCTTGCACCCGGGATATAAGCCTTAATTAAACTTCTAATACTTTTCGTTTGTTTATCATTTGCATGAATTTTTTCTCCTTATTTTGCTTCCCGTCACTAGCACTCTACTTTTTAATTGCGGCCCTTTAGCCTCACTAGATCCAACCACAATATTCATTAAATGCTGTAGTTTTCCTACCGTATCAACCATGAACAGTGTCATCAATGTAACGAAGAATATTGAGATTGCTATCTTTCACCGAGACACCGTACTTTCCGGATATTTCAGTTTTTACCATTTCTTCAAACAATTGGACAGATAAAAAGACACCATACATCCCTGTCACACTCCTCTTGGTGTTGAAAAAAATGAACAAAGTGTTGAGTTTAGAATAGGAAAGGCTGGTGGAGCTTTTGCCAAAATAAACAATATCTGGAAATGAAAAACAGATCAGTCAGACTAAAGATGAAAATTTATGGCACAACTGTTATGTCAGTGTTACTGTATGCATTGGAAAGATCGAAGTTAAAAGAATGGATGGGACATATCTGCAGAATGGGTGAAGCAAGAATACCGATATTAGCTAAAGAATAGATTCCTGGAGGACAGACACTTGGGAGGTGGGGGGGGGGGGAACGGGTGTCCGCCGCCCCCGGGGAAAACCCACGTGCGTATCCCCCCCCCCCCCCCGACATTCTGATCGGCATATACATTTTTTTTACTTTAGTATATCTCAATGCACCCGAAACAAAAATGTCGGACCTATGGGATGACTATGGGGTGACTCTATCCCTTATGTCCATGGGTATGTGCGTTGAAAATTCCTTGAAAATGCCTTCCGTGAGATATAACTTCAGAACTCCACAGAAAATTGTGTCTTTTGGCCTTAATAAACAAATTTTTCTCACGACATTCAACCAATGACTTAGCTTGTCCCAGCTAGAATTTAGGCTATACAACGCCACTTTCAGTTGAATTTACCCACCTCTGACATTTTTGAATCGATGTAACCAAATGTAATATAAAATCAGGGATCTTTGACGTAGGTTGAAGTTCTATGATAAAATTGAATGCATGCTATTTCTAGGATTATTTCCAGAGACTGATGAAACTTATGACCGCCCCCCTTTCATCAGTCTCTGGAAATAAGTCAGATTTTGGAAATCCCAACCGCCCCACCTCTCTTAGAAGGCCAACTTCGTTAGCGCAGGAATGATAGTTTAACGTTAACTGTTGTCTTAAACTTTGGACAGATTAGCGTATGAGAGGGCAGTCCTTCCTTGTTGAAGTCAAATGTGACATAGAGGCTGGTCTCCAATTGCATTGAGCTGGATGTCACTGTCCACCGGTGGATGATTGTGAGCTAAAGTTGCGACTAGAGAAATAGAAGATGCTAACCCCGGAGTCACCTATCACAGTTGATAGAGTGTACACCGCGAAAGCGTGGGTCACGGGTTCGATCTCTAGTGTCCTTTTCAAAACTTCAAGCAAAAATAGGGGCCCATTTACAGTAAAGCTCCTGTGGTCTTAAAATGATGAGTTATTTTTAGATCTCATATCTTCTAAGTGACTAAAAATTTCTTTTGTAGACTAGCTTTTTGATAACCCCAAACTCAAACGAATTCTTGGAAAATATTCTTAAGTTGCTGCGTAATGAGTCTTTTGTTAATTTCTCTTAACTCTATTAGAACCCGACCCGAATCTCTGTATAAGTTAAGGGAGGGGAGTATGTTGACTTCGGTTGCGTTTTCTTGATAGCGCTTTGGGGGTTTTCGTCTTTTGTCACAAAACTCTACACATCGAGAGGTTAGGTCATTTTGTTAATTACTGTTAACCCTATTAGGACCTGACACTTCAATCACTGTGTAGGTTAGGGAAAGGGAGTATGTATGTATGTATGTATGTATGTATGTATGTATGTATGTATGTATGTATGTATGTATTCAAAATTGGCAAAACTGAGTTAATACTGAGGGTGACAACCGAAACAAATCTTATGGTTTTATAATTTATGATTAACCAGGAGTAATCGAAGGTGCTGAAGGTATACGTTTCTGTCATCGATCCTCGTAGATTTCATTTCAGTTTTCTTCATTTTTCATCGGTATCGAAATGTTGATTCTTTGGCTATAACCACGATAGCTATACTATCCTTGCAAAGATCAGAAACAAATATCATGACGTATCGCGACTCCCTATGACAAACATTACTCTGTGAACATTGCTTTGTATATACAACCCAGTTTCATTGCTCCCAAAATCTGGAAATGCAGGTTTCCTGAGGCAACCTTTGGAAACATGTTCTATGTAAGGCAATCTCTAACGGACTGGGCAATTAGTGGTTCAGAAGTGTTTATCGGCAATGCAAATGGCATGCTTGCTGTCAACGCAGTGGTATTTATTAGAATGTAAAACATGTGGGATACAGTATGTCATACATTTCTAGTACAACTACAAAATTTAATGGACTTTCAGTAGATACTTCACTCTGAAAAAAGGCTGTTTGCATCAAAACAATTGAAGCTAAAAGTTCACTGACTAGTACTGTTAAAAATTACGATTTAGCCAAATTCATTAGGTTAGGTCTAGAAACAGAGTAGGTACATGGCATGAGCCCATAGTTTCCAAACTTTGTTTCTAGCTTATGTTTTTAAATTTTTAAAATTTCCCCCTAATATAAACCCATGGAAACCCTACCCTCTGTAAGCTAGGCAAAGGATTTTACTTAATCAGAAAGCTTCTTTTATTGCTATCAGACATTTTAGTTTTATATATTTTAACATGCCTTTTAAAGTTTATAGTCTTATGTATATATCTATATATCCATATAAGTTATGTATATATATTATATTTATCATACATATTAAAAATTACAAAAAGGACATTCTCTCTTCCATAGTATAAAATTATACAATTTAAGTATTACTGGTATACATAATCAACTTGTTTTAGGGCATATGTGTCTACCTGACAGAAAGGCATTTCGCTCTTTTTATTTCTAGAGTTTTTATAGATAAGAGTTACTTTAGCTCACAAAGGATATTGATTAATGTACATTTATGACCTTAGTTTCTAGTTTTCACTAAAACCAAGAACAATCTTAATACTTTGCCTCTTCTACATTAAAATTACACTCAGACAGGCCCGAAATGCCTTCATATGCCACAATAATGTTTAGGAGGAGCACAAATATCTTGGTGTTTCAGCTCCTTCACTCTTGACCCTATTAGATTATTGCTAATCATCGTTTGATACATTTTAATATGTTCTACTTTATGTTTACAGGCTTCAGTTGCCTGATGATTGGAAACATGAAACTATAGTCGCAACTAGCATTATATTCTCTCTGCGTATATAACTTTATCTCTATATATATATATATAAATACTCAGCAGACACAAAGCAGTTGTATATATATATTTATCACGAGTGGAGCATTACTACAATAGCTTGCTTTCTTTTTTCACTAACGGAGCTGAGGGGATTCGAACATCCACGACCCATTGGTTTGAAAACCAACACCTTAACCATTGGACCATCAAGTCCAATGATTATATATATACACATAATACTATCGAGAGCTCACTAAATCATGTTTATTAAAATTATATAGACTATCAATAAGTAAGCACTAGTACAATGACGTTTCGAAGTAATTCTCTATCAAAAACTGTTCAATTGTGTTACATGGATCATCTTAATTACTGATGACAAGATAAGAAACAAAAGCAAACAAAATTATAATTACAATGACTATTTTATCTATAATTCTACCCCTAATGTCCTTTTCAAACCCCGTGTGGCCCTGCTGTAAAAAATGTCGAAAATATTCTGCCTGTGGTACACTCTGCCCTTGTTTAAACCTACGGCTAGCTGCCTAATAATTGTTTAAATGCTGTCCTGGTACTACCTACATACTGTTTCTTACAAACACTACACTGAAGTAAATACACCAGAGAACTTGAGTCACAACTAAACGAATAATTAATATAATACTCTTTTCTGTCATTGCAGTCCCTAAAGTTGTTCCCCTCCTCAACCAACCTACAAACCTGGCAATCTCTCAACCAAAGACCCCTGATGAGCAGTGGGCCCGACATTGAACCTACCCTAAATAAACAGAAAAACCACCAAACAGGCTAACTAATAAATAAAGGGCAGCTGGGGCGTCCAAGGGCGACAAATGCTCAAACCTCACAGCAAATACAATTATTATGTTAATGAAAGTTTATTTTGTCCGCAAAAGTATCTTGTAAAACGCTCCTTGGAACCCTTTCTGTGTAACTATAGAGATGGGATTATTTTATTATCAGAGTGCTCGATATGTTGTGTTGAAAATAATTCCTTCACATAAGACATTAAAGTCAATGTCACATTTCGCTTTGGTAAGCTTAATTGCTGTTCGTTCAAGTTCTCTGAACATTAAGTGTCCGTTGAAGAGTTTTCTCAATTCAGTAAAAGACATCCATTTCGTTGTGTAAAATTTTAAAATTGCACACGACCTTTCGGCACTCGCTGTTGCCATTCTCAAGTCAAATAAAATGATTAGTGACAATGTTTATATACAAGTATTTAAAAACATGCATGCTGCACGTAAAAATTAGATCAACACAAGTTGTAAAGTATTGCAATGATAAGTATGCACGGTTCTAGAAACAATGATAAAACACGTTAGACGTAGGGGTATAATGGTTGGGAATTGTGAAAGCTAAAATTATCATGCGTGTAAGATAAAACTGAGATGGATAAGTGAAATATAATAGATGAAATTAAATAAGGTAAAAGAAAGATTTCCATTCTTTTAAAAAAAGGGTTGGGGAGATGGGGATAAAAACAATTAAAATATCTTTAGTATACGAGTAAAACATTCATCCTTTTTGTTAATTCTTTGGTTCTCCTTCTTTATTAAATGGTTTTCTCTTCCGCTATTTGTAAGTTGCAAGTAATGTTCGACCGATAGCGGATCATCATATGACTGGCAATGTCTATAGCATCATTATATTCTCCGTGTGTTTTTATGGCGCCATTATATTTATGCTGCTTTGCTCGGGTGCTTCCCAATTATACAAGATTAATCGTAAGAGATCCGGTACATATTTAGCACAAGCACAAAGTATATCTGAAAACGTTAGGAAACCAGAGAATTCAGCTAATAACTATAAAAGCACATTAACAAACAATCTTTTTCACATTCTTGTATTTCCGCTTTGGTGTTTCTTAATACCCTTACTTTGCAAGTAAATGAGTGATATATTTAAAGCTTAAAATCCACAACCAGAGGAAGGTCAACTATTTCTTGATGTGGTGATAACCCGTCGTAGAATTTAAGTATCTGGGTTAGAAGGGAGTTGATTACCTTAAACACTTAAGAACATCATCATCTAGGATTATCAAATGCAAATAAGTTACTTTATTGCAATGATATTGAAGAACGATTGAAAAAATTGACGTTAATAAGAGTGTCTTGGACTGTAACATATACCTATTATAGTTAAATCACTAAAGCAAGTGAAGAATTGGGTTATTTTATAAAAAATCATGATAAATAATAAGCAGTATTTATTGTGATATAAAGTAAGAACACAGTACAAAATTATTGCGTACAATTGAAAGATTGTGATAACGTACATTTTAAAGAATTTCCTAATAGTCAAGGTCTAACTTGTTCTTAGAAATAAGTAGCCTTAAAAAGATCTAAATGCTCCTAATGCTAAAAAATACAAAGCAGTTTTACTCGTAATTATCTAGTTTCGTAGTACAATATTTAGGTTTATAGTTGATGAAGTAAAGTTACAGGATGATTGTAAAACAACACATGCCGAGAATAAAATCCAAACATTCTCGATGACACTTTCTAACTTCTATGGCCTTACGGCAGATAGACAGGCCAAAGGGCAGTCCTTCCTTTGTCAATTCACATGGCTCAGAAAGGCTGGTCTCCAACTGCGTTGAGCTGCATGTCGATGTCGATCGTTAAGAGCCTTTGCCTCTGTAGTGGTTGTATCTTTTTTAGTGTCTATGATTCAGGCAAAATAACACAAGATACATATGATTGACAAGAAAAACCGTAAGATTAAAGTCATATTTATGAGTAGCAAAGGTAAAGAGTATGAAAAAACGTCAATAAAGTAATGACAAACGAAAATGATGAACAAAGAACTATACAGTCAGAATACTTGCGTCAGCAAGAATTGCAGCAAGTCAAAAATAAAAGTGAAGAATAATTTGGTTCAAAGATAAACAGCAGCAAGAACTAACACGATTCAAAAACAAAAGTGAAGTACAAAGAAATATGCGGTTACAAGACATGCAACAACAAGGAGTAGAAAGAATTAAAAATGAAAGTGAAGAACAAACAAATAGGCGCCTAAAAAGATATGCCACAGCAAGACCAAAGAAATATGAGAATAGAAGATAAGTGGCAGCCAGTATTACAAGCGATAGCAAGAAAGCAAGTATCAGAACGTTATAAAAGTGAAGTGAAGAACTTAGAGTTGTGCTGTTAGAAGACAAGCAACAACGAAAATCAGAACAAGCGAAAAATAAAAGTGAGAAAAAATAATACGTTAGAAGAACAACACTGTCAAAATCTTCAACGCCAACAAAACGTGGCGTAAAACCTAGCACAAACCTATAAATATACCATAAATTACGCAACTTTTGATTAAGTCATTGGGAACCTTCAACCTTATATGTATTCCCTAGCAAGCCCTCCATTTTCCCAAGGAAAGAGTAGCAAATAAATGTGATTTGATTGGAGATCGCTATCAAACTGTTCGTGGTAACGAACTGTAGTAAGGAGCGACCCGGCTCAATAGTAACCAAAACTCTAAAAAATTGATTTTTGATATCAATAGCTACAGGAACAGATGATCAAAATTAAATCTAAGCTTAAGCAGAAATTTCTAATGACAGCTTCAACAGCTGCAACAGCTTCACTACATTCTTGGAATGATGGAATGTGATGAGTCAGGTGAATTACGTTTGTCACAAGAAAGTTACATCAAGACGATCTTGAAAAGATTTGAAATGGAAAAGTGCCGCCCCTCTACAACTCCGGCAGACACATCGGTTGCACTGAGAAAGCAATCCGGAGAAAATGAACCAACATTGGTTGATATTAAACTATATCAGACCATGGTTGGGAGCTTACTTTGTTGTCCCTTGGAAACAAGACCAGATATACAATATGCTGTAACCGCAGTCAGCAGATATTGCTGTCAACCAAATCAGCAGCATTTGACAGCAGTCAAAAGAAATTTGGGTTATTTAAGGAACACAACGATATCGTCTTTAAAGTACAGACCGGACAGCCAGCCTCTGATTGTCTACAGTGATTCTGATTTCGCTCGCGATCAAGATGATAGGAAAGCAACATCTGGACATGTATTCAAATTAAGCGGAGTATCAGTCTCATGGTATTCAGGCAAACAGAAAGCAGTGAGTGCATCAACGTCAAATGCGGAATACATTGCACTTGGGGCTGCTGTAAGAGAAGCATTGTACTTGCAACAACTCTGTAAAGACATGGGTATCACATTTAAACCAATAACTGTCTATGAGGACAATTAAACGCCATTTGCTATGTCAAAGAACCCGGTGTACCACTCAAAACAAAGCATATTAATTGTAACAAGTAAAATGCCAGGCGGAAAACGCAATCAAAATATAATTACCTCGCAATGGCTATCCTTTGTGGCTTTTGGATAATTGTATTCGTCTATTTTTTATTAAGATCCGTTCACCCAAATCAGCCAGTTGGATTTTAGACCACAACACCCCATTTAAGACTAGTCTAACGAGTTAGACCCCTTTATGCAACTGACCGTAACGGTTAGAGTTGGAGCGGGGGGAGGGGCAAAGTAAAACTTGACTACTTAAGACAGAGACATTCCTTACAGCTACGTGTTGCCGCACTCCATTATTGAAGACTTCAAAATGTTCCTTCTTCCACCTAGTAAAAATTACTTAGGACGAAAAAAGTCTGACCGGCTATGATGGTAAAACAAGTGTTTTAAGAAGGTAAGTTAATTTTGACAAAAATGCTACAAGTTTAAAACTGCAGATATAATTTGGAAAACAATACAATCTCACTATGGTACTATATATAATATAATTGAGCCCTGTTATGCTAAGGACGTGGGGGTGGGGCGCTTTGGTGTCCTCTAGGGAAGTTTTGTCTTCCATTTCTCACCCTGAAATTTGTAAGAGCTGAAAGTTATTGACTTTTACTTCTATCGCGTCTGTCACCGTATAGTTCCATATAATTGAGAAAAAATATCGAGTGGAGCCAATATTTGTGATTGATAAGTAAGGCCGAAAATGAAGCAAACCTTTTCTTCCAAAGGATATTATCTTTTAACCGCAGTATCCTGACACACTTCGTCACAGGATAGTAAATAGTTATTTGCTATTCTGCGACTTGTTGTCTTTATGAACTCTCGGAACTGTAGGCCACCGGAGCCCTGTGTCCTTTGTAAACACGCGGGAATCTCTTTTCAAGATAGAGTATGAAGCCCAGCTGATTCCATTTCTTCTTGGGCTTCTCGAGAATTGTAAGTAGATAGCGTTTGATATTTTAGTACTCTCACTAGCTATTGCCGTGACATTTTGCTGTATATTTGTTAAGTTTCTGTAGCCATAAATGCCCTTGGATACCGCCCTGTCCACCATACCCTAAAACCGCCCCTGATTCCATCGAACGCCTCCGTTGAAAAGGTCCTCCAATTTTCCATCAGAAGCGGAAACCCCGGCGGCCGAATCCGGACACGAAAAAGTTTGTATCTAAAGTATGATACCCGGAAATTTAAAGAGGTCAACGAGTTAAGGATACGCATTTGTATTTGAACGAGCAACAACAGGTCGTATAACTCAATTGCATAATAAAGTAAATAAAGCAAAAATCATCAATCTATGTTCTTCGTCAACTGTATAATCGAATTCACGCAATCTTCGTGCTTAGCACAAAGTCGCTGGATCGGAACTTTCTTCGCCATTAGAACAAGGACTCTGCAAGTCTTGCAACACAAACGCCGATTTCATCCATTTAGTACAAATACTCCCCCAGCAATCGATCTATGCAACCAACATCTTTTGCCTTGGCCTTTGATTTTCTTGGTGAACTTGGGGTTATGATGAGTCTTTGACGCAATAACTTTGTGTCATGAGATGTCTTGGCTGAAAACATTAAAACAGGAAACAGGCAACAGGCAACAGGCAACAGGCAACAGGCAACAGGCAACAGGCAACAGGCAACAGGCAACAGGCAACAGGCCAAAGGCAACAGGCAACAGGCAACAGGCCAATTGATTTTACAATCCGCAATATAAAAGTCTTTTCCAACTTTGGTTACACTAATAATTACTGTATTTAAGTAACTCCAGAATTGTTTGTCACAAGATGAACTGAGATTCTTGAAACCAGCCGTCTTCGTTGTCACGAAAGTCAGAATAAATAGGTATGCACTGAATACACTTGGGTGCCTAATAGATGTCCCCTCCGGTAATTAAGATTTCAAACATTTTTCACCCAGGACATTCTTTCACTAATAACACCTTGTTAGCTTATTTGAACACATCGTGCACCATCGAATTTACGCATTCCAAGCTTGCAATTGTAACTAAGAACGAGTTGTTAGGTTGTCTTGAACACATTGTGCACCATGGAAGGTACGCATTCCAAGCATGCAATTGTTACTAAGGAAGGATTGTTATGTTATTTTGAACACATTGTGCACCACGGAATGTACGCATTCCAAGAATACAAATGTCACTAAAGACGCCTTTTTAGGTTATTTTTAACACTTTGTGCGCCATGGAATGTACGCATTCTAGGCATGCAATTGTCACTAAGAACACATTGTTAGGTTATTTTGAACATATTCTCCACCATGTAATGTACGCATTCTAAGCATGCAATTGTCATTAAAAACGACTTGTTAGGTTATTTTTAACACATTGTGCACCGTCGAATGTACGCATTCCAATCATGCAATTGTCTCTAAAAACGCCTTGTTAGTTTATTTTGAACACATTGTGCACCATGCAATGTACGCATTCCACGCATGCAATAGTCACTAAAAACGCCTTGTTAGGTTATTTTGAACACACTGTGCACCATCGAATGTACGCATTCCAATCATGCAATTGTCTCTAAAAACGCCTTGTTAGGTTATTTTGAACACGATGTGCATCATGGAATGTACGCATTCCAAGCTTTCAATTGTCACTAAAAACGCTTTGTAAGGTTATTTTGAACACATTGTGCATCATGGAATGCACGAATTCCAAGCTTTTAATTGTCACTAAAAACGCCTTGTTAAATTATTTTGACGACATTGTGCACCATGGAAGGTAGGCATTCCAAGCATGCAATTGTTACTAAAAACGCCTTGTTAGGTTATTTTGAACACATTGTGCACCATGGAATGTACGGGTAGAGGCTACTTGTATTGCTTGGGCGGCTCCTTTTTTGATAGGTAACCTCTTGTGGCATTTGCCACTTGTTACCCCTGCTCTCTAAAACATTGAAATATTTCAGGAGACTGATTTTCCCTGCCTCATCGTCAACTTGATCACAGCATCGTCTTAAAACAAGTGAGTTTCAGATGTTTTCAGTTCTACTCCAGCATTAATATACAACAGAATGCGTAAAGGATCCCAAACTTTTCCCTGATAAACACTTTTGATGATGAGCTTAGGATAAGAATTCTCACCCTCAAGTTACTTAATAAAGAAAAGACAAGGGGTCTGTCACTTGACGCTTCTGTTGTTAATGATGTTTCTTATTTCGTGAGCGAGAATAACTGGAAACGAGGCCAACCATGTTAGCCATGAACCTGATATAGAAAGAAAATATAGTATGCATCTGTTAAATCGAATGTTGCTTCATTCGGATTTTTAGTACTTCGAACAAACATTTGGTCCCTGTGTCTGTTCGAATAAGAATATGTACGATGTATCTATCTCTAAATTTGCTACACGACGCATTGTCAAAGCAAGTGGTATTGATCGATTTTGAGTTTGATACATGACTGTCTCGGAAATCCCAAAATGGCAACAAAAAGATACCAGTATGCAGTGATTTGTATATTTACAAGGCATAACATGTTTTTCCCAAATTCTGGATTCTAGCCCAGATACAAAGAAGGACATTGCAGAGGAAAATGACTCTATTCAACACTTCTTACCCTTACCAATTCTCAAATGCTCAAGGTGGTCAATCGTTTTAACTAGCCCTGCACGATGATTGTGTGAATACCAGTTGACATTACTTCGGATCAAGTGTTGTACGAAACTGCTAATTTTCTCCTGTATAAGCTTGTTTGTGAGCCAACTGAAGTTATGGAAAAACATGGAACAAGATTCGATTCATGAGAAGATCGTGCAAACTGTTGGAAAACTGGAGGACGAAGATGGTTTTGACTATGAAGAAGCCATACAATACGCAGTAGACAAAAGGAAGTTTCTCCTAGAGAAGCATTTACGTCAATACAAGTTTGGAGAAGACATCACGTTAAACGACGTGCATGTTGTTGACTCTGAATCATAACGTCTCATACTATTTTGGTAATACAACATAGTTTGTCACAATCCATGCTAAAAAACCATGAGTATTTTAAAGCTGTACATATAAAGGGAAGTAAGACGAATAAATAGAAAGAAGTACAGAGAAAGAGCTGAAATTTTTCTTTTATTTCCTTTATCAGTTAAACCCCTTACCCCTCCTCCCTTTTTTTGTGTTTAGATATCACAGAGTGTTTGTAAAGCATGTCGCGCATTTAAGATCGAGCACAGGTATGGTATAACTCAAAGACAAGAGCAAGCAAAGAGTAACAAAGAGCAAGGAAAGAGCAACTAAAGAGCAAGCAAAGAGGAACAAAGAGCAAGCAAAGAGGAACAAAGAGCAAGAGAGAGCAAGCAAAGAGCAACAAAGAGCAAGCAAAGAGCAATAATGAGCAAGCGAAGAGCTACAATGAGCAACAAAGAGCAAGCGAAGAGCAACAATGAGCAAGCAAAGAGTAACAAAGAGCAAGAGAGAGCAAGCAAAGAGCAACAAAGAGCAAGCAAAAAGTAACAAAGAGCAAGAGAGAGCAAGCAAAGAGGAACAAAGAGCAAGCAAAGAGGAACAGAGAGCAAGAGACGGGGTGAGGGAGACAAAGATTACTGCGGAGTAATCTTTGTCTCCCTTTATAAAGTTAACGCTAATGGGTTACATTGAGAGTGTGTCACAGGAGATCACTTTGCACGAAGCTACTAAATACAAATCTATAGTTAGTGATTATGGTGGTTTTAATATCGGGCCCACTACTTCTCAGGGGTCTTGGATGGAGAAACTGTCAAAGGGAGATACACGAGAGAGCGGACAGGCACTGAAAAAAACACATTTTTTGCATTTCTTGTAGGGAAATCTTGGTACATTTTACATCACTAACGTTCGTTTGGTGTGGCATGCAAATATGAATGACAGCTTCAATGTGAGCATTCCTTATTTGCAGATGGTGAGTCTACCTTAGGAGATATGCTTGCTACTCATACTAATTACAATGCAAGTATTATGGGAATGGTTTGAGAGGAATAGCTTGCTAAAAGAAGACAAGCATGTTAAACCCCAGTACGCTACCCAATTCAGACGACACCAGAGCTGGGAGCTCTTCAGCTTTCTATAGCTGTGCCAAAGGTCGCAGTAAGTGGGAAGCACATGCACAGAGACTCTTGGAGGGCTATGCAATTATGTCAAGGGAAGTCCAATGTTCTGCGTCGATGACTTGAGCCCGGGGAAACATTTCAAATTTATTGATGAAAATTTTACTTTTATGTCATTTGTAGTAGATCAACCTTTGTTCTTTACCGTATTTTATTTTAGTTAGTTAATTACGTCTGTGGGGTTAAGCCTACCGAAACAGGAAACGATTCTGTGACAATTTCTGTTTTTGCTAGGATTTTTGTTCCTTCAGTGATAGACGTTAGAATAATACAAATTATCATAGATGTTATAAATTCCATTTAGGTTTTAATATTCATCATCAGCACCACCCTTCGGCTACAGGAGTGACCGAAATACCTCTGACAAGCGTTTTCATACTCCGCGATCTTGCGTCACATAACCAGCTTCGTTGGAAATTTTTCTTAAATTAGGCCCTGGTGGTTACCGTTTTGCAGACATAACATCAAGAATAGCTGTGGCGATGGCAGCCTTCCTCAAAGCATAGGGAACTAATGACAAGACGTTTGAGCAAGATCCTCAAGAATAGGCTAGTTAAATGCTTGCCCTGGGGAATTTTGTTGTACGGCACAGAAAAGTGGACCCTTAGAACAGCAGATATCAAGCGTCTCGAAAGTTGTAAGATGTGGTTCTGGAGAAGGATGGAAAGCATAAAGTGGACAGTACACAAGAGCAATGAAGAGGTGCTGCAGCTTGTAACAGAGGGAAAATCACTTTTGAATGTCATCCAGCAAACATGAACGGATTCTTTCAGTCTACCTCTCTAACATCCGCAATAGTCCAATCCGCGTTTCAATCAGCTCATGAAAACGCGGATTGGACTATTGTGAGATAGGTAAGATGCCCGAGAGAGGCTGATTTCTAGCTATTTCTCAAGCACTAAGGCTTGTCGAAGCAAAAGTCGAACAAACTTGTCAACAAAAAAGGTTCGTCCATTATGATCTTTATGAGTTTATAATGTAGATTGATGGCCTAGAAGACTATACCGCGTGAAATCAGGGTCTCACTCTCACATCGCATGAGATGAGCATGAAGTTTTAGACAAAAATAATTAATCTGAGAGAGCACTGTGGTATCTCTTTGATAGATACTAAACGACACTCAAAAGATAATTAAGAGTTTAACTGCCCTTATATTCCACTGATCTCTAAAAGGACCTTTTTCAGAGATCAGTGTTATATTCACAAAGCTTGTCCAAACCCTATGTTTAACAAATCTACATTCCAGAATACACTAATATGCTTCCTTTTGCCTCCTTTAGGAGCATTTTCATTCACGATAATTCATCATCTTGTCCAGAGACATCCCTAAAAGGATTTCCTAGCTTATATTCCTCCAAAATCCCTAGCTGGGAGCGAAGTTGCTCTGCTCTCCTTTGCAAGATTGCCCTGGTTTAAAGCAAGGAATTAAATTATCTTCTAACCCATCCAAAGCAACGGTCAAGGTGCATGATTTGAAAGACTCTCCCAAGCCCATATTATTTTATCCAATGCAACCCGTTGATGTAGAGGCCGCATATTCCCTGTTTCGGTGTACTTATATTTACCACTGCGAAGCCAAGTATCGTACTCCTCTGTATATCTTGCTTTGAATGGTTTGTTCCAACTTACGTTTGGGGCCTGTACGTACTTTGTACAATCCCTTGGCACTGTAGCTTGGTCCAGATTTACACTTTTTAGTTTCATTTTCACGCTGTCCATGATGTGACATTCATAAGAATCCCACAAATTTAAACGCCGTCCAAAAGAAAATACAACTAACACTTCTTGAATCAATTTAAGAGTTAATTCTTCATTCGTCCAATCGTTTGAGGAGCTTGCAACAACACATTTGTTTTTAAACTCATTTATTGAGTGCCTCAACTTCCCTCTTTGCTCTACGGAAGACAACAAGTCTTCAATTTTGTACCGTCTCCTTTGGCAGCCAAACACACCGAAACGAGTAATTTCTCATGGGCAGTTGGCATATATCGAACTTGTTTTCTCACCCTTTCTAGTGACCGTTGTCTCGGAAATCTTGTCATTCCATAAACTAGTTCGTCCATGCAGCTTATCATGGAAGCTGAATGATGCAATGTTTTCAACAAAAGCCGCAAGTGCAAGATCAATTTATCAATTAACTGAGCCGGGCCCTGCTGGCCAACTTTTGGTTTTCTGCGCAGTGATAATCCATTCGAGCGCAAGGTAAGGGTGCCCCTTGCCCTTCTTTGTTCTCCATACATTTCTAGTCTTCTCGCTCCATGATGCTTCTGCAGTCTTCACAGGTAAACCTTGTCTTCTGCCTATAGAGTCACCCTTATTTGCCTGATATAAGGTACTTTCAACTGGGAATCGATTTACACGTCCATAATGTACACCAAACAAACGTCCAAGGTGTATTGCTGATGTTCCTAGAATCTTTGTCATCGACCACAGAAAAAAGGGGTTGATCCAGTTCAGGAATGTTAGGGATAAAGGAATTGATCAAACAGCAATATCTACGTTCAATTACAAAGGCATCAACTTGAGTGGAGCAATTCGTTTGGACTTATCTCTATCGAAATTGGCCTGATGATACCCTGAAGATCCCACGTTAAGTTTTATAGGTGTCTTACAAATAGGCGAGACGACCATAATGATCGCAATAACAATAAGAACAACAATAATAAGGAGGAAAACTTTTATGAAAGGCCATAAAAGACCATCACTAAACAACAATGACAATAATGATCGCAATAACAATAAGAACAACAATAATAAGGAGGAAAACTTTTACGAAAGGCCATAAAAGACCATCACTAAACAACAATGACAATAATGATCGCAATAACAATAAGAACAACAATAATAAGG
>JAAAKM020073195.1:188324619-188381573 GCA_010016025.2 Alatinidae sp. Z8VKAUB7J3 | reverse complement strand
AGGAAAACTTTTACGAAAGGCCATAAAAGACCATCACTTAACAATAATGACAATAACCTTAAAAACAAGAATAATGAGGAAACTTTTACAAAAACCAAAAGAAGGCCATCACTAAACAATAATGACAATAACGATAAAATAACTGCAGCTCTACATAACCTTGGTTGCTTTGTTATGTCCGCCTCTATACCAGATAATATATATTTAACATCTTCGTAGGACATTTTTATCATTTCCTTGTAATTATTACCGTCCTCTATGCTCAACTCTACTGCAATATCATTTTCATGGCCTCTCTCGTATCGCTGCTTCACTCAGTCTCTTGTTTTACCTCTCTTCCAAATTGTTTTATCCTAATCTATCCGCTCAAGAACACATAACGGTGTTACGGCATGATGATTTTCATATTGCATCTTTTAGGAAGCCATTTGGAATTTATATTTCGGCGCCGAATTGAAACCAGCTCATGAAGTCCTAGGAATGAGGTTAAAGTTAAGTGAAAAGTCGATTGAAAATCGAGTCCGCTTGTACACATATGACTCGAATCAGCTCGACAATGTTGTGCAAAGTCGAGTTAAGTCTAGTAAAAAGTGAAGCCCGTTGGTACAGGGCTTTCAAGATATATTCCTCTGAGAACCAGATTTACCTGGTTTTGTATAGTTTTAAATTTATGATGAAGGAAAAAAGGGGGCCAAAGATCATGTAAGACAGCTTTAAATAGCAAGTACTTCTAATAGTAAAGAACATTCCTTTCTATACAATCGTTATTTTCTAAGCTATGATGAGATGATAAGTACATAGTAAAGTCTCAAGTATTCTATTAAAAGGAAATATGTAGGCGTCTTGATCAGTTTGTGCACTGAGATCCAGACACACGAAAGTTCTTAAAGTCCTATATTTAATTCATTCTAATTATGAACACCATTTAAGAACACCATTTAAATCTGAGACACAATATTGCTCCTTCAAGGTGTCGATGAAGCAATAACTAATTACCAGTTTGCTGTAGCACAACAAAAGCTATGCTAAAATAGCACCAAAAGCTGTTTTTAGTGACACTTGCATACTTGCAATGCGTACATTCCATGGTGCACAATGCGTTTAGAACAGCACCAAACGCTGTTTTTAGTGACACTTGCATACTTGAAATGCGTACAATCCATGGTGCAAAATGCGTTTAGAACAGCACCAAGCGCTGTTTTCACTGACACTTGCATACTTGGAATGGTTACATTCCATGGTGCACAATGCGTTTAGAATAGCACCAAAAGCTTTTTTTTGTAACTTTTCCATACTTGCAATGCGTATCTTCCATAGTACACAATGCGTTTAGAACAGCACCAAGGCTGTTTTTAGTGACACTTGCATACTTGGAATGCGAACATTCCATGGTACAAAATGCGTTTAGAATAGCACCAAAAGCTGTTTTTAGTGATACTTGCATACTTGCAATGCATACATTCCATGGTGCACAATGCATTTAAAATAGCACCAAACGCTGTTCTTAGTGACACTTGCATACATGGAATGCGTACAGTCGGTTGTGCACAATGCGTTTAGAATAGCAACAAAACTTGTTTTTAGTGACACTTGCATACTTGGAATGCGTACATTCCATGGTGCACAATGCGTTTGAATAGCACCAAAAGCTGTTTTAGTGACAATTGCATACTTGCAATGCGTGAATTCCATGGTGCACAATGCATTTAGAATAGCACCAAAAACTGTTTTTAGTGTCACTTGCATACTTGGAATGCGTACATTCCATGGTGCACAATGCATTTAGAATAGCACGAAAAGCTGTTTTTATTGACACTTGCCTAATTGGAATGCTTACATTCCATGATGCACAATGCGTTTAGAATAGCACCAAAAGCTGTTTTTAGTGACACTTGCATACTTGCAATGCGTACATTCCATGGTCCAGCTCTGCCTCTGCCTCTCTCGACTTCTTCCTTCCATTGATGCTTCCGTTGCCTTGCTTATGTACTCATACTATGCTTATGTAGCTTTGACTTCTCCTCATGTAGCCATATTATCTTACTCTCTTATCATTTTCTCTTATGTTGGTTCCCCCTTAAACCTCCCCTACTCTGTCACCTCTACCCTTGTCGCACAAACTTAGGACCACTGGAAATCCGTACCTCGGTCTTCTCTCCAAGAGCCTGAATTCTTTGGCCTTGGTAGACAACCTCGCATAAAAGCAGTGGTTAACTTTCAACAAACTAAGCAAGTTCAATTCTAGGGCTGTTTCCAACAACAAGGGTGCGAAGAGTTAAAGTGGTACTTATCAACAGCAAGAAACTTGACAAAAGGAAAGAACTGCAGTTCCTCGTCAGTTTGATCACATAGATCTCTGGTACAGTGCTAATTCAGAGAGTACAATTACTCGATTACAGGTGCATGAACTGGGGACAACTCCTCAACTATGATACCAACAATAATTGTTCGAGCCTGATTAATACTAACACAACTGGGTGTCATTCTTCGTAAAGAGGTTCTTGGGGGGCTTTAAAAGGTAGGGCACGGGAATTCTGGGTATTGCAAAAAAAAATTAAAGAAATTCCTACTTAGTTTTGAAAAGAACACTAGAGAAATAAAAAATATGTCACCACCGGGGAACGAACATGTGACCCACGCTTTCGCGGCGTGCTCTCTACCAACTTGAGCTAGGTGACCTCCGATATTAACATGCTCTATTTCTCTAGTCGCCACATTAGCTCCCAATCATCCACCGGTGGACAACGACTTCCAGCTCGACGCAATTGGAGACCAGCCTCTCTGTGCCATGTGACCTGACCTCGTAGAAAATTGCTACATCAGTTGGTCGATATTAAATATAATAAGATATGTAAGTATATCGATTAGATATCTGTAGCTCCTTCGTCGAGAACATTTATATGTATTTGTATATGTATATGTATACGTATATGAGGTGTAACAATTGTTTTTCGAGCTTGTTTTGAAATATTGGCAAAATTTGCGTAATTCGGGCAAGTATATTTTTACTCCCCGCCACCTAGATCCTCCTTTAATGGCGAGTATGTTGCAAAGTACTTGCATTCCAAGGTGCAAGAATGACATTGAAAGGTAGTTCCCATGTGTAGTGAAGTGTACAATTTTGGTTTTCTTTGGTTTTTTATTCGTAGAAAGCGATAGTCAAAGACAAGGAAGATGTGAACACCTTGAAAAAAGACATCGCTGACATCAACCGGATTATTGCTGAAAGTGCCAGAAATGTCACTGCCACAGAACAAGAAATACCAAAATTGCAGAAAAAGCTTGAGCTTGTCAACCAAACCCATAATCGAATACAAGAGTTCATTGATACAAACATAACTCATGTTTTGGACAGCGTGAAGTATAAGATAAAGCACGCAAGAAGTTTGGCAAACCAAGCCAAATTGGTGATGAAATTTAATGGAACAGCTTATGTGGCACTTACAGCACCAAAAGAGGCTTCGGAGCCAAACAGAAAGGTCGAAATTGAGTTCCTTCTTAAACCTTCCAAACTTGATGGCCTTCTTGCATTTATGGGAGACTCGACAGCACGTAAAAGACAAGCAAGGGATAACCATCAAAAGAATTTTATAGGTTTTGAGCTGCAAGGTGGTAAAGTGGTATTTTACTTCACTGTTAATGAGACAACAAGTACGAATTTGACAAGCGACTTAGTATTGGCTAGTGACACATGGTTCAAAGTGCAAGCGAGGAGATGGCGGGAAAACATGTAACTGCAAAATATGGTACGCTCTTCATAGTAGAGATTCTCTTGCTAATTGAGAAGCTATTTTACGCCTATCGTGGCAAAGAGATATATGTTCAAGTCGGCTAGAAGAATTTAGAGTGCTGTCAGATACTTTTACTTAGATTTTGATATACATTTATAGAATTAATGTTTGAGTAGATAGTATACACTAAAATTAAATAGTTTGGTGATGCGGTTTGCCCATCCGCAGAGAATGTCAAGGGTGCACTTGCCACCCCCTGGAAGCACCAAACAATAGCAATATTGTTGAAAACTTGCTAACGTTGCCATCTTCTTGAAAAATCCTAAGAATGGCCCATGAAAAGGTCAAATTATTATTTATAGGAGAATACTGAAAAAGCCTTTAGGATTGTGTAAAATCAAAACCAGTCCAAGCACTTCAGAAAATCATGAAAAAAGAATGTTCAAACATTTTTGAAGAAATGTGCACTTGCCGATCATTGCATTACTGCAACAAACGGATCAGAGGCAAAAAACTTTAAACATTTACAAAGAGCACGTACCTTTGTGTCGAAATTTAGCAGTCTGTCCAGGAACCAACAACCCATGACATTTCTTACAAAAGGATTTTTTGACATCTGCATTCCTGTATAAATCACAAGAAGAATAAAACAAGACGGGATTAGAAAAAGCGTGAATACACTCCATCAGTAAAATAACAATTTTTTCTATTGATTCATTTAAAATACAGTAATTTACAACTTCATGGACAGGCGGCCATCGAGTTCCACTATGAATGATAGTTAACAATACAAAATACAAAAGAAAAAACACAAAAGAAACAAACAAAACAAACAACAAAACCCCCCACAAATATAAAATACAAGATACAATCGGAAATGCTCCAAAGTCATCTTCTCTCGTTTGCACCCCATCTAGCAAAAGTATGTATTGTCAGAAAATGACTTGAGTCATTTTGAAAACGACTTTTCTTCCTTTTATTATTTTACTGTGCGATTCATGCCTAATTGGGGAAGTAGACAGTACATGGTCTTATTTTCCTAATCTTTATTTTGTAGATTCAATTTCGCGTACTGCCTGGAGATTTTCACAAGATAACTTACAGCGTATTCCCGCTTTGCCCAGGAAAGGTCAACCTACCAAAACTACATGTTAGTTTACCTCGTTTTCATGCCTCAGAAATGGACCATCTTGCCCAGAAAATGATACCCAGTTTTATTGTTGTAAAGGTAAAGAGTCTACTATTCCTTGTTTCTGTGTGAAAACGTCGTTTTTATCTTTGCGATTTAAAGTGTGGGTTACGAAAACGTATATTATTTATTGTTTTTATTTACATCAATGCGGAAGTAGTAAGCTAGCTCAGTAAAAATTTTGTTTCATAAAGCCAGCAATTGGAAGTGCTTTTCCTTCTTCTTTCAGTGGATCCACTAATGGTGGCCCTACCATTTTGGTAACATAACATATCAAATATAACTATTGATGTGAACTGATCCACGTATTTTTTGACATAGATAAGCTCAGACCTGAGTCTCAAATGCTTTTATCAAGGACGGTGATCCCAGACGTAATTGCTTTTTCATTTTTTGGTAAGGTGTTACTATAGGTGTATAGGTTCAAGTGATATGGCTTGATATACCTTCTGTCAAATGTAAGACATCATGGTAGAATAGCAAGTACACGTGCTATTGTTTTAATAAGGACATTTCATCCTATATTCAAAGGTTTGACTAATCAGATCTTTCGTTGCTCCTGGGAAATGTTTTCTATTCGAATTTAGGTTTTTTATCTGTACTGTAGGTCTCTGAGTTTAGTTTAGCCAATTTTCAGTAGTGACCTGAAGAAGTCTGTTAGACGAAAGTCAATGAAGTTTCCACATTTGGCGTTTTACTTATCATAACTTGTCGGTGGACCTTTCATTCATAAACTGAGTGTAATATAAGCTTGGTTACGCTTAATCAAACACAATTGATGGATGCTCACCGTGCAAGTCATCAACATCAACTGGCTTTAGTCCATCCAGTATAACTTGTAATTTAACTGTGGGGCTTACAACGTCCTCTATATTAGCAGCGTCCTCAGTTCCCTGTTGGTGAGATTTTGTGTAGTCCGCTGACAGGTGTAGTTTGCAGCCTCCGCGTATCAGCTCTCTTTCGTGTGCAGCGGCAATCTGATTAACAACGCGCCTCTCAACCTGTTCATGAAGATAGTAAAATATCTGTAAGAATATATAGTGATTTCGAGTCATCAAGACTAGGGCCTAAAGCAAAAAAATCTTCTAGTTAGTGCCCCAAGGGCTGCTGTCACAATAAAATACGGCAAGGAAAAATGTTGCATTAAAAATGTCGCGCGATAACAGGTTGCTTTAAAACTGTCACGCAATAAAAAGTTACCTTAAAAATGTCGCGCGTTAAAATTGCATTAAAAACGTCGCACGATAAAAATTTGAATAAAAAATTTGGTGCGATAAAAAATTACATTAAAAATGTCGCGCGATAAAAAGTTGCCTTAAAACTGTCACGCGATAAAATAGCATTAAAAATATCGCACAATAAAACAATTCATCAAAAATGTCGTGCAATAAAAATTTCCATTAAAAATGTCGCGCGACGCAACATCGTATGCAACATTTTGTCCGCAACATGTAATATGCAACATCTTTCACCGACGAGACGGCCTGCCGGGTCAAACAGGAAGAGCGTTTGGCTTGAACCGCTGCTACCCTTGTTCACCCGCTCACCCATGGCATTATGCAGGTATTGCGTGGCATTGCCGCCGATTGTAGTTTCTGCTAATCGTCCAGTAGCATCCCAGATAAAGGTTCTGGTACCGTCACCAAGTGGATTGCCTGCCGCGTCGTAGGTGTAGGTTTTGGCCACCGGACCCGCGACCGACAGTAACCGGTTGCTGTTTGTGTCAATAGTGTACGGATACACCGTCGCGCCCGATTGTTCGCTGATGCGATTGCCGTTGGCGTCATAATCCCACACGCGATAGCTGGTACTGTCTGATTGATTGGTCAGTCGATCCAGCGCATCGTAGGCGTAACTGCGATTATTGGCCGGGTTGGTGTGCGTGGTACCGACAATCCGACTGGCGGCGTCGTAATTCAGCGTTTGGGTATCCGATCCCAATTGGCTCAATGAGTTGACCTTATAATCAACTCTAGCCTAACACACACGAACAAAAAACCATCCCTCCCTTCTCCATGCGGTTATAGGGTTGCAGGCAAAACCCATCCAAGTGCCCCATTCTTTGAAGATTTCCCAAAGCGGGCGGACTAATGAACGGTAATAGTACGCCTGCTAAACAAATAGCTTAAATTTCCATGACACACAAATAAATATTTTTATTAGTCAATAAACAGATTTGACCCTTGATCGACCCTTGATCAAAAAATTGAACGACTTTTGACAGCTGTGCACCGCAACATTATTATCTTTCATCATTCGGGGCGAAGCAATGTTCTCATGACCATTAATTGCCTGTAACAATAAGTCTAAAAACAATATGCGACAGTCATCGTTGCAAAAGCTTTCCGATAACTCGCACCGAGCTGCTGCACATCTCCAAAAGCTGTTGAGCAAAGCATTTCATCGAGAGTTTTGCATCCTAGAAAGACTGTAACAGCATACTATAAGATAAGAGTATCTTACCCTCTAGAGGAGGACGGGCAGGGCGGATGATCAACCAACAGTTCGGTTCTTAAAGGAGCCCGTGCGAGTAGAAGGTATTGAAATATTTATCGGTAATGTAGGGTCTCCGAAATTTCCAGTCCAACTGTTGCGCCCTATCCTTACTTCCACACTGGGGCTCCCGCTACCTTGTGGCAGCTCTGTGAATATATGTTTTAACAGTATGGTGAACGTCAATGCGGAGTACAAAAAGCAATGAAGTGATGTTCGATAGTCTGGTTGCAGCGTTAACTTTTCGATATTTTTATGATAAGTGCCGAGGTTCAATGATTCCAGCATCAAGAATGTACTGAAAGATAAGAGCTTTTCTAAAATGATATTGAAAGAGAGCAAAATTATCTTAAGAAGTCTATCAATTTTTAAGGAATGAAGCTGCATACTCATTTAATCTTGCGTTCAGATAAACAGGTAGTTGGCGCAGAGTCTAATCTCGGACTTGCTGAATGTCGATGTCTGCCCGTGAATAATAACCGATGAATAATTGGGAGCTGTTGTGGCGACTAGAGAAAAAGTTTGATCTATCATGGTTAACCTAGCTCAGTTAATAGATCAAAAATTGTAAGTCGGTCTCGGGTTAGTTTCCTGGTGGTGACATGGTCTTTCGCTTTAGAGTGTTTTCAAAACTAATTGAGTAGTTTTAAGAATGCCATACTCCCAAGCAGTTTTCAGAAACTAACTTAAAAGCTTGAATCGTCTAATTTTTTGCTCATTGGATGTTTGCACAGGGTACCTAATCTAAGTAATTTAAGATAAACACACTTCTGTAGATAATGATCTGGAGCGAGGAAATTGGCCGATAAAATATTCCCTTGGCTATCTAATGTACTGTGATATGGCAACCATTCACCCAGAGAGACATTATACAAATTAGCCCCTAGGTTCTTCACATAATATAGAAACCGTATAAGGAGACAGTAGTTTCCAGACCCTTATACATGTAAAGTAGGCATGTGGCAAGACTCGACAGTGGACATCTGGAGTTGGTCAAAGACGGACGTGTTACATATCGCTCATCGTTTGTCTCTTATTGTTTTATATCAAACCGGCTGAACAGATTCCCTGTATTAAGGAAATAATGAAGAAATAGAAACCGGATTGCTTGCCTCCTATTTAGAGTTTGCCTTGCTCGGCGAAATATACTGCAAACTATAGATGAAAGCTACAGATTAAAAGCGTCTTTCACATGGAATAGTTACTTGCGATATTTCTTTGGACGCTTCACGACATACTATCTCGAATGTTTACTAAATGTTCCTACTTTAAATTTCGTATTTTTAATAACTTACAGACCACTTAAAAAAGCCGAAAGAAAAAATATATATTGGAGTCATGTGACCAAACTTACGTCAGTGTAGTCCGTTGTTGTCTGTCACTATAAAATACTGCTTAAAGTATTGGTACCACATTTATAAGCCTAGATGTTAAACCTGTTCAGGAGTTTTAACCAAATTGTCACAATAATTACACCTTCACCACTATCTACTAAACAACCACTGACATTTGTTTTCTTGCCGACTCCGCAAAAGGCGCTTAGAGTGTTACCCTTCACATTGATCCATTTGCGAACCATGCAATATGCGTATCTATGTCTCACATGCATTTACAATGGATTCAATCTCAGCAATAATAATGACGTATTGGACTGCCCATTTACACTATCCCATTTACACTATCCCATACCACGACCTTCGTATGGCCCAAAGACCTAAAGCTTCAGACCTTTTATGGAATCCAATTGACATAACTTCGTAAGAGTTTTCGTCGCCTAAAAATATTGTTTAAGGTTTTTGTCTTGGCATTCATATGGCTTGCCGTTCATTTTTTTTCAGGTTTTTACTGGGCGGAACTTGGTCAGCCAAGGATCACTCATTGGTTCGTTTAAGGTGAGTCACAAGTTGCCAATCTGATGCCGTGAGTCCGTAGTGTGTTTTAATAATTATAGTCAACAAGGAGGAGCGTAAGTGATTTTCGTACTAATTTCTGAAGAAAACTTAATCATTGGTTTTCCAGCAGGTATATATAGGTAACACTGAAACATTATAGCAAAATTTGAAGAAAGAACTAAGTTTCAGAGAAAACAATGGTTAAATATGTGTTCATACCTCCTCCAAAAACGCTCTCTTTCTATATTTTTAGTCTTGCTATTAATTTTATAACATCTGATGTGTATCCCATCTGTATCGTCTTCCAAATTTAAATCTTTCTTTATGCTTTAGCTGGACATTGGCACTGTTTATTCACAACAAGATCATCGATTTGTGCGACGTTGGGCTGTATTAACAGATCCTGAAGAAACACTTGGTGCATCTGGTGCTGGAGTGAAGGTATACAAATCTTCTCATCACATTTGAAAAGCGTTACACGTTACAGAAAATCAATATCAAGGCACTAATAGAGGGTCATATGCTGCTTGTTGTAGCCTGAATGTTGATAAAGTAAAATCTTAAGGTTTCAGTGAATTTATGAGAATAATTGCACTTAACTACTTTCTAAATGTTTAATGCATCTTCCAGGTCACGATTTTATTCTTGCGTAATAGGGGAATGTGACATTAGATTAATACGATTACATTTTGGGCACTCCATTATCGATTGGCAATACGCCAAAATAAAAAGCTGTAGCTTCGTCGTTGTTATAGAATCTCGCACTAATCCCAATCAATGAATTAACATTCAAATTCACCTACAGACAAGGAAGCGCCGAGATAAAACAGTAGACATGACCAAATCGGTTACATCTTGACAACCAACAAATTTTTCCATGTAACTTAGCGACCGTACCACACATGAAAATGTTCAAATCAAGGAAAAGGGGATCGCAGATCTTGTAATGCCATGTTTAAAAGTTTAGCACACAGGAAGCTTATCACCGAAAAAGGATGAAAGTCTTTTACATTTAACTCGAATAACAGTACCAACTTGGGGAAATTGTATTTGTTGCCTAAAATACATAAACGGTTACCGGATGTCCCTGGTGGCCCAGTCATTTCTAATTGTGGTACCCCTACTGAGAAAGTATCCGAGTTTCTAGATTACCATTTGCAAGAAGTAATGAAATCTATCAAATTGTACTTAAGGGATACCACCCACTTTCTTCAAAAGCTTCACACATTAAGAGAGGCCCCCCTAATGGATCGATCTTGGTGACAGTAGATATAGTAGTACTGTATCCTAGTATTTCACACGACGATGGATTTAGGAGACTTTACGAAAAGTTACAGAATCGTAGTCAAAAAACTGTACCATCTGAGGATTTAGTGGCCATGGCAGATTTTGTCCTCTCTAATAACTACTTTGAATTTAACTCTTGCACCAAACGTCAATTCTCGGAAACGGCTACACGCTTTTTTTCTATAAGCAACTCAGTTGCTTAGGTGTGAGGCCTCGATTTGGCCCAAAATCTAAGCAACAAGCTAAGCAACTCGAGGCCTCGATTTACTAATATAAATACGAGGCGCATGTCTTTGTGCACTCACACTTGCTGTATAGCAACATTACCTTCTGTATGATTTAAATCTTTTTAATATGTAAACAATACCATGTAGATGTTTTATACCTTTAGAGTAATTAATAAGCAATATCATTGGAATATAATGATTAAATTCGCTTCGGGGAGCCATCACCTACTGTTCATACAGGAGAAGGTATTGCAAGATACCCTAGTAACTGTTTATGTATTACTAAGTTCAGGCGTAGGATGATCTGAATTGTATTTATTAATTCTTTCTTCGGGTTATATACTTATCAAAATTATTTTGTAATTACAAAATCATGCTATTCATCAATGTTCTCCACAGTTAAACGAATTTTGTAAATATTGTTTTGTTTTGCTGTTTGTACTGTAGGTTTAAAGACTGAAAGCAAGTTAAATGTTAATTATCCTATCTCTTTTTTCTATCGTATCATACCTTTCGGGTCAGTACTTATATTTCTCTATTCCAATGCTTTCGCGGCGGGAACTGTGCCTCATCTAAAATAATGTAAGCAAATAGTTTCAAATTTCATAGGTTTTTTGTAGTGGACCAAAAGTAAACACTATAGTGAAGAAGATAACAATATTTTTCTTCGTTACGTAATCTTCTCCTGGTGATTCAAGGACCTCGGCAATCAATCAGTTGTGTATACTATAATTATTTGTTTTTCCGTTATCTGTATTTGATGCAGGTGGTTCCCCTTGTAATTTCAACTCTCATACACCACTGTATTCCCAGCCCAACTTTCTATATAAGGGCAACTTTTAACCAGAACAGGAAGAATAACGGTAGGGGAAAAGTAAGCGCAATCGAAACCTCCCTACCATTCTAATCATGTTAGAAAGAAAATGCCCTTGATCAGTGAGGAAAGGTTCTAACTGAACTTTACAGCACAAGAAATTTTTATTTGTTTTTAAATTCTTCTCATCACTAGCCCATTTCGTTACAAACTCAGAACGAGATGATGGAGGAGGCAACAAACAGAAAAGCTGTGTGACCAGGCTTAATTATCAAGACAGAGAAATCGCGTTTCATTTCAAGTAAAAAAGAGAATTTCTATGATCTTCAATGCAGATCGCTTCTGGTGTAAAGCTATCCAAAGATAATTTCTACACACCACTAACAAACATTAATTTTAGTATTAAAGGAGAATTAACTTATTATTATAAAGGTGTCCCAGAAGACCCTATATCTACTATCGAGCCAAAACGTTTTGGCAACCGAATAATAGTTTTCCCCGAATGGTTGAACAAAGTTTATTGCTTCTAAGCAGTAGTTCTAATGCGTCTTCTTGAATTCTTCCTCTTTTTCTAAGGATATAACAGTGTCTTAGTTGATTACTTTATGGACTTGTTTGTAAATTACTCTACAGCTGGTCTACAAGGTATGTTTTTGTTTTCCAACGTGGCGAAGAATGTTTATTCTGACTAGTTAGTAAACGCTCTTGGTACTCTCAGTGCATCTGGCTATCTCTCAATCAAAGACCCCTGATGAGCAGTGAGTCCTACATTGAAACTTCCCTAAATAAACAGAAAACCATCAAACAGGCTAATTAATAAATAAAATGCAGCTGGGGCGTCCAAGGGCAACGACCCTCATTTTAGGCTACCAGTTAGAGAAGAAAACCATGAAACCAACTCAAGCGCCCAGTGGGACCGCTTCTCGCGGATTATGGAAAGGATCTGTCATCAACGAGAACGGATACTACACCCACTCCTTGCCAAAAGGCCGTACATCAGTACATCTCATCATCATCATCATCATCATCATCATCATCATCATCATCATTATTATTATCATCATCATCATCACCATCATTAGCATCATCATCATCATCGTTATTATCCCCTTCATCATCGCCCTATTCTGGGCTACACATTCCAAGTCTTTGTTCTTGTTTCGTGTTGAAGTCGCCGAGGATTAGCCTGACCATTAGTTTGTGTACTTCCTGCGTAAGGTACCGTCAACCGAGGAGAAGCAGAAGTATCAGTGACATTCTGTGGCGGCCCCCCTTGGAATAAAAAAAGCCTTAATCAAGGTACTCCTGCTTCTCCATTTGCTTTTTTTTGCATCGTCACAGCAAAGATTACATCCGTTGTGCACTTTCCTCTTCTGAAAGCAAACATCATCTCTTCCATTGCAACCAATTTCTGCAGCCTACGATCGAGCACCTCCATAATCTTCAACGTGTACCCCGTTATGAAATTGCGTCCGTCGCTCTCACAACTTAGCGGTCTCCTTCCTGTTCGTAAACTGAGAAAATTTCACTCTGTTCCCATTTTGATAGGATCTCTTATACTTTCCAGATGGTCTCCAGAATATCTAAGATCTATTCCACTCCTGTACCTTTCGGGAATTCAGCAGGCTTACAGAAACCCTGATCACCCTGTGGTATAAACTTTCTTTATCCTGTCAACTGCTTCTTCGATTTGTCCCTCACTGAAAGTTTTCACAGGGACTCTCTTTTTACGACACTTCCCCTAATGGATCTCACTGATTTTCAACGTGAGAACAACGTTCTTTGTCTTTCTCTGCCTCCAGTACGATGTTTGCGCTACCGCCGTTATCATCTCCTAAATGCCCTTCTGTGACTCTGACTTTAAGTTACTGCTGTCGTACGTTACTCAACGTTCCCCTTTTGTGTATAAAATGTGTGAAGGGCTTGACTTGAGGCTACAACATTAGTTAAGCCTGTTACTAGAAAGAAAGGCTAGGATTTTCCAGATAGATCAATTACTTTGATTTATTTATAATAGCAATATAAGAGTAATAGTATGAAAAACCAAAGTCATTGGCCATAACCAGTATTTAGTTATGGGCAATCAAACTTTTCATGAGTTGCTATGGCATAAATCACAGCCTACCTTATTCCTTTCAAATTTCGCCTCCCTTTTATTTTTGGCCCCGGGGAGGCGAGAATTGAAATTGAAGGGAGCGAATTGGAGTGTCAGGGGGGGGGCGATAATTAAGGGAGTAAAATTAATTTTTAAAGTTCAGGAGGGGCGCCAAATTAAAGACAATCAGGTAGACAAAGCATAAATAAATTAGCAATGTGAAGAAGGTAGGCATGTCTACTTTGATACCACAAAATGACATAGGAGGATGGTAATTTTTTAAGGGGTGCGATTGTTTAAACCGTCATATAAGCCGGGATTTCTTTTCTGCTGTGGAAAAATGGGCAGCGGTAATTTCCACGGTGACTTGCCTTCACCGCGGCATTTTATGTCAAATTGCGGGGGCTGCAGTATGGGCAGGTTTGCAGTGGTATGCCGTTTTGCAATATTTCTTCACCAAAGGAAAATTCAAAAATATACGGAACAAGAAAAGAAATATAATGTGCCTCGAAATTTGTCTGCCTCTAAGTTTCACCCGGGGGAGGCGAAAATTAAAGGGAAGTTTGAAAGGAATAAGGTAAATCCCCTATTGATGTATTAGTTCTTAAAATTTCACGAGCGACAGTACCATCTAGAATTACTTCATCAGTTCAAAAAATCTGTATTTTCATTGAAGCATTTGACATGTTTGATGAGGCCCAGCCTGTTAACGCTTTGTTGCTGAGGCATTTCTGTACAATTGTTATTGCTGTTTTCTTTTATCATTGAAATGTCACCCAGACGCGAATTAATGTTAAGAGAGCGCCTCTTTTCTGCCACAGTCTAAGACAAGACAAAAAGAAGGAAATGCAGGGAAAGGAACGCAGTTGCTATCAACTGTATGCCAGAAGAGGCTCCCGACCAACTCTATTCACAATTGAAACTGACGGCGGGAATTATTGTAAACATGAACGGAAATTAACACTCAGACTTCAATTTCTTTGGTAAGTGATAAAACTCCATATGTTTTAGCAGCCAAAGAAAACAAAGGATGATTTCCTGAAAAACAGAGTTACCCTTTCTGAACTAAATCCTTTTCACATCATTGGGAATACAATCAACTAACTACTAAATACTATCCGAAGGGAAATTCTGTTTTGGGTATAATGATCCACTTACGCACACTACCATTCTATAATTAAAGGAACAAAAGCAGGCGTAGATTGATCTTTAATTAAAGACAAATCAGTGCAATACTGAGCTCAGATGTGACGTTGTATGTTCGAACTCATTGCTGTCTATGAAGAATGATGGAGGATGCAGTCACATCTGATAAACCACGTTCGTGCTATAAATTGCTGCAACGTTTTCAATAAATGAACAGCAGTTATATACTAGAAGAAGATTTACTTAGATGACACTGAAATTGAATGAGCTAAATTGTCACAACAACCCCTACAGGTGTACACGAAGATCTTTGCTTGCAGACATATTGCCAAAGAATTAGTCAGTACTTCTTGAACATAGATGCATTCACCGAACAATGACAAGGCTACGGTCAAACTTTACTGTATCTTTTTGAAATATTTGCAAAGACACCAGATTCGTCGAATTAGCACTATCATTCAGAATTATTCTAGTTCAGTATGTCTCCTTTTACGACATCGAATATTTTCTCACGGATAGGACGGAACATTCATGAAACTGGTCACACAAAATTGGGCACAATGGATTTACCAAGGTTTGAAAAGGTCAAAAGATTTTACTCATAACCAAGAACATTTCAAGTCATGAACCAGTATGGGGTCCATTATGACCCACTCTGTGTCTTGTACGTGGGATCATTACCCCACCTAATGAACCCTCCAAAAGACATCACATATTACCTAAAGCACTATCAGAGACCCTGAGGAGATTACTACATTACATTGAAACATAAATATTTGTGATTATGTTACAAATGTCTCCAAAAATCGACCAAAAATTGGGTAGAAAACTGTTTTCAAGCTTATACACGTCAGCCTTATAATAAAATGTCCGTAATTCCGCTTTTTTAAAAATTAATATGCACAATTTTTGGCGCTTTTAATGTTATTAAAACAGTCTTTACTGTAGTTCTTGTTTTGTTCCTACGTTAAAACCGGTTTGTTGGCCATCGATCTGGAAATCGGAAATGTATTTTCACTTCCGGAACGCTCCGACTGCAACCGACCTAGAGTATCTGACATTACAAGCTACAAAAGACCACTAATTTATGGGTCTACATATATCTGCTTAGCTATCAAACCAAAACGACCTATCAGTTATCATGTTTTCTGTCTCTTTGTTTAAATATTGTGATGCAATGAGGCAATATGTGTGAATGCTCATAAATCTAAAGCAAATCACTTTACTTGATTCTTAGCTATGATTTTATGCTGATTTCGTAAACATAATCAAAGGAATTTGAGTTGAATGCAGAACAGAACTGCAAAATGTTACAACAGTTGGATTTGTAGTTACTTTGATAAGTAAAACACAAAATGTGGAACCGTTATTGACAACATTTCGTCTAACAGACTTCTTCAGGTCACTACTACACTCCTACAGGCATGTCACACACTACAACGTTTAGCCAATTTTCAGTAGTGACCAAGTTTTCACGTTTGACTCCCTCTCGTATTGGTTTTTGCTCCCAAACAAACATAAATAATCGAATATAAAAATCAATTTATTGAATTTTTTTTGCAATAACACCGGTTAAGCAGGTTACTTAATTTTGACCAAATTCTCACCCCGTTGCTAAGCAACATGTACAGAACATTTGTTGTCATTATTTATTTTGACAGCAATCCTTTCAAAAGGAAACAAATGTTCTCTCTGTTTACAAAACGAAGTAGAAGCTGTCCAACTCCTTCTTTACATAACTGAATTCTATTTGAACACATCATCTTCCTTTACCTAGCGGGAATCTTATGCAAGATCCCTCATTTTTTCATAGTTCGAAAATCTAGCGAAGTCTGTCTATTCAAAAAATAACGAGGGAGTGTGAGCCGTAATTATCCAGTCTTTTCTTCGATTGAATTCAATTCGTTGGAATTTTCTCTTCCCTTGCAATCAACTTTGTCTTTGTCCTTACTTTTCGAATATTAAATGGAAAGTCTAGCTTTCTTTACCTAGCTGAAACTAATGGCGCCTGGCTATTACTGTCTTCCTGTTTGAAAGAAATCTTATGCACGCTCCCACTTTTCGGGCCAAAAGGAAATCTTATACAAACTCGTGCTCTCCTGCACTAATGGAAATCTAAATGAAAAACACCCCATTTCTATTTTCAAACCTCCTACAGTCGCTCATTTATCATTAACGCCACAGGTTTCTTTGATGTAATTATCAATATCACTACCACTATTGTTTGACATAGCTTTTAAGATTTATTTACTCATTGTTTCTATTATGTAATGCCATTGTTATCACAAGAAACTCTTGTTCTTTATCGTATTTTGTTCCTTTCACTGATATTATCCAACACTCCATCATGGGATCTGCATCTGGCAAAGGCCAACATGTCTGATGACTTCATTGCAGCTGACTCAATAGAGACACCTAGGTCATGTTTTCTTTGTGAATGGTTAGTCTTCAAATCAAGGGCCTGAAATTCAGGAAAGATAAGACAAAAGTAAGACCCACCCATGGATCAGCAAATACCATATAGCAATACTGACTCACAGACCCATGTATCCATGTGGATTTTTGTGAAGAAGGTGTCATTCCAGACTGAAAGATCCAGGCGTATTTTGTGACACATTGTTTATCATCGTTGTATCTCCTAACATGATCAAGAGATGATCAACACTTAAATTCATGGGATACAAGGGAGGCAACTATTCTCCCTGATATACAACCTTTAAAGAAGCAATGAAACATACCTGTACAGTGGAACCTTACTAAGCGATCAACCCTTCGTTCTGAAGCTTTTATCTGTTATGTAGGCGAGGTGTTCACTTACTGAGTGAACCTTATGAACGCTTGTGTCGAGCCTAGTCATAGCATTTATTGGTAGCTACTTCTAGTTTTAGCCTAGACATAAATCAATTAGAATGATAATAGATCATGCAGTCGATCATTTGATAATTGTCGACGTGAATTATTCATGAGATATCTGGAATTATAAAACTTACGAGGTAAGATTTTATAAAAACAGTTATTATTCCAAGTGGTAAAATTGCATTTTTGTTTCCACAAGTCATCTTTAAAATGGCCGGTAAAAAGTCTCAGTTAAATGTTTTCATTAACTATTTGATAGTAGGCTTAGGAACATCAAACAGAAGAAGATGGAAGTACCAGACAGGCAACATCCGAACTGGAGAGGACACTTGATGATGATCATGTTTAAACCGTAGGATGTTATGAAAGCTGTTAGTAAAGTAACTTTACCCCATGCCAAATGTCGTAAGCACTTATAGTACTCGAGCTTTGACATAGTTACTAGTCATTCTTGAGAGGTATCACTTCTTGTTCTTTTTCTTTTTCTTCTTTTTCTTCTTCAAGATTTTTCCCATGTGGTTTGGGGGTCGGTGCGGCACATATGTGTGTCTTTCAGATCTCTCTGCCTTCTTTATCTTCTTCAGTATTACTACTAGCACTGCGTATTACAGGATAGTAAGGATATACAAACTATTGCTTTCATCCTTGTCCCTCCTACTATTTCGTAGTTTTTAAATGAGCTAGTCTTTGATGACGTAAGTGGGGATAGGTTTTAAATGAAAAGCAGCACTTAACAAACAGATAGAATGACAACACTAAAATTTGAAGATTTTTAGTATCCCTCTCAATTATGAGGATACGTAGGTTGCTAACTACCCCTTTATAGACAATTTGTTTAGTAGCACGTTCACTGATCTGAGCATGGCCCATAATAGTAAATAGATAAGATTTACAACTTTGTGTATTTCTTCCTTTCACTGTTACAATACTATCTTTAAATCCCGTAAGAATAAGTAAAAGTATCAAAGTTTGATTGGGAACAAATGCCCTGCTAGGGAGATGAAAGTAACAGCTAGTAAATATTTAGCTCCTTAAATGTTCACGTCGTTCCCTTTGACTTTTAAATTCCGTTATTCTTCCTAAAAGCTAGTCCATTCATTCCTAGCACTGTTACAGTGTAAGCGAGAGAGCTTTATATTGTCCTTAGTAGTTCTTTTAGAATTTGCTTGTCCTTTGAATACGGCCTCGGAATCGGTTCATTAACGATTCTAGATCGTAGATTTGAGTAGAAAACAAACTTGTTGTTCATTGCACAGTCTGACTGCCTTACAACCTGGCCGTCAAACGTTGAAACCATTAGAGAGACAGATTTCGCTTTGAAAGAAAAGATTTGATACCGACAGTACAGTTTATGTCACAACACTACGTGAAGCCTCGAAATTGAAGGGCTGCTGTGTTTTTGATGAATGCCTCAGTTTGATTCTGGTGCCATGGTAACAGCGAACCTCACTACGAACTCGAAGTATGGTAAGGTTTGAATGAAGTTGAATTTGTTGATCCTTGAATTTTTCAACCAGAGCCAATTATGTGTACTAATGGGGTAGGAGTCGCCTAACGGATACGTATAACTGTACAATGTACGTGAGTGTCATGCTTTTTATACACCATTTATTAATCTTACCTGCTTGATATACCTTATAAATATTGACCCAAGCAGCTAAACTTCTGAATGGCCAGATTTGGCCTCTACCAGTAGTACTGAACTAACAGACACGAAGTGTGCTTTGTAGAGCATTGTCACATCAAGTCACTTAAAAATATAAGGTACTGTACTATAGGTCACGCATATCACCTCTAATGCGCACTGTTTGTCCATTTGCTTGCATGAGGGCATGTTTATGGTTGTAAACAGAGGCCACGCGCTCATTTTTCTATTCGATTGCTCATCAACAGACACGTCAAAGTGTCATAATAAGATATCATTAAACGGATTTTTAAATATAGGACTTTTGAAAGGAAACAAGTGGATCTGATCATATACGTACTTAGCATCATGCTGATCAAAATTTATCGATCATAAAAGAAGGTGTAGATTGAGCAAAGCGATATAGACTATAAGTGGCATGCGAAAAGGCAGGCAGAGTAAAGAAGAGCCACAAGTGGCGCTAGTTAAGAGATACTCTGATAGTAATTATGAAGACGCAAACTTTCAAATACAATGTTTCCTCCAAAAGCATTTCAGTACTGAGTTGGGCATTGGCACCTCTTCTACAGACCGCGGACTTATTATTATCGCCAAGATACTCTCAATCTTGGAAAAACAGGCATTGCGTAGTAAGGTATAAGGCCTATCCTTAACGTTACGCAGGTATTCGTGATTGGGCTAATATGCTTTTGTTCGTTGATAAATACTGAATGTAACAGTCACAATGTCAGAAATTGTATTTCAAATATGGAGGATATTTTAGTAAACTACGAATAGATATTAAACTAAGAGGAAGATAATATGATTAGAGTTCACTGTTGTGAGCAATTTAGTATATTGAAGGAAGTTATTTATTGATGATTGTATTGCTAGGAATTCCTTACTATCACGCTCTTTGCGTAAAGAGCAGCAAGGGGCATACTTAAATTTAGTGTGGGATGTAAAGCATCGTTTAAGTGGGACAGCATTCAAAATATGGAATGCGAACTATTATGATTTTCTGCAGCATCGATTACTTTCATGTCCATTTATAGTGCTTAAACGTACATATACATTTAAGAAGGGTGTTAGTAAATAAGAATTCCCCTAAGTTCAAAAAATTGAAGTCATTGAATATAATTATGCAGACCTTTACTATTACTTTGAGCTACTATATAGTTGAATCAGGCGCGAACAGAAATTCCCCTGTGCCATATCTTAAGGGATACATTTCTTAAGTCTGTAATGGATAGGAACATCATGGAAGGCTTGACAATGTATATCTTGAAAATGATGCTGTTCAGAAAAGACGGAATCTCCCCTGAAACGATTTAATTATAAACGTGGTAATGTTTTTGCGTTTACTTTCGTTCATTTTGAGCAGGGTCATTTATAACCATGGGGCATTTATCATTGCTTCCTACTTTGTAAAAGCAGCTACTGAAAGCAATATAGTAAGGCTACTTTCGCAAACTTACTTTCTCTGACCCGTGCCTCTTTTTTAGGTCAGTCGAGTATGGAATGACGATATGCCTTTAAAAAGTATGGGTACACAAAGCAGTTTCAGCTTGCAAAGAACACCGTTCTTACAGAAAACAAGTCAGCATTCAGACCTTAGTATTTTTGCATCTGGTAATGCCAACACTGATCTGCAAGACAACGAAAATGATCGTGCAATGCCTAAGGATGACCATTCAGCGCCATCAGAAGTTTTAAGTCCAGTTCTGAGCGTAAACGCATCACTTACATATTCAGAATTTGGGTCAGGAGGTGTTTGCAAGACAGCCTGTATCGATACATCACGAAGCGAAGACAGAAAAGAGCCTACTAACAGCAAGAAATCCATTCTAGTCGTTACAGCGACACAAACTGAAATTGGGGATGAGGACAGTACTTCCAAGATTCCACGTCAATCAGAATGTGCTTCATCGCTGATGTCTATCAGGAACGAAACAAATAAGACGCATGAAAATCCGGTATACGATGACATGACCGAGATTGACACTTCTTCAGATGACAAGTCTGTTTTATCATGTAACAATGATGGTAGTCATAAGGGCACACGTAAAGACAGCCCTACTGAAAGTGATGGCTTTACTGCCAGGAAACTTGAGTTCGATAGCAAGTGCATTGAAAAACCGAAAACAAAGAGAAAGCGAAGGCAAAGGATCTGCTATCGTTCGCCGAAAAGAAAGAAGTATTACAACCAGTTACGAAAAAGTTCAAGGCAGCCTCTCAATCAAAAACCCCTGATGAGCAGTGGGTCTGACATTGAAACTACCCTAAATAAAAGAAAGACCACAGAGCAGGCTAACTAATAAATAAAGGGCATCTGGGGCGTCCAAGGGCAACCCCCTCAATTTAGGCTACAGGACAGAGAAGCAAGCCATGCAGTGGAGAATCAATCTTAGAACCAGGGTAGAAAAATTTCGTAGTTACATTCAGGACTTGGGGCCATACAGAACAAGCACATTCTTGAATTATCTCTCTAATAATTAACAAAAGCCTAAAGACCACACAGTAGGAGATTCTTCCTCGCCATCATCACGATGATCGTCTTCATTTTCCAGTCATACGTCATTAAACCAGACGCTAGAATGGCCTTGGTTACGTGGTGGTAACGACATACTCAGCACAGCGTTTTCTGAAAGATGCTAAATAAATTTCTACAGGTTTAGATTTATTATTCGTAAAAGATTTCTTACACGAACATTTCTTGCAGATTGATTTCATATATCGAAAATCCTTACTAAATCCTGTGTGATAACTCTGATAGCGTAGACCTTTTTGCCTCGGTGTGCACAAAACACTGTAATAGGGATGTCGTTGCTACTGTAGTAATGTCAACCGAAACAAATTGTATCCCAAATTTCTCTTTTATAATGGTATGGGACCATGGTGTAATGGCTAACACATCACGTTGCAACACTGAAGGACGGGATCGATTCGTCGTTGTTCTATGTTTTCACCATTGAGCTTTTCATCCTATGTCACCTACGTCAAATGGTCTCTTAAAATTTGAGCACGCTCCTCTGTCCACAGCGCCCATCATTGGCTCAGCAACACCCTTACTCTCTTTCTCTAACCCACGACGCCAGCATCGCAACTAAAATGAATGTTTATCTCGTATATAAAAGAGTTAAAAGATATAACAAATCTCTCTTTATATAATCACTCATCGAGTTCAGATGCGAACACGATGTTCATTGTGTTGCTCATAGGCTTTTAAATTTGCCTCTTGAAGCATAATTTCCACGAATTCTGATTAGCTTCTGATCATCACTACAGACAATCGACCGCAAGAAGTAAAATATGAGCACTGTTTTGCAAATTGCGCGTGCATAGATTGTATCCGAAACCATGTTAACACACGGTTAATTAGTACACGCTATAAAAGGCACTGTTTTAAATGGCAGATTATCAGCTCCAAGAATCATGCTTTACAACTTCACGCGTGACGTCAACTGAAAATCTTTTGCCGACTTTAAGTGACTTTGTATGTGAGCTATCGTGTGCCATGAATTTTATGGCACGAGAAATGCCTCATGTGTATGTTTCTTAACTATGACGTAACTGCAGCAATATAGATCAAAGTAGAATCTGAAATTCATGAACTAGGTGAGACTCTTTCCGTCAAGTGGCGCGAGAATGATACCATTTTTATCATGTAACCACATACCATACATTCATTGTTAGCCAAAGGATTTTCGTTGGAAAGCGGATATTTGCATGGTCGGAAGGTAATCTTAAGCTTGGAAAAGTTTTCTTGATAATTATATGTATCTATAGAGGAAATTGACAAATGCATAGCTGCGCATAGTTCTTTGTTGAACAATAACATTGATAGACGGAAGAACCAAATGTGCATCACAAGGATTAACATCAACCAACACAAGGAAATATATGAGGGAATTTGGATGTATACTGATCGAAAACATGAAAATGCAGTAACGTCCAAGTGTAATTTATAATGTCACTCGCATGTGATGCGTGAGATGTAAACGATCCTGAATTGGATTCTGAATGAAGATGCTGAATAAGATCCTGAAGTGACACCCTGAAAGAGGATCCAGGAAGAGGGTCCTAAAGGAGGATCCTAAATCAGGATTCTAAAGGAGGATCATGACAAAGGACCTCGTTGGAGAATGCTGAAGGGGAATCCTGAAGAGGATCCTACGGAAGGACTTCGGATAATCTTGATAAGGAATCGTAAAGGACGATCCTGAATTGGATTCTGAATGAGGATGCTTAATAAGATCCTGAAGTGACATCCTGAAAGAGTATCCAGGAAGAGTATCCTATAGGAGGATCCTAAATAGGGATTCTAAAGGAGGATCATGAAAAAATGACCTCGTTGGAGAATCCTGAAGGAGAATGCTGAAGAGGATCCTAAGGAAGGACTTCGGATAATCTTGATAAGGAATCGTAAAGGACGATCCTGAATAGGATTCTGAATGAATATGCTGAATAAGATCCTGAAGTGACATCCTGAAAGAGGATCCAGGAAGAGGATCCTAAAGGAGGATCCTAAAGGAGGATTTTAAAGGAGGATCATAAGAAAAGACCCTATTGGAGAATCCTGAAAAAGTACGCTGGAGAAAGATCAAAGAAGAAATGATATGAGAACCTTAATTAGAATTTAAAGTATCAACCTGCGAAGGGGTCTTAATGGAAAAACCTGGCGTAGGATTTTGGGAAAAATTTAAGGAAGTAACGGATTGAGGGTACCCCAGGAAGAAAGTCGCAGGAAAGATTTAAGTAAAGAATAAGCAGATAGAGACAGTTGTAATTTCAAAGAGGTCTAGCGAGGTTAAGAGCAGAGACGTTTTGATAAGTAGATACCTGAAACAGTTTAAAAGAAAGTGTTTTGTGTGACACAACTGGATGGTAATCTGTTTTCTAGTTTTCTACTATCAGTCTTGGCCATAAAGAAATAGGTAGGCGAGCAAGGTACTGCTCGCCTCGGCAGCAATTTTGACTATTTAGGTGAGCAACGTATTGCTCAACTAAATGTTCAAGGCGAGCAATACACATATACAGTATTTGTTTGTGCAACAACGTTTTGACTTCCCCCGTGTGACAATTGTTTGATTGAGAGATCAGAAGGCCAGACCAGCATTGGGTTATGAAGCTAAAACATGGGGTGAAATTAGGCAAGTGAACTCCACTTTTAGACGAGCGAAACACCGCTCACCTAGGTCTTTTTTCCTTACTTGAGGCAAGTGATTTTTCACCTGTCTTATCAATTCTCGGCAAGTGTGGAAGCATACACACGTGATCACTTGCCTCAAATGGCCAACAATGTCTTTTATAAATTGACATTTCATATCCTCTCTTCGTGATGATAGCTAAAGACATTTGGGGTACACACTAATACTTAATTAGATTCCAGAAACATAAGGTTATTTGTGTCTCAAACAATAGGATGCAGTACAGAGACTAGCAGGTAGACAGGCACATAAATTTTAGCAAGAGATATCAGAATTGCCAGACAAAAAAGTTAGAAAACTGGAGACACCCTTGCGAAAGTTATGACATCTTATGGATTATGTGTTCTGCTTTAAGTCTAAATATTGGATGAGTTTCTTACAATTGAAATATAGTCTTAAGTCACATCTGAGTGACTTCAATAATGACCAGGTACTTGTTTCCAAGGAAACCAAACTTCTGTTGGGAAATGCCAACATATTCAACAGGGCATGAATTATGAACATGTATGAATCATTTCTCTCACTTCATGTAATTTACTGTTATTAACATAGTCAGTTGGGTGACTTTTCATCACACTGCCTTGTAAGTTATTGGCTACCTGGAGAACTGTCGCTCTAAGCCAGCGACTCATGCCTCAGTTAACCAAGTAGTCGAATATTCGTAAATGGGTGACATAGTCAAGCGTACATTAAAGCTTGAAGGGGCAGCAGATGAAAAGGTCCATCCGTTTCGAGTTTTAGTAAGCGGTACACTAAGATCGGACAGCTCGTCAGGGGTTATTGCCCCTGTGCACCGAAAAAACTCCATGCGGGGTTATTGCCCCGTGATTGATTAAGGCTCGTTGAGTTTACACAGTAGCCTTCCTTTTCTAATTTGTTAGGATATCCCCAGTTGTTGTTTTTGCGAGTTCAACAGTATAATTTCAGTTCTGGCGATTCAAGCAAAACTGTCCAACGCACGATGCCTCCACACTCCCCTCTTCTTCATGCTGTATTCATTTATTCATATATTTAGATTTTAGACAGCTTAACGTTTTATGCCTATCTAAATTATGACACGCTACGTACAATTTTTTCTTCTCTGAACTCATATTTACTAACCTTAAATGATTTTTTTCATTCAATGATGCTCTAAACCCTGGATACCTTGATTATTCTTCTTACCATTTCAACAGAGTTGCCTCAGCCACGTGTACTGGATGTGAAGAATTTTCTACGCATACAGAAGATCTTCCGGATGAAGTGAGGCTGCATCTCATATATCTATGTAAGTCCAGGGCCAACATGTATTTGATTGGGACTGGGCACTAGTCACCCCTAATTAATTGGATTCCACGTCTTTGCGATCATGAGCTGCTGGGCATGTTGCAAGTACGATACGGAAACATGATGGTAAGAAAAAGGGATTGTGTGCAACAGCTTTCGTCCTCCTCAACAGAAGGAGAACCACACACTAATTACCTCTAAAATTTTCTTTACGTCCATAGAACGTTGGATCAAGTCATTATGTATTCTCATTTTCCTAACCCTTTTAATGAAAACCATGGCTACCTTGGATTAGTAAACCTTTGTTATTTTGGTGAGAAAATTTTATCGAATGTTTTGCAAGGCTGAGAAGGGCACTTTTTAACCGGGGTCAACGTGCATCAATCGGCGTGGAATCGAAATACTCGGGGTAAAGTATTGAAAAGGGAGGAATTGGGGATATACTTAAAAGAAAGGGGTGTAATATTGTGATGAGGAGGAAATTTACATAAATTAAATTTTAAGACTTGAAAATTGCAAGTTCTTAGCTTTATCTAAAAGAAATCAATTGGTCAGGCATACTCTAAATATTAGCTACAGTTCTATTGCCTTGTCTATGATAGACACGAGACAAAGGCACAAGAGCTTCGTATTGGTTAACCAGATTTCATTTGGTAATGCTAGACTTATTTTCCATTTCAAAGTCTAAATAGCTGTACTCATAGACGAGCATCCATCTCTTTTGACTCCATTGATTCCTTTCTCTTATCTATAATTAAGATAGCTTTCTCTGCCAAAATGAAATGCAGACAGGATAGTTCATGATATTTACGATCTATATCAAATTATTATGGAACAAGAGCCCTCCGTTGCTTCAACTATGTATCGAGCTCTTCTGGCAAGAGCGTACGACCCCCTTAAGTCTGAAAGTGCATCTTTAGAAGAAGCGTCTTGGCAAAGCAAGGAGGACTACATAACTTTTCTTGCTAGGTTAGCATAAGCACAGTCGGCTTGCAATCCTAATGGACGCTTTTATCTACTGAACTCGTTATTGCATACATCATTTACAACCGCAATATAATCGCCGAGTTACTTCTTGTTCCTACCATTTTTGAACTTCTCTCTCTCTCTAATACGCCTTTTCGTCTCCTGGTAAGACATAGCGCACCGAGTCAGGTTTTGCCACATGATCTTATTTTGTGCAGCTTGCTTTGTACCTATTTGCTGTAGCCTACCACCGCGTATTACCAATCTACCACCACCTCAATTCTAAGAATATTATTGGATCAGTTGCTTACTATCTGTTTAATTGGCCTCTCTCTCAATACGCGATGAAAACAATTTCGCGCTTTCGTTTGACCAAAGGTTGCTTAATTTGCAACAGTGCTAAACAGAATGTTCCTTACGTTTAGTATTCAACCTGAGACCCTTTTATAGTAATTTATGTCGGAGACCTGAAAGACAAAGCAACAAGTACTATCTAAGATCACTTTTACGTGAAAGTAGGAGACAGTTCCCTGGCATTGTACGTAAGATCTGGGACTGGAAAAGGGTATGTACCGCATGACTTTGTATCCTAGTACAGTTTGTACACATGCAGTTCGTAAGACTTGAATAAAATGGCATGGAATTTCGTATTTATTTTACATCCCGGTGGATACAGACCCCTTGTGCTTTGCCATGACTGGGTTTTGAACTTGTGTCTACAGTATACTACTACTAGTAGGCATTGGTATACGTACATGGTGTTATTAAGTGGTACCGTACCGGTATATGTTACATTACAAGATCTTATTCTTAGGAATGATTAATTGTACGTACACGGTAGTGACCTGATAGTACAAGCGATACTTTGTGCTTCTTATGACGTTAGATAGTCAAAATTGTTTTCTGGCATTCAACTGTCTAATTTTACGTGTCCATTTCAGTTCTCTAAAGCACTAAATTGAAAGATGTATATATATGGTCTGATCTTGAGCCGTTCAGACGAATGTCTAAGTAAGTAGGCCTACGTAAATGACCGATTAAGCGCCCTGGGCGCTTATTTAAAAACAAAAGTTTTTGGGTGGGCGCTTATTCGGACCTGGGTGCTTATTAGGGAAAGTAAAAACAGATAACTAAACATAGATGACCTTTCTATATAATAGATTGAAACATAACGTTCAATCAATCAATCAATCAATCAATCAATACGTCTTCAAAGAATAAACTCTGGAGCTGCTGTATCCACATCTTCGCGGCCCAGACTAGGGCCCTTATTTGGACCTGGGCTCTTATTCGGACCTATGCGCTTGTGAGAAACATTTTTCCCAAACTGGGCGCTTATTTGAGTCCTGGGCGCTTAATCGGTAATTTACGGTATGCTGAAGTAGAGAGAGGACATTGTCGACCATTAAAACTCGCAGTGCAGAGAAGTACAATCTTAGAAATCGTTTCTTCATTAGCAAGTATGTCTAGATATTTGCCAAAGCCAATACTCCTTACCAGTCTCCTATTCTATCGGTCCTTTAAAACAACTAAACCACTTTCATCAGTCCTGTTGTTTGCAGCATATCGAGGATTCATGACGACTTTCCACCTCACTTTCGAAAGAAGTTATATCAATTTCTATCTCCAAAAGTAGTTCTATTTTTCCAAATATCATCTTGGCTTAAATTCGAGACAGTGGATTCATCTTTTCTGTTATTGCTATTCACATTAAATACAGGATTTTTAACAATAAACAAAACCACTAACGTAGGCAGCCATAAAAGAACGATTTTAACAACATAGAGAAATTGATTTTTGTTTCAAGTTCTGCCACGGAACCCCACTCGGGTGTGCAAAAGGCTAAGAAAACTAGGACCTTATGGCCTATGCAAAAAAACTCATGCTGTCAAGACGAGCAAATAGGGCTTGTCAGTCTTTTTTTCATGAACTGAGAGACCATCGTCCCTAAACCCTAAGCTCAGTATCCGCACTCTTAGCTGAGTTTGACATATCTGCTTAATCACAGAGATAAGTACTTTGCAGAGTTGCAGCCTCATCTACAAAAACATTATTTTCACTGTTAACCATTAGGTGACATAATGTAATCTGTGGTTTGTACTCACATGAATGAGAGGAGAGTAAGCATAATATGGGAAAATGGATTGCCATTTCCTTCCTCCCTCGCAGTAGGATGCTACAATTCTACGTTCGCCAACTGTTGACTCAAGTTAAAGAGTTCCTTCACTAGCCAATTAGTTAACTCTGCCGTCGTTCCATATTGAGGACTCTTACACAAGAAAAATTATCCACTGTCCTGATCCTAAAAGCTTCCTGACCAAACGTAAGCATTATACCTTCAACACCGGACCCTCATTCCAACAAAGCTCCTGGTGCCGCTGTGCGTACCCCCTCGACAAGGACACGACGAGCAAAAGTTACCAAATGCAGCTTGAGAAAGGAGCTCTAACTACCACTTGTCGTATAAAGCTTCCTTGTATAAAAGAGGGACAGATGGCTATGGTTCATTTTATGTAGTGATATTATGTAGTGTAGTATATTTTACATAACAATCAAACTATATATTATGTTCTATCAGTTTCAATACATATATACCAAGTGTAGATAAATTTCAGTACATTTCACAGAAACTGAATATATTATGCTGCATTATTTTAAACATAAATTTTCCCTAAAAAGAAAGACTCTACAAAACAAGCCCGTACCTCAATAACGGCAGCAGACCTTGACCATTTGCAGATTGATTTACTATCTAAGTCTAGAAGCATAGGTTCCAAGAAATGGCAAAAGATTCCTTTTTTAGTGCCTATCCATTTGATACACGGACGAAAAGAACTGCACAAAAGGTTGAACAGCCTACAAGTGCCTATTGATATTTGTTAGCACTCTACAATTACTGGTAAGATAATTGGCAAGATGGAGTCGAGTTTTGAGATAACACAAATGTATATCTTGAAGTACACCTTATGGATTAAAGGTTGTCTTAAGTCAGTTCAAACACATTTATATTGCTATTCAATACACGCCCATAGAGCCTTCCTAATTATCACTTGTCACGTACCTGTTTTATGTTATATTTGTCTTCTCTTTCTTTTAAAGTTGATAGTCTGGTCGATGCTCACTACATTCAGTTGGAAACGGGAGACTTGCTTGCTGCCTGCAGGGATTTAGAAACCGCTTTTAAAACTGCTGTCAATGCAAGAGTCATTGAAAAATGTGCAAGGTAATTGGAAATGAGTAAATTAAAATAGATTAAATAATTTGAGGCAGTTTACAGCCAAGAAAAATAGAAGTCGCTATCACTCGGAAACAGACTTCCCACGACAAACGTGGAAGGCGTCCAAGCTCATGCTTGGGAAGATGGTAGCAAACTAGGCTGATGTATAACTTTGCTATAAAATTGCGATATATGTAATATTCTATGCACTAGCTTTCGAAATTCCAAAGCTTATTCTCACAAATTTCGACATCTGTTACCATGTTAGGAAAGTTACAAATCAAGGTGAAATTGAGAAGGGGGTGCGAAACGCATTGAGAGATTACGGGTCAGTTAAAATTTCACGCTTCCGAGCCAAGGTTTTTCCAAAAATTGATATTCCGGGCATTTATGGATCGCTTTTCAAAATTCCAAGGATTTACAATTCAGGCACTTTGCAATCGATTTGGAAAAGATATCTGAAATCTTGAAAGGGGGTATTAAAAGTGGATAAAATAGCTTTATACGTGAGCTTCGTGTCTTCCTGTAGTACCTGAGGGACTTTTTTTTAATTAGGACCATGCCAAGTGGCCGGTGAACGTCATTAGAGGGTGACCGCTTTTCGAGGGTCTGCTTTACGTAAAATTGTATGGTGAAACGATCAGGACTGAAAAGTATTACCTGTTATTAGGAGGTGGCAGCTATTTAAGATTTGGCTATAACATAGTAAAACTAGAGCAAAATACCAGTATAACTTTCTCTTCTCTTCTTCAGTATACATTTTAGGTTTGGAATATAACTTCTCATTGGTTCATATTAGAACTGTATTAATTCGATGAAATGTAATTAGTATGAAGTTATCTTTGAAAAAAAACGTTTTTCGTTGTTGAACAAACTGATGCATGTCTAAGTGGACACTGGAAACTGTGCCATATGACTTAGATGAGCTTGTGTCATCGTTCGTCTTATGGTGGCACCTATTATCACTCAAGTGGTCTCGGAAACACACCTCTCCTAATATCATATGCAGCGACACCGCCATCGCCACGGGAAGCCTGACATGGTAATAGGGTGTACTGGAAAGGTGTAGTGGATTCCATCTCGGCTGAGGCCGCAAGATGATGATGATGTTTCTGTGCTTTCTCAGTTTCGACTCACGGTGCTTGTTTTGGGCTGTCCACCTATATTCCTGGATTATCTTACTAACATTCAGCTACATCGTTAAGTTTTCCCCAGTTTAACAATGGTCACAACTGAAACTGTGTTTCCTCTAGAAGACTCCTGTAAGTTAACTGAACTAGCTTGTCATTACTTAATACACTGCTCTTCTCCTTAATCAAATTGGGTCATTCTTTGTTATGTCGACTAATGAGCAAAATTACAAACAAGTTTCTCAATGGCGGCTTCCAATGCCGCCATATTTGGTTACGGGTTCAGAGCGCGACTTCTCGTTCCAGTCCTTTATATAGAGTTCGATGATTGAATCTCAACACCTGATTTCAAGGCAGCACATCAAAACAAAATAAAGAAAATGGCCGGCGTGGAGGAGGAGGATTCATCAAGCGATGATGGGGAAGAGATTATGGAGCTGGGGGTCGATGTTTATGGAGAAGATTACACACCAAGTATTTATCTGATTGCTAATTTCTCTATTTACTTGCACCCTTTTGGAATTGTGATATTATCGCTATTCAAATTGTTACTATAATTGTATTGTGTTTGGTAGATGATGACAAACTTGGGTTTTGTTATTATCAAGTTTTAGTGCAGCCCCATATACAATAATTTAACTCTACGATAAAAGGAAATGTCTTGGATCCTGTCATGGTGATAAACTGATATGAATAGAGGCTTTGTTTTTCTTAAGATTTCGTCAAAAGTTGAGGTTATTGTATGTGTGATTTTAAGTGTAGTCAATTCCAGAGTCCACTAGTTTCCTCAGTTATCAAGTTTGGTTTGACACGATAGGGATTGTTAATGGAGTACACTTTCCAAAGAATATTAGTTTATATTGCAATGTTAAAATATCATTGAGAAAATTTATTTTATGGATGTAGTTTACGCTAAACGTCTTTTAATACGAGGAAATAGACCACCTTCTTGAAACACCAGCTCATTGGACAGCCCACTTTTCAAGTGTCCTTTTTAATGAGCTCATTTGCACGTTTGCTTAAGGCGATTAAGTGTGTGTATTCCTACACTATTCATATGGATACGACCTGGTCGAATATTCTTGCATCAGATCAAGCTTCAAGGGATTTGGTGAATGTAAGACCAAGGGCATATAGGCAATAGGCCTCTCTCTATCAAGTACCCGTCTCCATAAGGTTCCTGTATTCATTAGGTGTACGTCTCCATTACGTTCCCTTCTCCATTAAGTGCCCGTCTCCATTAGGTGCCCATCTGCATTAAGTACCCGTCTCTATAAAGTCCCCGTCTTTATTAGCTGCGCGTCTCCATAAAGTATCCGTCTCCACCAAGCTCCTAGTTTTTAACAAAATAATTTCTTAACTGCCAGTTGGGATAAGAACAGAAAATACGGTGAAAATTTAATTCAAACTTGTCTACAAAGTACTCTTAATTCAGCTACATGATTACTCATCAGTAAGCAGGTCATTAACAGTTGCATTCCGACAACATATTGGCTAACAAAACACACGCATGGCAAATATTAATTATTATGATCTTTTGCCTTATTAAAACGGTGAATTAAAAACGCATTGAGATTAATGAAATTGAATCCTGTTACAAAAGGAACAAAAATCATTGAGCACGGTAAAATAATGATATAGCTGCCCTCATGGTGGTTGCTCATAATCTTATTACGTTAAAATAGTTTTTTTGATTCCACCTTTGCGTACAACGAAAATAAATTGACACTCGCACACGGGCAGCTTCAGTAAAATTACAGACAAAAAAACTTAATACCAAAATCAATGTAAAATAAGTCAAAATTTCTGTCCTTAGCCATAAACAAAACGTTTGCATAATCAAGCGTCTGAAAAAGTCACAAAGTCCTAGTTTTAAAAAAAATTTAAAACAAAATCCCTGAAATGAAGCAACAATCTCAGATGGTAACTAACCGAAAAACAATCATCGGTAAACTCTTCACTGCATTTTGAATTTTAAAAGTGTTGACAGGCAGCAGAGTCGACCGTAGAGTCAGATGTCTTCTTGTCGTCTCTATTGTGCAATTTCATTTATGTCAAGTGTACGACTTCCTTTTTCGAAATATTTTATTTGGTAGGCCATCACCAAAGTCCTTTCTTTGTTCACCTGGCAAGCGTCAGTCTCGACTTGAAGTGGGTAGAATTTGGAAAAATGTAACTCAGGCAACTCAAAAACATAATAGAATTATTTTGAAAATAGAGTAAAAATTAGCATCCAAACCAGCCATGGGAAATCTTTCAACCCTTTGAAGCAGTTGATATTATTGACTTCACAGTAAGGAGATCTCGTTTGAAAGCATTAATGCATTACAACAGGTTTTACAACAGCTTGAGTACGTAATGGCCCGAAGAACTAAGGTAGCGGCCATAAAAATTATGCTGTTATGGAGTTTTCTGGAGGTCAGTTTCTACTGTACAGTAGTCAACTGTAACGTTGTGAGCTCTGGGTCTAAATTCCTGTCGGTTACATACTTTATTTTTGGTTTCAAGATGTTAAAATTCGTGTTTAATCTGCATCTTCTCTTCTTGTTTCTAAGCCATAACCCTACTTCACTCGCAGACTGGGGTCTTTTGGAGTCCCTAGCAAACTTTTGCCTACAATTTGTCGTATTTAAATATTTTTAAGCACTAGAAAAATGGTGGTACGGTCAAAAAAGGATAAAGACAAATTCAATCCGTTATTTTCCTCCGCAATTTACTTACCTATAAATTTTCTTTTTGGTATATATAGAACAAAATAACACGACAAATATTTTGTTTATCTAGTGCTTTAAAATAAGCAAATAAACTTCGACTTTTTACTTTAAATGATTGTCTAATTTGAAAGCAAACATTGCGAATTAAGACACCCCTAGCACATAATTACGTGAATAAAATTGTTATCTTCAGACTTGACCAATCTTACCTTTTAGAAGGTGGGCGTTTGGATGTTTTTCTTGAAGGAAGTGGCATTGTGAAACCTTTCAAGTGATGAAATGTTTCAATGGGAGAACTTTAACTTAGTGTCCCATTTTAGATTATTGGGAGGAAGTGGCGATTTGAACCTTTGGAAATCTATGCCAAAAATATTCTTCCAGGTCGGGGTTGGCCTTTAGAGATCTAGGTGAAGGGGTTTTTTCTTTCTAGTTGGGGAGCCCCCCATTGCAAACTATGTGCTCCCCTTACAAAACTTTGACCCTTGGTTCTGTACTGTGGCCAAAGAAATTTTAATCTTCTCTGGTGTTACAGAGGCAAAACTACCTACTCCTTGTCAGTTTTTAGAATTTTTCCTCAGCCTCATAAACCTTAAGTATGGTGTTATGTGACATTTACCTTTTTTAAAAGTTTTCCTGACAACCTCATATGGTATGTACAACTTTATGGTAGGATAAAGGAAATAGCTATAAAATATTCTTAGAAAATGCCTGCCAAACAATATTGAATTAAGCCTCAGAGGTCAAGGGAGGGGGAAACAAATATGCTTACATCAGTGTGTTTGTGTAAAGTAACCTTTTATGTAAATAAGAAGTAATGAAGTCAACTCAAGTAAAATAATTGAGAGTAGATTTTTTACAGTTTTTGGAAATTGATTGAATGAATCTCACTTGGATAAGCAGCAAAGACCAATTTTATCGTAGATGGAAAACCTCTCACCTTAAACAGTTATATACTTTCCACAATATTAATAAAAACCAGTAAGTCGTTCTCAAGGGAAATGGGAAATATAGAAACTTTATTGACAACGTTTCGTCTAACAGACTTCTTCAGGTCACTACTGAAAACTGGCTAAAACTCAGTAGTGACCTGAAGAAGTCTGTTAGACGTCTATACCGGGATCTCTTAGCTCCATCTTTTTTCGACACACTCTCATGCTGCCCAATGTTGTAGCACTTTCTCTGAACCCCCCTTCCTTGTTGTCTGCTGCTGCATCTTGGTATACCTTACGCACATAAAGTTGCAGGAACAAAAATTTCCGAAGTTGCGAATTTTCGCGGACGGAAAAAGAGAGCAAATGTTCGGGAATTAAATGTTGCGAAAAGGTCCATTTTAAAATTGCGGAAATTTGAATTTGCGAATTTCAAAATGGTTCAAAGATTAAATTCCGTAGAGAAGGTTATCTCGGTAACTTGATTTCGCGGGACTAGTTAAGCAGATAAAACAATTGCCGTTAGGGTTATAACCAGCGGTCTATAACAAGAAGAAAAAATTGGGAGAATTAAAAGTTGCGAAATATACCCAACACTAAAAGTAGCGGGAATTTAAGGTTGCAAAGTGCTGAAAAATTAAAAGTTGCGGAACAAAAAGTTGCGAAAGTTGCGAGAAAGTTTTCAAAACTTTTAATTCCAACAACATTTTCCCCCGCAACTTTTTGTGCCTTTAAGGTACTCTACATATCAAAGGACGCCTCTCCTTACCGAATTCAAGACCTCTATACATTCCAAAACTAAGAGATGTTAACAGTTTTTTCTTTTAACTTGTTGACATTGCAATCGATAGCGGTTTCTAGTTTTAACGTGCTGGCAAAGGCAATAGCTCAGTCACATTGCAAGTTTGTTTTCTTTCAAAAAAATTTTTCGGTCGAATTTTATACATGAATTTTAGAGTAAGAGCTGAAATACTCTAGACGCTGAAAATAGCTGAAAATGGCATGGCTTGATTTCCGGTCTTGATTTCCGGCCTCACTTTTCAAATGCAAATATATCTCAACTTGATTAGGTAGAGTGAGCATCATCTAAAAAACAGACTACTACAGTCTATCCATAATTTGGTTTTCTCCACCCACCCATTTTTAAATAGTAGAATTTCACATTTATATACATGATTACATAATTACTGGCAATCAAGTGCTACAAAAATAGAATATAAAATGTTTTCACAGTACTTAATCAGTTACCTCATAACTACCCTTTGGTGACTAATGAATGAAGGGGTGTTCATGAACTTCCAATAATCTGCATCATAAGTAATTTGGTAGATAAAATGCCTGGAATGAAGGATGGTTTTCCTTATTATGCATTAAAATCAAACCTAGACTTTATTCAGATAAATTTCCTGCGTCAGCGTAAAAGAAACATATCATCTACTCAACCGTCTCCTACGTATGCTGTGTAGAAAGAAACACCTAAATTTTATGAATTATTTTCAGAAAATTTCTCACACCCTTACCCCCCCCATTTATTCATTTTCAAAATTGATTTGAACACCCTGTTTTTTCTAAACCCCCATTTATTATTTTCCCAAGATTTTCAGGCCCCCATACATTAAAGACCAAAGATTTCGACAGGGTAAAAACAAGTTCAAATAAATTTACGATCAATGTAATTAAAACAATTAGCTGTCATCTGAGCTTCTTAGGTTACTGAGAAAATTTGTGACAACTTCTTGAAAAGTTTGTTGGGTGTTGAGCTGTGTTAGGATCATCTGCTGCATCTGTTGTTGCATCTCCTGATGTCGCGTAAGAAGAGTTTGCAACTGCTGCTGATGCACTGCTTGTTGCTGCTGCTGACCTTCTAATTGCAAAATTAGGGCCTCGTGTTGTTTTGATAAAGTTTTATTTTGTTCCCTAATGAGATCTAGCTCCTCTTTCCTAACCTTCAGTTCTTCTTTCCTTATCATTATCATCATCATCATCATCATCATCATCATCATTATTATCATATTCATTATTATTAATGCCATCACTTCATCATCATCTTAATTTCCACTATGCACTCAAAGTTATCTTACCCGTCACAATCATTATTTTCTTCTTGATTATCTGTTTCATCATTAAAATCAATTAGATCGTCATGACTGACCACCATACTATAGTATCATCCCATTTCAACTTTATAACTTTCTGTACCTTTGTCACGTATGTTGCCAGTAGTCTCCACCACATTACACGGTTTACAAAATCATTGCATTCCGAACTTCACAGTTTGTGCGAAGTACCGGAAACGGAGCATCGTCAGCTACCAAAAAAATCTTATAGTTATACACTCATATACCACCTTTTTCGGTGTTATAGGTGACGCTGTCCTAGCATTTTCCCATGCTTTTCAATTGGTGACATGTGCGCCATAAGAATTCTAATCAATGTTATCAATTAGTATGTTAAACTCCTTTCCCGTTTATTGTCGCTTTAGATACAGAAAAAGTGTTCTGCTCTCCTGGAAGGGTATCCATCAGTATCATTTGTATGTGTAACATTACACACACTGAGCTGCCTCTCCTTAGCAACCTTGCTTAGCATTCCATCTCAGGTAAGTGCAAGACGCCTAGCGCACCTTCATTGATAGCGTTTTATATTTTATTATATAAAACAATTAGAGCGAAACTGATATGGTAATATTTTAACATTTCAGCTGTAAGGCGTTGTAGAAGTGACACTGACAGGTATTGATCATTTCAATTTAAGAACTAAAGTTGAAGAGCCAGATTTTGTAAGTTCACTGATGCTTTTCATAGTTTTCAAGAGGGTTTCCTGTACCGTTGATGTCTTCATAATACGTTTTGGTTTGGAGGCTAGTGCTGTCGATTTACGAAACTGCTACTTACGGTTACTGTTACCATAATTTTATTTCAAAAGTTTTATTTCGAGGTTGACAAAATTACTAGAGTATTTGTACTAAATAGACTGCAATGGGCTAACTCTAGGAGGGTAGGGGCGGAGGCAGTGTTATTGTGTAAAGTCTATTTCCCCCAAGTCCATCAGAACGCTGTTCCAAAGTCTTAAATCAGTAGTGCCCGAATAGCGTCTCGTAGGCCGTGTGTGGCCTGCTTAACATTTTAAATTCTACTTTTACGCCAAATATAAAATCGGACAGGAGGTCCAGCATTTTCATGGGGCTTTTTACACTTAATTAGGCCTGCTGACAGATTTTTATTCGACTGTAAAAGTTGTTGCAGTCTCTCTTGACTCCAATCATCACAATCTGCCCCACGAGGCAGAAATGGTTGGCCACCCATTGCTTCAATGACCGAATCAGATTTTTTCGTTGCTTTAAAAATTTCAATTTGCAGACGCACGATTCTCTGCATATCAATTTATACCCCCTCTTTCCGAAAAACGTCGGCCATGTGAATGACATAACCATGCAGTTAAGGAAGAGGTATATTACCAGTGGCAAACAATTAAACTGTACAAACTTATAAATTTGTACACACCCCATCTTACCGCCGAGTGGGGAAATAGATTTTGTTTTTCATGAGTTATAATACATTTACCCCCCCCCCCCCCTCATAGTTGATATTGTTATGGGTATCAATCAAAGAAGAGGTGAAACAAAATAGCTAATGCTGGTAAGATTTGGTCTGTAATAAACTGGGGGTTGGAAATAATTTCAAAAGTAATAAACACGGGGAGTTAAAATCAACAGGGGGTGGAGGGGCATTGAAATAAATTTTTGGAAAATGGCTGGGACAGTTCTGTGTTTTATGATCAGCTCTATTGCAGGACGGTATAAAGATGTAGTTGCAATGTATCCAGTGAACCGCCTGAATGTTGATAAGCTGAAGTCATGTTTTACAGATGTCATGGAGATGCTACACAGTTGTGGTTTTCGAGTAGTTGTAGTTTCTGTAGATAACCATGCTGTCAATCGGTCTTTTTTTATTAACACACTTTGTGATGGAAATTTGCAGCCCATGATTAAGAACCCAGTTAATGGAGAGCCATTGTTTTTGCTGTTTGATCCAGTGCACAATATAAAGAACATGTACAACAACTTCCAGTCCAGAAAAGTATTTAAGTTTCCTGTATTTAATGAAGCAACAAATAATAAGGTTTTAACTGCCAGATTTGACGATATCAAAGACTTGTATCATCTTGAAAATTCAAAATCTATTAAACTGGCTCACAAACTCTCTGCCAAAGCCTTGGAGCCAAAAAGTATTGAAAAGACATCAGTTAAGCTGGCAATGTCTATCTTTTGTGAGAGTACAAGGGATGCACTATTGTATTATTCACGACAGTCAACAAAGGACTGGGATGGAACTGTAACTTTTATTTCTCATGTACTGAAGTTGTGGCAAATCATCAATGTGAAGACAACAACTGGAGGGAAGCATAGTCGCAATATTTCAAGAGATCCAGTGAGATCATCCAGTGACTGGAAACTCAAGTACCTGGAGGAATTTTCAACCTTTTTGGAGAGATGGAGTGCACTTGGTCAAAAAGGGTTATCAAAAGAAACATTTACTGCTGTGATGCACATGTGTAAAACCCTTCCTTTGATTGCTAGGTACTTATTAAATCATGCTGGATTTAATTACATTCTGTTTGGAAAACTTCAATCAGATAACATTTTTTTACTCATTAAGGACCCGTTGTACACAGGCTTCTTCGGATTTACGACGCGCTGTCCTTAGCTTGGTGGGAGTGTGATGAGATAAGGGTGTCGTAGTCATACAGGACCTAGTAGCGTTGGTCATTACTGATGTTACACTTAAACATCTTGCCGTTTGATCTAGTAATGATAATAGTGGCATGTTTGGAGGTTACAAAGCACGGCAGCTATTGAAAAAAGCTGGTAGCGGTTAATTATTTTTTGGGGGCGGAATCCTTAATGGATATGCTGTTTCCTTAAAGTAGCTGTATATTTATGGGGTAATGACGTTTCATTGCTGTTTTCATGGTAATCGGTGGCATCACTGACTGATCTGCAGATGAGGGCCTTTGACACAGCTTAACAGATTTTTCATTGTTGTAGAACGATAGAGTCGGTCTGTACTTTGATACAGGTTTTAGCACTGTATAGTGGTACACACTTATTTAGCATATTGTAGAGGCGTAGTAGCCAATTTAGAAGGGGTCACATAAGTAAAATGGGGAAATCTGGCAGGCTTCGAAGCGGGTAGCACGTATTTCAGTGACATTTCCTTGAAATTTGATAATAGTAATGTAGCTAATGTTATGATATATAACGTGACACTTGATTATATCGTCTTTTGGTTGAGTATTTTCACAATAATGAGAACGTACTGTGACAATATTAGTATGCTCAGTATGAGAGAAACCACAGATTTGCACAAGCGACTCTTGTTCTTATCTTCTGAACACAACTAAGATAACATTTGTAGAATTTTAACGTTGCTCCGTTAAGGCGGAATCAGGGCAAGAAGACAACTCAAATTACTCACCAAGTTCGGCCAGTGTAGCAATTATAGTGGGAGATGCTTAGGCCAGGTCTTTCCATCTATCGTAGCAGACATAACAAAGATTGTCGGCACCTGACAATTTCTTTGTCCTTCACACTGAACTGGGCTGCTTTAAATGTTAAATTTATCATACTACTGTACAAAGGTGCTCGTATGAGATTAAATTCTCCTAACATACTATTATGAAACCAGTTAATGTTGTTTTTTTGTCAATCACCTCATCAAAAGTATTTACTTAAAAGTGCTATACCACCACCCTCTTCCTTCCCCCCTTCCCCTTTCTTCCTGCTTCCCCTTTCATGACCGCGTCGAAGGTACTGTGCATGAAGATCAGCAGTTGTTGATTTTTCAATTGTTGATGTGTTAACCAAACCGATGTTACTCACAGAGGGCCAGTGGAATTTTTTGTATCCACGTTCTTGCTACACAGACGTTCTTTAAGGAGCCAATAATTCTACTATTGTTTACTTTTTCGTCTGTAGTAATGGAGGGGGCTGGAATAAACGGGGAGGCTGGAAAAACTTTGTGGAAAAGAAAAAAGATATTAATACAAGGCAAAGTTTTGCCTAAGAATTCTTTAAAAAACTTAAAACATCATCATCCACTAAATCTGTAAAATATTTTCTTTTCACATCATCAACGCTGATTTCCCCAAATTAACAAGCCGTGCGTCTTGTAAGCTGCTTGGGAGTTGAAAATCCCAAAGTTAATAAACGTCTCCCCCTCTCCCCCCTCTATTTATTACAGCTAAAAGAGTACGTAGTGAAGCAACCACTTTAAATGTAAACATTGCACGCCCTGGATTCAGTTTCTTGCCTATTTCCAAGAGATAATAGAAAGATGTTGTTGGCTATACCATGATAATTTTCAACAATATACCACGAAGACAGGGTGGAGGGAACAATCCACCTACTGTTTGACCTAAATATTTCCACAAAGTTTGCCTGCCTTGCATTTTTTGGAGTGGGAAGATCTTCGCTAATTTTGCTCTTCTTCTTGCTTCATCCAATGCCAGAAGGCGCAGGTGAAACACGAATAAATTCCGAAGCCCAGTGCTCTTGATCAGCCATTGCAGTTGTCAGTTCGAATCCTGTGAAACCGGTTTCCTCTTCAATGATTGACTTCAGTGTGACAAAGGGCGGCCAACTCTCCTTTTTGTATCTGGAGATCAAAGTAGAAATTTTTCTGCTGGTTCACCACGGCGACTAACATGTCCTGCAAGTGAAAGTCGTCTCCGCCTCACTATTTATGATACATAAATATTCTCGAAAGATCTGATTTTTAAAATATTTACATCTAATAGCTATGAAAATAGTTATGTCATAAACAATACTCATGGATAGCTAATTAGCAATAAGTAAAATACGCCAAAGTTTCTTAAAGCAAAAGTACCTGAGCCGTAACATGTCTGACAGGCATGTGTTGATCAGTGCGCTAAACCTGTATCTATAAGTAGAAAAAGCTCCGGTTGGTAGCCAATTTCTGGGTTCAAAATGACTTTGGGCGAACAAAAATGCGCGTACGAAATTCGTGCTGCTCTGTACTTAAGGTATACTCCCTCTCAGCTTCTGGGAAGTTCTAAAGAATAAAAAGTCTTCTTAGTAAAGCTTCAGCATCAATGGGAAGGCTTCAGGAATTGGTTTACTAGTCAATGTAAGGAAACGTAATCCCTGCATTTTTAGCAAATGTGGCAAAGGTTTCTACCTGGTTCTCTTCAGTCATCGTTGTCAGATCTTCCTGGAATCTTTTATTTTCTTGTGTCACAGAATCACGTGTCCTTGTCACCTGCGATAGTTCTACTTCTAAAGTTTTAGTTTGCCTTGATAAAAAAACTTTTCTTAAGTTAGGTGAAACAGAATCACTAATACAACTTTTAATTTGAGGTGGATACCACCATGCACAAAATTTAATTTAGACTATGGTCGATAACCCCCATCTGCAAATATCAACCCCAACCTTAGAGGTTAACCACCATCTGTCAATGGGATTCAAGCCAATCCCCACCTAGACAAAATTTTTTGAAAATGCTGCTTGGGGGGTCACAATTATGGTCTTCCAATCTCTCGAAATGGCCCAACCAACTCAACTTCCTCACCTGAATAGCATCTTTGATGTGTCTATAATTCTCCAAGACTGCCGATTTCAAATTCACCTAACCATTAAATCAGTCATAACTTCTAAATCTTGATCAGCTCACCAATAGAAAGTTGGTCAAAAACATCAAAGTATGTTATACTACTGTCAATCATTGATGAGAATCAGCATTAGTGTAGGTTTCTAATGAAGAATATTTATTAAGTATCTACTACATTTGCGCAGTTGCTTATAAGACTAAAAATGTGACTTTATTCAACCAAACAATAGAGGATTCTATTTAAAGTAGAAAACTTTGTATGTTATACTACTGTCAATCGTTGATGAAAGCAAGCATCAGCATAGGTCTCTTACGAAGATCATAATCTTAATTAAGTATTTACTACATTTGCGCAGTTGCTTATAAGACTAAAAATGTAAATTTGATCAACCCAACAAAGGAGGAATCTATTTAAAGTAGTAAACTTTGTATGTTTTACTACTGTCAATCATTGATGAAAGCAAGCATCAGTATAGGTCTCTTACGAAGATCATAATCTTAATTAAGTTTTTACTACATTTGCGCAGTTGCTTATAAGACTAAAAATGTAAATTTGATCAACCCAACAAAGGAGGAATCTATTTAATGCAGAGCAATCATAAAAATGTCAAAAATACACAACAGCAAGCAATTAATGTTGATTGTAAGGTGGATATTCCCAACTCCCCTATCATTTATTACTTGTTAAGGACAAAATGTCTCATCGTTTCAGACAGTGTTATCTTGGATTGGAGAAGTTAAACAGAACGTGCATTGTCCTGCACCTTTTCAATAAAATATATGGAAGTGGTTTGAGAAGTAACATTTGTATGTGGTTACTGGTTGTTTTATTATTAGCAGACAATCTCTTCAATACAACTTGTCTTCCATAGAATATCTTTGATTTACAAAATTAAATTTCCCATGATATAACAGTCAGGTCATCAGACAAAAAACTCAAAGAACTGATCAATCTGTGTTGAAGGGCCTTTTGAAAAAGTTGTCCAAGTTGTTGTGGACGTTACTATAATTCGAAACTGCTTAGAGTCGCAAGCTAGAATTATGTACTTGATTACAGTGACCAGGACCATGAACTAGACAATCAATTTCTTGAATGATTAGGAAGAATGCGGCGGAGTATGAAAAGTTATCTTTCAATGAAGTCTGTATAGCATGTCGAGTCACCGTGATTGTAATTAAGATCTAGTTGAACTTTGCTTTTTTCTGCTGCAATGAGAAATGATTAACAATAATTTGATAATAATACGCACGCCCTAATCTGCAAATCCTATTTCTTAGTATGAACACTCCTTGCATAGTAGGATAGTAAATAACCCGTCATTCTATGAAACAGAATAAAATTACACTCAAAGAGTATTGCTTCCATGTTCAGGCAATAGAATGGGAACTCCGACATTCCCTTTGTGTCCCTTTGTGTCACGTGCCCGGTAATGGGCAGCATCGTAAACATGATACGGCTGAGTTCAAGCAAAGAAGAACAACCATCAGCGTCCGCTACAAGGTTAGTTGAATAGGCCCAGTGAGAAAACTAATTCCTTTTGCCTCCATGGCAACGGTTTTCTTGCTTCTATATGTACTAGTTGGACTCCACGGACTGACAAATAAAAAATGCAGACCCAGCCTTGCCTTTGTTATTGAAACAATTTTCCGTGTACATTGTGGCACAGTCTAGATTTACAGCAAGTGCTGCCCTATAGCAGAATCACGCTGCTGAGTGGTGTCTTTTGGTCTCTGAAACCCGAAATGGCTGTTTCCTTTAAGGAGATGATGTTTTTGAATAAACGAATAAGATACGTAATTCTCTTAACCAACCCCAAAGCCATACGGCCAACATAGCCAGCCTCACTCTGGCACAAAAATTGGTATGCTACAGAGCTAGAATTTTTGTAAGGCACACCGTCTTTATGGTTGGTTGACCATGCTTTTTAGTACAAATTGTTTTTGCTATCTCGTGCAATGAATATAGAACAATTCATACGACTCCTTAATACACATCTCTTTGGTCTGTCTTCTCATAAATAATATTCTCTGTGTTTGACCTAATATAGTCTTTGAGCCATCGACATCTGAACAAATCTAAAGTGCAGGCACTTGTTTATGTACCACGTCAACTAGCAATAATGTAATCCATTAGCTACGTTTTGAGATATCAACAGGAAATGCCATAGAGTTCCAAAAATTCTTCTCCTTCATGACGGATGGTGATAAAATAGATGCTTGTTAGCATCTCAAAAGTAACATTGCGACGCAATTCCGCATTGTTTCACAATACTTTTATTGAAAAAATTTGCAAATATCTCATAATTAACCCTGCTGACACTCTTGATACTTCGAAATTACATACCAAACAGCAACATCATCGATGTTGAAACTTGTAGGTATCACGAGTAAGATGTAACCGTTTCATGAACATGGGGTAAACGTCATCCGATATGAGGAACATGGATCAAGGCCCTTCCAAATTATTTTAAATAATATAGACTTGAACACTAAATCCTAGCTATGGCAACATTTGCCATGTACCTACACAGAATAAAATAACCCTGATATACCTCTATCAATTCAGATACCGACCTCAATTATATCAACGGGATCGTATTACTACTAGGTTCCAATTTACAACCGTATTCGAAATCTTTAATAGCGCACAAAGATACTTAGTAGGTCCTGCTATAAAAAGGCATGGTAATATTCTAGGACAGAGATTTTTAACTAATTCTACGTTGAACTACAGATTGACTCCTGACCGTAAAACAAGCCATCTTAGAAGCTGCTAAGCATCAACAGCTAGGTCATTGAAACAGTTGCGTTACTAGTGACGTCGTGATTAACACTTGTCACAGCTTACCAACGACTGAATGACAAGCACTTATCGTTATCGTAAGGATGTAGCACTCTGCAGGACACCTTCGGTCTGTAAACTTGCAGCTTACAGTCGTATATAAGTCCTACCATTGCTTCATCACTGTAGTCTTCCCAGTGATATCTGTACTTAAGGTATTTGTGTTGAACCTTTAAACTAGCCCCATGAATATAAAGTGAACCTTTCTACCACATTACCGTGTGCTCAGTTTTAGTTTTCGCCCAAGAAACGTAGCGGTGTAAACAAATTTTCTTCTTCACAGTACCGTCGCTACCATGTAATGCACCGTTACTAATATCATATAAATGTGGAAGAACAGAACAAGCAACAAGAATGATGTGACATCGACAATCACAACAATATAATCCGAGGGTTCCACAGTTAAGAGTCAGTTTGACCGTTTTAAAGATGGTGTATTAGAAATCTGTGTTACCAAAGACTAGCGTGTTGTCTCTCACACCCTTTTTAAAAGATTATATGTGCGTATGCCACATGTTTCCATAAAAATAATGTACAAAACCTACAGATATATAGGTATACCTAATCACTGTTTTTGTTCTCATCTTTTGTAGGGATCATGTGACTATGAGAAGTCCGAAATTTCCCAAGCACATGCATTTTACAGTACTTGGCTTCCTAGCACTTGTGATTTCTTACACAATTCGGAACACTTAACACTATCGCCATTTTAATGGCCTTCTGACGTTTTCTTAATCTTGAAAATAACTAAAAAAAGATATGGACTACTCCAGTGCTCCCCACGTGACGAGGGTGGCAGTTGTCCCTTCCATTTCTTACTAATTTAGAAATTTCTCTATCTCTTAGCTATACAAATATAATGTTTCTCCATGGCCAAAGGTCTACACTACCGACGTTGCTACAACACAATGTGAAAACCACCAGTGTCTCGATTGCATATCAGTATCAGTTCTCCGTGAGGTATGATTACCACTGTAACTTGCTGTCCTGAAGTTGGTGGGCTCGGACCTGTACTTCTCCTTTAACATGCCTTACTTTCTGCTTTCGATGCAAGCTATTTACACTCCTCACAACAGATGCGGATTCAGAACGAAAATCGGGTTGACCGTAGGATCTCTGCCCGGAGGACGGCCAACCGTTTTTCTGAAATTTGTGAAATCCACATTTACATGACTTGTATATTTAGATATAAAGTTATGCCTAACTGATACTTTGCAATCTTCAGTGGACTTGCGACAACATAACGTTCCGGGTGGTATAGGGACTCCTTGATCATGTTATGTGGTGTAGCGAGTCTGCTCCCAAATTACGTTAAGTCATGTAAACTAGGGTTAGTACACTTAAAGGAGATAATTTTAAAGTATTCCTCCGTTTTTATAATGTTTGTCCTTTCATCTCGCGTAAGTCGGGCTATTTCAATTTTGCCTGACCAAAGGATATGGTACAAACGCTTCTGCTCTCATCATCAGCCAATCATATGGCTAAGACAGATCGAATCCATGAGGTTTGTCAGGCTAACGAGGAAGAGCCTGACCTTTCTGCGAAGAAAATCAAAATACCAAAGTTCTCGGTACAAAGCCGTGACAACGATTTTAGATATGTACAAGAAAATGTGTAAATGTGTTTCATTGGGTTCGGGTGGCCTAAACTTCATCATTTTGACATGAAAAGTTTAAATGGAATGGAAGCACTGAGAGTACACAGTTCAATAAATTTGGTTGAAGTTTTCAGGTAAGGTTGGGCCTGACTAGCCTGCCCTCTCGCTTCGTCACTGTTGATACCAGTCTTTTGAGACTTTGGTACTGAATAGGAAATCATGCAATCGAAGTTTCAAAGAGTTTCGTTCAGCTGACCATTGACTTAGTTTGCTTTTACACAAGCATGATTGCAACAATGCATTTTTGCGTATAAACCCATAGACTTATCTATCAGTCCAGAGACAGATATCATAACTACAATATACCACTAGACCCAAAGTGAGAACGGCCTTGTAAAGAACATGGAGATGCCACGTACAGGTGCAATGACTGCCATACACTGACAGCGTTTAGCTTGATCAGATTTCTTGTAAGTAGAAATTGTTTATGAAGTTGATAAATGGCTTTGGTGTCCAACCGATCTTTAAGTCCTAGAACTGTCTACAAGTATAATAATGAAAATCCACGGAATTTAAGTTCCTGGTTATTGAATAGCATGCACCAAAGATTCTTTGAAATAGAACACGGAATGATAAGGTTTTGTTTTGCATTGAGAAGGCTTCTTAAAGTATTCAAAATGTCGGCTGTTAAAAGAAAACTAAAAAACACTAAAAAATTACAAAAGTATAAGATAATTAAAGAGATTGAAAATGGGATGACAAACAAAGAGACATCTGAGAAGTTTGGGGTCCCTAAGAACACAATCCCTACTTGGATGAAGAACAAGGACAAACTGTTCAAAGGGTTAGAACAAAATTCGAAAAAGGCAAAAAAATGCGAATCTGTGATTACGAGAAGGCGGACAAGGCTGTGTTAAAATGGTTTTCGCTTCAAAAGAGCCAAAACGTTCCGATTGATGGTCCAACGCTAAAAGAAAAGGCACTTTAATTTGCAGAAAGTTTTAATATTCCAACCTTTAAAGCTTCAGATGGATTGCTGGACAAGTGAAAAAAAAGGTAACAAAACAAAATGTTCTGTACAAATGATTTTCTTTTTAACTTTTACAAAATTTGAATTCTTTACTCATCTTCTGCTGTTTTAATATCTCCATCATCAACTTTTGCCTGGTTAAGTGTAGTATACAAGGCACCTGCATTCCATCACCATCACCGAAATTCACTGCCTTTCCCGTCACAGTTATGTCACATTTCCCATAGGGGTCAGCACGAAGAAAGTAAAAAATTGTTTTAGCAAACTTGCCATTTCCCCCCAATGGTAGATGTCCAACCACTTTTTTATCCTTCTTAACGGCGACAGCATATTCATCGACTGGGTTGTCTGGTTCAATTTCACCATATACATGTTCTTGTAGAGTTGGTGTCCAAATGCTTTTATAAACGTGGTATCCTTTAATATAGGAAGCAATATCAGCGGAAGTCACGACGACTATTGGGATATCTTCAGTCGCACAACGTAAAAAGTAACAGGAAAACTACTACTTCTATAACACAAACTAAGTTTGCACTTGCCTACGATAGGCAAAGGTGTACCTCCGTATGCCCTAAGTACGGTGTCCGTATTTTCTAAAATAATCGACTTTCGACTAGAAAGAGTGTGATAAAGTGATTCTGGGAGAATGTTACATTCTGCTCCAGTGTCCAACTTAAAGCTAACAAGCTGTCCATCGATTTCAACAAAAATATCGATCTTCTTCAACTCCTCCGTCGGTTGTTGATCAACCTGATCGATGGTCAATCCATATGACACGTCCTGCTGCAATTCTGGTGCTTTGATATCCACAGCACTAATGTGAGGCTTTGACCTACAATGCTTGGCAAAGTGGTTCTTCTTCTTGCATGCATGGCACACAGCACCGAAGGCAGGACACTTCTTTGGGCCATGATGCTTTCCACAGTTTTTACACAAGGGATCTCGATGCCCTTTGAACTTCGACTGTGGCTTCGTGTGTCGGGCACGAATTTCAGCAACCGCATCCTTTGATGATTGATCAGCATTTAGAATCTTGGCTTGTGATGCTGACTGTTCCGATAGGCGACAAAGTGTAGCAGCCTTATCTAGGGTCAAATCTAGTTGACGAAGAAGTCGTTCACGAAGAATTGGATTGTCAAGACCAAGAATGAGTTGATCCTTAATAAGAGAGTCTTTGAGCGTTCCGAATTCGCAAGTGTCAGCCTTCTTACGTAGATCGGTCAAAAAGATGTCGAACGGACGTGCATTTTGCGTCGTCATGTGAAAAACATACCGCTCGTATGTGGTGTTCCTCTTTGGTTCACAATAATTGTCAAACGCCTGTAATACATTGGAAACAGTGCGGTTCTCCGGTGGAATTTCGAACGTTGCACCATGGAATGTACGCATCTAGTGTATGCAAACTATGTCAAATATGCCTTATTAGCCCATTTTGAACGCTTTGTACACCATGGAATGTACGCATCTAGTGTAAGCAAACTATGTTCAATATGCCTGTTAAGCCTATTTTGAACGCTTTGTGGACCATGGAATGTACGCATCTAGTGTATGCAAACTATTTTAAATATGCCTGTTAAGCCTATTTTGAACGCTTTGTATACCATGGAATGTACGCATCTAGTGTATGCAAACTATTTTAAATATGCCTGTTAAGCCTATTTTGAACACTTTGTACACCATGGAATGTACGCATCTAGTGTATGCAATCTATGTCAAATATGCCTTATTAGCCTATTTTGAGCGTTATGTGCACCATGGAATGTACGCATCAAGAGTATGCAAACTATGTCAAATATGACTTATTGGCCTATTTTGAACGCTTTGTACACCATGGAATATACGCATCTAGTGTATGCAAACTAGGTCAAATATACCTTATTAGCATAATTTGTACAATTTGTGCACCATGGAATGTACGCATCAAGAGTATGCAAACTATGTCAAATATGCCTTATCAGCCTATTTTGAACGCTTTTTGCACCATGGAATTTTCGCAACTTGTGTATGCAAACTATGTAAAATATGCCTTAACGGCCTATTTTTAACGCTTTGTGCACCATGGAATGTACGCATCTAGTGTATGCAAACTATGTCAAATATGCCTTATTAGCCCATTTTGAACGCTTTGTACACCATGGAATGTACGCATCTAGTGTAAGCAAACTATGTTCAATATGCCTGTTAAGCCTATTTTGAACGCTTTGTGCACCATGGGATTTACGCATCTAGTGTATGCAAACTATGTCAAATATGCCTTATTACTTATTTTTAGAAAAGTAATAAACATTGAGGTTCCGTGAAAGTACAATGCTCTAAAATTTTGCAAGAAACACAACTAACCGCTTCTATGAAGCACAAATTCATACTAAGGTTGCTCCATTCGAACACTTAAAATGCACATTTGTACACCAGAAAGATAGAAGTTGGCATTGAAAACTTTCACTTGCCCATGTATTATTAGTTTTTGATGATCTCATGCCATTTTCTTTCCTAAAACTGGCTTTATAACGTGCGGAATTTGTAAAACTCTATCCCCAGGAAACACAAAAGTGCAGGAAACCGCTATTGTTTTTCTCAACATTGGAACAAATCACCAACGTTGAAAGAATTGAGCGCGAATGAATGTCGATACCTAATGGGACCCCCGTCTTGTCAGGTTTAGCAGGAGACACAATAATTGAAAGTTTGGGAAAGAAGAGTAGAGAAATGGAAAATTGGAAGTCTCTTAATAATTCTCCTTTTATCATTCTTCATACCTGAATGCACGAACGTTATTGTATCATGTAGGCGAAGAACCGTTTGTTTGTTTGAGATGTTCGTACTTGTCACGGATTGTTTGATCGCAATCGTTTTATTTCTTTCAATCGCTAATTAAGCGTGAGGGATGCTCGTCCTATTTTCGTCTCGAGCGCAAGACTGTACACTGAGCTGTAAGAAGAAGATTTATTTAGACATTTCGGTTGATAACTGCAACTAACGTAGGGTCACACTGACATCTAGCACAAAGGCCTATAAGGCGTCTGAAAGAAAAGAACAGTTTTCTCTTCGCTCCTATCTCAACTTTTCAATGACAACTTCATTACCATTATGCAAAGAACTGACAAAAACGAATTGTATTTAACGACAGTGTTTAACATAAAGAGAGAATCCAAATAAAGTAGCTAAATTGGTATAATTGGAAAACGACTTCACCACAAAAAGCGTACGGATTACAATTAAAGGCATTGGATTCCTCAAGGACTTCTCATAAAACGATACAATCACCCTTCAAAGTAAAAGAGATTGGAGTGGAGTGATTTACCCATAGTACTGAGAGATAATCAAAATATTCGCTGTGAAATTTCCAGATGAGTTTCAGCTTGCAGCCAGCCATTCAGCTGGATATTCCAAACTGATTAGGGGGGGGGGGGGCGCATGATAAAGCGTAAATTGAAAATAGATCAATCCCTGCAGCAATCTCAATGACGATCCCCCCCAAGGGAAACCACTTTCCCTTTGGAAAGAAAAGGTCCCTGGGGAAAGGCCCCACTGTTTATCAGGGGGCTGCACTGAGAGATTGCAAAATAAAGCGTAAATTTTTGGATAGGGAGGGCATAGCATATGAAATTCATAAGCTTTAGATATTAGCAGGGGCTCAAAGTTATATTGATCAAACTATTGAGGGTATATTCACTCTGTGCCCCGTATGTTGACGTCTCCACGTAAAGTGTAAAGTGCAAAGACACGTAAAGTGTCGTCCTTTAAAACACGCTTTAAACATTAGAATTGTGTAGAAACTCAAGTAATGACCCAATACTAATGATGCTGTCGAGAGGACCCCCGCCCCCACATAATCAGAACGTAACAGTTAAATAGTCCCAAAGACTTAGTTAACAATTCTTTTTTCGATTGTGACTTTGAAATCACATACCGCACAAAGGCGGGCATCATTACTGAGACTGCCTATGGTTTGGTATATTTGTGATTCACGCATTATTACTCTATTTAATATACAATCTTACATATGACGGCAACATGAAAATGGCAGAAAATAATGGTAGTGGCTGCCATCCCAAATCATCCTCTTTATTTCTTTCAAGGAGCTCAACCATGCATGATTGTGTTGGCTAAGTTCAATTCTTTACTATGTCTAGTGGCATGTCCAATTCAATGTAGCTTTCTACATTTGATTATAGGCCGAAGTGTTTCCAGGTTTCCCGCTTTTTCACAACTTAATCTTTGACACTTTTGATGATGGTGTGGGTTGTATGGGGTTCCTGTAAAAGCTATCCGAGGCATTTCATTTAAAATGAGATTGGAAAACGCGTAAGCTGCAAACAATTTTCTCAGCAGAGTGTCTACTTCTTTGAATGGATGAGTATATCTTCCAGAACATCAAATTGAAAAAGGAAAATGTGTTTCTGCCAATACCCTAAACGAATCTCCTTGGTCATCCTCGTTGCGTTTTCAAATGGATAACTGATCTTTCTGATTTTACTATTTTCTAGAAAATTTAACTTGAGAATCAGCGGGTTTCAATTGACTGATTTAAGCAGTACTAACTATAGAAGAGAATGTAAATAGGTCTTTGGAAGAAAGAAATTCTTTTTAAATGAATATTATTTGTACTATTAATTCATTTATTAGGGTCGATATACATTTTCTCTGAACATATCAGGTGCATCAGTGCTACACATCAAGTATGATAGGGTTGACAGTCAAACCATTACATTGCTTACCATAAAAAATGTTCTGACGTCGTCGATGACTTCCTAGATATGATAATATTATAACGTAGTAGACTGAATGGATTGTGTTTGTAGCAAGTTCAAATATTACTAGATAACAGCGGCTTCACATGAAAATGGATGCCATATTGACCTCCATAAGACGAGGTGGCCGAGTGGTTAAGGCGATGGACTGCTAATCCATTGGGCTCTGCCCGCGTGGGTTCGAATCCCTGACCCCTTGTGTTTAAGAAACTTATCAATGGACGCACAGCGTTCAGAGGACTTAAATGAATTGTAACAAAGCTAGCTAAAGCGAAATGTGATATAGACTTTAATGCCTTGTGAGAAAAAGCAACAAATAATAGTAATTGGGCAAAGGTAGACTTAGATGAACACATGGTAGTGGATTGATGGTTACACGTAGGTAATTCTAGGAAGGTTAATGTAGTAAGACAGTGGTATCGAGACAGCGGCAGGTATGGAGGTAGTAGTTGCAGGTAGATGATGATACGTAGGTAGTTGTAGATATGTGATTGTAGAGGAACAGGCATTCGTTGTAGGCAGTTAGAGATGGCAGTCGGTGTAGATGGCGCTAGGTAGTTAGATATGACCTCACTGCTTATCAGGGGGCAAAACTGAGAGATTGCTAGGTAAGTAGATGGTTGTAGGTAGATACTGGTAATTAGGTGGTGCCAGGAAAATAGGTAGTTAGCTATTGCAAAGTTGAAACATATTTGGTGATCTGTAAAAGGAAAGGTTGTCGTGTTGCCGGTTTTCTTCTAAGGGAATGTTCAAGATTTTGAGCATATTACTCCAATGAGGCCCTCTTTTTATATCCCCGAGAAGAACTCTCCTCAGATTTCGGCAATGCTAACTAATACTACCTAAAAATATTCACTCTCTGACAGAGAAGAGTTTTGTTGTTGAATTGAAAAACAATTTTGTTGTAACTACACAGAAAGTAAGAATTTTACTTGTCCCTTATAGTGCAGTGATTAATAGACATTATTTGTGGGAAAATACTTAACCCTATCTTATAGGGGGGGAGGGTCTAGTAGGCCCGCGGCTACACATTTTAGCTCATAAATTTTTAAAGCCTGGCCAGATTGACATGAAATTTTGTGTTATACTGGATAGCCCACAGGGGGGAATGGAAGCAATTCGTAAACAATCGTGTAGAAGAGATTCTTAAACTGTCAAAGAAGGACGAATGGAGGCATTGCCCAGGAGTTGAAAACCCAGCTGATTTAGGATCAAGGGGTGTTTCTGTTTCCAAATTAAGTAGCAGTAAATTATGGTGGGAAGGACCCAAATGGTTGACACAAGTTGAATGTACCATGCCTAAATTAGAAATGCATGAATCTGAACAGGCCCAGTCAGAAAGAAGGAAAGTAAATGTTATGGTGACCACCAAAGTTAGCGCACCTGGGGTGGCAGGGATTGTTGGTTTAAACAAATTTGGGTCAGTTAATAAATTGTTAAGAGTGACATCTTGGGTTTGCCGATTTATCAACAACGCCAGATCAAAGGAAGCAGATAGACTGATGGGACACTTGTCAGCAGAAGAATTAACTAAAGCAGAAAAATTATGGATTTGCAGCACCCAGAAAGAAATAAAGGCCAGCCAAGGTTTTGATACAATTGTCAAACAGCTTAGAGTTGTTGAAGATGATGGGTTGCTCAAATGTAAGGGGAGACTTGAACATGCTGACTTAACACCGGAAGCCACATGCCCAATACTTTTACCAAGGGATCACCATTTCACTAAGCTGGTAGTTTTGGATTGCCATAAGAGAGTTCTTCATGGTGGGCTACGATTAACTCTAGCAGAATTTAGAGCAAGGTTTTGGGTAACTAGGGGCAGGCAATATGTAAAGAAGGTCATTAACGAATGTGTCACCTGTAAGAAATTTGAAGGCAAAGCATTTGAGGCCCCACCATCAGCCAGTCTACCAGAATTCAGGGTACAAGAGGGGGTTCCCTTCAGTAAAGTGGGGGTGGATTTTGCAGGGCCTCTTTTGGAAGATATAAAACGTCTCAAACTTAAAATAAACAACTCACTTGACATGTCTTCGATAATATCTAGGTGCAGTGCTCTTGAAGTGGCACATGTATACAACACTAGGTAACATTTGTTCATTTTACCTTCCCCCGACTTAAAATACAATGGGCCTGCAAAATCCACGCCTGTGTTTGTGAATGGTGGAGTGTCTTCCACTCTGAATGGTGGTAAGTGTGACGACTCTGGCCATACAAAAGCTTTTCCTTGCAATTTCTTGCAAGTAACACAGCTGTTGATTATTTTCTTCACATACTGACGTCCTTGTGGAACCCAAAATCTGGATCTAAGCTCAGTCAGTGTAGCTTTTAATCCACAATGCAAAACACGAGTATGACAGCTCAAAATCACAAGATCAGTAAATCTGCAGTTTCTTGGCAATATAACTGGATATTTGGCCTTATCACATAGCTGTGAGTACCCCAATCTTCCCTTACATCTAAAGATACCTTCTTCTTCAAACAAACCTAATTGACCTTGTAAATCTTTAAAGTTTGTCTGCTTCCTCAGTGCTTTCTGTGCACAAAGCACCCACTGTTTTTCTGCATCCTTGATTTCTGATGCTTCTAATTGGCTGAGCAACCGGTCTGCCTTTCGTTTTCTGATGTTACAAATAAAGCGATTGACCCAAGCAGTAACATGCAACAAAGTGCTTATCTTGCTGTACCTATCTGGGCATATTACTCTTTCCAGGTTTGGTACTTCTTCTTCAACAATTGCCATGACTGGTGCTGCTTTCTTTTTCTCCTCGTTCACATCTTCTGTGCATTCTAGGTTGAATTCTTTGGGCCAATACTCCCTCCCCATAGTCAGCCAATGTGGACCTTCCCACCACAACCTACTATTCCTAACAAGCCTTTCACCCACTGGGATATCGCCCGATTTTTGCCGTGTTTATTCAGCCATAGCATATTGCCCACCACGATCATGGCACAGACGCCAAGGCCCAATAAAAAGTACACGATTCGCAGATCAATCCCGGCAAAATGACCAAAATGCAGGGCATATAAATAGCGAGTACCATCTGCAAAGGCATTGCGTTTCTCAGTATTAGTCTCAGCCGGGAATTCGGCGTCACGTACCCGATAGGTCATATCGATGCGCTGTGCAAAGTTTTCATTGTGCTGTCCAATCAATCGGATCAACGCACTTTGGTCGCCATAATTAGTGATGCGCACAGAATGAGCATGGGCATTTTGTTGTTGCTCCCATTGTTTTTCCTGGCCATAGAGCATTGCGGGGGAATCTATGATGAAGTGTTTTTGTTGTAAACTTATTAGTTGAATAAATAGATTGATTGAATGATTGACACAGACACACTTCGTATTGTCTCGAAATGTATCTAATAGAAATTTTGAGATATCCATTTTATTTGAAATAGTCTAAATATTGTATAACAAAGCTTTAGGGGTTGAAACTAACCCCAGAGCCTGGGGACAAGGGTTGTAAGTTATGTCCTAGGGGCATTTAAGGTTTTCATAGAAGGGATTGTTGTATAAATTTTAAAGGAGGCTCACTTGGTTAAAAATTGAAAGTTCTAGTCCCGTTCCGTAAAAATCAAAGTGATGGAGCACAAACAGCTTTTTTTTTAATTATATAGATACCCTGATTTCTTATGCTTGACGAAAATTAGTGTTTTCTACTTCCTCCCTAGTGTCATTGTGTCTATATCATTGGTTAGCGTTCGCAATACCTCATCAATCACGTTGGGTTATGCACCTTATAGTTGAAGCCAATGTTCCTCTTTCCCCACAAATTGTTAGTTCCTCCACCCCTTCCAGCTAAAAAAAAAAGAAGGAAAAAATTCCTGAAAGTTCCAACCACAGTCCCAAGGCATGATACAAAACAGGCTATAGATACTAAACTAAAATGGTACTACGCACCAAAATGCGTATAAACCTGTTGATAAAACCTACCGACTAAATGCAGTCTATAATGATAGTATATTCGTAATCCTTTAGGCAATGTAAAGGGAATGATCTCTTGGGACTATGTAAAAAACCAACTGAGATAAATTTGTTCTGAAACTTCAGATTATTTTGTTCTCTCTTCAAAGGCGATTTCTGCCTGTTTTATGACGTTAAATCATAGTTTTGGCTGCAGTTTACCGAAGCTACCACTACTTATAGTTGATGGCAATTATGTTGGTATTATGATTATTGCTTTTTCTATGATCACTGTTACCGTTATATCATAGGCAGCACGATAGTGCTGCCTAAGTAAAGAGCGATGTGGGCACAATACCTTATTTTTTTTCTTATTTAATCCAGGGCACTTCGTATCGAAGCAGTTGTCGTAGAAA
>JAAAKM020073195.1:188249721-188324609 GCA_010016025.2 Alatinidae sp. Z8VKAUB7J3 | reverse complement strand
AGAAACTTCGAAAAGGGCCCATTCGACTAGAAATTGGAAGTGCCAGTGCCGTTTTTAACAATTGAAACTGATTGAAGGGCAACTAACACCGATCCCATGGCCACCATTTCCCCAAACGCATTCAATCGGTATTTTGAGATAGCCATTTTGTTTAGCATAGTTGAAAGATTCAGAAATTATGTCTTTGAGAATGACGGTTCCCCCCCCCCCCCCCCCCCCCCCCCCAGGGGGTGGCCCCCCCTTTTTTTGTCCCCCCCTTTGTGTTTTGGCCCTTGCTGCTCCGCCTCAATCCCTCTTTTTTTTATATTGTCCTTTGGCTTTTTTTTTCGGTCTCTCTCCGCTCAATTTCGAGATCGCGCGAAACTCCTTCCCCTCGGGCCATACTCAGACCATCGTCGGGGTTTGTTTCGCGCTGTTTCTCGTCTACCCGCGTTTGGCCGTGCTCTGGCTCGTCATCGCCGGTCTGGTGGGCATAAGCCGGGTCGCGGTTCTCGCCCATTATCCGAGCGATGTGCTGGGCGGCGCCTATCTCGCGATCTGCACGGCGATCCTGCTAAAGCGTCATTATCTGGACCCGCGCGCGACAAGGGTGTTGAAACCCGTGGAGTCCGGGCGCTAAGAAGGCACAGACGAGGCCATTCGCCAGGACCACGCATGTGAGCGAGGCAAGCAACCCAGTCCAACCGGCGGCGCAAGCGGTACAGCCACCGCTTCTGTCGGTCGTCGTGCCGGTTTTGAACGAGGCCGACAATATCCGCCCCCTGGTCGACGAGATCGTCGCGGCGCTGGACGGGGTGTGTGATTTCGAGATCGTCTATGTCGATGACGGTAGCACAGACGGTACCCGCAACACGCTGTTGGCATTGCGAAAATCCGAACCACGGTTACGTGTGATCATCCATGATCGATGCGCGGGACAAAGCGCCGGTCTACGCACCGGCGTGATGGCGGCGCATGGCGATCTGATCGCCACCCTCGATGGAGACGGCCAGAACGACCCGGCGGATATCCCAAAGCTTCTGAAGGCATTTCAGTCCGATAGAGGTTCCGGACGCCTGATGGTCACCGGGCATCGGGTGAACAGGCGGGACAGTCGGGCCAAGCGCCGTGCCTCGCGAATCGCCAACGCGATCCGCCGCGCCGCGCTGCGCGACGACAATCCGGACACCGGGTGCTCCCTCAAGCTCTACGAGCGGTCCTTGTTTCTACGGATTCCTTATTACATCTTTAACGAGGGTCTACAATCCCAACCAAGCTCAATAGGGAATAAGGGCTAGTGTCCCAATTACACCTTTGGATGTTTAAGCCTGTTAAGACCTTTGGTATTGAAGAAAAGGATCCCAGAAATTTTTAAATAAGAGAGTCTATTAGAAGGGACTCTAAGATCTCGATCTAAGTTGGTAGGAAGTAAAGATCAAGTACCCTAGGCGTATTTTTTTGGTGTTTAGACGCAAAACGACCTCTGCGGGGTTGTGGACATATCGGAGGGCTAAATTCTTGTAATCAGAATATCTACTTGGTTCAACTTGAAAATAAAAAGTGGCAGAAAGAGAGGGCTAATATCCATGTTTATGCTTTTATGGTTTGAACCTGATTCAACAACTGTAAAGGGATACTCACAAAGTCTTGTTATGGGGATTCTTAAAAACATGCAGTTAAACATGAATTAAACTAGTCAGGTAAGATCCAGCACCCCTTATTTAAGCTGTGAAGGGTCCTCGACGAATTTAAAGTAGGTGAGGGAAAGGGTTCTCTAAGCTATCAGGATATCAGGGCTGCAACAGAAGGTGTAACCTATTAAAGAGCAAATGGTGGGCAGTAAATACCGAAGCCTTAAATGGGGTTTTTAAAGAAGTTTGCTGAAAAGAGAAGCTGGATCAGAGCCAAACTTAGTCAGAAACAGCTACTGACGTCATACTTAAGCTGTTTTAAAGCAGGGCACTGATTTGACCTATGCGAGGGGAAAGAAGAGGGGCTCACTAATTCTTCTCATTAGCAAATTTAGGAGAACGGTGAATCCAATCCAAGATTTGCGGGAAGTAAGGAAATTCTAGATCTATTTTTTGGTAAAATGTGCCTTCACATTTCTAAAGCAACCGTTCTAACGACGGACCAACATAAGACAAACAGAAGTTACCAACACCAAAAAGTGCTGCTTCCCGCTAACCTTTTTGAAGGCCAAAGTTTCATTTAAACTTTATTGAAAACGATTGTCTTTCAACTTATGCATTCATATTTGCCATACTGTCGACAATGACACAAAAAGAAATAGAATCGAAATATTATTCGTGATTTACAAATATTAGCAACACCATATAAAAGTGGGCTACCTTGTTTTCATCTCAAACTCTTTAAAAGGCTTAAGCGCAGCATTGAAAAATAGAGCTTGAACAGATAATCTTAATAAAATAGTGGATTAAGATAGGTCTTGCAGGTATTGTAAATTGCAAACTGACAAATTAGTTCTTAAGACGAACCGATGAAAAGCTTTACAAATATTCTTACACCTAGCTTAGATTAAAAAAATGTCAATTAAATTAGACATTAGATTAAAAATGTCAATGTCAATTAAAAAAAGTCAAATCAGAGACACAGACACCCTAAAGATTGCGAAAAACAAAACCGAAGACTGAGACCCAGTCCATTAATTTTTGGATTACCGACTTGGTGGAAGTGACAATTTTGTATTTTCTCTCCAACTACTACATTACGCCATACTTGCCTACAAGTTCATTTAGATACAATTTCAGTGTATGGGAGGTAACAAGTTGTTGTTAGTAGATATCACACACAACCCCATCTTGAATCAAGGATTTTTATTGAATATCAGCTTGCTGGTCAATGTCAAGGCAAACATAGGATTTGTCTCGCTATTGGCTTGTTTTGCAGGCTTATTTTGAGTCCTGGTTTGAAACAACCTTTAATTTAGGATTTGCCTTTGCTATTCTATCAAGCTTATTTGAAGTATATTTCCGAAGGCTTGAAACAAGCTGAAATAGGGGGTCTACCGAAAAACTAATCAGATTTCTATTGTTAAGAAACAGGGAGAAAAAAGAAAATTAGACAGTCATTTGGATTTACCAGCCAGAAATAAAATGATTTGGGATGCAGACTCTGAAATTAAGTCAAGTGATCTAAAGGCGGAAAATGATGACAAATGGCAGGATCGAAACTTGAAAGCAGCACAGGCCATGAATTCTTCGTCTGGAGCATCTCCCACAACTTCCTCCGTGGAGTCTGTCAGCAAGAGTGTACCTAGTTCAGTTACTGTCAATGGACAAAGTCAACAAAGTTGTACTTATCAGTCAAAAAATAAAAAGACTATCGTAAGAAGACCGTTTAATAAACTTATGAAAGCTGTTGTTTTTGTTATGAGTGGATATGTTAACCCCAAAAGAAGTCAATTTCGTGATATGGCATTAGAAATGGGGGCAAAATACAAGCCTGATTGGGATAAAACCTGTACTCATCTTATTTGTGCCTTTGTAAATACTCCAAAATTTCAAGAAGTTTATGGGAAAGGGAAAATTGTGAAAGAAACCTGGATCACTGAGTCTTATAGACAAAAGAAGAGATTACCATGGAGGAGACATTGCTTGGATAAAAAAGATAGAGGTCCTGAGAGCGAAGACGAAATTTGGAGTGACTGTATAAAAGAAAAAGGTAGGTTTTTCCGCAGTGGGTTAAAACTAGGGAATTCTAAGCAGAATTCAAGAAAATAGTGCTTTTCTTTGTACTATGCAATAGAAACCTAAAATGTAAAATGAGTTTACCCGCTGTAGAGATTATTTGGTTAATTTATTTGGTTTATTATTTGGTTTATTTAAGTATTTTTCAAGGTAAAGTCTAGAATCTGCCCCCCCCCTCGCCAAAAAATGAAATGTTACCCTTGCATCTCGATTGGAAGAACAGGGAATTATATTGTTCCAGGGTAAGGGGTTGTTGCCTAAAACAAAACACTGCGTCAATGGGCACATCATGACTTCGTACTCTTACGAGAAGCGACATTTTTGGAAGTGTAACACTGCTTTCCGGGAGCATATTTCCCGGTTGTAGTTTTCACAATTTTGCTAATAAAGTTTTCTATTTTCATCATTTTTTTTTCATTAGCAATAACCAAACTTCACTTCTCGAGTGTTTTATATAGTAGACAAGTGCCTTTTTTTTATCTTTAAGTATTCGTTTTTGGCCGTTATAAATGATTATGAAGTATTGCTGAAATCCGTAGCCTTTTTCAAATAGGGCTTTAGTCCCTTTTTTTCCGAAATGGTTCGAAAGAGCTCGAAGAGATCTATCGATTGGCCTATTCAAAATGTGCCTATATTTAATTCTGATTGAATTATAAACTATTCCAAAAGGACGAAAAAAAAAGCGTAAGACCTAATCTTTTAAGTAACGACTAATTCAGCAATTTGGATATTTCCATTGAATCCCGATCGAAAGGTTAACTAGGAATCAGTCCTTAAAGTTTCAAGTTTCTTAAATTCTGATTTATGGGACATGTTTTTTCATTGTACGTTTTCATTTTTATTTTGGTCTTCTGTAAAATTAGAAAAGGTGAACTTGGGCCCTTTTTGCAAAACGAACGGAAATGCAGTCTCCTACTTAAATTGGTCGAGAGGTTGCTCACTCTCTGCCATCTTGTTATAATCTCAGTCCTGCCGTGTGTGACACACTTCCAATAAATCACAACTTTCTGCTATGCATGCTGCCCTATCACCACACTTGGTCTTCGCCATGGGGTGTAGACGATTTTAAACTGTGTAGCCCCTTGAAACGGACTTTCATTTGACGGCTAGATCGACCACGGGTTGCAAGTCGGTGAGGACAACGTGTTGGTAGCGTGCTGCCAGAATAGGGCGTAGGGCGGTGCCTACGATTCCGGCTGCGCCGGTCAGGAGAATGCGATTCATGGATTGGGACGGTTTCGCTCGTTTGAGTTCCTCGTGGTGCTATTCTTGCCAGTTAGTTAGGGTAATCCAATGCAAGAATTGACGATCGGCCAATCCGCGACCCTGACGGACTTTGCGATGTGTGTGAACCACTTCCGCTTATCGACTCCGGGGATGTTCGTTTGCGTCAATGTGCCCGTTCAGGTTTCGGGTGCCTACCGCGTGGTTCCGGGTTTGGTGGCCCAAATCAATTGTGGCCGACATAAGCAGTGTGATCCGGGAAACTATGATTACTTCCGAGGCGGGCCGAATTTTGTCTTTGATGTCTTGAATGAGAAGGATGAGGCGGAGTACGAACGGCGAAAAGAGCAGTTTGCTGCGTCTGGGGTTCGCGAATATGTGGTCTGGTTCGATGCCGCGCCCGTGCCCATTTGGAATCGCTTGGTAGACCAAAAATACGTGGAGGTAGGGGATGACGAGCCCGGGATGGTCTGCAGTGAGGCGTTGCCGGGCTTATGGATGCCTTGGGCCGCGTTGGAAGCGCGCGATTGGTGGTCCGTCATGGCGTGCACGAGTCGGGGGATCACCCGACGGGGCCATTGGGATCTAATGGAATCGATCTGGCGAGCGTGATGGGGGGCGAAAGTAAAAGGCCGGCCGTTCCGCGAGGAACGACCGGCTTGCGCTTATCCGTATGAGGGGGAGAGACTAGTTGTCAGCAGGGGCTGCGCCGCCTCCGCCGGTAGCTCCCGCGAATTGTTGGATGATGGCACTGAAGTCGGGCGTGTTGCCGCCTCCCATTAGCCTGGCTGTACAAGATTCCGAGGGCGGCGTTCATTTATATCGATTACCTGGCAATCGTGCCCGCGTGGGCCTGGGGTTGGAATAGCGGTGCGGTCGACAACGGACCTGCTTAGGTGGTATATGGCAATTATAGTTCGACAAATACCTCTGCGCGTTTCTTTCACAATCCTTCATTTCGACCAGGAGCTGGGGTAAAAGGAAAGAAAATAATCGTTGGGGAAAATTTGTCCTGCAACCGTTCCGGGGAATGGGAAAAAATTGCTACTTATTTTTTCTATCTTTCGCAGAAAACTATAATTATTTATGTTGAAATATGCGTTTACGTTCTTTCCTTTCTTAATTCTTATTCTTTTACAAAGTTGCCAAAATCAGACGCCTATGACCGCTAAAGAAAAGTACCAGGTTGCGGTGATTCGCTATCAACATGAAACCTGTACTTTTTGCCCTGGCGGAGATACAGATATAGCCGATTGGACGAAAACTAGGCCGCCTCTGCAAGGCGAAGACGTCTTGAAAGCGGATTCTTATGTTCGGGGATTTGTAAAAAGAGCCCGGGATTATGGAGATATAGATCTATCGGGAATAACTTCGCCGGCTTCGGTTTTTGGCGGATCGTCCAGAAGCTGGAATACGGAAGAAAGCTTCGACCATTTTATGGGAATTATGCTGGAAGAACTTAAATCCAAAGGGCCGTTTGACGGCGTATACCTGGCTTTACACGGCGCGATGGCGACGAGGAATATTCCCCGACCGGAAGCGGAAATTGCCAAACGAGTCAGAGCGATAGTAGGAAAGGAGGTTCCTATTGTCGCTACCTTTGATCTTCACGGCAATGAGGATGAAGAATTTCTCCGCTGGGCCGACGGCGCTTTCGTCACTAAGCGCTATCATCCAAGTAAACTTTCTACGGATTTGCTTCGGTTGGTATCGACTTCAGTTCCCGTGAATGAGTTGATGCCCCCAATTGAAAAAGTCACGCTATCCGAAAATTGATAGGTAGCTCGAATGCCTGTTGTGGTAAACGGTTCTCCCAACCCAAATAACCAGGAACGGGAAAAGTTGGGATTGAGTGGACTTTTGATGACTTCATAGCCAATCAACGTATTCATTCGCCCTATGCGAAGATCAAGACCATTACCGACAGGGGCCACGTATTGGGCATAGGCTTCTTGAAAATCGACTTCATCAGCACCTGTATTGCCGCCGGTAAATTTTGCATCTTCACCAAAATTGAGCTTAATACGAAAACCGGCTCGATCCACCATGGCACCACCCGACTTTCCTTCTTTTTCAATCACTAACTGTGCCAAGTTCGGTCTGAACGAATTCGCATCCCCATCAAAAATCCTAAGAGCATTGGTTTGCGAATTCGGGTTATTAAAATTATGCGTATACGACGCCTCCACATGACCATAGAATGAAAGCCCTAACTTTTTGGCCAGTGATTCTTCTCCTGCAGTTTTTTCAATTTTCTCTAATCGTTTTAAAATGTCGGAAGTCCCCTGCTGAGCAACGCTCACACTCGGCATTCCCCAAGACACCAATAGACTCATGGTAATCGTCAGAATGGAATAGTGATTCATAATCATTGACCTAAAAAAGGATGATGCTTGCATTGTTTCTCCTTGACCTAATGGTTGAATGGGCGTCTCTATCTCCTTTCCCTGGAAAAAAGGAAAGTGTGAAACACATTTCTAGAACTTCCCTCTTGAGATAAAGCCCCATTAAACTATTCGGCAAAAACACTGATAAACTTAAGGAAACATGAGTAAAGGTACGGTAAAAAACGAATTCAAACAGGTCGGGATCGTTGGACTGGGAGCTGGTACGGCTGCCTGTTATCACCGAACGGGTCAACAATTTACCTTTTACGAAATCGACCCGATTGTTCAGCGCATTGCGGAAGATCCACAGTACTTTCGCTTTTTGGCTGAATGTGGAAAAGACAACTACTCAATCGTTTTGGGAGACGGTCGATTGAAGCTAAAAGAATCGTCAAAGCAATTTGATCTGATCGTCTTTGATGCGTTTAGTTCTGACGCGATTCCAATCCACTTGCTTTCGCGAGAAGCATTGACGATGTACCTCAGCAGATTATCGGATCGTGGATTTCTCGCGTTTCATATCAGCAACAATTATTTCGACCTGGAACCAATCCTCGCCGATCTGGCAAAAGATCTGGAGCTGGAGGCAATCGTCCGGCACGATCAATTGACCGAAGAAGAATTCAAAACGGGTCGAGCCAACGCTTCTTACCTGGTGATGGGCCACAACCTTAAAACGACCGGATTGACGAATTCAAAGCATTGGCGGGCTGCGACCCCAAAAAACCAACCGGTTTGGACCGACGATTTTTCGAATCTACTCGATGCGCTAAAGTGACCCACACTATTCCGACGTTAGACTCGCAGCCTACATCGGTGAGGATATTAGAAAGCTCACGGTGTCCTTCGGTACGCGGGACAAGTTCCCACAATCCCAACCCAAAATGTAAATGAGGGACTCTTGGAAATCGACGACAGAAAAACAGAGCTTGCCACAGAAACACAAGAAAACACAAAAGTAGAAAATTAACGACTGACAATTTCCACCTCGAAAATGAAAGTGCCTTACGCGCTCCCGAGCAACCCTTTGATTAGGCAATTTCGTTTAACGGCGAGCCAGCGGCGACGGCGAAATGGACAGGGAATTTATCAGCAATTCGTCATCGGCTTCCTTCAGCGATTCCCAATCGGTCTGCAATTCGCGCGCGGAAAAGTAGCGCCCCAGCAGGTCCAGAAACGGACCACGCTGGAAATGCACGTCCACATCCGGCGGGCCGAGGTCGCGTTCGAACCCGGCCCAGGACACCCGCGCCCGGCGATAGGGGGTGAAGCCGTCGATTTCCTCGGTGATCCGAAAGCGCGACAGGCCCGACAGGGTGATCATGTAACGCCCGTCCTCGGTTTCGGAGAACTGGGTGACGCGCCCGGCGCAGCCGATGCGCTGCAGCGCCGGCTTGTCGTCCGACCCGTTGGCCGCGGGCTGCACCATGCCGATCAGCCGCGTATCGCTCTTCAGCGCATCGTCGAGCATCGCCAGATAGCGCGGCTCGAAGATATGCAGCGGCAGGCGCGAGCGCGGCAGCAGCAAGGCACCGGGTAGCGGGAAGACCGGGATGATGCCCGGAAGATCGGTTCGTCTCACCATGACCTGCGAGCTAGGGCGCATAGGCGGTCAGGCAAATATCATCGAGCTGAGTTTGAGACGCCCGTTGAGCACCACCGGATCATTCGCCTTGAGCGCATCGAAGATGGTGAAGAGCTGGGCCTTGGCCGCGCCCTCGTTCCATTCGCGGTCGCGGCGGAAGAGGTCGAGCAGATGGTCCACCGCCTCTTCGGTCTGACCGTTGGCATAGAGCGCCTGCGCGAGATCGAAACGCGCCTGCAGGTCCGCCGGATCGGCCTCGACCTTGGCGGTCAGCTCGGCCACGGGACCGGCGTTGCTCGCCTGTTTGGCCAGTTCGATCTTGGCGTGGGCCGCTTCCAGCTCGGGGGCTTTGGAAATCTCCGCAGGAACGCCGTTCAGCACCAGGGATGGATGAACTTGGCGGCATTGAAGAAACGTTAAAGTGGGATCAACAATCGTTCCTGCCGAAAAAAGCAAGAGTCGGCACCACGGTTCGGATCGGTCCAAACAACACTGGGCAACCAACAATGTTTGTCCACTGCCAGACAACGTTGGTCGATATGTATCGAGGGTTGTACCCGGAATTGAAATTCGAAGGCAACAGAGCGGTCGTGTTCGACCTGGACAAGCCTCTGCCTGAGGAGAAAATCCGCGTTTGTGTGGACGCTGCCTTCAAGTACCACCTGAACAAAAGAAAATCTGCTTAAAAGGGGGAAACATGAACGATGATTTGCTGGCGGTAAGAGGATCTCCTGGGTCACCGTATACCCGCAAGATGCTGGCGGTACTGCGCTACCGCCGCATTCCCCACCGGCTCATCACGCCTTCAACCGCCACGGCATCGACGGGGTGATGACCCGTTTCGCCGATGACTGCGTGTTCTTCACCGTCGCGGGAGAGAATGAATACGGCAACCGGATCGACGGCAAGCCCGCCAGCCAGATCGCCTTGGGCAAATTTGCCCGCGTTCTCTGGCTGATCCCCTCGATGGACCGGCTCTGGATCGAAGGCGCCGATGGGCGGCGGCGGTTCCTCGACCGGATGACGCTGAGCTTCTTTCCCGACCATGCCCAGGCGGTGCTGGATTACGAAAAGGCGATGCGCGAGCGCAATCGTCACCATGGTTGTCTTGGCTAACGTTATCACCTTCAAAACGATGACGGCCGCCAACTCTGACTACCGCATCTACGAGCGGAAGTCCATCGTCCAGTGGGCGTTTCTTCGGCACGGCGACGTGATGTACGTAACTAGCCATACGGGCCTGCTGCATCAGTACGGACCACTGCTGCACGGACAGAAACTAGTGAAAGTGAGAATTGTAACTGCTAAAGAAAGAGTCTAACTGCCAAAAGAAAGGCTAGGAAAAAGCTTTCTGAGGCAAAGATAAACAAAATGGACAACGAAATCTATGATTGGAAAACAAGGAATAGCGATAAATGACCGCCTATTTCATTAAACTGAATAAGAATTTGGGAAAAAATTTAACTGGGTACTACACTGTTCTAGGTCATTAAAGATGTGTGAAAACAAGCTTCGTGCCCTTGACATTCTTGAAGTTCTTTTTGACAACCTTTGTCCAGAATTGAATTGTGACCGAGTTCTTCCATATTTGGTAGGTTTTCTATTGTTGTCTATGTTCTTTTTTTAAGTTCTTTGAACTTGAAACATTCAGCTGTAATTCCTGTTATGTTAAGATTATGCTCGTTCTTTCTTCCTGTGAAAATAAAGAATGGCCCAATTTAAAAAAAAGAGAAGAAAAATAGAGGCATTTTCTTACATATGAAAAAAGTCTCAACGTTGTGCATGGCTGGAGTTATTAATCATTAATTAATGAAGCAGGTCATATAATTGTCAAAAACTTGAAATACACCAGCAGCTTTTAAAAAGTTTTGACCTGGGTGTGTTATATTAGCTTTGAAATAAAATTTTGTAATTACAGTTTTGCACAGAATTCTGATCTTGGATGACAGCTTAATTAGAAAATGTGGCTAAAACAAAATATTAATTATGCAATTCAAAGCGACATACGCTGATGTCCGCTTCTCCAAGCTCAGGACAATTTTCATTTTTGGCTCTAAGAGATTGTTCTGGAATCTCTAGAGTAGGGATCTCTGATACGCTGAATTTGATGGTACGATTTTCATTGTGATTATATGAATCTTGGGGGTACTACCCATAAGCAATTTTATTTACTTGACAGAGGATTAAAGTTAACCGGGTCTAGAACTTGAAAAAACTTTTAGGTTTTTACGGGGGATGTGCCTTTAGAATGTGTCTAAGGGTGAAGGCAAGGAATGTTGGTCTTGAAACTTTCGAGCTATAGATTCCAATCACTAAAATTGACTTCGGGTATCGTTCTCAGCATTTCTCCTGTATTTAATTTTGAGCCCTTGTTACTTACATATAGTAATATTTTAAGCGACAAGGAGATACCCCCTCCCCCCTATAACGCGGTTCACTTTGTGTCTAGTTACAATGCACACATAAGAATCTTTCAAGCCAAAGAAAAAGGTCGTCGATATCCAATTCGAGCCATAAAAAGATCATTAAAAATCTATTTTGTGATTCTACCTAAAATTTAACATCTCTCCTCCCCCCAAAAAAAAAACAACAACAAAAGAAACCGGCTCTGTTGCTGCAAGTAATTGGATGTTTGCACATCCTCGGCACAAATGTGAGCCATTTAAGCCCTTCCCTTGTGAAAAATTTCAAAAATGGTCTTCATACTTTTTAATACCACACTTTTCTTGATCTTTACCAAAGTGTATACAGATATTACTTGTGATAAGTAATATCTGTAAAAGGATGGATAAGTAACTTATCCGTCCTTTTTTATAAAAGTGCTATCAACACCCCAAGTGCGGGTAATGGGTGTTGCCTAAGGCTGTATTCGAATGGGGGAGGGGATGTTTACTGATGTTCGCCTTCCAGAAACTTTTGTCTGACTCGTAAAAAAGTAACAAAAAATGCATATAAAATTTTTTTTGATACATTTTGTGAGTTTTTAAACCCCCCCCCCCCCTAGAAAACACTGAATAAGCCCTTGATGAATCCTTATGTACGTCACTGTTTCAGTGTAAATGGTGATCAAGCGGCTGTCCCATACCTACCCCCACGGCGTCCGGGCATTGAACAACATCAACTTGGAAATTCCCAAGGTCATGTTTGGCCTGTTGGGCCCGAACGGTGCCGGAAAATCATCGCTCATGCGCATCATCGCCACGCTTCAACAGCCGACGTCTGGTAGCGTTAACTTTCGTGATATCAGTGTGATAACCGAGCCTGACACCATTCGCCGAACCCTGGGTTATTTACCTCAAGACTTTGGTGTTTATCCCCACGGATCCGCTTATGAATTACTGAATCATCTGGCCGTCCTCAAAGGCATTACCCATGCGGGTGAACGCAAGCAGGTGGTTGAAAGCTTATTGGTAGAAACCAACCTGTATGACGTTCGCAAGAAAAAGGTCGCCACTTTTTCAGGGGGCATGCGCCAGCGTTTTGGCATTGCCCAAGCGCTGATCGGCAATCCGCAATTGATGATTGTCGATGAACCCACAGCAGGTCTGGACCCTGCGGAAAGGAACCGCTTCCACAACCTACTCGCAGAAATTGGCGAGGACATCATCGTCATCTTGTCGACCCACATCGTGGAAGACGTTGCCGACCTCTGTCCCAATATGGCCGTGTTGGACAAAGGCCAAATCGTTGCCCAAGGCACACCTACCGATCTCAAGAATGAATTGAAAGGCCGGATCTGGAAGAAGCGAATCGAGAAGTCCGAGCTCAAGGACTGCGTGGCGGAGCACCATGTGATTTCCAACCACCTGGCGGCAGGGAAAACCTTTGTCAGAGTCAACGCCCCTTTCGATCCCGGCCATGGTTTTGAACAGGCATACCCAGATCTCTCCGACGTCTCTTTTTCAGCCATCAGCAACCCGCAGTCAAAGCCAGAACCAAGCATGGTTGGCAATGTCACCTCGTAAAATACTTAATAATGTATTTTATTTTGCATTCCACATATTCTATTTTGGGGTCCAACACAACTTTTAACAACCTCACCATGTATTTCATGACTGATATTATCGGGTTTGTGGACTGTATCTTCTGGTAAACCCATGATGATACTAGTAACGTTACCCGGTGCTTTGTTTTTCATTAGTTCATTTTGAATTTCCTTGGTAATATTGTCTGTCAATACCCTTTTTATTTTACTTGCGGTTTCATCGTCTATTATGGTTTATTTTTATATAAGTTGCAGTTTTGGCACCTGGATAGGATGCGCGGTATGACGTTGATGCTGTAGTAGGCTTGTCTTCTTCTTGTCTTCTTTTGAATGGTAGAGCCAGAAAGATGGTGATAGAATCTATCAACGGGTAATTTGTTGACAGCAACAGTAGTAAGAAGTTTGCTTTTGATATCAACTAAAAGGTTTAGACTATCATCCTTGGAAATATTACTCTCACATATCCACCATTTTGATGGTAGCGATTCTTGGGAACTCTAAAGGAATTTAACCCCTCACTGTCATGACAACATGACAACGTAAGCATACATTACCAGTAATATCCCCAATAATGCTTGTTTAATAGTTCAAATATTTCTCTTTACCAGCGTTCAATGCTACGATAACTTTATCATGGGTACCGGCTTTCAGCACACTCTCAAGTACCTTGGGCTGTCATTCAGGACCTAGATTGGAGCAACAAGGTCACTAGCAATAAATGTGTTGAGAGAGAAGTTGAGAAAGTCCTATGGACGTTTCTCTAGAGTTAAAGGTCAATTTGACAAAAAACGCTTGATTGGCTCTATAACTCGTTTTTTGCCCCCCCCCCCCCTGTATTCCTTTCTGGGTCCCGTACACAAGTTTTTTGTAACATTCCTAAATATGCAATTTTTATATTCTTTAAATCTTTGATTGTTATGGCCTCGGGAAAAGTAATGGTCCAAGAGCCAGTGGATAGCTGGAACTAACACATCCTTTCGGGTCTATACGAACACTTAAGCCGGCTTAGAACCTAACTGCGAAATGTCTAGCTTAGCAAACAAACAGAAGTTAATTAAAATTTTGTTAAAAGCTAACGGTATATTCAAATTTATAAAAACAAAGTAGGCCTATATTATGCTAAAACCTGGTAAATGAAAATGAGCTTCAAAAAAATTGCTAGTGAAAAAAATTAGTAAAAAATTAGTGAAAAAATTACAAATAAAAAGACTTATTGTATTAACAAAAAGAAAAAGGAAAAAAAAAACAATAACAAATGAACACAAAGAATCATCAACATAACCTATGTTGAAACTCATTGAGCAAGCACAGATTGTACTAAAATTGAGTGAAGAAAAATAAGTTATACTAAAATTGAGCTAGCGAAAAATTGTATGCATCAGAACTCCGTGAACAAAGACAAGCTATATTAAAATTTGATTTAAAAAAGGAACACGTATTAAAAGTGAGTAAACACAAAGCAAATTTTCTTAAAATTACAAAAGTTGCATGTATTTTTATTATCTGTTCTCTCAAAATCAGTCATTATGGCTGAATTGTCTTGGGGATCGGACAAGTAGCTCTTCATCTGGTAGATACTGTCTATTATTATCTCTTTAGTTTCTTCTATATCCTCAGTGCTGAAGTTATGAACAGTCTTTTTGTCATGAACGAGGTTGTATTCTAGAACATCAATGCTCTCAAGCTTAAACCCAAGCTCTTCTATTGCATAAATCGTATATGCTTTGAATTGGAAATCGTCTGCGTCTGCAGCGCCAGTCTATAATAGAACTTTTGGTTTAAAATATACCTCTTTTATGTTTATGATCCTTTTCTCCCAAGAAAGTATATGGACTTTATCAGATAATAGTCTGACACGTTTCGCTAAAATAAACAATAACAAGCTATTTTCTGTCCTATTTTCTTCCAATGGAGCCCCCCCCCCCCTGCGATTTAAAATGCACTACGTGGTAGGATCCATTCCAGCAATAACACTTGTTATAAAGAAGAACAAACTACTACGGGTAACTCATAAGGGTGATTGGATTTTCTGACATTCCATAGCTCAAACTCAGCATACCTAACTGCAACAAAGAAAATAGGTTTGACTGCAGATTTAATAGCTTCTAATGTTTTACCCTACTCCTCCTTTTTTCAAAATATGGCATATTGTTCCAAGGAAATTCGTATACAATATTGCAATCAACCGTCAAAAAGTTTGGAAGAACACGAAAGTAGTATAGAAAATGTGGTTTCTGCCTTTTTTTGACACGTACAACTGTTGATTCGGTAATTCTAATCTAATAACCCAGCTTAGGCTAAGTAGATCTCGACTGTGAATTGTAGCTGGGCCACAGTCATGGGGAAGACGCAATATCCTATTTCAGGGATCATGCAGGGCAAGCTTGTTAAAAAAAAAAAAAAAAGGTGAATTTAGTGACCAAGATTTAAAAAAGAAAAAAAGACCAACTGCGAAGATCCTGGTAAACTTGGAACATAATATCATGATAAGGTAGCTAGGAAGTGCAACTTTTGATGTGAACAGAGTCTGCAGTTTCACTGCTTCGGTCATGTGGTGCGGAAAACGCACCGCATTGTGTTTTCCGCAACTATCTTGAAAAGTCAGGTGCAGTATCTGATGAGCTCTTAGAACGCTCGAGTATAAACGTCGACTTTGCCAGTTTCCTGTCTCCATCAACTATCATTGCTACCGCGCTCTGTGTCCCAAAAATAAATCGAGTTTTCATAACTGTATTGGTATCTAAGCTGTGGTGTTGAGATAGAAGCTTTTTCAATCTAAGATTATATTCTAATCTATAAACTTAAAGGCAATCCAGAATCTCTCTCTCTCTCTCTCTTGAAATTTAGGCCTGAAATTATAGTTTCTTTTTATCCCTATGAATATATTCTAACATCCCCTCCGCCCACTTATGTACAGATAAATTTGAAGTGTGTTTATTGCCACTGTAATGTATTCTAGCATGACTGAAGTTTGTACTTATGACTTGGTGCCAATATTCTTTAGAACCCATTTTCTTCTTTTCAGGGTCAAACTACTATGTACGTATACTATCCACAATAGACAGAGAATTATTAAAGCCTTCTGCAAGTGTGGCTCTCCATAAGCACAGTAATGCTCTTGTTGATGTCCTTCCTCCAGAAGCAGATTCCTCTATTTCTATGCTTCAACCAGGTAATTAACTAATTCATTAGACTACCACATATGCTTCTTCTTATTTTAAATGTCATTTTTTCCCTTAGTTTTTGATAGTTTTCATTTCAAGATTTTACATCCAATGTTCAGGGTCACTTTTGGAGTTCCTTAGGGATCTCGTTTAGTACCTCCTTTATTTACTATTTACACAAATGACACATCTAACACTCTGAAATATTAGCACAAACAAACCGAATTTGAACCTCCCTACTTCAAGATATTTCTACCGGTTTATTTACTCAATTCCAACTATGATTTGAAATTCATACTGTTACGTGTCCCTCCTCATTCGTGTGTTTCTACCAGCAATTAGAAAATGTTAACGAATTAACGTAATTAACCAATTCATTAGACTAGCGCGATGTCGCCGGTGACCGGGCAAGCGCGCCGGCGTCGCGGTCCGGATCGTCCTGATCTCGGGATCGCCGCCTGGGAGATCGTCACCCGGGAGAGCGTCACCGGGGAGACCGTCACCTAGGGGATCGTGAAATCCTCTTGCTCGACGCGCGCGTCGTCGAGGTGGATATAGAGATGGCGCCTTGAACCCGGGCGCCGTTCCAAGCCGTTGGCTTGATCCTGGTCGCCCCAGCGCCGGAACGTCGCGCCGATGATTCCGGCAATGCTTTCGGAGCCATCGACATAGGGCAGCATCAGACGCTCGCCATTCGCCACGCGCGACTGTTCGGCGTAGATGCGCCCGGAAATGAGCAGGACGGCGGGCAGGTCCACGCATCGTCTGTAATAGTCATGTACCCGCGGATAGGTCGCGGGATCGGTTACCTCGTCGAGATACCGGCCGCGCAGCAGACCACCGAGGCTCGCGACCACCTGTTCCCCGCCCAAGCGATACTTGAACCGATCCTCGGATCGGGAGAAATCACAAAGCCAGACATGAGGAAGCGCCGCCGTCATCGCCTCGGGAGAAAACGTCCGGCGGTCCGGAATGGCGCCGCCTTGGGTGAACAGCTGCAACCAATAATCCAGCACCGGCATGACTTCGGTGGTGAGATTTGATAGATCGTTCCTTATGGCTTTCGAGACAGCGCCCAGAGGAAGTTTGTCGGGGACGAGAGCATCGCCGGTACCCATTGTCGTTCGTCCTCGTTGGCCGCCGCGCCGGATCGGATGACGCGCTGATTTGTTCGCTTATTCAATTATCTAATCGCATCCAACGCGCTTTGTAAAATATAGGCCGCCGCCGCTTGGTCGATCCTCTCGGCCCGGCGTTTGCGGGTCAGATCCGCTTCCAGCGGCTCCGGCTGGACGACGAGCGCGCGGTGGTCGATGCCCCCGGCATCGCCGAGGACGACCGAGCCCGTCGGTGTCCAGTTCGGCGAGGCCATCACGTGATCGATCGGCGCCCCGGCGAGGGGCGGGAGCGAACTCGGCCACGTTCCCGCGAGACCGTTGCCGGTGCGCGACGCGACATCGCGGCAGTATCCGATGTCACCACCGTCCACTCCGAGGGGCGCCATGTGATCGATCGTCGCATTGAAGTCTCCGGCCAGGATGAAGTCGCCCTGCGGACACTGATCGGCGATCCACTGCAGATCGCTCTGCCACTGCTGCATCTCTTCCACACGGGGAGCGACGGCGTGCACGGCGACGATCGTGGGTCCGGAGCCGTCGACCGGCATCAGCACGACACTCGGCACGGAGCCCGTGTTGCTGCTGCCGTCCTTCGAGGATTCGATCACCGAGTACTCGCCGAGGTCGGGGGCCACCAGCACCGTGGTGTGCCAGGACTGGGGGCCGTTGGGGACATCGGGGCGGAACTGCACGTGGTGCACCCACATCGGATGCCCCTGCTCGCGCAACATGATCGCGATGCGCTCGCCGACGTCCTCGGTCGTCTCCGGCAGGGCCACGACATCGGCGCCCTGAGCGAGGATCTGCTGGGCGATCACCTCGGCGGACACGGCTTCGCCCGCTGTGTTCCAGGTCAGTACCCGGATGCTGCTCTCCGTCTTCTGGGGGAGCTCAGTGGTGCCGAAGCCGCGGGTCGCTCCGATGACGCCGGTCGCCCCCGCACCCAGCAGCGCGACGATGAGGACCGACGCGGCGAATCCGCGCAGAGGACGAGCGAAGAGCAGCAGGAGCGCGAGCACAGCGATCACCAGGAATCCGCCGAGGACCAGGCCGCGCGCAAAGAGTGTGGATGGGTTATAAGAGTGGGAACTGACGGTAGTGTCAGCAGAAAAAAAACTCACCGTCATCTAGCTTTCGACGACACTTGGCATTGTTTTCTGTGTAAAAATAACAATAATCAATTTAATTATTATGATTGGTAAAATTAGGTTAGTAAGAAGTATCCCATCTCAGTTCCTGACAGAAAAACGATTACTAAGCTTAAAAATGCCAATTGTTGCCAGGCGCTAGATAGCGTTGGTATTTTTCTTTCGACACTAGCGCCAGTTTCCACTCTTACAAGTTACTCATATTCTTTGGTGTGTCCTTAATAAAAGTTCATAGAAAAGAGTGTTAATGTTTATTATTTAAAGAAGAGTTTCAGATATTTTATATTTGTTTTCCTAGGAACTCATTGCGAGACAGCAGTCGATCCTTGTTTAGAAATAGTTCCTTCTCCATGTATGAATGATGGAGTATGTATCCCCTCAAATACATCTTATAAATGTGAGTGTCCCGTTGGATTTTATGGCAGATCATGCGAATTAGCTGGTAAGTAGGCTCTTATATATTAATGCTATTCAGTGGAAATTTCCTAGGTGCATTGTTTTGAATTGTTCAAGAAAATGGAAAACTGAACGAAACACTGAATTACGAAAGAGAGTGAAAATCAAATCGGATTCCTCCGATTGGTTAAGTGGAAAGTTATACAATCATATATGCATATATCTTTAAATATTAGAAAATATTAAGAGTTCACTTGTAAAGAAACAAACATCCAAATCTAGTTATGCAATTTCTGGTAGGTAATGCAATTAAAGCATCACACAGATTTCGGCAAGAACCAGCTAAAAGGGTTTGCGCATTTTCATAATTAATACCTGATTAAATGTAGGATAACCCCGGGGTTTAACATGAAGAATATCAAGAACAGTTCCAAGCTGAAGATTTTCGGAATGCAGCATGGCGTAAAGAGGAGGAGTCTGATCGAGGTATTGATATGAGTGTGTCTAGGGGTATGCAGCAAGAAATAGTTGCTCAAGAAATTTCACACAGTCTTGTCTCACAAGATATTACGCACAATTTAGTTTCACAAGAAGTCACACGTATGACACAAAATGTGACAGTCAGTCGTCATGATATAGCAAGACTTACAGAAAGTATGGAGGACCAAAACGTAACTCATAATGAAATCAGTAATCAAACCGCCGTTCCTCAAAATATTAGTGTGTCTCAGGAAAGTAGTAGTCCCCACGAAGAGTACAACCAAGCAGAAAATCGAAGGTATATGCAGGAGCCCCGACCTAATGGCAATTTTGCGTATGATTTTGATCCCAGACAGTATGAACAGCCCCAACAGCAGCAATCACCTCGTCAGCACAGCCCTCAAACTTCTCAGTGGCGTAGCCCTAGTGAGGTATGGTACATTTTCTTAATTTTAGTTCATTTAATCTCTGCAAGAAAAAACACCCATGTCATGGAGAAAGAGACTACCCATGTAAAGGTTATAAGGGATTTGGAAGCACAAACACGGAGGGAAAGGAGTACACTTGTTCTTGGGTGTATTATCTGTTAAAGAGGCGGGGTAAAACTTACATAACTTGTGGATGCTAAAAAGCCTACCTACGCCTCTGAGGTCAGCTATTTAAAGAGCTACAAGAAAAAAAAAGAGAAAAATTGAAAGAAACAGATTTAATAAAGAAAAAGAATAAAATAAAAATTGAACTAAAAGATTATCTATTCAACTTACATTCTAAAATATTCAAAGCTGATCAAAAGTTCTTTTCTACAATAATATTCCAATTTTTGGGGGCAAAGGACTCCCGAAAACAGGGCCTGATTAAATGCCTAAAAAAGTTTTCAAACGGAGTAGCTTTTAGTGTTAAAGGCTAATAAGTCAATAATATTAGTGTTTAGGAGCAAACGGAAGCTTGATTTTAATTTTGGAGGAACAATGTAAGAGGTTAAAGAGGAATTTGTTTAAAAAGCGTTAAAGGGGATGTCGACATACATAGGCGACATACGTAGGCAAAAGACATACATCCTTAAGTCCTTAGGCTAAGGGGCACCCGGCTGTAGCAGTAAAAGTAGAACCACAAATATTAGTTCCCCCGGAAACCGAGTCCGACAAAGATCCAAAAAAATGGCCAATAAACTATTGATTCTCAGCCTTTTGAAAATTAAAACAGCAAGTTTTAGTAACAGCAAGGGCCAAGCAATCTTTCTGTACAAAAATAACTTTGGTTTCATGGCATGGATCCTCCAAAAATGGGGCAACGAAAAGGGCCAATTTGCATCCTTATAATATTGGACCATGAGAATCCCAATGAATGCAAAAAAATTGAAAATAAAACTTGATCCCTCCAAGATTAGGACTAGAAAAAAGCCAGGACCTTTTTAGTTAGGGCTATAAAACCCGTTTCTTCTGAATGCAGTTTCTTGATTGCAAATTGCCTGTTTATTCTGAAACTTGGAGGAATTGTTTCCTCAGCTTTGGGGACCAAACATCTTTTTGGGAGGGAGAAGGGTATTAAAGAGTCTAAAATTGGGCCAAAAGTTTCTTGACCTTGATAAATTTGGAGCTTAAAGTCGTAAGTCTCCACGCCAAAAGGAGCGTATTAAAAAAAAGTTAGGTAGAGGGCATGATCCCCACAAAATCCGGTCCAAAAACTGATATTTCTAATCAGCCCAAAAGTTACAGCGCATCGTCGGAGCCGACGGGTCCGGAGCGCCGTCCAGGGCGGTGACCACGGTTAGACCGCTCGCCAGCGCATAGTTGAAAGCAACTGCAATGTCGGTGTCGGACTGTTCGCTCAGGGATATCAAGGAATCGTCCCGTGCCAGAGGTGACAGCTTCGGCATGGATCCAAGCCATTTGTGAGGAATGCCCAACTGCTGCAGCGCCAGCGGACCGGCGTGCATCGGGCCCAGATGCGCGGTAACAAGAATGGCGCCTTTACCATCTTCCGTGGCCACCTCGAGTTGGCTTGCGACCTCATCGAGCCCCCTGAACAGATCACTCAGTTCGGAACTCTCCTGCGGTCGGCATTCCAGCCAGTCGGTGATCAGCTTGTCGGCAAGGTGGCCCCACTTGGCCATGCGTTCCCATGCCGTGCGGTCGAGATAACGGCGTTCTCCCGGCGCGTTTTGCGAAATCTTCCATGCCCAGTCGAGCGTGGACGCCGGAATATCCGCCTTGCCGGTCTGATCGAACAGGATGTTGAGACCGGCGGGCAGGCAGGCGGGTAGGTCACTTCCCTTGGCCTGAATGAACGCATCGAAGGCGGCCTGCGCTTCTTCTTCGCGTCCGGCACGCGCCAGGGCAGCAACGGCTTGCCGTTTCCAGTCGCGAGGCTTCGGGTCCATTGCCAGGGCTTCGGCGTGCACTTGTGCGGCTTCCGTTTGGCGCTGAAGGAACCGCCATGTCTCACCCAGCTTGACGCGGCTTTCGATCCGCTTGGGGTCGATGCGCAGCACATTTTCAAGATGGTCTGCCGCTGAGCGGAAATCACCATCCTGCAACAGCAGGTCTGCCAACAATTCCGTTGCGGACAGATGGTCCGGTTCCAACGTCCGGCACCGGCGAAGATGATAAAAAAACAAAAAAACAAAAAAACAAATAAACGCCTGCACCGCAGCGGCTGCGCGCCCTACAAGATCGAGAAATACCTGCAGTTCTATGCCAGGAAGCAAGGCATCAACGTGATCGTGCAGGCCACCCCCACCTCGATCTCCTGCCAGTTCCCGGACGAGGACAACCAGTTCATCATCCGCCGCCTGGAGCCCGCACAAATCAACCTCAGCCTGCTGGCGCGCACCATCATCCGCATCAACGCGGTGGAGGACCCGGGGATCGAGGAGCCGGGGCGCTATCCTGGCTGGCTGATCATGCTGGCCAATATTGCCATTCCGCCCGCCTTCCTGACCCTCATCGGCAGCGCGCTGACGACAATCGCGCTATCGGCGGTGCTGGGCTTCCTGGTCTGGCTGTGCCAGCTGTTCTGCCGCGGCGACCGGGTGATCCTGGTGGAATTCCTGTCGGCGCTGGTCGCGGGGCTGGCGGTGTCGCTGGTCAGCAGCATGGGGGTGGAGGTGCCGGTCTGGGGCACCTGCATCGCCGCCATCGTGCTGTGCGTGCCGGGGCTGTCGATTGCCAGCTCGCTGGAGTGCCTCGCCTTCAATGACGTGATCTCAGGTTCCAGCCTTTTTGCCCAGTCTATCTTCGTGCTGATGAAACTTTTCATTGGCATCTACATCGGCGTCAGCATCGGCGCCGCGCTGTGGGGGGCAACGCCGCATGTGGAGAACGTGAACGGTGTCTTGTGGTGGATGCCCTACCTGGCGCTGCCGGCGCTGTCGTTTTCCATCGGGATAATCTTCAACGCGCGGATGGTGGACATCCTGCGGGCGCTGCCGGTCACCGTGCTGGGTTGGTGGGGGCCGCTCTATCTTGGCTTTGGCGGCGGCTGGATCGTCGGCACCTGGGTCACTTGCTGTCTTGACGTCAGGTGCGTTCGCAGGATTTATTTTTCGATTGAGGGGGAGGTAATAATAAACAAAAATGATAATTTGAACAAGAAGTCCCAAAAATTTGAGAGAGTGTAGTATTTCAGGGGACAAGGCCCCCAAATTGCTTCGGTCCCTGAAAGCCTCATGGTTCTGTTTTGCTGTTTATATTTTACATGTACATTTATATTCTCACGCTTCCTAAACTATTCTGAAATAATTTGAAGGTTCTAGCTTTGATAGTTTAACTGCAAGTTCACTTGAAGAATAGGTAAATAGGGGCTCGGGCCTTCCAACCCCTCACACACTTATTATGATGACTATATAAGGTGACCTTATACGAAGAAAAACAATTGACAAATATAATTTATTTCATTTGAATGTCAAATTACAGTAATTTTATTTAGTACAATTTTAGTAAAAATTGTGCTTAGACAATAAAACACATGGACTGACCAGTTTTTTTTGTGTAAACAATGTAGAAATGAAAAATAAAATCTCCATCAAAATGACGAAATACATTTGCAATCCTTGACGTGACCCTTTCACGAGGGCTGAAAGTTCAAGCTCCCACCCGAGCGAAGAGAGAGCCATCAAGAAACCCACAAAGCGACATTTTGATTGACCCGAGCCGCCACAAAGAAAGTACAAAATGGGTACCTCAAAATGTCGATCAGATACCCTAAGAGGTAACGAAATGGCCGGACGTCTGATTTTTTAATGAAATCTTACAAGCCTTCTTCGGTAGCTACAACAAATGAGTGAAATGGAACAGACATCTTTGGTTCGATACGATCACCCTTTGAAAAAAAAGCAACAAATATGACACATATGTGATGTTTTGAAAAAAAAAAAATCCTAACTTATGTAGATTAAGTGGCAGTCATCAGCAGGAATACTAAAATTCTGCTGATGTATTTCTTTTTAGTATTTCTGCTGATGACGATCACTGTATATGTGATCCCAAATATCTAGTATATTTTTTTATTGTTTTGTTTATTGTCTAATCAAAGGATTTATCGACATTCGAACAATTATTTATCTTCATGAAAAGGCAGTGTTGTCTTCAAAATTACCTACGCCGTGGAAGTAATCATAATTTATTATTATGCAGGATGTTCACCTACCTGTTGTAGTGGTTTGAACTTCACACGAGGTGTTACACTTCACACCAAAAATTTAATTTTTAGAGAAATTTTCGACCTTCATTCATGTTTTGGATAATATAAAATTTTCCAAAGGACTCATGGTCATTTGGAAAATATAAAATAGGATAGACACAAAAATCCAATTATTTTTGAAAAAAAAATAAACTGTTCAAAAAGTACATGGCAATGAACTGTTAGGTATAAAATGACCCAAGCCACTTTTAACCGAAACTCTTAAATAGGAAATTTTTACAATGTGTAAACATAAGAATCTACTGCTTTTACTAATCCAAATACACAATTTAATAGTTTCGAGTTTGTCCAAAGGTAATAGACTAAATAATTTTTTTTTATTCAGAAAAAAGAGAAAGGAAATCCCTCAAAAAGGTAAGATCTTCAGGAAGATTACACAGGCAATTCAACATGATTGAGAGACACAAAATAGAGATTTCAAGCTCCTGCCTCAAGATATATGATATTGTGTAGGGTTACAGATGCGTCTTTCCTTATCAGGGTCTTGAAACGAACTAAAATTGAAAGTTCTTGTGGTGAAAGCACGAGAGAGCGAAAAAAAAATGCACCACATCGTGCGAGTTTCTCTGTTTCTTGTAACAAAAACAGAGTGACTTCTTAGTCGTAGTAGTTGTGTATCTAGACTCCTATCCAGGATCTTCTTGGGTGGAGGGGGCGGGGGTATAAGAGGAATCTGTCGGCGTCCAAATCTATTTAAGTTCATTTTTTTACGTTTTACGAGTCGGGCAAACATTTTGGGTGGTCAAACCCCCAAACGCTCTTCCCCCAGATACGGCCTTGAGTATATCCCTATTATTATTAGTAATAGTGAGACAGGTAAAAGAGAAAATTAAGATGATGAAACAACATATTCAACATCTTGAATTTCACACCAGTGAGGTATTTAAAATCAATAAAGAAGCATCTCATGGCTTTGTTGAAAAAAGAGGGAAAATAAGATGGCCTGGATAATTAAAGATGATTAAGTACATAATCTGGTGAATTTACTTACTCATTTGTTGGTTGATTGCTGCTACTGCTATTATATTTTGCTGCCAAACTTCTCATAAAATCACTATAATTACGAATCGGCATTTGCCCCTCAGATTTACTGTTAATCCGCGGGGGGCTAAGCCTTTCCTGTCCAGACTGAACATTTGGAGGAGTTCCAGGAAAAGGTGAAGGACGGAATACTGGGTCTATTGGACTCCTTGGAGAGCCACTTCGTGATGATCCATTCGGTGTTGGTAGCTGTCGATCGATTTCTGGGCTTGCCCGTTCTGTTTTAACTGGCATCGTCATGCTCGCGCGTGATGATACTTTCTTTCTTCGGTGCTTTGGGGGAACTGCAGCCATCGATTCTTTATCCAACAGTTTGTTTGAATCTTTGCAGTTATCGGCAAGTAAGGTGTCTGAAATATATTGGAAGAGTGTTCATTAATATGTTTTCAGTTACTTCAAGGAACGGGATGGGGCGAGAGAGAAAGAGGGATGTTAGCATGGTTAGATGACTATGTAATACTGGGTCTAAGTTTTAATATGACTTTTTATTTACTTTGAAAAACTTTATTTTCCTTCGAAGGGGGTTTAGACAAATTAGCTTGCTCTATATCCTGACAAATCATTGTACTTTAATTTTCATGCGTTTTCAACATGTGTCCCCAGTTATCTGAGAACCATCTATGTGGAGGTTTAGTAACTGCTATTGCCTCTTCTGACTGTTCACCGAAAACAGTAAGCCACCTGACGTTAACTAAGATTTGTATGCCTCCTATGTTCAAAGGTGCATTCTATACTTCGGCCTGGGCAAATTCTTCTTCCATTAAGTATATCTAATGACCTTTTCCGACCGCATCCATGGGCTCCCTTTTCATTTGGCTTCAACTGGGTTGCAAAAATACACAAATTTATGCAATCTTTCACCCCCTCAACCATAAAATACAATCCACTAATCTGAACGTTTCTTTAGATGCTTATAAGCAAATGTGTATACATGTTCAAATCAACATTTTGCCATAAAATGATATACAGTCGCTATAAGGTCGTGAAATGATTTTCAGTCGTTCAGATGAGCACAGAAAATTTCACTTTTAGATGTCTAGATTTTTTTCTTATCTTTTCGAAAAAAATATCTTGCACCTCGACTATGCTATTGCGTACGTCTATACTGCGTCCACCTTCAATGCTAATAATGCCGCTTACGTCCTTTTTTGTGTTATTGGGAATCAAATTTTGTTGACAAATATACTAAACTTCTGGCTTTTTTGGGGTCACATTTGTTAGAGCATTCCACCATTGTCGGGCTGAAAGTTACCCTTGTAAAATTAAAACAAGTTAGCAATAATTTTTTTTTCTGAATAATCCAAACACGTTGGATTATTTTGTCATTTTTTTGTGCAGACCAATTTCCCTTTTATCATATCCGGGATGTAAAGCCAAATGTTTTATCTTCTTGAAAAAATGATAAATTTGAATCTATAGATGGCACTAAAAATCAGAAAATTAAGAACCAACTTCACTTTTAATTTTCAGGTCATTTAGTCAAACACCACTTACAGGAAATCCATTCAGTGTCTGTGTCACTGAGTCCCTTTGAACTCGATTCATTTGACTCAACTTTTATGCAACAAAATTACCGATCAATATAATCCACATTTAATCCAAATCGTGTTCAAAAAGACCTTTAATTAATCCCCATTTAAAGTTTATTTAACTCAGCCTTAGTTAAGATAAGCAAATGTGAATCGCAATGAGTTTGAGTATAATCGAGGTTTAGTTACTTGAGGGCTTAGCTAAATGAGGGTCATGTTAAATGGAGATCGACTTAAAAGAGAAGGTTCGGTTAAAAGGGCTAGGATAAACTAGTTTTTACTAGAAAAGGACTCGTTCGAAAAGGAACCCAAATCACAAGACGTTTTCATGGTCATTAGGTTAGTTTTGCTCCTCCAAGGGACTTGTTACTTTGTTGTAGCTTTATATTGCCCTTTTGATGCTGAATTTTTCTTGTTTTAGTCAGCAACGTCGGCTAATGAATAAAACATCCCAAACTCAAAAAATATCCCAACCACTGATTAATGGGATTTAAGGATTTTCTAAATTGATTTAAAATATGCCTGTATCTTTTGGTTGTATAGATTTGAAGACTTTCAGGTTATTCTTATACGCTGAAAACTTTAATATCTGTTAAAAGTTGCTGTTTGAGCTGAACCAACTTATTCAAATGAAAAGGAAGAAACAATTAATAAAAAGTTGTCCATCACTGAGAATAAAATACTTATTCTTAGAAACAATAAAAAGGTGCTGAAAAAGAGAGAAGTGACATAAGGAAATCAGTTGAGTCCCATTATGACAGAGAATCGAACTTACATCTGGTGTTGTGCTCTACCTTCCGAGGCCTTTTTTCGGAGTGATCTCGAGAAGAGCAAAAAGATGAAAAAGAAAAATCCATAACTAAACAAACAGAAAGCTGTTAGGAAAGAGAGAATTGACATGATGAAACGAGTTGAGTCCCAGCAGGACAGAGAACCAAACTTACCTCTGATGCTGTGCTCTACCTTTGGATGCCTTCATCGGCAGTGATCTAGAGAAGAGCAAAAGGACGAAAAAGAAAAATCTTTAACTGAACAAACAGAAAGCTGCTAGGAAAGATAGAAGTGAAATGATTAAATAAGCGGAGCAGGATAAAGAACCAAAGTTGCATTTGATGTTGTTCTCTACCTTCAAAGGCTTTCATCGGCAGTGACGTTGAGAAGAGCAAAAAGTTGAAAAGGAAAAATTCTTCACTAAACAAACAAAAAGGTGCTGAAAAAGAGAGAAGGGAAGTGATGAAATCAGTCGAGTCCCAGCAAGACCGAGAACCGAACTTACATCTGATGATGTGCTCTACCTCCGGGGGCCTTTTTTTGGAAGTGATCTCGAGAAGAACAAAAAGATAAAAATAAAAATCCTTAACTGAACAAACTGAAAGCTGCTGGAAAAGGGAGAAGTGACATGATGAAATAAGTCGAGTCCCAGCAGGACTGAGAATCGAACTTACATCTGATGTTGGGTTCTCTCTTTAAAGGCTTTCATCGGCAGTGACCCCGAGAAGAGAAAAAAGATGAAAAAGAAAAATTATTAACTAAACAAACGAAAAGGTCCTAAAAAAAAGAGAAGTAAAATGATGAAAAAAGTCGAGACCCTGCACAAGCTCATCTGACTTAAGCCCGTTCATGCGCATTTGTTTGGGGATCAGATACCGCCGTGCGATATTTTGTTTTTCGTCTTCGGTATACCCCGGCAGGCGAATCACCTCCATCCGATCCAGTAGCGGTGCCGGAATATTCATGGAATTCGACGTGCATATGAAAAAGACGTTAGACAGATCGTAGTCAACTTCCAGATAGTGGTCGTTAAACGTACTGTTCTGTTCCGGGTCCAGCACTTCCAGAAGCGCGCTGGCCGGATCGCCACGCACATCCATGCCCATCTTGTCTATTTCGTCCAGCAGGAACAGCGGATTGGAGACGCCCGCTTTCGACATCTTCTGCACAATCTTGCCGGGCATGGAACCGATATAGGTGCGTCGATGCCCGCGAATTTCAGCTTCATCGCGCACACCACCCAACGCCATCCGTACGAATTGTCTATTCACCGCCCTGGCGATAGATTGACCCAGCGAAGTCTTACCCACGCCAGGAGGACCCACCAGACATAGTATCGGGCCTTTCATCTTTTCAACACGTTGCTGTAAGGCGAGATATTCGACAATTCTTTCTTTTACCTTTTCAAGACCATAGTGGTCTTCATTAAGAATCTTTTCGGCCACACCGAGATCTTTACTGATTTTGCTTCTTTTTTTCCATGGCAAACCAACCAGCACATCAATATAGTTGCGTACCACAGTCGCCTCGGCAGACATAGGAGACATCAAACGCAGTTTTTTGAGTTCGGATTCAGCTTTTTCGCGCGCCTCTTTAGACATTTGCGCAGTTTTAATTTTTCGTTCTATCTCCTCCAAATCCACGCCATCTTCTCCTTCACCAAGCTCTTTTTGGATGGCTTTAACCTGTTCATTGAGATAGTAATCACGCTGGCTTTACTCATCCCCACCAGCCTCCTCCTTGTTGTTCTTCTCGTTGCTTTCCAGCTGCTGTGGTTCGCCCTCGTCCTTCGCTTCCTCCTGCATCGGTGGGTTTCGGATGTGAACGAAGACAGTGAACCAAAGAACACAGCACAGCACAGCACAGTCCAGCCCGCTGCTTCATACCTTTTGTCGCGTCTCGTGAACCTCCTTCAACGCGGCTTCCAGCACCGGCGTTGGCGTTGTATCCGCCAGAGGATCGATCACTCGTCTGCATCGTCGAGATTCAGTTTGATGGGTGATGGGTTAAGAGGCGCACCACCGTTACCCTTCGTCCGGTACTTGAACGCTCAGCTTGTTCTCCGCATCCTCTACTGGCGTGACATCCTTTCTCTAAGTCGATCTTTGTTCGGCCTTGGCTCACTTGCTGTCAACAACTGCATAGCCAAGAGAACAAAGATCTAAGCCACTCTATTTAAAACGCTTAAGAACGATTTCATCGCCAGGGAACCGACCGAGGCTTGCCATTGGCGACAGGCCTCTTGAGAATGCGGTTAGAATACATGACAATGGCCACTCAAGCAGCGCAGGCATCCCGATCCTTCACCAGGAACCTGGATCAGGTTCCACGACTGGGAATTGTGCTGAGTGCGCCAAATTTTGTGCACGGGGCAAAATCATGAACCTCATTCTTCTATCAGTAAGCATGTTCCTTAGTTTTTCACCAGTGATCACCAACGCCCCTCAAGAGGCGGTTGCATCTGGGTCGTTCGAGAAGAAAAAAGAAACCGTTAAGGGCGAGTTTCGCATCATCAAAGAAAACGGCAAGACCTACCTCGAACTCAGTTCCGACTTCAAAACCAAGTCCGGTCCGGATCTCCAGATCATCTTTTCCCCCAAGAAGTTTGCCGCCTAAAGCTTACTTATTTGATTGTTTATAAGGCCAAAAATTATTTGCTGTGTTATCCCTTTTATTTTTTAGTTGTTTATTTTTTTAAGCCAGTACTAAGGCACATGTTCTTGAGCATAAAATTGTGACCTGTCCTAACACTACACAATAATACATCCAAATACAACCATGTCTATTTTACATCTTACAAACTCAGGTTGTGCCCAAAAAGACTGTAAGAGTTAGGGACAAAGGACCACATAAGCAAAAACCAGAAGGTGGGTAGAGTCAAACAATCAGAAAATGAAACAGAAGGGATTTTTACCTTGTAATGGACCCTGAGATTTGATCCTCTTGCTTTGCATGATTTGACTGGATTGTCTGGCTCTAAAGAATACTTCCCCATCTGAAAAAATAAATAGTTCACTATTATAGTTGAATAGCTAAGCCCCTTTGAACTAAAAAGAGGTTGAAAATTGTTCAACATGAAAATTTGGACACATAACATTCAGAATTCACCTTCCCTGATCCTCAAGGGAAGATTTTTTAATACACCCCTTAATTGCATCTGTTTTTAGCTATTTTTAACAAGACAACATGAATAGCAGACTCTTTTTCATAAAGATAATGTAAAAGGAGAAAGTCCCCACTGGAATATCATGATTCCATAAAGCTTACAATTGAGAATATCAGTAAAAGACAGTAAAACTGAGAGAAGATACATAAATATAGTAATTTAACAATTTACAGTGCCTATTCCCTTTTTAAAAACCCAAGGTTTTTGTTAATCCTCATCATGACAACAAATAAGCAAAACTAGTTAGTCAAATTATGAAGTTTCAGTCACTATCACATTTTTGTTGGTGTTGCCATGTTGAACTGTGAGTATAAAAAGCAAAACTAAATTAGTAAAATTGTCAGGATCTTACCTGTCTCGATCCGCTGGACGGCGGCGTCGTTCGGGCCGAAGGGGTCGGCGGCGGCCGGCCGGGCTATTCTTATTCTATAGACGGTATTCTTTTTCGGCCTTCGCCGGTATTCGAACGCCTGACGGAAGGCAGTTATACCTTGACGGTAAAAGACGCCGCTGCCTGCGAGGCTGATTTTACGGCTGAAATTAAAGGGCCGCCAGAACTGAACGTCTCTTTGGGCGGCGACCGGGTTATTAATCTGGGCGAAATACTGGAATTAAGGTCGCAATCCAACAGCGCGAATTTAAGTATTGAATGGACGCCGGCGCCGGAGGGCTTCGCTCAGGACGCTGATTTTCTGGAAGTACGACCCATTAATCACACTCGCTATTCGGTGAGGGTTATGGATAATGTAACTCTTTGCACGGCCAGCGACAATATACTCGTACAGGTAAAAAAAGACCGAAAATTGTTTATCCCTAATGTTTTTAGCCCGCTCGCTAATGAAGAAAATAATCGTTTCTTTATGATTTACGGCGGCCTGGGATTGGAGCAGATCGACGCCTTACGAGTTTATAACCGGAGCGGCGGCCTGGTCTTTTCCGCCCAAAATTTCCAAGCCGGCGATCCGGCTTTTGCCTGGAACGGAACCCAAAACGGGCGGGATTTGGCTTCCGGCGTTTATGTGTATGTGCTGGAGGCTAGTTTTATCGACGGGGAACGGGAAGTGTTTTCGGGGAGCGTTACTTTGTTTAGGTAGTTAAGCTGAGGGGGGCATAAGCTCAGATTAAGCGGATTTCGCGGATTATTACTTTAAAAAAGGAGTGGATTTCTACTCATTTTGCTTAGCGAATCTGTACAGATTCGCTTAATCCGTCTCGACGAGTCGCCGGGGTCCGGTCAATAAGGAGCTCTATTACCTTCTCATCTATGAAACCACTGACATGAAATGTCGCCTTGATTCGTTCTTCTGGACTTGGCAAAGAGAGTTGGGTCCTCAAGTTCTCTCAAACGGATGCGTAATTGTTCGTTCTTGATGGAAGTGGTATATTGTTTCACAACCGGTTTTCTAAGAATATCGGCTATCTCTGTTCTCAGACCATCTGCGGTCGCGATCGATCTGTATTTGGCGACGTCCAACCATTTGGTCAGCAGCTGCTCTAGCTTCTTACCGTAGTCGGTAAATGACTGGTCTGCTTTCTTCTGGGTCGTATGGAGTAACTATCGGTAGGTTTCAGAAGTCAGTCGAAATCTTCTCAGAAAAGCTTCTTTTACAAGACCGTAGTCTGAGCTATCAGCTGTCGGAACAATCGCAGCAGCTTCTTCGGCTTTACCTGTCAGCAGGGTCTGGAGTTTAACTACCCCTATAGTGCGACTACAGTTATTTTGAGTGGCAGTTCGCTCGAAGGTTGTGAGGTATGCGTCGTTATCCATACCATCAGTAAACTTGACAATCTGGATCGTAGTATTTTCAGCTGTTACCAACGCATTCTGAATAGCGGACTGATTCGTCTGTACCGCTTGAACCAGAGGAGTAAACTGCGAAGTCAACGATTCTAGCTACTGTTGCATCTGTCATCGGCTTGTCTCCCTTTCTCGCTCTAGTTCCGCGAGACGTTCTTTGTCTATTTCTTCGGTCTTGTCTTTAGCTAGGCGTTGTTCTGCCCGTGTCTGTGACCTTGCGCGCACGTTATCCTTATCCAGCTCCTTCAGGCTGATACAGCTGCGAACTTGGCTGTCGGTGAGATACAAGCGTTTCCAAAGTACAAGGAAGCATAGCAGTGCGCTATAAAAACAAATAAAAACGCATCCACGGTCTGTGTTGTGGCAAAAAAATGCAAAATTCCACATTTTTGTTGATAGGAGCTTACCGTATTTCCCGAAATATCGAACTTCAAGAAAATATGGGTATCTCCTTCTCCTCAAATCCTAATTTTAGCCCCCTTTTCAGAATGTGACTATTTGTTTCAAGCATGACATATAAAAAATCCCCCCTTCATCTTTGCTAAAATTATATTAGTTGTAATCAAGGCCATATTTATGATTTTTCTCGGAGACGGGGTTTATTTTTGTTCAGGGGAAGGGGTCTACAAAAAACTGTAAAGCCATCAAAAATTATTTTTACGTATTTTCTTTACTTTTTAAGCATAGGAGGTCGTTTGAGGCATGAAGGCACATTTTTTCTCAAATCTGAAACTGAAATTTCTTAAAACCTTCTTAAAATGTAATTCTCTGATTAAACAGAATTTCATAGCTTTCATCATGTTTGAACTACTATAAATGAAAATCGTACAATCAAACTTAATGGAACTGAGATTCCGAGCCAACCATTTATGAAAATGATAAATTCTGTATATTTCATGTAAGAGGTAGGACATGAATTTGTATGGTAATACTGTAAATGAATAAATGGAACCTAGAATGAATGTAAATTAATGCGACTAATCAATTCAAACTTAAAGCAAATTAAAATACTTATGAATTAATATATTAAACCAGAGACGAAATAATATTAAAACAAATAGAAATTACCACTAGCAAGAATGGAGCTACAGCTTCCTTCGAAGCCCCAATAGAATAAACAAAATTTATAGCCCAGGCTTGCCTCATTTTCCACAGCAGCTTGGGCTTAGTATGTTTTCTTATTGTGATACGACTTGGCTGCTTTTATACCTACTCAGGACTTAATTTTACTCAGTCATATCCACCACTACGATCATTGAATTTGTTTCGGTTTTCCGAAGAAATTTAATCTTTCACTGCCAAAAACAACACTCGCATACATTTCCATTGATATTATCATTAGTGCTTGTTTCGCAGTTCGAATATTTGTCTTTGTCAGTATTCAATGAGACGAAAACCTTATCATGTAGACATATTTTCTCGAAATAATTCATCTTTACTTTTTTAGAATAAGACGTTTGTCTTTATTTGTCCAGTGTACAATTAAAATTGATCGAAACCATACAATAAACTAACTGTTATCGTTGACTAACCAGAGTACCGGTAGGATGGCCACTAAGAAAAAAATCCAAAAACTATGTTCAACAAAGATTAAATGTCATTTTAAGACATGGAAAAATGCTAAAAAAAATCTTACTCTAAACAAAAATCGAATTTCCGAGAAAAACAGGGCGGGCAAAAACTTTGGGGAAGGGGCATTGGGGCTCTGGAGGGGGACTTTGAAGTATGAATGGGAATCTGGCGACCCAAACCCATGTGTAAGCCTTGATAGTGGAAAAGCAATGTACTCAGGACCATTACAAAAAAAATGATGCCTGGCTGGTTATACTCATTACACTTTTGGAGATCGAAATAAGTTTCATTGATCATCAAATGAATATGTCTGTCTAGCAAGCCCCTCAAAGCACAGTGTCGAGCATATTCTCAGAATGATCCCAAAAAAGGTGGCCGGAAACAGATCACTGATAACGCTTACCTAAAATCCAATTGAGAATCGATTGCCAAAATAACTTTATATGACATTGTGATGCTTAACATCAGCTGGCCAGTATCCCAGAAACAACACATTAATCGTCTAGAATATATGTCCAAGAACATAATATAATCAATGACTTGTTATTTCTCAAGAATCTGCGGATTTAGTGCGCCAGGTAATTGAGCAAGAGCAACCTGATTGTGTGGGGGTCGAATTAGATCCGAGACGGTTTGAAGTGCTCTCGAAGCCGAAGCGATGGGAATCACTGGACCTCAAGAAAATCATACGAAAAAAGCAGCTCAGTACGTTGATGGTTAACCTTTTGTTGGCATCTTATCAAAAGCGCCTTGGTGATCAATTGGGTGTGATGCCAGGGACCGAGATGCTGGAAGCCACCAAGACGGCGGAAAAACACGGGATTCCTGTTGCGCTTTGTGATCGTGATGTCCGGGTTACCATGCGACGTGCATGGCGGACGACCCCTTTTTGGCGCAAGAGTATGTTGGTGTCATCCCTTCTGTTAAGTGTCTTTGATACGACTCAAGTCTCGGAAGACGATATTCGAGACCTCAAAAAGCAAGATGCCCTCTCAGATATGATGGAAGAACTCGGAAAAGAAGTTCCGACCTTAAAAGCCGTATTGATTGATGAACGCGATCGTTATCTTGCACAAAAAATTCGGGAATCAAAAGGGGAGAAGATCGTTGCTGTCGTCGGTGCGGGCCACATGCCCGGTATCCAACGGACCTTAAAAGAACAACAGTCGGTAAATCTAGAAGAATTAGATGTAATTCCTCCAGTCTCGGGGGTCTGGAAATATGTGGGGTGGAGCATTCCAGCCGTCATCGTGGGATCAATCATCTATATTGGATTTCAAAAAGGCGCTCTCGCCGCGGGGGAGAATGCGCTTTTTTGGATTTTGGCAAATGGAATTCCCAGTGCCCTAGGGGGGATTCTTGCCTTTGCCCATCCTCTGACAATCCTCACAGCTTTCGCTTCTGCACCTTTTACAAGTTTAACGCCGGTCATTGGGGTCCCGCATCGAGGTTCGACAGGGGTTCGTCGAACAGAAACACATCGGGCTGGCGCACGATGGCACGGCCGATGGCGACCCGCTGGCGCTGGCCGCCGGAAAGCGCCTTGGGCCTGCGGTCCATATAGTCGGTCAGCTTGAGAATCTGCGCCGCTTCATCGACCTTGCGGGTGATCTCTGCCTTGGGCGTGCCGCCGATCTTGAGCCCGAAGCTCATGTTCTCCCGCACCGTCATATGCGGATAGAGCGCATAGGTCTGAAACACCATGGAAACGCCGCGCCGGGCCGGATCGGCATGGGTGACATCGCGGGTGCCGATGGTCATGCGGCCCTCGGTGGTGTCCTCGAGCCCGGCGATCATCCGCAAGAGCGTGGACTTGCCGCAGCCCGACGGCCCGACAAAGACGCAGAATTCGCCGTGGGCAATATCGAGATCGATGCCCTTGATCACCTCGGCCACGCCGTAGGATTTCTTGACGTTTTTCAGTTCGACCCTGGCCATCTGAGCCCTTTCTGTTGTCCAGCCGTCACTTGCCGGCTGTCGAGGCGATACCGGTGGCGATGTATTTCTGTAGGAACATGAAGACGCAGGCGATTGGCAAAAGCGTCAGCACCGTCATCGCCAGCAGGCTCGGTGCATCTCTCTCTTCTCAAGCACTGTTGTTGCACTCATTCCGAGTTTTGTCTTGCCTTCCGGCAAAATCTTCGGTCCACTGACCAAGATCCGCTGGCGTGGTGCGAATACCGCATCATCCCACCGAACTGCCAATGATCTGGAAGGTCCCATGAAGAAATTCCCCGCTCCCGTGGTGACGCTCACCCTGTTTGCATCACTGATGTCGGCCTCTGGATGTCGAATTCAGTATGTCAACGGATTCAAATTTGACTTTAGCGGAAGATACCAGATGTTAAAAAAAAAGAATTAGAGGAAGCTATACTTACGATTCGACATAGAATCTAAATACACAACAAACCTTAAAATTACAATCATTCATTTTTTTATACCAATGTTTCAATCCCCGAAAAAAATTACACCACCAATTAAGTTTGTAAAGACTGATACAGTTTTTAGTGTAAAAGTCTCAGGGGTCATAATTTTCAAACAAAAAGGAGAAAACACTCTCTTCAAAATTAGAGCTATAGCATAAAGTACGATTCATTACGTGATCATGATCACAAGTTATCATAAGTTACAAGTTGGAGCAAAAAATAACATTATTAATGTTTATTATTAACGTAAAATTAACAGGGTTCCCCCTTGTATCCCTGGCAATGGAGCCTTTTGAGGGGAATTAAGTGTATTGCAATTCAATTTTGAATTGTATTTTGTATTGTCTTGCATTTAATAATAAACTTTTCTCTCTCTCTCTATTCATAATAAGTAAAAAAAAAACATTTTGTTATTTTTTTTCAAAATGACTTGGTCTGAAAAATCACTTCTTCAAACAGTAAAAACAGATCATGCAGAAGGATGATACAAAGTGTACCTACTATTATTGGCTGGAGACAGAAGCGGTGATCTCAGGGGCGATGCTCTGTTATGCTCACTTAAAGGTTTACAATAAGCGCATTCAATGTTGCAGAAAAATCTTTTCGGTGTGCTCGAAAATAGGTCAAGTATTGGGCTTTTGCCCTTTCTACTACCATCATCACTCCGAGGAGAGAGCCGTTCAGGGCTCAATCGTCCCTTGGAAACATAAACGGGACTACAGTGAGGTATGTCATTGAGTCCAATGTCACTATCATTCAGGAATATGCTACATCCATCATCCCACGAATTTGATAAGCGTGAAAACCACCGCGGTCAGCGCTGTCAGAAAAATTCCTCGCATGACGCTCCTCCCCTTACCTTTGTGTCGATGATCGGTTATCGAATGCGATGCGTCAATAAAAATGAAAGTCTTTCATCTTTGTCGGATACAACGACAGTCCAGGCGTTCCCGGTCGCACCGCGTCAACCGCGGGCGGTCCGTCAGCGCGACGCCCTGCTTGACGCCACCGAAGCGATTGTCGCTGCTGAGGGGCCGAATGCTGCAACGACCACCCGGGTGGCGCGCCAGGCAGGCGTGGCCGTCGGCACCGTCTACCGCTACTTCCAGGATCGCGAAGCACTGATCCTGTCGGCTTACGACCGGACGGTGAACCGCATTGTCGACGTTTGCAGTGGCGCTATCGGAAACCTGGAGGCCGGTCTGACACCGACGGACGCCGCGCACCGGCTGCTGGACATATACCTGTCTGCCGCCCGCAAAGACCCGGCGCACGCGCCGCTGCTGCGCGCGATGCGCCGGATTCGCTCGGTCGACGCGGATCTCGGCACCAATGAGGACCGCATCGTCAACGATCTGCTGCTGCCGTTCCTGACGCGCTTTACCGCCGGCCGAGCAATCGCTCCGGATCGGACCACCCTGCATGTGACAACCGCGTTGCTCGGAATGCTGGTCGATCTGTGTCTTCTTGCCGAAAATGAGCAGGACGCCGCGCGCGTGCGCGACGAAACCGAGGCGCATATGCTGCTCGCGCTGGCGCGCCTTGAACGAGATCCTGAAAATGGAACCCGGTTTACGGACAAATAGGGCGTAAGCACCAAGAGATAGAGCGGCAAGCGCGATCCTTGAATCGCGCACGCCGCTCCAAGCGCCGACCGGGAGTGTCAGCCCTGTGGCTGTGGTTCAAGCCCGGTATCAGTACACAGGGTGCAAAATTATCTGATGGTCATTTACTCGCTGAAGTATTATAGTTTTCCTTGGTCCATATTATAGATACATAATATTACCGCATTTGTGAATATCAATCCCGAGAAGGAAGGCTACTGAAACGCTGACAATAGTTGGCACGCGTTGGGATGAACAGCCTGTGCCCTGTCTCGAGTAAAAAGGAGTAGACAGAAAGGCTAGACGACACTGGCAATTGTTTGCCAGGAATTTTTTCCAGTTAGTAATCTTTATAATTAAAAGATCTATAAGACTTACCAGGTATCCTAGGGATATCGCCATAAGTGGTAATCAAGTCACCCGGCTTCATGCTAGTTGTTGCATATCGATAACGGACTTTATCCCCACTGATAGTCAAAGCTACAAAAGCATTTCTTGTTAAGTCTCTCTGAATGCTCATCACTCGCTCAACTAACGGTGGCCCTTCTTTGGGTGCTGTGCGATGGATATCCACCCAAAGATGCTTCATTTTAATACCTCCACCAATTTTACCATGGACAACTCGACCTATAATAAGGGAGAAAAAATTGGATAGACAAATTAAATTACTGATTTTTTAGAGTCAGAGATGAAATCCTGTTAAAAAAAGCAAGAAAAACTGTTCATATATATTGCTCAAGTTTTTACATTATGATTTTCAAGCATATAATAGGAATTTGCCATGAGATAATTTCAATATTAGTCCCTATTCCAATAGCAACTTCGCCTCAGCGTCCGGACTCTCAGAAAACATAAGCATGTCATTACTTTCAATATATATTATCAGGAACAAATCATACAAACGGAAATCATTATTGCCACTAAATCCTGATGTAAAAACTGCCTGCCATACGATTGAACCACAATAGTGTTTATCACCACACTCGCCAGTTCCAATTAGATTCGAGCTCTACAAAGAATTTTGCGTTAATCCAGTTTATGGTAAGGCATGGAAAAGTCAGCGCAGCAGCAACACAAGTGATTTTCTAGATAAGCAATTAATACATTTTGAAAATGAATTAATAAGCTTTTCCTGGAAAGCCTACGCTTTCATAGAAATTACGTACGTGGTGTGAAAGTCACTTTGGAAATCGGTAAACTCAGCATTAGAAAGGAAGAAGAAAGAACGAAAAAGTGATGTCATAGGATGTTCCCCTTGTGATGTGATGTGAGGGGGGATCTCAAGATATAAAAAAATACACGGAGACAATTTTAAATGAATAGGAACTTATACTGATTTCCAAAAAATACATTTCTTCAAACAGATGCAGGCTGGCAAAAATACATGGGAATAACAGAAGATGAACCCCAGGGGTTGGGATGCCAAATGGGCAGAGGAATGTTTTATGTAGCAATTCCCCCTATCTTTCATCCCCACTTAGATTTTGAAATATGAATTTGGTTATTTAGATTGAAAAAAAATTGCCCCTCCTATATTTTTACAAACACAATTTGTATCTCCGCTTAAAAATTGGAAGTAATTGCTCTTTCTCTCTTTTATTTTCGTGAATTAGCACCTCTTCTAAGGATAGAGGGGATATCTCACAATCGAAAAATATACGATGCTCCATAAATCATTAGGAGTGTGTCTAAAGACAGAGACGCCAGGAAAGCTGCGCTTGCGCTAAGACACGTATTGAAATTTAGCTTGTTACATGTTACCAAACATACTTTAACCATACTAACAAGCAGCAACTTTATTTTTTCTCTTTAGACACAGGCGCCATTAGGTAGGGGGAGAGAAGTGTCAAAAGAGGGTAATTAGAAATAACTCGCACTGCAGTGAGTATCTTAATTAACGCAACCATCGTACCTGCTTAAAAACCGTCTCATTTTATTAATAATTTTCCACCGTTTCTTCATCAAGCATAACTTCATCATTTAAGAGCAGCCAAATTTCTTGGAGTTTTAATTCCTGCAAATTCAATGTTTTTAACTGACCAATTGAAAATTACCTTCCCTTTTCAACCAAAAGTTTTCAAATGATCAGGTTTTCGATGTAGATACATTAGTTGCAAAGCTTGTAGTGAGATGAAAAAAATGTAGAAGCAGATCTCTATAAAGCATTTTCTTTTAATCTCAAGTATGTATTTTCTAATAATTACCAAATAGAACTGTTCTATTTTCAGCAATGTTGAAAAAGAAATAACGTCTTTGTGTTTTTTTCTGCCAATCGTCCAAACTGGAACGACAATTCTAATCTCTATTTCAAAAAAATGGAATTTTCTCCGTTTTATTTTCGTCAAAAATGCCAAATAGATATTGGCTTTTACATCCTTTGCTTTTTCTTCGGAGCCGCACTATTCGTTTTATTTCCGTCAAAAACGCCAAGTAGATATTGACTGAAAGCGTTTACATCCTTTGCTTTTTATTCGGAGCCGCACTATTTGAGGTAGATAACCCTATTTTCATCCCTATTTTGAACTGTTACTATTTGAGGTGAAATTTGATGAATTATAAAGTAAGAGAGGGGTTTCCCAGTAGCAATCTGGATTACAAAACGAACATCTAAAATTAAAGATTGGCGTTCTGTGGACTATGTTGATTAAAGAAAAGTATTAAAAGCAATACCCGAAATGACTTAAATATATCGATTTTACTTTCGACAATTTTTGTCCCAGGTAAGATTTTGTTTTAATAGCTGAACGCATGAATGTTTTTGAACCAGTACTCTTAAGATGGTTCCAAAAAACGATTTCATTTTGAAGTCTTTCGTACTTAAAACACCGTGTGATTACCCACTACCAATCACCTGGTATACAACTCAAGGTGCCAGTTATTCCTCACACTTAGCAACTTTCCACTCCACCTCCCGTCCTTAAGGTATACCTATATCACGCGTGGCAAGCGTCACCTGCATAAACAAGTTTTTGAAAGTTGGAATGAACTCGTTGAAAACTTGGATTTATAGGCATTCCATTTTTGATTATGGCTCATTTTTTGGTTTGCACAATCGTTCTAACCTATCAAAATTGATGCTTGGCATTCAAAAGGCTGAGCGATTCCCCACACTCAGACCCTTCCACCTCAACACCCGTCCTTGTGCCACGCGTGGCATGCACAACCTGCATACACAGCTTGTAAAAGTGGGAAATAGTTCGTTTAAAACCTGGATTTATAGGCATTCTATCTTTTATTATGTCTCATTTTTGGTTAGTATAATCATTATGACCTTTCAAAATTGATAAGGTCTAGCTCCATGTGTTCTTTTATTATATGTATTGTGTTTTCTCGATCTCCCCCTCGGACAAGCTTTGCTTTTTAGGGGAGGTAGCAAACATTTTTTGTTTATTATCTTTTTAATGAATAAATCCTTCTCTCTCTCTATCTCCTCCCCTCTCTCTCTCTCTCTCTCATGGCTAGCCGCAACCAGCCATTGCCATCAAGCATAGTAAACAGCACCAGAATAACGGTTCAGGGCTCACCTGCGCGAGAAATTAGGGGCATTCCCTGGGCTACACTAATTTTTATAGAAAGAAAGTATTCTCAGGCGCTTAATATAAAAGCTAAATTCAACTAGTTTTTTGGATCTGAATTCCCCAGAAATTTCTAGTAGCAGTAGTTGGACAAATTCCCTCAAAATCAGCATCAGATTCAAGAAATTACCATCAGAACTACCTTAGTGGAACTAAGGCTTAACCGCGACTTAACCGCGGTCCCTAAGGCCTAACCGCGACCAAGCTAACTTTACCATTCGCCATATCAAATATCGACGGTTATCATATTTAGCTAGGTAGCACTAATGTCTCATCCCCCATTTTTTCTATTTGATTTTTTTTCTATGGAAAATTTTTATCCCCCCGTCTCGGGTTTTGGCTGTGGTGATTCTGAGGGTGATTTTTTTTTGGATCTGGCACCATTTCTAAAGGATTTGACGCTACTTTTCAAATAATCGGTAATTGTCGAAGGTGGGGACTAGAATATCATTTGACAGATAATATTTTTCCTATAATAACAAAGCGCCAGAACATAGTGCCATATATTGCAAAAAAAGACGGAACAATTATTATTTTCAATTTTTTCACCAGCGCTAGAAACCTATGGGATGCTCGTAGATTGGTGATTAAGGGCTGATTCGAAAGAAAAAGTGTTGGTCCATCTGCTTTTACAAACACATTCTGACGGCGTCAAAAAAAGGTACCACATAATATGGAAAATGCAAGTTTTAGTGTTCTCCAAAACTTGTAGAGCTTGCTGGGGCTAGGAGGCTGGTTAGACTCTGTAAAGAAATCTCTGGGAGATTCTTTAATATTAATGTAGGATTAACTAGTCTTTTAGGCATCATGCAGAATGCAACGATGCCACGCGAAATTGAGCCTTAATAGCCACTTTAACGATGAAGCTAAAGCATCGAAGAACCAAGCTATTTCAGGGTGATCAGCTGAAATATACAGGGCTGGTCTAATCTGCTAAATATCTTAGTTTCAACGGAGTTGGTTACAAATTGTCGGCCAATTCTTAGCTTAGCCTCTAGATGGAGTCTGCATGAAACGAAGGGATATTCTTGGCTATGGTTTCAAAGCTTTACTTGGGCTTCCAAGGATCGTGATAAAATACTGTGGAGCCATAGAATCAAAATCGGTTGTGGGCAGCAAGACATGGCTAATTGCAGAAAAAGCCAAGACAGATTGTCCGATTGAGTGAGAGGGAAACCTGGCATAAGCCCTTGTTAGGATTGTATGAAAAAAAAGGAAAAAAATTCAGATCATTTGTTTATAGATAAGTCTATCTATCATCCGTCCATGCGTCATTCCTAGCGCAGAATTAAGGTAGATAGTCATAGAACTAAGATATTTATAGAACCTATAGTTTTCCAAGTGTTTCATTAAATAGTACGGGTAAACGGCGGGAGTCTGGCAAAAAATTTCGTTGACCTATAAATGGTCAAATTTGTATTTCCGTAAAAGAATGATACAGCCTCTCAGTTTAGAAGTATTCAAAGCTTCTAAATGACATCTTACAAATTCATCAGCATTATGCAACATGGGAGCCGTTTTTGCCTTTTAGCCTCTATGATTCTGTATGAAAGGAAAGGTTAGTCTTGGCTATAGTCTCAAAGCTTTACTTGGGCTTCGGAGGATCGCGGTATAATACTGTGTAGCTATATTGTACACAGAGAGAATGTACAGTAGTTAGGGGACAAGGGGGCAGTCGCGCTCCCAATAATTTTGATAAAAAATATAAAATAATTTAAAGCTTTTGCCTGTTTTAAGTTTCAACATTATTCTTTACTTTGAGCAGATATTTTTGTTTATTAATCCATCCTCGGTTTTAATATTAAAAAAAGTAACAAAAAACAGGGGTTAATTACACTTACTAATATGTTTCAAGTTATATTTATAGAAATATACCGCCTTAATGAGAAATCCTGAATCTAAAAAAGGTATAATTGCATAATTTACAATCCTTGCCCTGGGGGCTCTGGGGGCATTTGATTTTCAGTCAAATGCGCCTCCTCCAAAGTTTACACTACCACCCCTTCCATAGAAACCATATATGCCCTAGGGCATAACTTACGACCGTTGTTCTGGGCTCTGGGGAGTTGTGTCAACCCTGGAGGCACTTTTATATTATATTCGGACTATATTGAACAAACTGAGCCTTCTCCAAAGTGTATACACCCGCCCCTTCCATAAAAACCTTATATGCCCTCGGGAGATTACTTAAAATCCTTGTCCCCGGTGCTCAGGGGGAGGGGGGTTTCAACCCGGGGTATTGTTATATGGTGTTATATATATTATTTTGAACGAAATAGCTGTCTCAAAATTTTGACCGGATGGATTTTGGAAAAGAGGGCGTGTGGGGGGGGGGCTAGTTGCCCTCCGATCGCTTTTGACTCTTTGAAAGGACATTATAACTTCCTCTTTCCAATCGAGTGATTCTCTTCCAAAGTTTATACAACCACCCCTTCCATATGAAGGGCCTCTGAAAAAACAGCAAAAAAGAACATGAAACAACAATGCCTGGTGGCGTTTACTATAGGCGTTTACATAGTTCACTGATGGCGTTTATTATAGGCAACGCTGTAGCGTCGTATCTGATCTTATAGATAGAAAATTCATCAGATTCTAAGTTTACCATCAAATACTACGAGCCTAAAAAATTGCCTGATTTTCGCAAAAGAAAGAAATCATCCCAAGCAAGCAGTTGATCTTATGAAAGTTGTACCAGCAAATTATGCATATCAGAGAATGTTTTTGTAGTGGTTTCAGTCTACAAAAGTGTAGAAATCTACATTTTTCCGAAAAGGATCGATAGCCTAGAACACTTTTCTTCACAATTATACATTTTATACATCATATTACTGATATATTTATTCTTTAGGGCCACCATCTCATGGTAAAAAGAGCTGGGTGCAAGCTAAGGCCTTAAGTATTTTATTCTGGGAATCAGATTTGTTAAACTCCAAAAAAGTGGTACGTCAAGCTGAAAAATATAGGAGAATGGTAAAACATGGACATTTCACGGAAGAGCGACGATCCCTCCCCATGGTTATGTGTATGATTCTGGCATCATGATTGATTAAATTTTAAGCGTTTCAAACATAAACATATTAAAAAGAAAACGGTGGTGTCTTTTCAAATTAACAAGTTTTCCAAAGCAATTTAAACAACAGATAGTGACTTCTAAGCTTTCCCCCTTCAGATTCAAAATCACTTTCAGACTTTTAAATTATTAACCAATTATTTAATGAGTTATATAAATTTAAATTTATTAAATCTAAATTCCAAAGCAATTTAACAACAGAGAGTGACTTCTATACTTTTTCCCTTCAGATTCAAAACCGGCTTCACACTTTTAAATAATCAAATAATCATTTATTGACTTATTTAGATTTAAATTTATTAAATTTAAATTCCAAAGGGATTTAAAAAACAGATAGCGACTTCTAAACTTTTCCCCTTCAGATTCAAAACCGCCTTTAGACTTTTAAATAATTAAACAATTATTTAATGAGTACATAAATTTAAATTTAATAAATTTAAATTCCAGAGCAATTTAAAACAACAGATAGCGACTTCTAAACTTTTACCCTTCAGATTCAAAACCGTTTTTAGACTTTTACATACTTAAACAATTATTTAATGAGTTATTTAAATTCTAAAAAAATCCATACGACTGAAACAACAGCAAGAAAAAAATTGAAAACATGACCTATATACACGTTAGCTATGTGTGTATTTAGGCCTGTGGATGGGATTTGTGATGCTTCTTCCACTTCCACAACGCTGCGTCAGATTTCTAATCCGAAGGTCGCAGGCTTAACTCTTCGAATTATCACATTTTTCATTGCAATGTTTTTTTTTTCATAGTCGGATTCTTCAAACATTTTTCTCATGAGTGACATCAAAAATACTTGGAACAGTTATAATAAAATTTGCTAAAGAGAAATATCTGTGCTAAATATTTTAGAAAACACATTACGAATTTATGTGATTTTCGACAGGTAGAACAATTTGTCGGTATAAATATACAAAAAGGTTTGCCGAATCAAACAAAATGATATTGAAATTATTTTCGATTGCTGTTAATCAAGCAATATGATCCAAATGGACCCATTAGTCGCATATTATATCCAAATGAAACAATTACAGCCAAAATTCCGCGATACATGGTCAAAAAGTATAAACAAGTAAACCCGGCTTGTAATTATTACTTATGTATTGACACCAAAGAAATTTTCAAAAACTTTTTTTCTAAGACTGAAAGACTAACAGATTAGTTAATCCATCTTTTAGTTCTAAAGTTATTCTCCGCATTAAAATGCCAGTGACGCGCCTTTTCTCTTCTTTTTACCCCATACGGTTTTTGTGAAATAATTTGCGAATTTGTTTTTGCCTTTTTTGATTTTGACCTTCAGTAAAACATTATTTTGGAAATCGTTATGCTGAGTTCAAAAGATAATCAAATTTTGTATCGGACTGAAAGCTTTTGCTTGATCTCTTTTTATATTTTGACTTTCTGAAACTGCAACCTTCATAGGTTACTCCAAAATTTATAGATTCTCTATGGTGAAGTGGCTACCTCACGCCCACCCTTTTCTAGCCTGAAGAAATGATCCACGTAGGTCGCGACTACGGGAAAATTTGTTTGGAGCTTTAATATTGAGAATATTTTTTTTCATTTGAATGACGAATGATTCATATGGATTTAAAGAGCAAATTTCATCATTTTGCCCCAAGGGTGATCGTATCGTTTTTGGTATCTGTGACGTCATATGAAATCATGAAAGATGGCGAATGAATCCAAACATCTAAAGCAAAAGGCATGGAAAAAATTTACGAGCTAGGGTTGAACGAAAATGAAGCGCAAAGAAAAAAGCTGCTATTCTTTGAAGGATAAACATAAAGGAGGAATTGACTAATGCCATAATGTCTTAATTTGATTGAAATTACTTTTTTGCCACCCCGTGACTTGAAACTAAAGAATAACACAACAATTATTCGATTGCGTGATTTAGATGTTTCAGAGGGTATGTTCAATGGAACACGTCTGGTTATTACTGAATTATGTAACAACGTAGTTAAAGGAAACATAATTAATGTGGAAAATCCAGAAGAGAAATTGGTATTAGTCTGCTGTTAGAAGACAAGCGACAGCGAGAATCACATACATACAAGCATGCTGCGTGCCGAGTACCAGAGACTGAGCGAAGCTCGGTCTCTTGATATTATTATAATATTAAAACAGAGCCGTATTTCTGGCTTAAATTCTATGTGGGCCAGGACAAATTCTTAGTGGACTTTTTTTTATAAAGGGCTGCGCAGCCGCGTTCATTATTTTCATAAATTGGGTAAACAATGTCAAAACATTGATATATTGGAGTAGCTCTGTGTTAGTTCATCCCCTTACATTTCATCAATCCCTCTAATTTGCAATTATTTTATTGTTCTTTCTGTCCTATCATTGGGGTGGCTAGGCATTTACATTATTCAATAAACATTCACACGAAGGTAGGATTGGAGGGAGGGTCATTTTTTTCCTCTCTCTAAATTGGGAAAATAAGGTTTTTTGTATTTTCATTAAGAAATTCCGTTTATTTTTGTATTAATTGATTAAAACAGAAACAAACAAATTGCCCTCCCTTAGATTTAAAAAAAAATGTTTTTTGTCTCCTCCAGATTTTATGTGAATTTGTACCCCTGCATAAAGGAAGGAAATAATTTTATTTCTCATCCAAAGCTGCTAATCAACTGAAATTATCCATGGCTAAGACAACGATCCAGAATAAAACGTACCATGTGAATTTTAAGCTTGACTTATTTTGACTTATTAAAAATAATGACTAATTAAAAATACTGAAAATTTATAATGAAAATAATAGTGACTAAAAATAAATGATTAAAAATAATGAAAATCATAAATTTCATTATTTTACAAGTTATTATTTTATAAGTCATTTTCAGACATATTTTATCAGCTCTTGATCATTTTTTGCGCTTCATATTTTTGTTTTGCTTCAGACCTCCAAAGAGTTCATTAAACCTTTAAATTCTAGCCTACATCTAACTCTTTTCCTCCTCCTTGATATTTAATCTTCCAAGTCGTTGATGAAGCATACAACTCCAATGAAGTATTGCAAACAGAAGTACACTGTCAAACATAGTTACCACATGTTGGACAATTACACCGCTCTCAACTGTAATTAGTAGTGCTAATTGTCATCTATTCTTTAAATTTACGGGCGATGTATTCAAATTGTCAAACTTGTTGGCTCCCACGGTTTCCTACCAAAATAGTGTGAAAAAGGAAGAAACTTTCCGGTCTCACACTGATCCCTCCAGTCTTCTGGAATGGTTCCAAAATACGGAGCTTCCTTTTAAAATAACAACAAATAACCAGTGACGTTCAAAAAGTTAGTTTATATAGATTAGAAAAGGTTTAAAAGCATTTTTAAAAATTTAAATAAACATTATGTTTATTTACCTTTAAAGCACCAATATCAGTGAAAATGAAATTGGATTGCTTTAATTGGTCAAGTGGAGAAAAACCTTTTCAGTAAATATCTTAAAAACTGTCTAAAAAAAACTAATCTAAAATATCAAAATAATCTATCATAGTATGGACTTTTTCAACATATTCTTTATGATCATCAACATCAATTCTCATTAATTTTGAAACATGTTCAATCTCTTCTTCAGTAATCATTTTGTCACCTATGGTGTTAATCTATCCACATCTCTTGGATAAAATGTCGTATCACGAATATTTTCAGTTCCAGTTAAAACCATGACTAGTCTCTCAAGACCAATTCCACATCCAGCGTGGGGAGGAACACCATAATCAAATGCTCCAAGATGATACTCAAACGCATCAGTTTTCATTCCTTTATTCTTCATTCTCTCAGCAAGTTCGTTTCTTTTTTCAATTCTGGTACTTCCAGAAGATAATTCCAAATCACCATACATCAAATCAAAAGATTCAGAAACTTTGGGATTAGATTTACTATCTTTAACATAGAATGGTTTTGGTGCCAAAGGCCAATCAGTAATAAAGTAAAAACCATCTAGACCGATTTTTTTAAGATTTGAAGGATACAAGTCATCACCCCATTCTGTTTTTGCACCAGCTTTTTGCATTTTTTCTACCAACTCATCATATGTGTATCTTGGAATATGTTCTGGTACATCAATTACAGGAAATTCAGATGAAGGATTCTCCTTCACATAATCATTAACTGCTTGAATTGAAACTTTGATAATTTCTTCAATTCGGTTCAACATACCGTCTGCATGCTGGTTGTCAAAAGGACGCAGAGCCGTCTAAGGAGAGGGTAACCTGGGCAGCTACCCTGGGTGCCGCAGCGGGGGGGGGTCCCACTTAAAAAAAGTCACTTTGATTCTTTTTGCGTATATTTGATTGGGGAGGAGCGCGATGTAAGTAATTTTGCCCAGGTACCACCATCCCTACTAACGGCTCGAAAGGGCGTATTAGCAATATCTTGGGTACAGCTTGGCGTGAAGTTGAAAATTACAAGGCTTGATGTGGCGGATATTCAACTAACCGTAAGGCACTAGCTGTATCTTACTCCTTCTACTGCTCCTACTACTACTGCTGCTTTACTGTTATTACTGTTGCTACTATTACTACTGCTACTATAGCTAAGGGCATTAAGGCGAAAATTTTAGGAATATTGAAATGGTGCAGAGCTAAATCATAACATAGTATGCGCATACAAGTTGCCATGACGACGTTTCAGTAATACTTTGGGAATAGTTCATGGGATAAGTTTCTGCGTGTATTGAGGGGGATGTTGAAGAAAATCAAAGTTGCATTTTGTATGCTGCTACTTCAACTATTGCTTCTACAATGTTCCAATCTTAGCTGTTGCTACGCAAGCTAAGGGGGTTAAGGTGAAGCTTTCAAGGAATATTTGGTCAGATGTTGAACTAAATCAACTTAGTACCATAACTAAATAAATAGTACCATAACTAAAGTATTACTTTTTAGTACCATTAACTAAAATAAATAGTACCATAACTAAAATAAATACTAAAACTTTAATTTTTATCAGATAATTGAAATTGTTTCTAAATTTTTGACTGCTTTAGTGGCGCCACCTCACAATACGCCGTCAATGGCGCTTGTAGGTTTTAAACTAAATCCCTTGTTATCTCTTTCTCGTATTGTGCTGAAGACGGCCCTTGGACATAGGGCCGAAATTCCCATAGAATTGATTTCCACTGTCTTGAAAATATTTTCCTTATTGTTTCTACTTTGTGTTTGTTTGTTATGGAAAGGCATTGTGGTTTTCGTCGCTATATTCTGGAATAGAAGTTTGAGATGACCTCAGTTTAGCTTGCTGGATGTTTTGGGGGTATGGTCCAAAGTTGCCCAAGACTTACCAACAAATTGACTGCGAAGTATGACTGATTTCCTCTATGATGAGGTTCTTGAGTCTAATAATGATCTTCAGAATCCTTCTTAGGTAACTCGAAGCTCTGTAGGTAAAGTAGTATTGTTGAAAAATCTGGGAGGCTACGGTCTGAGCTACGGGGTGCCTGGTCAGTCTTAAGACAGATCATACATCCTCTAAAGATTCCTTTCTGCTAGTCATCATACGTTTAAGCTGCGGAGGCGTGCTCTATGCTGTTAGAACCAGAATATTATGATGAGGGGCCGCTATTAGTAATTTCCTGTAAGTTTTAAACGATATACTCATGGCATGCCTCTTTTTTATACATAAAATTTTGTACGCTAGCTGGATTCTATCTCTTATTTATTCAACCGGCTCAGCTGTAAGCTGTACCCACCGCAGCTGCTTGGGGATACAATACTTTGACAGAATCTTGATTCTTTCGGACGTTGACGTGCGCTGCCGCTACTATAGCACCGAACTCATCGCCATAATTGTCAAACAGCGAAGACTGCGTAGGTTTGGCCCTATCCTGAGAATACTCAATATCCGCATCACCAAGCAATTGCTTCTAGCTACTCCTTTGCCTTATTGGTGTAGCCGATTTGGTGGTCAATTGAAAAGTCGTTGGACGACTGTCTGAAATGATCTAAAGAGTAGACGAAGCTAAATAAGTCGAACTGAAAATAAATAAGAACACATGACAATTAAAAGATATCATAGGCAGCAAAACGTTGTCTAATTAAAGAGCAATACGGGCACAATCTATTATTTATTTATTCGGTTTTTTACACCAGGGTGCTTCGTATAGAATGAATTGTCGAAAAAACTTTGAAAGGGGTTCATTCGATTGTAAACTGAAGGGGCTAGTGCCCTTTTTAGTAGTACAAAGTCATTGAAGGGAAACTAGCCCCCCTCCACTAAGTTAGACCCTTGGGGCTTATAAGGTTTTTATAGAAAGAGTGGTTGTATAAACTTCGGAGGGGACTCAATGGAGTAGTATTCAGAAGTTCTAGTGATATTTTCAAGAGCCAAAGCGATCGGAGGGCAGCTACCCCCCTCCACCACATGCTTGGAGATAGAATTTTTTGCATATATTTGGACTTTTGTTAGAAAATGGTCCAAAGATGATTGGTAGTTCCATAGCGCTAGGCCTACCTAATTAAAAAGTGATGTGGTTATAATAAGTATTTTTTTTTTTATTTATTTTTTTTTTAAGACCAGGGCATTTTGTGTAGAACGAGTTGTCGTAAAAACTTCGAAAGTTTCGCGTTGAAATAATAACCAGTGAACAGGATTAACTCCAGGTTTCAGAACAAATATAGTAATTTAAAACTCATCTTAGTTTGGACTTTCGTAGCTATCAATTTATTACAGTTTTGAACAATAGAATTTCAGAAAAACGTAAATTAATTTCTTATTTTAGCCTGGGCTCCCAATTTTAGTGCTGAAACATTAGGCTATAAGAGCTTATTCTGTAATGAATATTATCCAAGGAATATTTCTCTCTAGGAAAAAAAAAATAAAATTTTGTAATTTTTTTATCATTTTTTACATCTAGGGGAAGTAGGATTTTTTACAGTTTTTTTTTTTTTTTTTAATAAAAATACGAAAAAGGGCCTTTTCGTATGAGAGAACCTAAAAAAAAATGTACATTACAAAACCAGGCAGGGGCAAGAAGCTAGGATGGACACGGGCACCCCCTCTCCCCGCAATCATTGCCACTAGAACTAACACGCAGTCAACATCGTGGAGAGATGTTTAAATGATAGATTCGGATTTTCATCTATTCAGCGTGGTTTTCGTAGAGCACTAAAAAAGCGGCATCGAGATTTGATAATACTTTGAGGTCTAAGTTATCTTATTGTCTTAAATTTCTAGCATGTAATTAACCCGTTAACTGAAGAAGCAAATAATATAAACAAGACACTTATTTAGAAGACACTTTAATCTAGTGGTGATGCCTCTGTTTTGTGGCTTTGTTAAGAGAAGTTCGAATATCGGATAGAACATATTTTTTTTTATATGTATATTCTCTTTCAAGCGTCGATTCATTTCCAATGACCAGTTCTGTTGTAGTATTAAGTCAAAGAAGAAAAACTAATGGAAATACAAATTTTTGTAAATATTTAAGTATACATCTTAAACTCTTCTAATAGTTTCATAGACAATGGTCGCTGGTCAAGGACCGAGTGACCTGGATGTCAACACTTGTTGCCTTATGCGCCTCAAGGCGTGGGAGGACCTAAGTCTAAATATAAGGTGTAATTGAATTTTTTATTTGCAGCTCCTCAAAGATGCCAAGGAAAATCCCCATAGCCTCATTTTGTGACAAATCCAAATAAACTTAGAAAAATTGTTGTTTTTTTTAAATAAAGTTTTTCCTAATCCAAGTAAAGAGCGAAGTTGAAAATTAAAACGAACAAAGCACTATGTCTCGTGAGACAAGACAAGGGCAAGTGACAGATTAGATGGAAAATATATTATTTGAGCTATATACTTGCACATAAGGCGGGGGGTAAAGTATTTGAACAGTTTGAAGTCAGAAAACAATTCTTAGTTAACAATATATAGAATAATTGTACATAACATATTTTGCATGCACAGTCGCTATACTTTACCTCCCCCCCCCAATGTGCAAATATATGGCCCAAATTTGTTTCAATGGTAACGAAGAAACTAACAAAGAAACCCGTTTGTTCTCGAGTGAGTGGCGTATAATACACAAGTACGTGCATTTTTCATGGAGAGAGCCGGATTTCCCGGCATTATTTAAAGATGATCAGAAAAAAAATCAACTGAAAGTAAGGAGCAACATCAAAACTTATAACGAACAGAAATTATTACGTATATCAAAGGGGTTGCGTCCTCCTCAAGATTTTGCTCTTTACGCTAGAAACGGTCTTTTTTCAAGAATTTTCGAACAAAACTTCTATTCTAATTAAACGACCATTGTGTTTCAGGAGTCGTTCTTAAAGAATTAGGACAAAAAGTCAAAACTTAAGCTCAAAGAGTAAGGTCTTGGGGAAAGGACAACTCCTTTCATATACGTAATAATTTCTCCTTTTTAAAGTTTTGATGTTGCTCCTTACTTTCAATTGAAAAAACTTGTCTTTTTCAAAATTTAATTTCTGATCGTTTGTAAATAATTCCGGGATATCTGACTCTCTCCATGAAAATTTCCGATGCTTTTGTATTATGTGCCACTCACTTGAGAACAAACCGGTTTCTTTGTTAGTTTCTTCATTACTTTAGATACAAATTTCGGTAATATATTTGCACATTAGGGGGAGGAGGTAAAGTATAGCGGGTCTGCATGCAAAATGTGTTAGGCCGTTCCTATTGCTACCATGCTACCATAACCAGTAAAAATAGAAAAAAAAAAATAATCAAAACCAGCGGTAATATTAACATTATTTTATTGAGCATTTCGATTTTCATAGGTGACATAAATTAACACTGGTGAAAAATTCTTCAAAATGTTCATTAATTAAATGCGAAATTTTAATTCAGTTTTTTTTTAATTTCATCCTTTAGAAACAGGACAGTATTAATTGCTCATTCAATTAGGACCTTCGGGACCTTCGTTCTCGAAGGGATCCCTCCCCCTTTCACGAACCAATCATGTCTCCTGCCCCGAAAATATTTAGATAAGGCCGTATTAGAAAAATTCAGAAACAAATATGTTCATTATGATCGTAAAAACTACTTATGTTTTACTAATTATTAATTCATGGCTAATTCAAATATCAGCTCTTATTAAAGTACTTTAAGCTTTAATTTATTTCATTTAATTTTTTTTTTCTTTTTTTTCTTATTTTTCCTTTTTTATAAAATTAATAAAAACGAACAGAAATTTTATAAAAAAAAGTTTTTCTTAACAAAAGTGAAGAACGAAAATATGTCTTCAGCAGAGTAAAAAAAAATGGCATATAATGAATAACCAACTAAAAGTTGAAAGAAGCAACTTAATAAAAATGAAACCAACAATGAACTTATAAGTTACAAAAAATAAAACTAATATTCAACTCAAACTCAAAACGAACAAAAGTTACTAAGTAATTGAAAGAGGAAGTTGTCTGTCTTGTACCCCAATTAGGAATTTTTTTAAACAGCAATTATAAAGTGATAAATAGTTAAAACAGTATAAGAGATAAAACAGTTTATAAAAACGGATATTAGACTTAATAGAAAAATTAATCCAATAGTGAACTTAGAATGTACAATCTGAAAGTAAGGATCAAAATTAAAATTAAACGAACATAAATTATTACGATATGGGGAGAAGAATCCCTCGACACATCGCTATTCACTGTAACGTTATTTTGAATGTTCAAAAAGCTATCTTATTCTAATTTAACTAACCTTGTGTTTCACTTTTTGTTCGTAAAAGATTGGGATACGAAGTCATACTTAAGCAAAAAGAGTGAAATATTTAAGAAGAGACATCCCCCAGATCCCACCACTGAAAATTTCCCCGGAGAAATTACCCCCAGAGAATTTATTCCTATAGGAGGAGGACTGTCTCTTCCCCATCCACACCTTAAATTCAAGGTCGCAGAAACTTCGAAGTGTACTCATTGGATTAGAAATTGAGAGTTCTAATAATTTGAATCGGGGTCGAATTTTCCAGGGGGATCCGTGGAGGTCTATTTTCTGGGGGTATTTTCCATGGGGGGGGGTATTTTCTGCAGGGGTTGGTAGTTTCAAGGGGGTTAACGTCGGCCACTGAAACAGGACAAGCAAAGATGACGTATATTTTTTTGGAATATAAAATACGCATAAAACAAGGCATGTTCAATGCAGATAAAAAACAGACAAGAAGAGAGAAGTCTAACTGTAAGAAAAAAGGGATTGCGACTAATCAAGTGAAAAAGAGGAGGTGAAAATTAGAATTGTGTGTCATTAAAACAAAAATTATTTAAAATGTGACCTGTATTAGGCTGGACACTTAAAAACATTTGGTTTGCTTTTTTTGTGCGGAAATTTGGGCTAATTGTTTCTATTTAATAACAATTGAAAAATAATAAACATAACATTAATTGCTCACCAGCCACAGCAGACATTCCAGCTGACGATAAACAGAAAATACCTTTTTTTTTTGAGGAATAAAAATTTAGCAGCGTAGTCTTCCCTTTGATATGCCCTGAAAGTTTTAACTCACGATTCTTAGCCATTCCTGAGGAAATGCACATGTGTTCTTTTGACTACCAGTATGCATATAGTATTTTTGGATTTAGTTAAACATTTCCCTAAATATTTCATATAAGTTTAACCTTAATATTCCCTGCCTCATTTGTAGTAGTAATTGTCGCAAGTAAGAGTAGTAATAGTGTTACCATGATTAGTGTGTTTTGGTTATTTCAATACTTCCCTCGACATGCCTTGGAAGTCTCAACTTATTACTTCAAGCTTTTCTAAGATATGCCCTTTTGACAACTTGCAAGCAAATTGTGTGGTTTTGATTTAATTCATTTTCTGCCTCAACATTTCCTGAAAGTTTCTCCTTTATGCCCTTTCATAGTAGAACGTTAAACAACAAATAAATTAGTTTTTTGGTTGTACAAATAAATTAATTATAGAATAATCAATAACAAATTAAGGTCTCTAAGCTATGAAATTTGTCCATTGTTTACTTATAGTATTTGTTATTGGGAGAGTGGGTATGTTTGACCTTTGATATTTAAAAAGGTCAAGTACATTCAAGTGGGGCTTTCAGAGAATGATGATAGGTGTGTTGAACTGAATCAAAATATGTGATGTTTTAACTCAGGAATGACAGAGCATTTAGATGGAATTTTAAGGGAATGACGTGGAACATTCAGGCGGGGAGGGGGTGTTGAAGCAAATCAATACATACTATGTGCATTCAGGTTGCCAAAAGGATTTATGAGCAATGTCTCTGTAATAGCGTAGAATGTAAATTTGAAACTGTCATGGTATATTGAGAGGGACGTTGAACGAACCAATACTTGGAAGTCAAACCTCACCTGTGATCGTCATTAAGTGTTTGTTCGCAGCCATCAGGTCCGTTGGAGACCGGAAGATCCTGACGCCAAATCCTCCAACACCGACGGTCGGCTTGAGGACCAGCCTTTCGGCATTCAAAAAACAGGCCGGCAGACCGCTCATGTCGGAATGCCCTGTCAGGAAATGGGTGGGAACAACCGGCAGGTCTCTCTTCGCCAGTTCTTTGAGATATCGCTTGTCCGAGTTCCAATGAACCGTCTCAGCGGGATTGATCAGCCGAACACCGGCGTCTTCGATTTGCTTCAGGGTTGCGAAGAACAGGTCGGGATCATCGATGTAATCCCAGGTGCTTCTGATGACCGCTGCTTCGAAATTCGACCAGTCAATGTTCTGGGCTCTCCAGCCAACGCGCTCGGCCGAAACGCCGATGCGGGACAATTCTTCAATGAGCAAAATATCTTCGGCGAACAGTGAGCCTTCCGTCGGATGGTCATCACCCAGGAATCGTGGAAGCTTGTTCGTGCTGAGAATGGCGATCCGCATTGTCAGTCTCTTGGCCGGGCTTGCCGAAAGGGGTTGGCAAACCGAACATACCGCATTCTGCCATGAGCTCGAAGCAGGGACCCGGTTCAAGCGACTGACGGGCACTTCGACCGATGCAGATCCGAAAGAACCAAAATACCTAGGCAGGAGGCTGCTCCGGAGGGAGGATCGTCATGCCGGCCTTGTTGGCCACTTCCATGATCGCCGGGATGTCCGGTGGTCCATCCGGCGCGGGAACGTCCGTGGTTCCGTCGGGCATCGCCTCACCCGCCTGCGTGAAAAAGATGTCATGCATCAAACCGGGAGCATTGATGCCGATGAGCCGGCCCGGACGATCACCGGTGCAGGTAAAGGCGTGAACGGCGCCGTCGGGAATTTTGACAAAATCCCCAGCGGAGGCAGCGTGGACTTTGAAGTTATCTAAATATAAAATCCCAACGATATTGTCAGTTTTTGGCATTATTTAATGTTTAGTCTTAAACAACCCCCCCCCCTTCACATCCAAGAAATGGTACTTATTATATTAGTCTGTTTTTTTTCATCCCCTTTGATAAGTTTCTTACTCCTTGGAATGGCTATTGACCTAGCTTTGTCCTATTGTTTAATATTAAACAAACATCTCTCTATCGTCAGATTTTATTTTTTTCTTAATCATAAAGACATAACCCCACAACCTTACAATTGACTTACATTTCATAAGAGATTTCACATCGCACTTGCTAGCATCAACTGTATGAAGATTCACCATAAGTTCAACAGGAGTCAAAGGTCCTGAAAGACCATCTATCGGGTTTGTAAGCAGCCGGCTAAATACCTAAAAACAGGAAAACATTTAAGTGATGGCAATAAATATAATCAAAGCCACTTCCTCACCATCATTAACGTACTACACAAATTACAAATCGCTTATGCACCGAACAAATTAAAATTGAAAGGAAGAAGACAGACATGGCAAAATCTTGTAGAAATCTCCTAGTCCAATTTTTTAAAGTGCCGAGAGGGGGACACTGGTCCCTCTAACATTCCAACTCTCACGCCAATTACATTAGAAAGGAAGACATTTTGTTTGAATCATAATCATGCAAGGTTTTAAATCTGTATCATTACAGGACCAACTTCGGCCCTTAGCCCTGCCAGAGTTCCTCTCAGGGAAAGGTAAGCCCATGACTATTCACCCCCCCCCCCATTAAACGTTTTTAGCAGAAAGGTAGACATGAAGCATATTGTTTGAACCATAATCAAGTTAAGTTTTATATCTATATTACAGGACCAACTTCGGCCCTTAGCCCCGGGGTGATCGTACCGACCCAGTGGTCCTAGAACATCGAAAGAGGATTCATTCTACTTCTACTTCACTTTTTATGTGACCAAACAAAGTGAAGGGTAATTAGGCCCCCTCCTAGGCCACTTTTTTCTCAAAATCGTTCGATCAAATTTTGAGATCTTTTTTGTTCAGCATAGTTGAAAGGCCCAATAACTATGTCTTTGGACATAAAATGACCCCCTAAAGCCCCTGGGGAAAGGTTTTTAAGTTATAAATTTGCCCATTGTTTTATTTTTTATTGGAAAGTATGCATATATTTTTTCGGGTGGGAGGGAAGGACGAATTTTCCATGCAGAGGGAAGTTTCCAGGGGGGAACTTATCAGAGGAAACTTTGCACAGGGTGAATTTGCCAGAATTCCTATACGAAATGTCTTTATATGTCTTGCTTTCTCTTTACCGATTCAGTTTTACGCGTGGAGATGTTAAGGGTAATTGCCCGGGGTAAATTTTGGCCAGAATTGCATTGTCCAGACGATGTTTCTATGGGGAGGGGGATTTTTCCGTGGAGATGGAGCCAGGTATCCTGGCGTTATTTAAAAAACGATCAGAAATTAAACAAAAACGAGTTTTTTCAACTGAAAGTAAGGAGCAACTTAAAACAAACAGAAATTATTACGTGTATGAGGAGTGGTTGCCACCTCCTCAATACCTCCACCAGTATATTTGATACCTTTATCCTTCATAACTGTAAAAAATTAATCTTTTTAAAGTGTCAACTAGAAAAATACAATCACTCCTAGAAAAAAAAATGATAATAAAACACAATAAACGTGTGCTTTCAGGGTAAAATACAGAAATTCCCTTCATTTCGTTCAGGGTAAACATTTCTGATTATAGTGGTTTCATATATCAGCTCATGAGCATTGTAAACAGTGCACAATTAAATGATGCTCGATCCTGGATACTCGATGCTGATTGTTTTTATCGAGTATCCGGAATCGAGCATCGAGCATCTTTATGAGAATAATCCTCACAATTTGTTGTTGCTATTCTTTCCAAACAACACTTCCAAATCATCACGCGTGAGTTGTTTTACAAAACCGCTGTCGGAGGTAATCAATTCTTCGGAGAGTTCTTTTTTGCGTTCTTGCAGTTTGAGGATTTTTTCTTCCACAGTATCCTTCACAATGTATTTGTAAACAAATACTCGTTTATCCTGCCCGATGCGATGCGCGCGATCAGTGGCCTGCTGTTCCACAGCCGGATTCCACCAGGGATCGAGATGGATTACGTAATCTGCTGCGGTTAAATTGAGTCCCAGGCCGCCAGCTTTTAATGAAATTAGAAATGCGGAAATATCCGGGTTATCCTGGAAATTGTGAATACGCTCGGCACGGTTGCGAACTTTGCCATCGAGATATTCGTAGCGCCAGCCTTTTTCTTCAAAGATTTTCCGAATCAATCCCAGGAAACGTACAAATTGGGAGAAGATGAGGATTTTGTGGCCTTTGGTCAGCAAATCATCGAGCATGTCTTCCAAAAGCAGTACTTTACCGGAGTCGGAGAGAGCGGCCTTATCGTTTAAAATCGCCGGATGGCAGGCAATCTGGCGCAAGTAAGTCAAGGCTTCTACAATTTTTAAGCGGGTTCTGTTAATACCTTCGTCGTTGATTTGGGTAAAAATTTCGTTGCGATAATGGTCGAGCCATTTATCGTAATCCTGCCGCTGTTTTTCGGTCATTTCGATGTGCTGCACAATTTCCGTCAGCGGCGGCAGTTCCTTTTCAACTTCTTCTTTCGTTCGCCGCAAAATCTTCTGGTATTTAGCTTGAAAATTTTTTTGTTATAGAACATTTTTATTATCTGTTGGAGGGATGGGCTACTATTAAAAAGTTACCAGTATGGCATACCAAAGATGAATTGATCGAGGATACAGTCATTGAGGAACAGCAATGACCTTGAGCCTTGATAATAAAGTTTTAGAAAAAACACGCGATACGACTACTCCTTGATGGGCCCTCTTCTTAACTAGAACAAGTTCAATGCTAAGAACAGAAGGCAATTGGTAAAGTCCATTCAAGAGCTGATGTGCTTAGGATTTTTCAAATCATTTAATAAATTGTCAGTTTTAATTTTTAACAGCAGTGAATCAGTTTCTCCATAATACACTTGAACTTCCCCTTTTCTCGGCATTTGGCCATTGTAAAAGAATGTCAACATGAGTTCTTTGGAGATTTCTGTAGTTAAGCAGCAAAATGTTTATTGAAGATGATATTTTTCCCTATGTTAGAGGACCATATTGGAGTCTATGATAGTGAATAATATGAAGTTGGGATCGGCAATGATTCGATCGAATGCTTTCAGGTTGGTCACAACGTCACATCGACTCCTACTGCGTACACTCTCGCACATTTTACCGAAGACTGAATTTAAAATGAATTTATAGATTTCTTTTTCAACCTTCGTTTTCGCTTCTGAACGTTTACTGACAAGTGTCAATAAATGTTTTCATATATGGCTTTTTGATCAAATTGCAGGGCTCTATGAAGTTTTGTGATCCTGAAACCGCTGCCTACCATCCATCGCGAAAGAACATGAACAAGTTGATGAACAACAATATTCTGTTTCATCAAGCATTCTGAAGGTATTTTTCAAACACAGTTCCAAAAACAAATGACTATTCCATTGAAAATGCATATCACTAATGACAGACTTGCCTGTAGGCATAGGGTGACAGTTCACCCTATGTGTTATAAGTCATTTGTGGGATCCTTCTAGGTGTAGATTCAAATGATTTAACATCCTTGGCCTGTCACCTTTAGCATATATAGGCCATAAACTCAACATTGTTAATCAAAAGTTGATAATAATTTTGATACTGTTCTGATATTCCTTATTACTGGAACTATTCTTGGAAAGTGTATTTTTATTTATTCTTGGAAAAGCATCATGCAAATTCAGCTTAAACAGCGATATGATAGTTTAGGTTTTGTTGTGAACTTAGTTTGAACCAAAAGTTTCTTCATTTTTTTCTCTGCCGGTCTCCCCTGATATCTCCCATTTCTTGCATTTTCTAACTATTGCCTGTGCTGGCAACGATGTGAACTCTAACAAATGTCATGGGTAATCCTTGTGAATATTTACATAGTTTTGAAATCATACTTATTGTCAGTCATATTTTTATTTCAATTGTATATTTCTATTCTATATGTTGCTAATTAAAAAACGATTGGATCCTTGTAAGGTTGGTGGATTCCACAATAATAGAGACCATGAGAAGCATTTTTCCAGCCTTATATTTCGTTTGTGGATCAGAAAAAATGCCTAAGTGTTGCCAGCTGTAAAGAGCAATAAGCCTTCAATGTAATATTGTTAATTTTTTTTTTCACAGCTCTGCGAATCTTTGTTTGAGAGTGGTGGTCATACAATGTTTGAACTAGCTCATTTGACTGAAAATTGAAAGTTCCAGTGCCCTTTTTAAGATTCCAAATTAATGGAGAACAACCAGCTCTCTTGATTTTTTTTTGCTTCTGCTCCCCCTGTAACCACAAAGACATCCTATCAATCCTTCGACATGACCATTTTGTTCAAAGTAGTCAAAGATGGTGAATTTGTAATAAGATAACAAATAGTGCTGTAATATTCAACGAAATTTTTAAAGAAAAAAAAAGGAGAAACCAAAAGTCAAAAATTATATCAGAAATTGAGCTGAAACATATTACAAAAATCAAAGAAGCTTCTAGAGAGAACAAACAAGCATTCCTTCAAAAATTCTTTGGGCATCTCTTTTCAAACTTGGAAATACTTCCTATTCTCAAACAAATTAAAACTTTTGTTTGTTTGTCAGCAGTCTTGATCATTCTTGCATTACTATTGGAGTCATTCATGGGTATTTATTCAAAGAGTTTTGTTAGGACTGCAACATTTTCTATTGGAACCTTTGTAACCTGCAAGTCATCATAATAAGCTTCTCTTTTTATGATCATATATCTTACTCGTTTATATTGACATTCATATAGGTTCAAACCTCCATTTGTACCTTAAGACTCAAAGTAAACATAGCCTACATACCCACTTAAGACATGAATAGACTAGGCCAAACATAACACATGGCTTGTAAACATAACAAATTGTCAAAAATGCATCTTTAACCACAAACAAGAGCTAAGAACTCATATGGTACTTGTGACATGGTTGGAAGAGCCAAGAGCTTGTATTGTATGAGCTCTGGCAAAATTCTAAGAATCAATGGATTTATTTAAAAGGAAAATCAGAGGCTTAATGCTGGTCACGATTTAAAATAAGAGCTCTAAGACACCAGGTCCTTCTGAATATCAAAATTCATTAAGATCTAATCACCACTCATAAGTTAAAAATACCTCATTTTTTCTAATTTTTCTCTCCCTTCTACCCCCCCCCCCCCAGATGGTCAAATTGGGGAAAACGACTTTTTCAAGTCAAATTGTGCATGTCCCTGACATGCCTGCCAATTTTCGCTCCGCCTTCGCCTTAGTCATCTAAGGTGTCACTCGTTTGGTGCCTTTAGATTTTTTTTTATTTATTTATATGTTTTTTTTTGCTCCTGTGTTGTCGTTGTTTCTTGGCCAATTTGGCCCTTGTTGATTTATCCTGTCCTACGGAACAGCTGCTGAATCGGCTCAAGAATGCCACTCAATATGCACCCACTGCGTCTTGCCGGCTTATCTTGTTATATGGAACAGTCTTCCTTAATAGGCTCAAGAATACAACTCGATTCACACCTAAAAAAAATCGTTAGAAATATTTTTGTTTTTATAATATTTTTTATTTTTGCATTTATTTATTGTTTTTCTTAAAATAGAAACTTTAAATATAATTTAAGATTCAATTGATTTTTCTTTTTGCCTTTTCTTTATATGTTTTGTTTAATTTAGCTTAATTCATTTTGTTTTATTTTTTGTATTTTTTTTTTCGTTGATAGAGACTTCCAGACGTGAAGTCGAAATATTCGGATTTCTTAATTGTGTAAAGCCTGTTGCTTGTTTGTGTTTTGTCCACTGCTTTGTTTAAATACTATATCCGTTTTCACTATATTTTCACTTGTTAGATTTAGCAAAAAGCAATGCTACTCGCTCTATACTAGATCAGTAACAGTAGACTTTCTAACTTTCTCTTATAGCACTGAAGAAGAGAGGCGATTTTTCATTTTGAAATAGCTATTTATTTCAAAATAGTCCTAAGTTCAAATTGATATAACTTAGGGGTTGAAGAAATCCTCCTTAGCCCCCAGGGAAAGGATTGTAACTTATATAAGTTGCCCATTATTATAATATAGGTTTTTGTGGATGGGGTGGTCCTATTACCTTTGGAGGGGCTCATTGGATTAGAAATTGAAACTTTTAGTTTCTTTGAAGGGAGCTTAGGATTTTCTAGCATTATTTAAAAAAAATGAAAAAATAAATCTGAATTTTTTTTTCAAGTGAAAGTAAGGAGAAGCATTAAAACTAATCTTTCAATCGGGGTGTGTGACATAACAGAAATTCCTAAAGCGACCAGATCAATCAATTAATAATTCCTTTGAACTAATTTCCAGTATTTTTCGAGCAGGTTCTTGACTGCTCGTTTTTCCTGACTTTTCCTGAACTTAAATTAGAAATTTTCGCTCCGTTTAATAAAAAAACAGAATTCACAGTTCCCAATCATGTAAGTCTCATCAAAACTGAATATCTCTATATCAGGCCCAAAATGAAAGAAACTACATGGTTTTTCTAAAATATTTGGGAAATCCGATGTGGACTTTTAGTTTTCTTTCGTTTATTTAAATCTGCTATCTAAGTTCTAAAAGTTATATCATGGTTGCCAACATAATTCTAAGTAGTTTGACCACGGAAACTAAAACGTTCGTAATGGACGAGATAGGGCAAGTCTTTTAAGTACCATATCCCCTTAAACTCTTGGAAGAAATGTGTGTATACGTGCCTGGTGTGAGCCACAAGAACTAAACCAGCCCTATTTTTAAATTAGTTTCATTTTTGAAAGTTATATGGTAGTTGATATGCAGATTAGAAATCCAGTCGTGAAATAACAGAAGTAAATGGTATGCATTTGAATTTTTGAAATGCTTATCAAACAAAATCTCTGGGTAGCCCATTGAGTGGGTCCATGTGTGCGGTCTTGTTTATTCAAAGTGAAAGAAATTATGTTGGTATGCTGATATTTTGGTGGATTGGAATTATAGTAAATTGAATCAGTAAATTCGCTTAGAGAAGAACCTGGCTAATTTATTAAAAGGTAGACTCTAGACGCGCGCCGACCAACGACGATGGCGGGAGTATTGCCGGTCAGGTGCGAATTTACGAGTGGAACGGCGTTCAGTGGGTTCAATTTGGAAACGATATTAATGGCGAAACAGCTCAGGAAAGAGCGGGCGAGGCCGTTTCTTTATCCGCCGACGGGCTTAGAGTAGCTATTGGCGTCCCTGGAAACGAAGACGGCGGTTTTATGACCGGCCAGGTGCGCGTTTATGAATTTGATGGAGTAAACTGGAGACAGACCGGCGTCGATCTTAACGGCCAAGCGGAAGAGGTAATCGGCTTTTCCGTATCTCTATCGGGCGCCGGCGATAGAGTGGCGCTTGGAACCTCGCTTACGGAAGGTTCAGCCGGAGAAGTCCCCGGTCTGGCGCGAGTCTATGAAATCGAGATCGAATGCCTTGTAGCTAATCCGGTCATGCTGATGGCCTGCCCGCAGCGCCCGGGCAGTAATTTTGCAGAATTTACGCTTACCGACGCGGAAGACCCCAACGCTCCGTCTAACAATAGTCTGATCGACGTCGACGCCAACGGCTTGCCGGGTTCGGACAATGAAGTGACCTATTACCGCTCTTTTAGCGACGCGGAAAATAAAAGCAATGCGATTACTAATCCAACTTTTAATTCGCCCACTAAGACGATTTTCGCTCGGGTAGAAAATGAACGAGGTTGCTTTGAGGTGGTAGCGATCTGGTTGGTAGTTAAAGATACGCCGCTGGCGCCGCAAACGATATACGCGGAAATTTGCGAAGGCGATGATAATTCAGGCGGAGCTTTACGGGCGGTTTGTCCGGAAATCTTGCCGTCGGAAAACGTTTTATTCGGTAATATTCAATTTGGAGGTAATGATCCTTCTGTCTTTCATTATATCAATCCAGCGACTGGTTAGGTAAACAATAGTCAAGTTATCGAAGTTCAACCAGTCTGCATGCTGCCTCGAACGGTTCTAACCCAACGACAAGATCAAGGCTACACGTTGGCTGGGTTGAACTGTATGTACGTGCTACTCAGTAACGTCCCTGGCAGGAATAACGAAAGGTTGGGGACAGTGCGTAGCTTGCCAAAAGCCGAACACACACGCGTGTGCTGCAATTAGCCCGCGCTTGCATTTTACGTACAGAGGCCTGTAAATTATAAATTTCAAATAAGGTTCAAGGAGTCACATGTCCTGAGAATGCACCTAATAGCTTGCATCTAACACAAGAATTGAAAAATGCATTTTCCCCCCAAAAGCTAAAAACGCACAGAAGCATCAGTGAATATAAGTTTTAGGAGCACTTAGAGAGTCCTTTACGGAACAATTACAAACGACTTATCCTGGCAATCCGAACAACTAATCTCTCAGTATCAAAAACGCAACCTGAAATCGGAGAAATGTTAAATGCTTTCCTGAACTTTTTCGCTTAAGTGCTACATTTCCCAAATATTTATAGAACAACTATGCTACTAAATTCTATAAAAAAAAATCACCAGGCAAGAAATTCTCACATTAGCTTCAGGTCACCAAAAAATTTTTTTTAGAAAGAAAAGTTCCTAAACGTCCAAACGGACCTTTCAAGTTCAGCTACCAAATTAAAACTAATTTTATCATCAACATTATTTCTCTCCAATGGATGCAATGTAAATTGTCGGGAGGGGCTTAATGAAGTGACGATCGATGGTCCGACAATGGGGGCAGGTGAGGTTTCGACTGAAGTCGCTGAAGGATGCACATCTCTGTTGTTCCATGGTGATGACTTGAACGCTGCAGTTATTACACTGAAAAAGAAAATGAAACTAAGCGATCCTGATAGCATTAAAATAGCTGGTGCAAAAGGACCACCAGTAAATCGGTGAACTGGTGGCAATGGGCGTGATAACACACCTGTTCCCGCATGCATTAGTGCATCAGATGAGAAACTGCCACAACTGGTAATAATCTCAGGGAAAATCACTTGGAGTTTATAATTACCAGTTAAGGACTATCCAGATACATATTTTTCAGCTACTAAGAAAGGATGGAAGACAGCAGAACTCTTCTATAGCTGGTTTAAAGATGTTTTCTCGCCTCAGGTGAAAGAAAAAGCCCTTCTTATTCCTGATGGTCTTGGCTCCCAGTTTTTCTTGGCACTTGTAGAGCTTGCTTCAGAAAAGAATGTTACTATCCTGAAGTTGCCAAACCATGCATCCTATGTTCTAACGCCCCTTGACATGATTATTTTCAAAGGGCTAAAATCATCCTATGAGCGGAATCTTGTGAGCTGGCAACGAGCACACCCAAGCGACGTCTTTCCAAAGAAGGACTCGTGAAAACTTTGTCAGATCTGCCAGACTCACCTTACCCCTTCACTGATTAAAAAATCATTTTAAACAACAGGAATTTATGATTTCGCTATTCCAGCATGTATCAACTGCAACATGATTGAGAAGGCGAAGTTTGATCCAGCCAAGTTAAAACAATATTTTGAGACTAAGACATCAGAGACTCGGAATTTAACAAGAGCAACAAACACAGGGAGTACTGCAACTAATCAGTTCAATGTCAGTTAGTTCAAAAAGATTTATGAGTTTGAGAAGTCATTTGAAGAATTTCTCTTGGACTTCTCAGCCCAGTGCCCTTCTCTTGATACCTCAGCACCCGGGACATCCGATAGGCAAACAATTGCTAGGGAGGTCGAAGTAATCACATCTGTAGATCGCTAGGTCTGAGAGCATTTTGCGATTGATTGTGCAGCCAGACTTTGTCAAACCATTGATAAACTTACTATAGGAAATTCCATTAACCTTGGCTCCCACACCGATGCGTGTGATCCATAGACGTCTGAAATCGCCTTTCTTTTTCTTTCGGTGCATGTAGCTGAAAGCAAGGGCTTTCATCACAGCATCTTTCGTGAGTCGAACGTGATTTTTTCGATCGCCGACAAAACCTTTAGCCCTTTTCAAGAGCTTTTTTCTGCGGCGTCTTGAAGCGACTGTGTTTCTTACTCGAACCATTTTCCTTATTCTCCTTTAACTCTCAGGCTACTCGTGCTAAGCGCTTATACAGCTTGGTAAAAGCTTCATGCAATTTACCAGCTTTTTTCAGATGACGTTTCCGTTTCGATGTCTTCTTAGTCAAAATGTGACGACGCCCCTGCTTAGAGCGCATGACCTTTCCTGTTCCGGTCATTTTAAAACGCTTTTTGACGGCCTTTTTCGTTTTCACTTTTGGCACGATTTATTCTCCTTAAAACTACTTCTTGCCTTGTGGGGCAAGAACTAAACTTAAATTGCGCCCCATCCTTCTAGGCGGCGCTTCAATCTGAGCAATGTCTTCAAGCTCCTGAACAAATCGTTCAGTTACTTTTTCTCCTAATTCAGGGTGAGCCATTTCACGTCCTCGGAACATGCAAGTGACTCGGACTTTATTCCCTTTCTCAATGAATTCTCTAGCATGCTTGATTTTTGTCATCAAATCATGTTCATCGATATTGGGCTTAACTTTAATTTCTTTCAGCTTCGCTTGGTGCTGCGCTTTCTTACTTTCCCGCTCTTTCTTAGTTACCTGATAACGGTACTTACCGTAATCGATAATCTTACACACCGGCGGGTTATGGATCCCTATGAGGAGAAGATTTGTAATACACAATGTGGAATATACTATCCACTTTGGCGAACAACCCCTCCCTCGTCCAACAAAAACTCCATCATTGATAGTAACATAGATACACATTTACAACATAGTTATTGGAATCTGAGTTTATTCGTATTTTGCCGACTCTCGACTTTTAGACGTTCTTAGTTGTACTCTCGACTCCGATATCAAAGTCTATTTCTGAACGATATTAGCTCTTTTGGCTAAACGCTAGTACCCACTCAGATTAAACAGTTATGACGAATGTACTTTCACAGTTATTCCAGCACACATGCCTGATGACACACCCGCGATCACGTTAATCTGCTACCCTAATATCTGGTTTCACACTTCAATTCGATCAAGTGATCGATCAAGTGAGTACTCTACTCAGACATTCCGACGAAACTTACCAATCGCGGTTACTTTCACAAAGTTCATACATTATTTAATCCCTATAAGTTATTATAAACGAGGATCGGAAAGCAAATCGTAAGAACTGGCCAAGGTAGGAATTTTACAGAAAAAGTTTTCTTTTAAAGTGTTTACGAGACAGACCTCATATAGTTAGATACTGTTCGTAAAGTTTCTTAAAAGCTGTATGTAGCTTTAAAAAATTATTAGTCACTATAATATGCCCAGCAGGCAGTTGAAATTAATAAACGATATCAGAGGAAACGCTATAATGTTGCCTATAGTAAAGGCCTAAGTCTTCAATGTTTTATTATTTATTATTACTATTACATTTTTTCTAGAGGTGCTCCATGTGGAAGGGATGATCATATAAGCTTTGAAGATAGCCCATTCGATTGAAAATTGGAGGTTCTAGTGCCCTTTTTAAGAGTCAAAAGTAATCAAAGTGAAATTCCCCCAAAAATTTCATTTTCTTATCTTTTTGCCATAGCTCCCACTCTCCCCAAAATTCATAACTGTTCATAGATAATTATAGAATCAGTCTCAAAAACCGGCCTCTCTGGGCCCCAATCCCTCGCTTAGTTAATCATGCAGGCCATAATTCAACGCGGGCAAAGTGCTCAAAGCAACCAAATACCGGAATTTATTTATTTATATTCATTAGTTTGTTTAAACAGAGCTAAAATTATGCTTAATTTATGCTTAAGCGCTGAAACTGTTAACATGGAAACTAGACTTTACCGCAAAAAGAAACATACTTTTTTCAGGATACACAAAAGATAAAAACGTACACTAAATGGATTTACGCTACATTAAGACAAAAATGTAAATATTAAATCTTTGAAGCACCTCTAACACCTACAATGGTGGCAAGGAGGTTCTGGTCTTCCTCGCCAAAATCCCTAGATGTTTTCATTTTTTATCTGACGTCTGATTTTTTATAGTTCTCTTAACGAATCCTCCTCCCGCTAAAAAAAAAAAAAAAAATCTGCGTTGGTGCAGGGGAGTCAATTGTGGGGACAGGGACATTTGCCTACCTCAGATTTCGAGAAATTTTTAATTTGAATTTCCATTCCTGTTATTTTGATTGAAAAAAATAAAATAACGCACCCCTAGATTTCTGGAAGTTCCAACTTTTTTCGTTTTCATTGAAATAATTGAAAACAGCCACAAAAGTGTCTCTTCCTATATTTTAAGAAGCACATCCCCCTGTATAAGTTCATAAATTGCATCTGTCGATTGTAAAGACGGTAAGGAGACACGTAGACCACATTCTTACGCGATGTACACATATTTAACCCCAGTTCGAAGTTTTCTTCTTTTGCCATTCGTAATTAACTCCAGTTAATCTCGTTTCATGATTAAAAAGCTTTTATTTGAAAATATTAAGGACACTTTAGACAGCTTCAATACAAAAAATGTGGATTTGAAATCCGTTCGGATCAAATATTATCCGAACAGATTTCAGCGCCAATACCATAGTGTTTAGCGGACTATCCAGATTTGATTGATGTTTCCGCCATTACAATCCCACAATTGGATCTTATTGCCATTACTGGTATCACCGTTGGCCAGATCAAAGCATTTGCTGGTATTAGCTTTCAATTTGATCTGCCCGGTATTGCTGTCCACGATCCATTGCTGATTAGCGTTTCCGCTGTGACAATCCCATAGCTGAATTTTACTACCATCGCCGGTATTACCATTTGACAAGTCGATACATTTGTTCTGATTGATGATAGATCGGATATAGTCTCCATCAAAAACCCAACCTTGATGCGTATTTGCATCCTGACAATCCCAAACCTGTATCCTTGCATCCCCATTACTGGTATTACCGTCATCCAGATCGATACATTTGTGGGTATTACTTTTCAGCATAATTCGTTTAGGAATGGTCCAGGCTTGAGTCGAATTACTCTGGCAATCCCATAAATGGAGCTTGGCGCCATTCCCGGTACTACCACCTTCCAGGTCAATGCATTTGTTGGTATTCCCTTTAAATCTGACCTGTCCGGTATTGGCGTCTAGGAGCCATTGCTGATTCCAGTTATTCAAGCAATCCCAAATCTGGATATTGGCGCCATTGTTAATACTTCCACCAGTCAGGTTTAGGCATTTATTAAGATCCTTTTTCAGTCGGATCATTTCTCCATCCAGGATCCAGGCCTTCCTAATGTTGATGGCTGGGCACAAATCCTGGTTCTACATTGCCTCAACTGCCTCCAAAGATGGGATGCTCCTGCTCTTTTGTAATAGTTTTATATTGCTGGTCTAGATTCGGTCGTGGTCTTAAGTCCGAGAAGAAAAAAGATGGTAGCGGTACAGTGCTAACTGCGGATGAAGTTAAGCGCAAGCTAAAGTCGATGAAACTTGCGAGTGATTTAACTATTGGCAAAATGCCGCTAGTTAAAGATATGGAAACTAGGCATTTTTTAGTAACTGGATCTACTGGCTCTGGTAAAACTAACTGGATGCATAATATCTTACCTCAAATAGAGAACAAAAAACAACCTACTATTGTAGTAGATCAAACTGGAGAAATGATTGCTAAATACTATAACAAGGAGCGTGGTGATATTATCTTTAATCCATTTGATGAGCGTAGTCATGTATGGGATTTCTGGGCTGATATAGTTGATGATGAATCTCTCGAACGATTTGCTGGTATATTAATTGGATTTAATCGCAAAATTAGTGGTACTAGATCTGATCCATTCTGGGAAAAATCAGCTACAGAAATATTTGAGTCTACGGTAAGGTATCAGAAAGATACACATGATAAATCTATAGAAAGACTTAATATTTTAGTTCGCCAAACAGAGTTAAAGCATTTAAGGCAAAAATTAGCAGGTACAGCTGCTGCAAGATATTTGGAATCAGAAAACAGCGTTACAGCTAATTCAATTTTGTCTGTACTGACTACAGGCACTAAACCATTAGCATATTTGCAAGATACTACAGGTCAAAATGTATTTTCACTTAAGAAGTATTTTGAAGGAGTTAAGAGTGGAAATAATGCCTGGTTATTTTTAGCTACTAAGCCAAGTAATCGTAGTTTAACTTTACCATTAATAGCCTGCCTTGTTGAACTTGCGCTAGCTGAATTGATGGATATAGGAATTGATGAAGATAGGAGAGATAAAACATAAACTTTTCAAACGGATCTTTCTATTAAACAGTTATTTTCTCTAAGTTTGATCTTCAATCCACTTCTGAAGTCCACCTCTTTACACTTAAGGGAAGGGGGCCATTGGACCTTTTTTAGATCTAAAATTTCTGCACTTGAAAGAAAAGAGGAGGAGAAACAAAATATATCCACGTAAAAAACCAATACAAATCAAAAAATTGAAGAGAGCAAATGAAACGAGGAGGAGGTAAAACTGAGCTTCACATGAGGAGAAGGCTAACCGCCTTCTCCTCCTTAATTGCCACCATTGGGCTAGTTTATAGAATTCGTACAACCCTGGTGCCCTACTAATGTCTATTTACAGTTCTAAAACGTGTTTAATATAACTTTGCAATTCTTCAGTCTCTTCAAAATCTTCAGTCTCTGTGCGATACCAATTCAGGAGCTTATCCCCCTTCATTTATCGTTTTTAGATCGTTTAGGAAAGAGTTTGAGAATGTAGCATTAGATGGGGAGAGGGGGACATTCTCGGTATAATACCCGTCTGCTGTATTGTTTTGCTTGTTTTTAATGCTAACAATTCCATTTATTTTCAGCAATGTACATTGTAGTTGTCAGGTTTATAATCTATAAATGTTTATAGATTATATGTTCGTTTAAATATTTAAATAAAATATATAAATAAAATAAATTAAATTAAATTTAATAATTTATTTAAATTTAATTTAATTTATTTAAATTTTAATTTTTTATTTAAATTCATTTAATTTAAAATAAATTTAAATATATAAATTAAATATATAAATGTGTATAGATTAAATGTTATGTTTATAGATCTATAGTTGTTTATAATCTATAAATGATGATAACGCTAGTGATATCAAGCGGTGCTAACCATTTCCCCAATTATTATCCATTTATAACTTAATACCAACATGTGAAGAGAATGAAGCCCGAAGCTAGTGGTACAGAATCCAACATCCGCAGGTAAAACTGATACAACAGCTAGCTAAAGGTGCAACTGATTATACAATATCCTCTTGCTTTTGCATGTGGTATAGCGATGAATCAATGCTGTCATTGTCTTTTTTATTGTCTTTTGAATTGTAAAAACAGATCTTTATTATAACAATTACAGATATAAATAATACAGTAGTTACAATAGCAACTACAATCCCTATGAAATAATTTTCATCTGAACGCTCATGAACTGAAAAAGGTGGACGTTTAACTTTGTCCGTTTCTTCAACGAAACAGCCTCCATTTTCATTAATAATTTGGTAAATTTCAGTTTTGCTGCAAGGGGATAACTTAAAGTAGTTTTTATCCTTAGGGGAGGCATTATAGTCCATTGCAAATTTATGTCGGCATTTATCTTCTATCCGATTGTGGTCATGTGTGCTGCCAAAAATGTGCCCTATCTCATGCAAAATGGTGTGAACATTTTCGTAGATCGGAAGAAGATGTGTTTCGTCTTCCTTTTTGTATTGGTTCACCATTTCTCTGAGTTTAATAATGCCTAAGGAATTTGTCTGACACAAACTTTCTGTATATGCAATACCAAGCGTATCATCCTCTTTTACATCGTCAAAAAAGTTTTTGTAAGTAAATACAAGGCTTGCAGCTGCTTTGGGTTTTGTTTTGCTTCTTGGTCTTTCCTCTTTTACACATATCTTCAAAAAATCGTCTATATCATTAAACTTTTCACTACATTGTTCTGTGTTAAACCTTTTGGAATCCTCAAAATGCAAATCGACTTCTCTCACTTGAAGCCGGATACTTTTGATATCCGGAAGTCTCCTAACTACGATTTAGCCTTCAGAAATTATATAGAATGAGTTTTTGGGGAAGTTGAGGGGAGAAGACGTACTTATTTACAATGCTACTTCTCAAGGAAAATCAAGTAGAATGGGTTTGTAATAAACATTATTCATGACAATATCTATGTTTTATTCTTAGTATACGTGAAAACACATGGTAGTAAAAAGTTTACTTCTGGTAATAACCATGTTTTGTTTTCTAGTCTGCTTCGTACTGTTGCAAATGAGATCAAGTTATTGCGGCATTTATGGCTAGAAGCTTTGGACGCGAAACGAGATTCGGTGTTTGGCAGCGAAGTACCCTTGATTCAGTTGCTTATGCGTGGAATATTTCCTAGTTTGGCAGAATGTGAAAAAATCGTTCCAAGGATTAACGTTTTTTGTAGCTTATTTAGCTGGTATTTGTTTACAGTCCACGATGAAGAGTTCTTTGGAAAAACAGGTGAAAATTGTTTAACTTATCGAAATAATTATTGAAAAGTATTAGTAATATTATTCAATTTTAGTTTTAAACCGTGGCAGACTGTTAAAACAAGATGAATAAATGAACCACAAGAGAGAGCCAAACGAAATAAAAGAATGCTGTGCAGTTAGAGAGGGATTGGCCGAGAAGCCAAGGATTTATTTTTCTGGGGTTAGTCAGACTTACAATTTTTGTATTAATTGAATATATTACTCTTCAACCTTTCTTTCCTTTAATTTGTATTCCTTTCTAATTAACTGGCTATGTATAACAAGAAACTTGAAGCTACATAAAATCTGGTTTCAGCTACATAAAATCTGAAAATCTACATAAAAACTTGAAGCTACATAAAATCTGGTTTCAGCTACATAAAATCTGAAAATCTACATAAAATCTACATAAAAACTTCTTATTAGAAAAATACTATTTAATAGGGAAAAACAAACCCATACAACTACAAAAGACAGATTATAGAACTACATATTTTTTAACGAAGCGGATTATAAACTTCATGAAAAAGGACGAGCATGGGAAGGGGGCAAAGTGGGCAACTAATCACCCTCCTAAAAGACCAGATGCATGAAATTACAAAACAAAATATTATATTTAAAAATAAAAGACATTCTTCTTACAAAAAAAAAACAATATTGGGATCTGCCTGCCCCTTAGTAACATTTCTTAGAGTTTACCCTCTCTTGAAACAATTTCTGTGGGCACACTTGTCAAAGAATTATAGCTAGTATCTTTAGGAGACAATACATGTGCCACAACAGAATTTTTACCGGTAAAGAGCCATAATCTGTTTCCATTCTTTCAATGCATTACAAGCCTAGTCTATTGCTGGTACATAAAGTGGACAGGATCGAATTAGTGCAGACAGATTAGTGTAAACAAACACCAATCAACACACTCGAGGAAGCTTTCATCTACTCCCCATAAGCCGTGTTCATGCGATGCATACCTACCTTGTCGAAGTAAGCTCAGGGCTCTTTTAAATTTATAGGCTGTTTATAAAGTGTTTTCTTTGTTCAAATGTATTCAACAAATCACGGGTATATCTGAAATTACTGCGTATCAGTGTCTAAGATTAACACACAAAACATGAAACAATCCAGGCAATAAGTCAAACGCAAGAAGCAAACGGAAAGAAAACGTAAGGATCAAACGAGCAACTGCATAAGAAGATACGTGTTGTCAAAGCTATTGTAGTCAGACTTACTAACTATAAATACACACTGCTACTATTAGAAAATCCAAAGGGGTGCTACTAATGATAGACCGTATACAACCCTCATGACTTTACAATGTTGACACTGGATGTGTCTAGGCTTTTTAGGTTCCTTTTTTCACATTAAATTTAAAAAAAAGTTTTTTTTTTCAACTGACAGTAAGGAGCATCATTAAATCTTAAAACGAACCGACTTTATTCCGTATATCAGGGGTTACCCTTTCTTCAATTCTTGCTCTTTAAGCTAAAGTCTTAAAGTTCTTTAAAAATACTTTTCATTCAAATTCGACGGCTTTGTGTCTTTCTTAAAGATCACTGACAAAAAGTCAAACTTTGAGCGAGGGCTTAGTCATAACTAAAGAGTAAGGACTCCTGCACTCTGTACGCGGCAGGCTTCTATGTATGGATTCTCATTGTCGCTCGTCTTCTAACC
>JAAAKM020073195.1:188227160-188249711 GCA_010016025.2 Alatinidae sp. Z8VKAUB7J3 | reverse complement strand
ACATTTTGAGATCACATCAGGTTTGATACAGCTATCCTGTGAAAAAATCGAATTCTTTCTTGAAGTCCTGACCTATTTAGATCGTTTTTGTGACCCTTCATTGCTGTTTCTTGTTTTTCAACCGTAGATTTCATTGTCCATTTTTTGTCATCTTTACCTCAAAAATTTTTTTCCACCTCTTTTGCTTTAGGTGTTTATATTAATGCATCACTGTTTTTGTAATCAGATTTATCTGTGCTTCATTTCTATCGATCAATCCCATAAACATTTTGAATGATCTTAATTAAAATTAGCACCTTTGCAAAATTACTTTTTTGGTTATTGGACCTTTAACTTATGCCTTAGCTTGGCTTTTGTCATTATGAAAAACATAGCGTCGAACCTTTGTTCTTTTTTTAACACAACATATTTTTTTTTTCTAGAATAATAACATTTGTTGACGTGTTTTTTTTAACTTCGAAATAATTTCAAGGACTATGAAATGAAAATAGTATGACGTGTGACTCCGCGTCAACTAAGCTTCATTCAATTTTGAGCGGAATAGATATTTTTTTCATATTTGAGTTTCTTGGGGCGAAGGAATTGCTAATAAAAGTTGAAAGCCGATTGAATTGTTTTTGTGACTTTTTTTGCACATTAAGGAGCCATTGGCTCAGGATTTTAGGCAAATTTAGAAAGAGTTCGTTGGCCTTTTTCGTCCACCGGTTTTCTGAAATTAGTATTCTTTTTTGTTTGTTTTTTCCTTGTGCATTGGAACCCCCTTGATCAAAAAACTTGAGGTTATAGGTTTCAAGCTTTTTAAAAAAAAACTTTCAGTTCTTCCTATTTTCGGAGGGACCTTCAGTTTCAAAGTTTTAAACCTCAAGTGTTAAGCTGACAAGAAACAAGAGTTGTTTGGCCTATTTTAAGACGCTACCCCAACATAATTCTCGTGGAAACCGATAACTGTAGACCCTTTTTATCAAGAAAATGAATATCTAAAAGCTGAGATTGATCAGGAAATAAGTGTTAGCAGGCATATTTGTTTAGAGGTGATCTATGTCGCTAAACTACTTTTTGTGGATTAGAATGCCATTAGTCATATTTCTATTATATTATTTCCTGTTGACGTTAATTTGGACCTAGTTATGCATTTTCATCTGTGCTTGCTTAGGATTTATTTATTCATCCATAGTAATCTTTATGTTTGATTAATTATTTATTTTAGTTTCTGTTCGTTTCGGATTTCCATTGTTCCTTCAGAGTAATTTCTGTGCATTTTAACTTCGAACTAATACATGACTTTATTTATGTTCCCTTTAAGTTTTAACGTGACCTTTTGCTAATCCTTACACAATTCCTTTACTATTTTTTTTAAATAAGTGAACCTAAATAACTGTTCATTTAATTCTTTGATAGGTCAGGCGGAACCTTCATTAGGTGAGTGATGACGTCGAGATCCCGAAGAATACGCTGATGGTGTTTCGTCACGTCCTGACGACTCCCCGCAAGGATCGCGACGGCGACATTCTCCGTACGGCCGGTGCTCAGGTCGACCCAAACATGCTTCTTCTGTGGCAGCACATTCATACGCTGCCGATCGGCAAGATGCTTGAAGTAGTAGAGCACTCGGATCGCGTTCTCCGGAATGCATCGGCGATCGTTGACATGAACGAGCTGTGTCACGACTCGGCGGTCATGATGGACAATGGCATGGGACGCTTTAGCCACGGCTTCCGGGCGTTCACGTGGGAGCAGCTGAAAGAAGACTCGAGCGATCCGACCGGTCCGACTGGATTCGACGTCAAGACGTTTGAGATCATGGAGGAGAGCCTGGTTTCGGTGCCGAGCAATATCGACGCTGAGACCGAAGATATCTTGATGACTCTGCATGATCGCAAGACGGTTAAGAGCGATATCGTGCGTCGGTACATCAAGAGCACGGTTGTCGACCGGCGTGATCTGAGCACACCTGGTGTCGATGTCCCCAGCGACAATGCGGATGACGGTGCGTTCGACACTCTCACGGTCAAGTTCGGCAAGGCTGAGATCAGCATGACGAGCTCGGAGATCCGAGAGAAGGTTGCTTGCAGCTGCGACGGTAAGAAGGGCGGAGAGAAGACCGGTCCGGATACGAGTTTCATCACCCGTGCTGACCTGGAAAGCGGCGATCTCAACGGTAAGAGCCGCGTGCCGCACGGGAGCCTTGAGGGAAGCTGGGAGTGGACGCAGCAAGGTCTGTCCATGAACTCCCGCCGTTACATGGAGCTGCAGAATAACGTTGATCTGTCGAGCCGCTTTGTGTGGATCGTGGGCACGTTCCCTGACAACGTCAGTACGGTATGAGGTTCCCCTCGTTGGTGGTCAATAAAATGAAAGGACTGTGTACCCACTTCAAAAGGTCCCTGCCAACTGGGGCCCACGAAGGTTTGCTCCTTACCAAAGGGATCGATGGGGGGCGGAGGATCAATACCACCGCCACTGCAGGAGATTAAAACCAGGGCTGCCATCCCACCAACTGTCTGGACGAAATATTTCTTTAAAACCTGCCGAGAATACACATCGCGAAATTTCATCAAACCAGACCACCTTGCTCAAGAAAGTTATTAGAACCGTCGTCCATCACGCTTGTGGTGCGTGGAGGAGTTGGCTGTAGTTGTCAAAGTTCCCCAGAACAGTTGACAGCTCTTTCCAACTGGAGCCTAGATGATTTCTTTTCTTAAAATTCTTAAACCTGCCCTTTTTCTGCCAAACTATCCTGAATCAACAATGAGTGAAATGATATGAGGCTTGGCTCGACTTCTATTTTGTGACATCCTCTGGACCATTAGGAAAAGCATTGTGGCAGGCATTCGTTGACGCGCTTTCATTTCGACGATTTTGTGGTTGACCAAATTAAGGGTGAACTTTGGAAACAGGGCCAGGAAATTGTGGTCCGGGACAGGACTTTTCGGCTTATTTTATTTCTGATCCAACATCGGGAGCGCGCCGTTGGGAAAGCAGAACTCTTGGATCATCTCTGGCCGGACACCCACGTTACCGAAAGCTCGTTGTTTGAATGTATCAACGATGCGCGCCAAGTACTGGGAGATAGTCCAAAACGGTCGCGATACATTGAGACGGTCAGAAAGGTCGGCTATAAATGGGTGTTCAATGACGTTTCTGAGCACAGGGCACCAACCGGAATAAAGCACAAGCAAGTCATTGGGTTCTCCCTTGCTGCTGTTCCAAGATCTAAATGAAGACTGATCATAGCTGCACAAGGACGTTTTTCTTTAAAAAAAACGAAATTGGCATAAATACGAGTAGTGTCTCATGGCTGCACAAGGACGTTTTTCTTAAAAAAAAACAAAATTGGCAAAAATACGAGTACTGTCTCTTGGCTGCGCAAGGACGTTTTTCTTAAAAAAAGCCGAAATTGGCAAAAATACGAGTAACTGTTCATGGCTGCGCAAGGACGTTTTTCTAACATGGATAGTTTGTGCACTAAGAGAATTAAACTTTCGTATGGAGACTAGTTATTACATCCTAACAAGATCAATTGAGATCCAGCAACTTCTTCTGATAGATGTTCTAACAACCGACATCTAGAGACCCCCCCCCCAGCCGTACCTATCCTCCAGCCCAGGTTTGACTGCGTTATATCCAAATACTCACCAAAAATTCTTAATTTTTTTCCAGCCTCGCTATCGCAGTACAGGTATGTACGAACAGTAGCGAAAAGTTCTATACTCACCATTAAAGATTTTTGACACACATCAGCCTAGACCTACCTTCATGACTTTGCCTTCACGCACGCTCAATGACAAATGTTTAGCGACTGAACGCCCATAGCAACTGAAATTATTGCTTTGACGCAAAAACATTTTCCCTTTGCGAGCGCCTTAATCTATATCACTTTTGAAGAAAATTTTCGCGACTGTTCATATAGACTTGTACTGTGCTCGTTCTAGACTCAGGTATTACAGAATAGGATGAAGATCCTCCAGGGCCATTACTGCACAGAGGAGGTTATTTCACGCATAAGTTGTTGGGTCTTTTTCATAGGGACAAATGGCAAGCTTGTGTCCTAGCCTTGCTGCGGCGGGGATCAAACCCTGGGCCCGGTATTGCCAAGCAGAGATCTTGCAATGTTGTCGCTGAAAAACTGTTGTCAATTGTATCCATGTGCTGTGGGAGGGATTGAAACCGGAGATGTCACTCTATCACATACTTGTATAAGACTTAACGCATTTTTTACGAATTTATTTAGGAAATTGTAGGCGTTTCTATTTGGTCAAAAACAAAGCCTACAGCCTGCAAAATGAAACAATTCTGTAGGGCCAAGGATTGCACTACATTTGAACTGAGTTATAAATTCAACTTGGTCTTTTATCCCCTTTGTTCCACTTTTCATTCCTATCTTCTTTTCGTTGTGTTGATTCAAACCGAGACTCAAACGTCGAAGAGGAAACAGTTGGATAACTTATACTGTCTTTTCCTAATTTGTTGCCTAACTGGACGATTTGAGGGATTAATTGTGACGATTAATCTGGACGATTTGAGGGATTAACCTGACCTTAGTATAGATAAAGCAACACGTGCTCCCCCTACCCCTCCTGCCAACCTTAACTAACGTAAGTAACTAGACTTACTACTGCAAATATTTATTTTTCCCCTTTAAATTGTCCAGGCTCTCACCCCCTGCCCTGACAGAACAACTGACACAGGATCTCGTGGCGAAATATTATAAAACCCTTACACACATGTGTATTTTATACCTTGAATGCAAAAAAAATTCAATGCAAATAAAAATTTAAAATAAACATAATTAAATCAAAATTAAGCTTGTGCTGAATTTATGACTCTGCTTTGTAGAAAATGACCTATTTTGACCTATTTATGAGACTATATAGTTTTGATTTCAAATTAACAGAATTTGCTGGAGTTTCGCTGGAGTTTCGACTCCAAAAGAAAAAAAATATTTTGGTTGTTTCAAAATTTGGCGCCTTTAGAGTAATAGCCTACCTCATTTTTCTTCACTTTTAGATATATCACATTAGTTTCTATCCATCACTTAAGCATATTATCATTACTAGTTTATCAATAAATTTTCCTGACTGTGATAAGAAAGAAAAGGATAAAAAAGAGAAAAAAGAAACAATTTATTCGACAAATACAATAAGGAGTAAAAAATAAAACAGATGGATGATTTACCCTGATTCTTCACTTGATTCTTCTGAACTGTTGACAGTTGTTGTCTCTGTTTCTTGTGAGACTAAGCTGGGTTTCGTTTGTGACTCCTCAGTTTTGCTAGAATGACTTGGCAACGCTGGTTGATTTGTTTGTTGAATGCTAATAACCTTCTCTTTTTCAGAAGCATCCTCACTTGCTTTCCGAGGGCCTTCGATAATTAAAACGCCATCTGAAGAGATGCTCCCTCTTATTTCCTCTTATTTAACTCCTTCTGGGATGTCATAGATACGTTTGAAATGTCTGAATACTCTACCGTGTTCATCAGGCTTTTCTTCGTGTTTGCCTTCGACTGTTATTACTTTGTCTGTGGTCTTGACAGTCAACTCTTCCGGTTTGAAATGATGAGCGTCAAGCGAAATCTAAAAAATGAAAAATTTTATGAGGAAAAAGTGTTCTCAATGTCGCCTGATCGAACCGGAAGTAAGGAACGATGTGGCTAAATAGTAACCGACTCTACAAATGAAATTTTGATAGCAATAGCCACATTAAAAGAATTGGATAATTATGCTCATTTCAAAGATGTAAGTTTAATAAGTTTTACATATCAAGGGTTACGAGCCTGAAGAAATTTTCCTGACTTTTCAAAAAGAGTAGGAGCCCCCCTAAAATATTTAAGAATCTGAATGAATCTTAGAGAATCTTTAAGAATCTTAATGAAAATCACACCATTAGATTCAAAGAGAAGGAACTCAAAACTTAACTAAATCTTATAGAGGAATGTGGTGGTGTCCTGAACCAAAGCAAAGAGCCACAAGAAATGAGCACAGTCGAATGAACCTGTAATAGAAAACTAGATCAAACAAACATGAATATATGCAACACACAAGAAAAATAGGAAAATTAGTTATCCTTGGAAAACACAACACTCAATTAGGCAAGCAGAAACAACTTACTGACCCATGACATTCTTACCCATTTCTGCTGTTATAGCTGTAAAAGTCTAATATATAATAATCATACTTTCACACCTTAAATTTAAATTTACCTTATCTACCATAACAGCTGAAAAATTGACAATAAAAAAAAAAAAACAATTCACAAACAAACTCAAATCACTAAGAATCAGAATCAGCGTGCGTAAATTGTACCGTTATTGACAGTTTAAGCAGATCAAAGCAGTCATCTAAAAATTTAGTCCACTGTGAATTTCGAGGAGTTTTAACAACCAGCCATAATTTTATTCCTTGCTGTACTACAAATGTCTCTGCAACCTTTTCAGCTGTTGATTTTGCTGTTTTCAATTTGTAATTAAGTGCTAGCTACTCCTTTCTTTTCCTACCTAGCTCAGCTGGTAAGTCTATTGACACACTAAAACCTGTCTTCTTAAGCCTTCCAGACACGTTTTGAATGATGGAGTCCGTGTTGTCAAGGCTGACAAAGATCGGCTCAGCAACTTTTTCTTTTTGAGTAGTTTGCTACAGAATCGGGCCGGCGCTCTTACTGGGGGGGGGGGGACTGTTTCCTTAGAAATGTGATACAGGGTACCCATGTATAGCTGGTTGGGATCTGTATTTCCGAGTTTAGACTGGAGGAAAGTCACCAGTATGTTGCAGGTTTGCATTTACTTCTGGACCGCGGTCTTGAACCGACCGGGGCGCCTCTTCTGCTGACGCATGGAGGTTGGACTCGCAGATCCGGCTCGTTCTTGCGCCGTGAATCCCTACTTCGGTCCCGTTGCCACGATGTCATCTCCGGTGGCTTCAAGGCCATCCGGCCCGAAGCTGTAGACACACCACGGAACGGCCCCTGCCGGGTTCGGGTCGATGACGTACTCGTTGCCCCATGGATCGATCAGCGGCCTATCGCTTTCGATCCACCGGTGTCCCGCCGCATCAGGCGTCACGAGATCGAGCCACGTCGGAAAGCGTCGATGATGCAACGCGTAGTTCGCTACGGCGTCACAGATGTTCTTGGCTTCCAGCTGCGCCGTCCGGGTTCGACTGCCTCCGCCGATCGGCTCGCAAACCAAGCTGAGAGACAACAACAACGCGGGCGGGATCGCGAAAAGCGCCCAGCGGAGGAACAACCGGCGCTGGTTGTCCCGGTCGATCCGCTCCGCAACCGAACTCCCGTGGCTCACCGCTCGTCGTACCTGGGGCCTGTCGCCACGATATCGTCTTTGGTGTTCTCGTATCCGTCAGGACCGAAGCTGTAGACCACCCAACGGCGCGCCCATCGGGTATCCCGGACGATGACGAACTCATTGTTCCACATGTCTACCGGGGGCTCTTCGGCGTCGATCCAGTGGCTGCCGTCCGCCTTGGCCTTCAAGAGGTCGGGCCATCGCGGCACGCGCTGGTGTTGCGACACATACTTCGCGATGGTCTCGCTTAGCGCGTCGACTTGGACCTGGGTCCTCGACATGAGCTCCGCCTCGTTGATCTTGGTGACGCTCGTGCCGCACACGATGGCGATCAACACCAAGGCGAAAGCCAAGCAACCCAACGTGACGGGGCGTTTCACGAAAAGAACATACAATTATTAATGTGGGAACTTGGGTCCTCAGACCCCCTTCTTAGAAGCAAGAACATGACCCCCTTTCAACTGTAAAACGCCACTAACATGCTCTACATTCCGTTAGGCTTTCTTGAAAAACCACAAAGGGTGAAATTCCAAGAGCGAAAGACTGCTGAAAATTGTTCTTTTTGGCCAATCATCTGGGGCTACATGGATAATAGGTTGTTCTAGTCTGGGTTGGGACGATGTCATAAATAAAGATTTAAAGGTAAAGGGAATTTCCTGGGAGTGTGTAAAGAGTGAGGCCTTGAAGAGATTAGGTTGAGGGAGGAGCGTGCGTAGCCCTGTTGGCCCCAGGTGGCTAGGTGCTGCAGCGAATAATTAGTAGTAGTATTAGTAGAAATCCCAAGTTACCCCCAGAGAGCACGAAAAATATCCCCAAAAAGCAAGGTCATGAAACATACCACTAGCTGAATAATAAAAACATCTTGTTTTCGCAACGTCAAGCTATTCTCTAAAAGAATGGATTCACCATACCGAAAAACATTAGATGTAAACCGTTAAAGTTATGCGAAAAGTCCGTTTCTTTGGGTGCTAGGGGGCTCCTTAAACCCCTCAAAACTACCAAGAGGGTTATGGTATTTTATGAATATTAAACTGAAAAAAAACTATTTTCTTAGGATGGGCAAAACCGTCAAACCTCCCTCCAAGAGTAGCAAAGAAGGTTCTGAGAATCCTAGCTATTTCCCAATAAGGAAAAACAGTAAGATTTTTACCGCTAATAGATTTACGAAAAATGTCAAAGGGTGTCAGTGACGTTCCTTACACTAGGGCTGGAAACTCCATTTTACATGCTGGGATTAGTTCTTAAAAGGCCCGTATCATATCTTTGCAAAAAGACCGCGATCCGCAGACCGCCGCCGGCGCCCGGCTCGGGCTGTGGCCCAAACAACGACACACCCTGAGCGGCCTCCGGGATGTCGTACCCCGCGGCGCGTTCTCCCTCTCCAGCGATCACGACCGCGAATGCCCCGGGGCGGCTCCGCAGCACCGAATCGAACGCGGCAATCCGGAGCCGTGCCAGGACGTCGGCGTGTTCGGCGGCGACGTTGTTCTTCTCGCCGGGGTCCGCGCGCAAGTCGTACAGCCGCTCGATAGTCCCGTTCTTGCGCGCCGAGAACAGCATGTACTTCCACTCGGTCGTCCGCAGCGCGAGGGCCCGCCGACCGATGCCTTCGGTCACCGCGAGCCGATCCGGTGCCGCAGGTGCGTCGGCGGCGAGCATCGGCACCAGCGACTCGGCATCGAGATCGTCTTCGACCGGGATCCCCGCCAACTCGAGCAGCGTCGGCATCACGTCGAACGCGCGGACTTGTGGCACCGCGACCGCATCCCGCGGGCCATCCACGCCAGGCGGCTTGACGATCAGCGGCACGCGCGCGACCTCGTCGTGCATCATCTCCCCGGCATGACCAAAGCTGCCGCGCTCCCAGAGCTGCTCGCCGTGATCGGAGACGAAGACGATCGCGGCGTCATCGTACAAGCCGCGCGCCTTCAGCCGATCCAGGAACGCGCCGATGCGGTCATCGACGTAGCGGATCTCCTGATCGTACAGGTCGCTCATGACCTTCCGGCCCTCGTCGGTCTTCGGCTGCCCGTCCTTGTAGAGCTAATACGGGAGCTCGATGCCGGCCGCGGCGAGGTCCACGCCGAACTGCGATTGAAACGACACCGGCTGGGTGAACGGCTGGTGCGGGTCGTTGAAGTGCAGGAACAGGAAGTTCCGCCGGTGCCCAGCGGTTTCGATCGAGCAACAGCGCGCTTACGGGAAGGGTATTCCATCGGTGTTTTCCCCGAAGGCACAATCAACAAGGACCCCAAACGGCTCATGCGCGGTCATCCCGGTGCTGCTAAAATGGCATTGGTGACGGGCTGTAAGGTCATACCAGCGGGCATTCGCTTTCCCGAACACCAAAGCGATCAACCCATCCCCAACGGTGCGAAAATGTACGTTGAAGTAGGCAAATCACTCATTCCCCCGGCCTTGCCCCAAGACAAAAAGGCTGAAAATGCGGAAATCATGGCGTTTCATGAGAAAATAATGCTGTCGCTGTCCCAATTATCGGGAAAGACGTGGCACCCGGATGCGAACAGGAGGAAGAAATATGTCCCCTAATACAGGTATGAAGGTTTTCATCATCAACAGCCTGGAAGACCGACAACGCGCTTTGGAAGTGCTTAAGGTCGTTTACCGCGATGAAAAGCACTGGGTCGATGACGGCGCCAAACTCTTTCCCCCTGAGGATATATCCCCCATGTACGCCCATAGCAATATCTTTTTGTCGCTTAATTTAAACTTCCTAACCTTTTAAATTTTCCCGAATTCAAACTGGTTATTGTTTTAATAGCTTTACATAAATGTTTAATTCCTGCCACAGTGATGGCAAAGTCCCATTTACGGATAAATTCGAAATAACGAACGACTGAAGCTTTATACCCCGTTTGGATGGTTGTGCAGTGTTCCAACTTTCCAGTGTAAACTTTATAGCTGATCAATCAGAGCGTGAAGATAGGGGGCAGTTTTTAAATTGACTGGAACAGTCTATGACTGGTTAACGGATAGAAGCCTTGGAACTGTTTTATCTATATACGAATCGGGCAAATGATACTAAGATATTATTTTAGTAGAAAACACTATGCTTAAGCACAAATTTGAGTGTAGCGCTCTAAAAGTATGCTTTTTTTAGTTCCATGTTTAAAGAAAAATAGATCAATAATAGCTTTCAACAGAAATTGGCCATGAAACTCCATTTTATGGAAAGTATGGGCTTCAGATTGGATTGATGAATATGACATAACATTTTGAAATGGTAAAAAAGGACAGTTTTCGCCAGTAACCGAGCCAGAGCCTTCAGCTTTTGAGTTGAAGCGGACTTCTATTGTCTATATCAGAGAAGTCGTGTGTCTTTGTTGTTATCCAGTGTCTCTAAGGGCAGGGATTTGAGCCCTTGTGCTGCTGGTTATTTAGTTTTGAACAGGGATCAGTGGCGTGATTTAAGGTTAGCCAAAGTCAAGCCAGTTCCAAAGAGGTACCTGGAGAAATCTAGGGGAAAACATGGAAAGTGCTGGATGATTTGCCCCCAACCACGCATAGCACTCCCGGCTGAAGAAAGAGAATTAGGAGACCGGCAGCTGCACTAAGCAGACCAGTGGTCAGCATGCGAAAATGTTTCTGTATACTCTAGTAAAAGATGTCTGATCTCATTTGTAAAAAAAAAAAAAAAAGTACAATTATGGACTTTGTTAAAATGCCAAAAATCCCTTAGGATGGTAGAGTAAGGTGGGTCAATGGTTGGGTATCCCTTAGCCTTTCAACTGTCTTAGCCATAGTAGAGGTACTTCAACAGATCCGATTACTTACTCAAGATCGTCTTTAGGAAGAAATAAAGGAAAATTTCGACTTAAAAATACCAAGTAAAGTGAAAAACTAAGAGATGGGGAAGGGGGCGTGGTTACTTTTCTCCTAATTGGCGCGCTTAATCAAAACAATGGGGTTTTAACTATAAATAGTTAAAACCCCATAATTCATTGTTCCTTTGTTTAAAAGACTCACAAATAGAAAACAAAAGTTTGCTATTTGCTATCCAAAGATTTCTAAGCAATATTTTGTCCAAGGAACCCTATATAACCTTCCCATTTTCCTCTTAAAAGAGACAGGCTTTTTTTCTCAGGTTACTATCGATAAAGTATATCTAAAAAGAGTGAAAAAAAATAAAAACAAACGTAAATATGGTGTTTTATTGTTTCGAAAAGAAAAATTATATTTCTCCTTCCTTCTTTTTTTTTTACCACTCGCATGTGAAACAAACTCAGATAATTGGGAAAAGACAAACGCTCTTTATTCAAAAATTATTTAAATATATAGCTTGAAGTAGTTTAAAGCATTCATAAATAGTTGAAAAGAAGAAATATATCAAAGTTGTGTAATAAATACTTAATAATCTCTAAAAAAAAAGGTGCAAAAAAACTTGTGCACTCCTCTTAGTAATATCTAGCGAATCTTCCCCTAATCGATAGATATTACGTGAATGATTTTTGTGCACGATATAAATACAAAGTTTGCATATAAATGTTGCGCTTAGAAAGCAAATGATACACTGGTTACACTTTGGATTTATACATCTGTAGCTTCACTTCTTTTCATTTCAGCGGCAGAATTGGCTCCATTTACTCTTGAATCTGGGCTGTTTTTTCGTCGCGGACCTAAAAATAGAAAGGGTAATGTTGGATCAAACTGGCGATAAGCTGTCAAACATAAATTAGAAAGTAGAACAAGGAAAGTAAGTGGTAATTAATTACAGAATTATTAGCATAATTTTGTAGGGAACAAATGACTTAGCAAGATGTCATTTATTAGATTAAAAGATGATGTAGACTCTAGATTAAATTTAAAGAAAACAACGATGTGATTTTGGGTCCTTAGACATTGACCTTGAGTGTTAGTTCGAAGACTTCTTCCTTTTCTTCTATTTTTTTTTTTTTTTTTTTTTTTTTTTACTGTGAAAAACACATGTAACTGCGAAAAATACGCTATTCAGTTGGTACATCCACTTCCAACTGCGGATCAACCCATATTAACGTTTAATAAACATTAGGCACATGTGTAATGACTTTTCATGCTCGCTGCATAAAATTCTCTTGCTAAGTCAATTCAGGGTTCGGTTTTTTAGAATGGTTAATAAGGTATGTTAAGAAAGCAATTATCACCATCTCACCCCTCAATGGAAAACAATAGGGTTGCGGTCATCCTTTTCATTTTCAATCCACCCACATTTCTGAATCGCTCACTCAAACCCCAAGAAAAAACGCAATAGGTTTACTGATATCTTGTTCGTGCAATCAACCCGCATTTAATGGTTGTCCTCTCCTCCAAATAAAGGGTATCAGGGTTATCACCCCTGCTTAAAGCATTTAGATATCGTGTAAATATAATCCGTCCATTTTACTTTGCAGGCTTTGATAAAGCTGACTCGTCAAGAACAAATAGCTGAACAGGTGAAAACTGTTTTGAAGCAACATTATAGGAAGAAGAAGATTAATAAGGAAGAATACAAAGATATTATGAAAAGGGCTGTTGGGAAAGTAAGCCTCATCATTTTTTTGTATTTTATATTTTTTTTTTTTCATGCATGATGAGAAAAAACTGAAATAGAAGAAAAAAAGCTAGTCAGTGAAAATGAAAATGTAATGCAAATACTTGGCGTAAAAATAGAATTGGTCCTCAAAAAGAACACCGATAACTTTTTCATTGAATTCATTGAAAATTCAATTTCATTGAATAAGTTTTTTCTCGTCTTGTCATACTTAGCCGAAGACAGATTAGTATTACCCTTGCAGTAATTACGAAATGTGACACAACATTCTGGGTTTTATAGATAAGCAATGTTTACAGTGGAGTAAATATGACTAATATTTTTAAGAAAGCCTGTCAAGTCCCTAGGGAAGAGGAGGAGGGACAATTTCAATTTGTTATTGGTTGCGGGTTCCGCTAGGTTTTGAAACATCTTTCACATAACCAATTTTGATAGTCGAATTATATTCGTTAGACACTCAAGTGAGCCAAGTTTGAAGCACAAGGAACGAAGTAAGTGAATTCCGTTTTAATTTGAAATAGCTTTGTATTTCGGGGGAATTGGCATTGTAATTCGGGCTTTATAAATAAAACTGAAATTTAAAGCTACAACTTAGTTATCTTCATTTTAGAGAGAACTGTCCTTATAAACAAGTATTAAAAATCGAAAGATTTTAAATCCAAAAAGTAACTTAAACTAAAAGTGTAAGTGCTCTTTGCTATCTTGAAAAATACTATTGCTTATTCTTTGAACATTTCAAGAATGAAGTCATAGGTCTGAAAACAATTCCAAGAGCTTGAACTATAGTTTAAGCAATATCGAAATCTTGTACGAGTCCCTAGGTTATATACAAAACAGTTGGTTTTCCTAGTTCAATGTACTTTGTAGGTGTCATTGGGTGTCTTGCTAAGCGTCTAAATTAGGGGCTATTGAGAAGAAAACATGTTATGAAAACAATTCTTATTTCTCAGTATGCAAAATAATTACAGTTGATACATTTTGACTGTAGCTTCACGATGCATCACCACCAATTCCTCCCCCTTCCAATGTTCAAATATAAATTATATTATAAATATATAGCGTATATTCAAGGCAATACAGTGAATTTAATTGCCGGAATGAAAATGGGCCTCCTCGGCTACATACAAGCACAGGAACGGCTATTTCAAATGGAGTTGATCCGACGGATTGCCAGCGGGCGATTAGCGGAATTTGCCGGAGAGGAAGCCCTACAAACCGATATGTTTTTCCGCACCCTGGGGTTAACGCAATATGCCGAAGCCTCCGCCCGGGAATATATGAACGGCGACGGCGAGCCGTATCAAAAAGCAGCGCGTGCCTATCTCGCCGGCATCAACCAATTTTTAAAGATTGGCAAAACCCCGATCGAGTTTACAATCTTGGGGATTCCCAAAACACCGTTTATGGAAACAGATATTTACCTAGTTTCCGCTTTTACCGCCTTTGGATTTACCTGGGCATTTCGCACCGATCCTACCGTGGAATACATCGCGCAACGCTTCGGCCCGGAATACCTGAAAGATTTGCAATTAGATTGGACACCGGGAACGCAAAAAATCCCGGTTTATAAACCGGAGGAAAGCCGCATTGCTGCCGATATGGCCTCGGCAGCCGGAAAAATTATGGATGAACTCCCGGTGCCGGTTTGGCTGGGCAGCAATAGCTGGGTGATTGGGCCGCAGCATACCAAATCCGGTAAAGTGATTCTGGCAAATGATACTCACATGCTCTATTCGCAGCCATCGCCGTGGTACGAGGCGTTTATCGAATATCCCGGCTTTAGCCATTATGGGTTTTACCTGGCAGGGTTTCCGTTTGCGCTGACCGGTAACAACCGCTATTGCGCGATTGGCATGACGATGTTTCCCGGCGACGATATGGATTTTTATCGCGAGACCGTTAATCCTGAAAACCTCAACCAGGTGCTGGAAAAAGGCCGCTGGGAAGATATACAGATTCGTGAAGAAACCATTCGCATCAAGGGAAAACCGGACACTACTATCCGAGCGGATCTTCCGGTCAAAAGCCCGAATAGTCCCGAGGCCGGCATTGCCGTCGATCAGCTAATCCACCGGCTGAACGACGAGGAGAAAGCCGCCATCCTTCTTCACTACCGCTATGGATTGACGCACATTGAAATTGCCGCAACCCTAAAATGCCCCCTGGGCACCATTAAAACCCATATTCGCAGAGGAAAGGAAAAACTGCGCAAAAACCACACAAACGTCGCAAGGAGCCTGTGAAATGAAGCAAGATCCAAAAACGCAAGAGCCTTGGTTAGAGGAATGGTTACACGAGCCCGATATTGCTGATGATGGGTTTTCGCAAAAAGTCATGGCCAGAGTGAAACGCCAGACTTGGCTTCGACGATGCGTTTATTGGTCCGGCTTAACGACATCACTGATTTTGGTTTTTCTCTTTTTAAAAACCTTCTCACAGGTCATGCCAAACCAGACCATCCACTTCGAAATTCACCACTTGCTGGCCCTTTTGGCCAGCCTTGGTTTTTTTGGCATGATTTGGCTTGAAACCGAGAGTCGATCCTTGCCGACCTTGCCTCAATCTCCCCATCACCTATCCTGATGGATTGTGTAAATCCAAGAAAAACGAGAAAGCGCCGGTTGACGAAGGCCAACCGGCAGGAAATCACCAGCATTTAACGAAGCATTTCAACAATGTTAATGAACCCCATATTCTTGGCGGTTTGGCGGGGTGTCCGCCCTTTCTTATTCGCCAAATGTGGGTCAGCGCCAGCGGCCATTAAAACTCGAACCGCGTCAAGAGAACCATTCTCGACGGCATGGTGAAGTGCCGTAAAACCGCTTAGGTTGGTCCCGTTGATCTGGGCCCCTCGTTCGAGCAATACTCGGATGATGTGGATATGATTATGCCAAGCCGCATTTTTAAAGGTCATAAAAGGTCAGGGCCCTCTAGAGGGAGAAGGAGTAGAGTTAGTTGCTTCAAGATACCTTCCTGGGACTTACTTTAGTATGTAGACTTATCCTTGAAAGTTTCATTTTCCTAGCCTGAACCCTTTCTGAGCTAGCAAGAAGTCAATTAACTAGAATTTCACCCCTTCTCTCTTTTGTATTTTAAGTTGATTTCTGTTTCACCTAAGGTTTGTATCAGCCAACTATGGTTTACTATCAACTAATTGTTTCTTTTTTCAAAGTCTAATTGTTGATTTCCATTTTGACATGATGGAGAATTAATTAACAAACAAGGATGTAGAGTTGTATATAAACATTGTAAAAGTACAGGTGTGATTTAAATGAAGATCAATGATCTTAGGAGTCAAAGGTTATAACAGCACATGGCTTACTTCACAGCAGCCTGCCTCTGCTCCCAACTGCATTTTCATAAAACAAATATTATTTTGTGGAGATCATCACATTACCTGCTTGTTGTGCATACATTAATGTATATAAATTGGATTAAAACCCCCCAGTGAATTTGGTTTATTTTTAAGACAGTTTGGTTTTAATTTTATTTATAAAATTAATAGAACATTCATTTTTTTTTATCCTCATTACAGTAATATTTGGAGCACACATTATCCTCTCATATTAGCCAAGACCTATAAGAATATACAAATTTCCTAATTCTTTTTTTTGGGGGGGAGGGATATATCCATTTTATCCCCTTTTGGATTTGCCCTTGAGACTAGGTTAGAGCTAGAATTAGTGCCTCTGTAATTTCTTATGAAGTAGACTAGACCTATGCCTCTATTCCTACTTGGTCCAGATAATATTTTGCTTTGATTAGCTTAGAAAAAGGTTTGTGTTGTAAAACTGCTAAGTTCTGATAAGTGTCAAATTTCGTTTCGACAGTCGGATTTCACGTCGTCTAGCGAAAAAATGTCTTTATGTGGGCTATAATTTAGTTCGCTCCTGTTTCGGATAACAGTTGAGAGTTGGTTTTCCTGGCTATCGGAGTTTTGCTTAAAGTGAATTAAAGCGTCTTGTTCGAAAGATGAGCAATTGAAGGTATTAAAAGCAAGAGTAGAAGAACTAATCTAACAGTATTTTTTCTTGTGTATCAAATAAAACCCAAATCAAAGAAGAAAAATCGAACGAAAAACTCAAATCAAAGAAAAAAAAATCGCTAGTTAACGTTCTTTTCACTTCAGTTTTAGACCCAGAGTTAAAAATTTAATTCTCCGGCAGACACAGAATAGTGTGCAAACACGCTATGAGATCACACTGGCTGTACACGACCTACGACAAAAAAAAAGAACTAGAAAAAAACAGATAAATCATTTTTTTGAGAATCATAAAAAATTCATGGCAGTATCGGCACTGAGCCTGGTTACGCGCCTGCTTCAGATTATGAAAATTGGGTTCAAAGTTGTTTATAGTAAAACTAAAAGTCAATCCCTGTTAATATGTTTGTAACACTTTGGTAACTCCCCGCTCCCTACTTTTCGACATATAAACTTGATTTTATGTCACTTCTATCGTTTGTAATGGAATACTAAAATTAAAATAAAATCCGTCATGGAAATTAAGTTTAATGAACCTGATTGCTTTTTGACAAATTAAAATGTTTTTGTTGTTGATGATAGTGGTTAGTTGATGCTGCCCACTGCACACGTGGGCATAAAAAATGCACCCAAGGACACAGCTCTTCAAGAATTCTACAATAATATTAAAAGCTTAAATTCATAGAGAGCTTTCTTGAGAACGACGCGGTCACACTGCGAACGATACCGATCCGATATTTCCAACGATATCGTTGGAGGTCCCAACGATAGGGAAGCATCGGGTGATTCATCCCCAACCATGCATTGCACTTCAGGCCGAAGACAGATAATCAAGAGATCGTACAAGTGTGACATGTACCGCTGGCTAGCTTGCAAATTTTTTTTCCCTTTTTGCTGGATTAAGATAAAATTCTATGTTCAGGCAATCTTTTGTTACTGCCCAAAGGAATTGAACTCCGTTTTTTATTGCTTTACCATTTGATATGTTTTCGCTAAATGGAAATTGCATACAAACTTAGGCAATTCCTCATAAAAATTTATAGATAAGATGCTTTCAAGGACATATCTATGATCTTGTTTGGAAGGGGGGGATGCAAAAATAAACATTGAAAATCACATCAAAAAAGTTTTGATATGTATTTTTGTTGCGTTTTACGAGTTGGAAACAAGTTTTTTTCTGGATACCGCCTTGGATGCTTTATTAACCAAATAGGATACACTACATCAGGTACATCCTATACTGTTAATGGACGCCTAGTAAAATAAGAGACATGTGATTAAAGATATTGATCGGCACTAGAAGCTGGGTAAGTTATTAATTGTAGACAATTCTTTTACATCTATAGGAACATAATGTTTGGTTCATGAGGAGAGGGTTCTCAATATGTTAACTCATTTCTGCGATCGACAAGAGAATTCAATCAAGTCGAGCTCTTTCAATGCTTCATCGTATTTTGAGTAGCTGTGTCTAAGTAATTTTTTATCATTACAAGACTGTTTGCTTGGTTCTTCGTCAGCCTCGGTTGCCAAACTGGACATACATTTTCAAGACAAGGCTTTGAATATCTTCATCATACACCCTTCACTCTTCAAAGCACCGGGTAGAGAGCGAGGTAGCGGCGAGGGTTGCACGCCCTCGTGCGCCCAATAAAAATATACGAATTTAGAAGTGCGTTACGTAAATTAGTGCGTAACTTAAGTATATTTTTTACAGGGGAGGAGGTTGGGAAGTAGGAAAAATAATGTTCTTTGCTTCTTTTTTTCCATATTTTGAAATTTTTATCTTTAGCTTATATAAGCAAATTCTCCTTCATCTAGTTTATGAAAGTCCTATGATTAGCCTACAGTGAATGCAAATAAGGTTTCCAGTGAGAGTGTTAAATCATAAACTTATTCCCACTAATTATAAAGGCTTAAAAAAACCCACCCCCATTCACATCAACACTATTCACTTGAACTCAATAAAAATTATTTTAGAGAACATTTTACTTACTTGACACGGAGAGGATTTTGTGAAATAAGTTCACAGAGCTCGTTCCAAAGCTGATGGTTCGATTTCCCGTATTTTGAGACGAAGTCATCGCTGTTAACTAGTTTTGCAAGCCGAACGGCAACTTCATCTAATCGTTCTGCTTCTTTTAAATATGTGACATAATCCTCGGCATCTTGCGGTGAGAACTGAAAAAGAAAAGAAAAGAAAACAATTGATGCAAACGTTACAAACATACCTGTGCAAAAAAGAAGAGAGGCGCGGGTATAATCAAAGAGCTCCCTAACTTTAGTTTGGGACCTCAATCACGGCAGGGCTTTAGAAAACTATGTAACAGTTCACTTAAAAACATGAAATTCATAACTGTTTATTAGATTTACAACATAGGTGCACCTAGGTCAAACCTTAGACGAGAGAGAAAATCTAAATGAACAGAGTTTGATTACCATTCCTGCCAAGGCGATTCCCGTCCTCAACTATCTTTACGTTTGTATGTTTAAAACTACCTATAAACAAACCACTATTGCTAACAGCTGAACGCAGACCAAACTTTGTGAGGCCAACAAAGTTGAGCACTTAACTATAGTCCTTTTTTCTTCAGAAGGGTTTTTCCTCCCCTGAAGTGCTAAGTTCCTTTAAATATTTCTTCGTGAACTCTTCTTGCCCCATTTAGTTATGCCTCACTTTCCCTTTGGTCTCAGTTGTCCAAGAGCACAATTTTTGGCTCCCTGTCATCTATAAGACCACCAACTTACCATCTTTGCCTATAAAACAGATCGTGGTAACGAATGTTTTTGTAAGTAAGGAGCGATTTGGCTTAATATTCACCGAAACTTTAAAAAACGAAATTGGATTAAACAATTGGCTTATTATGCTAATTCCAAACACAACGGAAGAAATAATTTTAGTGTTACCCCTCAAAAGCTACGAGCTTGAGAAAATTTGCCTGAGTTTGAAATATGGGACTCCCCACAAAGTCAAAGGATTTGAATAAGAATCATACCATCAGATTCAAAGCATAAGAGAACCCTACTGTAGGGGTTTTGAGCTCCCATTTGCAAAAATGCGGTATTTTTTAATCATAGATTCAGGGGCAATCATATTAAATCAATGGTCTTAAAATACCGAGAGAGAGCTCATTTGAAGGAAAATTAAAGGTTCTAGTGCCATTTCTAGTGACCAAAAAGATTGGAGAGCAGCTAGTCCCCCCTCCCATGCCCCTTTTTCCTCAAAGTCGTCTGATAAAAAATTTTAGATGGTCATTTTGTTCAGCATAGTTGAAGGGATAAGTAAATATGCCTTTGGGATAGTACGACCCCCGATAGACCCTGGGAAAGGGTCTGTGAACTTCAAAACTTGCCCATTTTTTCGTGTATGCCCTATTTTTGTTATTGGGATACAAAGAATGATATGGTCAAGTATTGTTATAAAATTTCTATCAAGAGGTCCTCCTGCAAAAATTTTCGGGATGTACCAGCGCAATGTGTCTCGTTAGTTTATGAGTTTATAACGGCTTAGACTCAGCGCCCACAGGGCAACTATTTTGAGACTAAAAATTCATCGTATTATCGTAATACATTATCCAGAAAATATTACCCCAATCTCTCATAAATTTCCATAATATCAATTCGGCTCCTTTATGTTCGAATCTATCTGTCATAATCATTGTCGATAGATTTCTAACGGGGACTGCTTGGGGACAATCACAAATTTGTTTCAGAACATCCCAATTGACTTCTTGCACTTCATTTCTTCTAACTGCCCACGGCGATATTAGATGAAATTGACTAAATTAAGGAAAGATCCAACTTGTTGACAGAGTTAATAAGCGATCTGACTAAGCGTCAATAAATGTATTAAAAATCTATCAAAAAGAAACTTTTAGTTGAAATCAATTTTTCAATTCCCAGTTTATAGCTGTTACTTTTCTGTGCTATACCTATGTGCTGAACAGTTCTTTTCATGATTATATACATAAAAAAAAAGCTATCTAAAGTTGCACTAAAAGCTGCAAAAATTGTTACAGGAGACAATCTACAGCAATAGCAGTTTCTCAACGTTGCAGGAAGAGGTTCAACCGTCCATCAATATTTTTTCTTGCGTTAAACCTGAATGAATTGAAAAAAACCTTATGGTCACAGTAATGGGCTTTTTTTTTAACAACTATTTATTCTCCAATTCCCCCCCCCCCCCCATATTCATGATTTCTTATAGTAGGTAACAAAAAAAAGCATGTGATGAATTTTGACAAAGTTGCTGATCTACAACAATCAGTAATCTATAGCAACAATAAAGCGACAGGGTTATCTCTATCTGAAAAACCGCCTCCTGGAGGGCCTGCAAAGCGTCCGTCTTCCGTTCGTACGGGAACAATAGATTTGATTCGGTAAGGGCCTTGTTCAGAAGTTCCGCCAAAACCACTATCTAGTAGTTGTCTTTCTCCTCGAACTATGGATAGGTTTTCACCAATTGTAATTCTACCGTCTAAGAAAGAATAATTAGAATTTAAGCGCAATCCTAATCTTTGATAGTTAGTTTCAATGACGACCCCTTTCTGATTCATATAATTAGCGCCAAAATAAACGCCTCCTCTATCTGTACCTTGAGAGAAAGCGACGTCGTAATTTTGTGTCAAACCAGGCTGTGATACTTCATCCCACCAATCGGTACCTTGCGCTAAATTATTTGGATAGCCGGCAGGACGCATTTGATCTGCTTCATCTAACCATTCAGGATAATTGATTTTATCTAGCACAGGAACGCCATTACCGGTAATACCCGCCCCTAAGCTTGGGTCGTAATGCCAATCATAGGTCCAAATACCGGTAGCGTTTGGATCTGAACCGTCATTTACAGCGCCTTGCCATTCCAAAGTCGCTCTTTGCTCGCTATTGGTCAAGTTATCGAAATCATTCCAGTTTTCTACGGTTGTTCTAACATTAACAGAGATGCCAGACTTCTTAGTTTGAGGCTGTTTAGTAGTAATGATAACAACGCCGTTAGAGGCTCTTGAGCCATAAATAGAAGCAGAAGAAGCGTCTTTCAATACCTGTACAGATTCGATGTCGTTTGGATTGAGCCAAGACAAGCCAAATAATTGCGTTTGACCTGTTCCAAATTCATCCCTTTGAAACTGTTGAATAGGCACGCCGTCTACAATGTACAATGGGTCGTTATTCCCTAAGTGCTGGAATAGCGCCAAGTAACATCTTGCACTTCGTCTTTCGAAAAAGCAAAAACATAATTCAGACTTTTTCCCCATCCAATTTCATACATCAAAGGTGTATCAATAACACCTTCACAAGGATCGCAGTGAAGCCATCTTTGTTCTTTTTCAGAATACACTTCTGTCCACACATGATCTGTAAAGTCGTATACATAGCGGGTTTCATATCCGAGAGCTCTACACATTAAAGTAAAACAGTTGGCCCATTCTCCACATCGTCCAGTTCGGGTTTCTAATAATTTTTCTGGATGGTTATAGCGTGGGAATCGAAACTGAGCTCCACATCTACACGAATAGCCTGGAATAAAACTAAGCTAAAAAAATTGTAGTTTATGAAATACCGTATGGTATTTCATACGGTAATACCATATGTATGTATTTCATACATTTAATTTCAAAGGAACAGAATTTACAACACACAGGAGTAAAGGCCAGAAGGTAAAATCTATTTAACTACAAAAGATTTGTATTTAGCCCAGTGTGACTGTTTATTTTACACACCGCAACAAAACAATAAAATCAAAAGTGT
>JAAAKM020073195.1:188206513-188227150 GCA_010016025.2 Alatinidae sp. Z8VKAUB7J3 | reverse complement strand
ACAGCACGAGCGTCATTTTTAAGTTCTAAGAACGACTCCTGAAACACAGCGGCCATTGAACTCGAATAAGGAGGTTGTTAAATTACAAACAAAGAAGCGGGAGGGCCTAGGCATTGTGGAGGGGGAATCCTCCCTCATATACAGAATAATATATATTTGCTTCAAGTGTTGAAGTTAGTCCTTATTTTTGGTTGTGAAAACTTGTTGTTTTTTTTTTTTTTTCATTTAAAAGTGAGAAAGATTTAACACTTCGTGTCGAAGTATTAGGCATGGTTAAGTGTAGTGATTGATTGGCTGAGGGTCCAATTAACACCATTCGGGTACCTTTAAAATGAAACAAGTTATAGGTATCTTACCTGAGAGAGAAAAAGAACCAATCACGAATTCATGAGTTGCAGTTGATGCTGGAAGGGTGTATGCAATTTCTACCGGAACCGGAACAATTTGGGAATTTATTGGACCGGCTAATAGTTACTTGTTATCAAGGGCTTTCTCATAGTGGTGTGTCATACCGTTTCCGCCTTTTCAAAAATTCAAGCATTTTTACGACAGATGTTCCATTAAAAGAGAGAAAAAATTGCTATTATATTGAACATTTTTTATTGTTTTTTTATAGAAGAACATTCTATTTTCAATTAAAAGAATTATCTTATGGAATGCCGCGCTTTAAGTATCCTGCTAATTTTAATATGTTGTAACGTCAAGCTCTATGAATGGAGGTAAAAATGAACAACCATATTGGAGAGGGACGAAGTTGTATCGTTTAAATTAGAGAGGGGTGTTTCATTTTGTTTTCCAGAAGGAGACCGGTAATGTTAAATTAAACCAAATTCCAGTACGCTCAAAATTAATAACCATGGATCATTTTGCGTTCTTTGTGTTCAGCTTCAGTAAATCAGGGTGCTGTTTGGGGGTAGCTCTTCAAATCAAGTTTACTGAACTACCATCCTGAAGTTTTTGTTTAATTCATACGGTGCACGGCGATGTGGAGTAGTCCACGGTGTCGTGCTTAACTGGGGATCAAGATTATTTTTTTTCTTAGGAAAAAAACCCATTTTTTTTCTGGGTGGCCTTCGAATCTACATTTGGACATGGAAATCTCCAAGTTTCATCTCTCTTTGCAGGCATATCGGTGTTCAGGCGCTGGGCCCCCAGTCTTGGATCGAGTCAAAAGCTTAGATTTTGTGAACTTTGACTAATCAGATTTAGGCAGTTTTGCTTATTGGTTTATCATCGCCTACGGCGGCTCTCTTATGGACGGCAAGGTACTGCCGGAAAGACGCTACAGTAACGATTGGGACGGCACCTGGCTGGGCGCCACGGCCAAGTTTGCTGAAGGGTGGTCGGCGGAAATGTTTTTTCCCTGGTCAATGATGACGTTACCGAACACTCCGGGTGAAAGGGATCTGGGTTTTGCCATCAGCCGCACAGTGTCTTACCTGAATGAACGCTATCAGTGGCCCGGCTTGTCACAATCTTCACCAAAATTTGTCACGGCGCTGAATACCGCACAAGTTCAAGGTGTGGAACCGCGTAAACAGTTTTCCCTTATTCCCTATGCCTCGGGTATTGTCGACCAGGCACGCAGCGAGGACGAAGTGCGTGCGGGGGTGGATTTAACCTGGCGGCCGACTCCGCTATTTGAACTTACTGCGGCGTTGAACCCTGATTTCGGCGCCGTGGAAGCTGATGATGTGGTGCTTAATCTGTCTGCATTAGAGACATTTTTTCCAGAGAAGCGATTGTTCTTCCTGGAGGGCAATGAGGTATTTGAAACCGCAAACCGCGCTTCTTTCGGCAACAATATGCGTATTTACAACGCAGAGAATTTTGCCACAACCTCACGAAGACTTTTTCTGACGGACAATCTCCCGACGACAATTTCGCTGGTGAACACACGCCGGATAGGCGGTACAGCCTCGCAGGTGGCCCTGCCGGACAATTTAACGGCGGAGCGGGGCGAGCAGAATCTGCCTACCGATTTACTTGGTGCGGTGAAGCTCACCGGTACAACAGGAAACATTCGTTATGGCTTGCTCGGCGCGTTCGAGGACGAGGTGGACTGGCATGTGCGCGACGCGGGCAACAATCGCCGTACGTTTGTTCTTTTTTGATGAGGGTTCTTTGGTATTTTTATTCAATCAAGTGATATAAGACATATTTATCCTTATGACTTGCAAAGGTTCAACTAGACTCCAATACATATTTCCCATATTGCGTTTGGGAAATGTATGGAACATATTGTGTTTTAATTTATTTAACATTGCCCTCTCCTCTTCCTCAAAGTTACCACACATCCAGAGAAGTAATACCATAATATCCTAAGCCTGATTTAAATGGGATAAAAAGTACCCATATTTTCCTGATAGCAAACCTTTTTATAAGCAATGTGGAAATTGCATAGCTTAAAGCCCTTGCCACCAGGGCTTTTGAGAGATGCATCATTATTGGATAAATAGGTCTTTGACCTTTAGACCATTTTGAAGAAGATTACTATTTAAAAATTTCGACCTGAAGGCTTTTGAGGGAGGACCACTAAATAGATGTGGGAGGGGGACTGGTTGCCCTCTTATCCCTTCGCATTCTTAAAAAGGGTACGCAAAAGTTCACAAGATGTAAAATGAGATAAAAAATTGATAATGGAAGGAATAAGCCTTTTGTTGGGCCAACATCCCTAATTATTAGATAAATGTACCGAATCTCCTTTATATAAACTGACCTCTTGCTTTTAAGAGTGTGTAATCACATCTTAAAAGTAGAAAATATAAAATCTCAAAATTCTTGCTGTATATCCCATGTCTAAAGATTATGATTGATATGCTATTAGGAGGTTTGGTCATCTGTATTTTTACACAGTAAATTTTTATGGTGAGTTCTCCCAAGATTATCTAAACAATGCCTACTCTCCATCTCTAATCCCCTTTCCCAAACAGCGTTCCCCTTCCCCTTTTCCCTTTACCCCTTCCCTTCCCCTTTAGTCAAATGTTTACAGCCTCCACGCCTACAAATATTCTGTTACAATGGGATAGCTCATAATAAAATAGAATGACAAGGAAGAGGTTAAAAATTCCACCACAATGAACTAAACCCACATTACTCAAAATCCAGTGCATTACTGTGTCATTTACTAGGCAATAATTTCACTGAGGGGGGCCACCCATAAAGGTTTCTCTATAGTACTGTCCAGAATAATACAAAACCTGCTGTATTCTTTAATGTCAAAAATACTTATTATTGCTTTAGTCTACACCAGAGTACAAAATGATCAGTGGTTTATGTGTCTTGGGCTCAGGATTTTCGTGTCCATTTCTTAGAATTTTGTGACGTGGGATAGAATGTATAATATCAATAAAGAACATATTTAGAAAACAAAACAATCACAAAATCCACACACAGAGGTATTCAATCGAATTGCGGAATAATAAGATACACAAATAAATGGCAATCAAAATACAAAAAAGGAAATGGCATTTGACTATTTGGTGACGTGAGGAACAACAAAAACCGGTGACACATTAATTGATTTCGTCAGCCACAGCTTCCGATAAAACATTGGCAGCATTTATAATATCTTCGTGCGAAAGAAGACAATTAAGAGCAAGTCGAATGCTAGGAGGCGGTAAATTCTTCTCCGAATTTTCTAAGTAGCTTGGGCAAATAAAGCAAACTCCTCTTTTTAAGGCCTGCAAAAAACAAAATATCAACTGAGTAAAACGGACAAGGGAAATATAAGAAAGAAGAAAAGAGAGAGAGAGAGGAGAGAAAGGGAGAGAGAGAAGAAGAGAAAGAGAGAGAGAGAAGAAGAAGAAGAAGAAGAAAGAGAAGAAGAGAGAGAGAGAGAGAGAGAGAGAGAGAGAGAGAGAGAGAGAGAGAGAGAGAGAGAGAATTGTACGACCTCGACTCAGGTGGAAGGCAGGCAAAGTCTGAGAATCCCATTGGAAGCTAAGTCTCAGCTCATCCTCGATACCGTCGTTAGTGCGAAAGCGAGGGTAAGGTTTGAAAAGCCTAGCCGATCCTCCGACTGAAGCTGGCAATGATGGGTTGGAGAAAAGTTGAGTGCCTGTCCCACCTCCATGGGGTTGTCCGGCAACTTCAGTCTAAGTTTTCCGCTAGTGGAGTCGCCGACGTCTACATAGAGTGACCGCGAGATATTAGAGTTTGGGATGCCATCAGAGTCTATCGGGAATAGAATGGGAAACGGAGTTTAAGTGGGGCTGCACCGGTTTGGGAGCCACAGGGGGTCTATCGGATTCGGCAGGAATCTTGGTGAGAAATGAGTTTTCATTTGCGTGCCTTCTAGTAGTTTAGATGAGCGACTCTTTTGGCGGGTGGGGTGCCAACGTTTAGGAGGATCGGCGTTATTGTGATTTTCGTTCAGCGCTGGCTCTAGGACTCCCTGGCGTCCCCCTGGCAAATGTACCAGGGTCGAAGTGGAAGCCCTATGCCGAGGCGAAGAGAATCTCATAAGCTGCGAGCACATCTGCCGTATCTAATCGCAGCGGTCTTCCCGTTTCTGATCAATGATTTCATTGATCTCACCATCGATTCTCAAGGGGCCTGGGTATTGTGGACTTACCTAGTCACCTATCCGATCCCGTTGGCCGCCGCCGCCGCGTGGCTTCGGCGCTTCCACCTACCGTCTGAGGCATTGGGACTCAAGCGCCTTCCACTCGGCCTATTGGTCTCAGAGACTGTAATTGCAACCGGACTTGGATTGATCATCACTCTCGGTGTCTTTCGCTATCGTGGCATGCTGCCCCCCACCGGGTTCGTTTTCGAGAGGCAGAAAGTATTCTAAAGGCTAAGAGAGCCATGGGAGGGAGGAAACACTCTTCCGCCCTTTGTAAGAGTGTACTCAATAGCTTAAAGTTTCTTGGCGATCGGAAGAACAGTGTAGCATGCATACAGGTCACACAATCAGACATCTATTCGATTCTATTTGTATATCAGCTTAAAAATGGAAAAGTTTTCCAACTGAAATTAAGGAGCAACATTACAAGTTAAGAACGAACAGAAATCATTACGTACATGATGGTGGCTACCCCTTCCTCAACCATCGCCCTTTTCGCTAAAGTTCTTTAAAAGTATATCTCATTCAAACTAAACGGCTCTCGTGTTTGAACAGTCTTTCTTAAAGAATTATGTAAACTTTAAACTTTAGCGTAAAAGCGATAGTTGAGGAAGAGCTACCCACCCTCATATTTGGAATGATTTCTGTTCGTTTTAAGTTTCAACGCTGCTCCTTCCTTTTAGTTGTAAAAACTAGTTTTTTAATTTGATTTCTGACCGTTTTTCCAATTAGGAAAGGAAACCCCTTAACATCTCCCCCCACTGGATAAGGTTTCCCTGGAAAAAATCCCCCAGAAACTTTGCCCACCCATGGAAAATTCCCCTACAGAAAATTCTTCCCAAAAATGTTCTTACATTTTTCAAATAGCATATACTACACGTTGGCATTGGGAATATTTTTTATTTTATAGCCCTTTTCCCAGGGACTATGGGGGTTTTGCCATCCAGCAGAATATTCTCCCCCTCCCCCTAAAAAATCTGCATATTTCCCAATACCAAATGCTAGATGTAAACATTGGGTAAATTGTACAACTTGCAGCCCTTTCCCCAAGAGTTATTGGGGAAATAACTGCATAGTTATTGGGTCTTTAAACTATGGAGAATCAAACGATGGCTGTGCCCGACTCACCGCCTTTGAAGGCAGTCTTGGCAGTGGAAAGATCCAGTCCGCCTTCAGGTTCCTTGCCCGCATGACACTCTAAGCATTTGTCAGCGATCAGCGGCGCCACTTGAGAATCAAAATCTTGAGCGAACGAACTACTTGCTGCCGTGATCAAGACTGCTGTAATGATTGCGGTCAGTTTGAAGTTTGTGGTTCGCATGACAGGCGAGTTTACTGGCTGGATTTCAGACAAAACTGGAATTCCGATTTCAGGAGGGTTGAAGCCACTCCTCCATTCTATCCGATAATTTCGCCGGTTGAGAACTTGTAGATGTGTCTCATTGATACGATTTGAGACGCTCCTTAGCTTCCAGGACTTTGCGTCACTGTTTTGTAGAACATTTGTCCCAAATGTTTTCATCCCTGAAATGGAACTTCAGAGGACATTGCGACCACAGTCCTTAACTGCAAACGCATAATCAACAATTCACTCCCTTGGTCACGAAATGTAAAATCATTTCTTCCTATAGTTTATTCGTTACGTATAAGACATTTTTTCTTAGAAGAATTGAAAAAAAATAATAAAAGCTCTCAAATAATAAGTGAAATGAAATTTATAATTTAGGTCAAGTAATATCTCTTTTAAAATTAAAAATAATCTATAATTTTTTTCAATAGTAGTGAAATAACAACTGAATTTGTTTGTTAAATTTAAAGTTAAAACAATCTTGATTCAGCAAGAAGATTAATAATGGTTTCCAGACAAGTTTACTGCGGATGGTCAGGACTTAGGTGGTCCTTACAAACTCTCCAACTCTCCAAAGAGGTCCTTACAAGGTTACAAACTCTCCAAAGGTTGAGAAACATTTTCTAATGATATGTTAATGGTTTGGAAGAAATGATGGAAGGGGAACTGCGCCGACTTGGCAAAGCAGCCCAAGAGGATCAGGATCAGCGCCGGCAGGTAGAGCGGCGAGGCCTGGATTGCCTCTCTCTGCTGGAGGATATCGCTCAGGTCATAGGAGCCCGCGATATTGCCAAGGATCAGCATCCCCGCAATCATCGCCAGCCCGCCGCCGCCGGTCACCGTCAGCGCCATGCGCGCGCCCTGGCGGCCTTCGGGCAGGTGCTTCCAATAGCCGATCAGCAGGAAGGACGACAGCGAGGTGAGCTCCCAGAACACCAGCAGCAGCAGGATGTTGTCGGAGAGCACGATGCCCACCATCGCGCCCTGGAACAGCAGCAGGTAGCTGTAGAACTGCCCCATCGGATCCTCGCGCGAGAGGTAGAACCGCGCATAGAGGATGATCAGCAGGCCGATCCCGAGGATCATCGCCGCAAACAGGAAGCCCAGCCCGTCGAGGAAGAAATGGGCGTTGAGGCCAAGGGCGGGCAGCCAATCCACTGCGGCAAATACCGTCTCGCCGCGGAAGATGGCCGGGATATGCAGCATCAGACCCGTAAAGGCGAGGAATGTGGTCAGCCCGGCGGCTGAAGCTGCGGCATTGCGTCCGGCGCGGATCAGCAGAGCGGGGAAAACGGCTCCGAGAAAGGGCAGGGCCGCAATCAGAAACAGGGACACGTGCAGTTCTCCAGTTTGGGATTGGCGCTTGTGACGTATTTGCTAAGCAATTTTTTGTCCCAGAACCACCCCAGCCGCCCTGACTGCGCGCATATTGTGCAGGCGGGCGGCAATTATTTACTGTCTTTCCTGCTATTTGGGGCGCTGATCCGGCGTTGACAAGAACTTGATGAGTGAAACAGCTTCGCTTTTGTGGCGCGGTCGTTTTGCCGCCATATTAGTATCACAGAGATACGCTCTCACATCTATCAACCCAAATGTCCACTTAATGACGCTTTTTTACGAACAACCAGTATGGTAGTTTAAGTTTGAACGTGTATCTTCCTATTATTCCTAACGACTATTAAAAACTAATGAATTAGGTGAAATCCATGAAAATAAATTTGTCGAAACTAAACTTGACATGCGTCTATTTTGTGCTAAACTTAGCACGAGTCAGTTTTCTGCCAAATTTGACACGAGTCCTAAACACGAGTCAAATTCAGGTGAACATGAGCATTACGCCCCTAATAATTACATCAAAGTACCAAGGACAGTGGAAATGAAATCTGGTTATTTAAGCTGGTGAAATGGAAACTCATACAACCATGTACACCTTTAAAATTTAGAAAGCATCGATGATTCAGTTGTGGTTGAAAAAGAGCACCATATACAACCACGTAAAGGGCACCAAATTAAAAAAAAAAGACACGTATGTGAAAAATCAGCAAAAACAAGTTCAAAGCACGTGGCACCAAACAGTTTCCAGAAGTAATTGTGCTTATATCCCCAAATGGGTGGTTATATCAATTGAAAAGAGTCCCCCAGCATTTGACATCCCCTCTGCCAAGATTAAATAAATTACTGTGAGCCTAGAGACAATTTCACGCAGTCCTCGCCGCCTACCTACGATTATAATTTACTCAGACCTGCTCTCTGTGTTGCAACTACTAACAAAATAAACTAAAATAGAGGAGTGTGAAACCTATGCTGTACACTCCCTCTTAAACAGCCTTAAAAAATGGTTTTACTGGTTTTACTGGGGTTTTACTAAGGAATAGAAAACTATTATACCACCAAATAAGAAATGGTGCCACTGGCCTTAACTACCGTGCCTTCCCCTGAGAGTGATTTAAGAGTTCTAACAAAAATATTAGCAAACTGAATGAATTTTTGGAAGTTTTGGCAGTTTAGGGTACAAGAATATGTTTAAAAATTAATGTTAAGAAGTTTAAAACACTTAGACTAGGAATAAATGAAGGCGAAGAAGGTGATGCTGGTTAACAACAAGTTCAATTAAGTAGATAGCTTTACTTATTTGGGTAGCATTATTAGTAAAGATGGTGGATGCACGGAAAATGTAAAAAGAACGATAACGAAGGCCCAGAGTGTTGTTTTACAGTTGCAAATTTTGAAAGAATAGGAAGGTAAGTCTGCTAGCCAATTTAGAATATTGGAAGCTACGATAATGACAGTAGTCAAGCATGGTTCTGAAGGGTGAGCGCTACCAAAGTCAAAGAGAGGTTTATTATATGTTTTCCAGAGAAATTGTTTAAGGATAGTTTAAGGTATCTGTTTGACTGATCTTACGTCAAACAACAAGCTGTACAGAAAATTTGGCTTGATGCCAATTTCTAAGGCTATAATGAAAGAAAGGCTGACATGACTGGGACACGTTTTATAGATAATGGATTGCCGACGATTGTACTTATTGACAATCCATCTGGGACCAAACAAAATCAGATCATCCCTGAATGGGTTTAGAGCCGTTGTAAAGAATGGAGCTTGGAATAAAGTACAGTGGAGGAGGAACGTCGGGAGCCGTGTTGGCCTCTTGTGGCCTGGCACTGCAGTGAGGTGCTAGAACTAGCAGTAGTCACAGACACCTTCTTATTAACTGGTGCAATTCTTGTACAATTCTTGAATTGCAATTTCAATCATCAAATATCAGATCATATAGCTTTCTTAAGGTATATGTTGAGGCTAATGAATTCATGTCACCAGATTCATTAGCCTCAAATCTTCGATATCATATTCCATTTAGAGCAGGTGTTATAATTTGTTAACAAAACTAGGAAGAAACTCTTGTTAAACTTCAAAGCTTTTCTTAAATATTAGTTGCACTACACTTTTAAAAATAAACATATTCTTGCCAATTTTGTCAAATTTAAGACATTCACAAGGTATGATTGGCACCATTATAACATTCAGGCAATTCTCAGTATGATGAACAAGATGAAGGGCAGTGGAATGCACACTTGCACTGACCTCCTATCCAAGCTAAATTCTCAGCAGAATGATCTATTGTCTAAGGGTAAGGACATGTTTTATTCAGGTTTACTTAATTTGAAATGTATTAAACAAAAAGGAGGCAAATCATGGCTTGAGTGTAAGAAGTCTCTCTCTTCACAGTTGGTTAATATGGACTACTTAAGGTGATTAATAATGATGTTCTTGTGGTGAGTCTTTTATATTTTAGTTTATAGATGATTTTCCATGCAAAAAAGGTCCTTTTTGGTGCCTCAATAACTTACGAGTTTCTTTTTCCTCTTCTTTGTCATAGTATTCATCAGATGTTCTCATAGTATTCATCAGATGAGATGAGATCACTCATCTCATAATGAAGATATTATATTTCTTTATCTTGCTTTTATTGACCTACATTCTTCTGTTGACTTGGCACCAGCACCAATAGAGCAGACCCCTTCTTCCTCTAGGTCATTTAGTCTTAGGTGGCAATAGGGGCAACTTCTGGTTGTCTTCCTGCCTTGCTTAGGAACTGGTGCAGGCTATAGGGCTAATTAATTATAAATCCCATTTTTGGGTTGCTACACAGCCATTTCCATCTGGTGGCCACAGGGCCAAAATCATATGTGATACAGCAAAAGGTTTAACTTAGCAACAGATTTATTCTTTATTCTAAGCCCTCTAAGCAGACATTACTACGCTCCATCTTAGACGCCCGTTGGTCTAAGACATTTTGTACGTTGAGTAAGAAACAGAGAAGGGTCTATGGGGCTTGATTTGTCATTTCTAAAAGCAAAGAATATTAGCCATTTTTCTAATTAGAAAGCTTACTGTTGAGAAGCGCCAGGGTTTCTTAGATAGAGGCAATAATGTCAAAATACAAAATTGATTATTCAAGGGAAGTTATTGAAAACTAAGACGATCACTTTGTTTCATGTAAGTCAACTCTTCTGGTAAGAATGCTGTTAAATGTGCATGTTCTGTTTAGGCTACTTTCGAGCCTTTTTTCCAATATAATTTAGTTTACCGGATGATATGTATTTCCGACATGTGGTCCCTTTTTTACATTGTATTCTTGAAATAAGCGCTTCTTACAAGGCAGTCTCTTGAAATTTGTATATTTGGCGCATTTCCTTTTTACAGCTCCGGTATCTGGTAACACTGATTCAATGCAGTCAGTAGCCTAGTATTTGGCGTTCTATTTGAATTTTGGGAATGAAATGGTTTGTTTTTTAATGAGTTATTACTGGAACTGTAAGTTCAATTAAATTGTTATTAGCTAACACATGCGAGAAACGTTAATAAAAACGAACTTAGCCGAAAGATGACTTTAGAGAGAATAAAATCAAAACGAGTATAAATTACTATAAACGAGAGTTTGGAAACTTAATTCAGTACTTTCTGTCATAGCACCGACCACTCAAGAAGTGAAGTTAGGTTATCCAAATGAAATATACCTAATTATGAGTACAAAAATAATACTTTAGACAGAAACCTGTGTTTAGACAGAAACTAAACACAGAAACCGGTTTACAGTACGTCAATGGATGAACAACTTCGGTGGCTCGCATCGGTCTTCGTAAGTCTTTTCATGTGAATGTAATCGACAATTATTCCAAATGATCTATTCCAATTTCGTCTATCATCAGGCTATTTCTTGCTTGAGTGGTACTTCGATCATTTGTCACCTTATACGGTTCGTCGTATAAGATCATAAGTTCCTCTTCAATAGATCAGAAGTTGTAGTGTTGTAAAACAGTTTATAAAAACATCTTCCGTCTTTACTGCGGGCTGCCCAAGGAACGATTTTGAGAGTCTGTCATTTCTTCTTCTGCTTAATAACCTTAGTGATGACCTCCCACAGATGAAAATACATTGACGACTAGCCAATCCTGAAAATTGTTTCTAAAAATATTATATGTAACCCTTTCAGATGCTGTTCTTGATCTGTATTGAACCGGTTTTCTGTGTCCTCTCGAAGATAATCAGCTTAGCCTAAGGTAGAGAAACTACTTTGCGGGAATATTTTATTTAAATATTTAATAAGTAGAGGGTATTAGGAAAGGCTCATATCAGGTACCCTCCCCCCTTGATTCGGCCTTGCTAGTATTATAAGATGTAAATAAAACTGAATTTGTTTAATTGTGTTGCATTTAAATCCGCGAGTAAAAATTAACTAATTTCCACATGGTTCTAAAATTGTGTTAAAATTATTTAAGCTTGAACATTTACATTTTGGATTATACTACATTTGTAAAGACTGCAAGAAAATGATTAGTTACAGCAAAAACCAGGATGCTTAAAAAAAAAAAAATAATATAAGGCTCAGATACATCTTTTTCTTATTACTTAAAAACGATATCTTCCATTTTCAAACTTTGTGGAGCGCTCTAGACTCTTTTTACAATCATTTTCCACTAACACCCTCGAAGAAGCATTCACAGGCTACAAATTGCCCCAGTTGGAAAGGAATGGTTTCCTCTATTGCGAAAGGCGGCGTGATTGCCAAACGATGCAAAGGGATAAACCACAGGGAAAAGGCGAACACAGCTACAAAAAATTTGGTTCGAGCCGGCGCCTGCCGCAACATCGCCAAGGCTGCTACAAAGAGTAGACTAATCGCGCTTTGATTGATCAGGTAGTCCACCATGTTCGTCCTCCAGAACGTGCTTCTTTTCTTCCAACAGTTGCTGTAAATAGGCCACATCATCCAAGGTCAGGGATTCATCTTCCAAGAGGTTGCTGAACAAGCGTCTTCGGTTTCCTGCAAAGACGTTGTCCAAGAACCGCCTGAGCAAAGGCGTTGATACCGCGCTTTCCTCAATCGCCGCGCGATAGAGAATCGTCCGACCATATTGGCGGACCCTGGCGATGGCGCCTTTTTTCTCCAACCGATCCAAGATGGTTTTCACCGTGGTGTAAGCGGCTGGTCGTTGACCCGCGATGGCCTGATGCACCTCGGGCGTGGTCAGCTCCTGTTCTTGCCAAAACAAGCGCATGACTTCCATTTCAAACTCGGAAAGTTTGATATCCATTACTACAACCTTGTTTTTATTTCTACATGTGTAGTAAATCAGCTTTTCAAAACTCTTGTCAAGCACAATTTTTTCTGAACACCCAGGGAATTATTTGGTTTTCAAACTTTATTCTGTGTTACCCCGTCCCTAGATGCGAGTCAAGTTTGTCAACGAGGTGATTCTTGAAATTAAAGTTTTTTTGGATCCTGGTCTTTACTCTTTGCCTGGGTGCTTTTGCTAAGTCTGACAAAGAAATAGCAGCCAAGCTGAACCAGGTGATGGTTTCCTATAGTAATTATGATCTGTTCTCAGGGACAGTACTGGTAGCCCGAGAGGTTTTACGTTGTAAGCGGTTATAAAGGAGCTTTATTTTACTTCTGTGTGATATTATAGACATATTTATATTATAATCGGAATTCATATTCGAGCTACCTGATTCCAATCAGAAAAGTAGCAAATGATGCGCAAATAAAATTGGATAAGAACGTAATGACAACCATGATTTGAAACAACAGGAACCAACTAGATTCACTCATAAACTCAGTTACTTTTTCAGCCCCCCTTTTCCTTTTTTACACATAAATGATTCTTGGTAATTATACTATTCTAAATACTGTCCTTTTATTGGATGACAGGATACTATAGTATTATTTGAGGTAGATTCCAGGCCAAAATGTAATGCAACCAACAACTCTCTCTGGGTAACTTTGATTATGGACCAAGATACAATAGGCCTAATGTTAAGGAACAGGAGCTAAAAATAGCCACGATTACATTTGAGAAGTCTTATCTAAAGAGTAGTGAAACCGCTTTGAAAGATCTGTAAAAGAGAATCAAAGGTCAATTTTCCTATGAAAACTGGATATATTAAAGAAGCAATGAAATAACAAGCAGGTACTTTCACAAAATAGCTCTGCAAATACAATCATCTAAAACTGCACCGATTGTGAAAGATATTAGAAATGGAGGTTCTGGTTACCACTCAACTTCCATGCTGACAGGTTGTCGGTTAGAATCTGTTGCTTTAACAGCAGACGAGAAAAAAGTTGGCGCGCAAATTATGAAAGGTGAAGATATTGGTCTTTTGGCTCAGCTGACATGCCAGTTTTTTGGTGGTTCATTAGATGGGATTTTACCAGATGGAACACCAATAAACGTCAAGACCGTCCACATCCTTCGAGAAAACAAATCCATAATTGATGCAGCCCGTAGGTAAGGTCTTGTCACAATTTTAAAAAATCTTTGTACTCGACAGTAGTCGCGCTCTCGCAAATCCTTAAATTTTTGTCAGTCAGTTCATGAACTGGTGCACCCTAGCTGTATAAAGGAAAAACGAACAGAAGAAAATTGCTCCTTAAGCTAACTCCACAGGCAAAAAAAGTTGCAAGAAGTTAAATTGGTTTCTTTCCAACCATTCAATAATTTAATCTTTTTAAATTTAATAATTCGAAAAGAGCACTAGTTTGATATTAGCGTAAAGAGGGGGAGGTTAACATCTACGACTATTTCAATTGGTTATTCTTTACTTTCACTTGAAAGTAAACAGCTGCCGTAATCTCCATTCCATGTTTTTAATTTTTGTATAATTCCTTATTGGAAATGAATAAAAACTTGAAGGTCGAAGTTTTGAGGCGGGCGACCGAGTTTAAGGATTGACACATGACCGCAAGTCCCCTGCACTCGCAGGCAAACGGGGCAAACTATATTGTTCATACTCTGTAGGTTTATGGCGGGGCTAACTATGCCTTTCGGTGGGAGTAGCTCAAATACTTTTTTGAGATTGTGATAATTTTAGACTAAAATTATGATTGCTCTTTGATTTTTTACTTCAGTCTAGTGTGGAAGGACTCGTTTAAGTGGAAAATGTTATGCTTAATGTAATGTATCTTGACCACTTAACGTAGTAAATCACGTACGTATAAGAAAGCAGCTTAAACGCTCAATTTATGTACGCTGAAATTGGCTTTTATTGGCAGCGCAATAAAGCTGCCTAAGTAAAGAACAGTAAAATTACGATTCAGATAGATAGCAAGGGCGCCGGTAGAAAATTTGCCAGGGGGTGGCAGAGGCCAAAATAGCACTGGTGGTTGAGTGGCAGGTACTATATTTCAGTATATTTCTTGGTGAAAGCGACACAATTTTGAGCATTTTTTCTGGCCTGACTGTGACTTTTGTGTGTGGATTTTTTAATAGTATCTGAAAAATAAAATATGATAATTTAATGACACCGAAGGGCGTGTATTGTAGACCGTATTTTTAAGATTTTAGCAAATAAACAAAAAAAAGTTTTCTACAAATGAAAGTAAAGAGTGACATTAAAACTCAAAAAGAACACAGATTAGTTTGTGTATGAATAGGATTTTTCCCTTCTTAGCGTCCTACTCTTTACGCTAAAGTTTTACAAGTGTTATTATGAACGTATTTAAGTGTAAATAATGTAGTTATTGAGTTAGGCATTGCAAGAAATTTTTCTTCGCACAATTCTAGCTTGTTTTATGTTTGAGAATTCATTCTTCATCAGGAGTGGACCAGGAGTTAGGTTTCCCTCATTTTAGACTCTTCAGACTCAAGTGACTCTCTTGACATAAATTTTGCAATATATGTACGAAAACAGTCCATTGAAATAATTCTGGATTAAAAAGAACAGATAAGCCTTTTATTTTTAGCGTTATAGCTCTTGATTCCGCTATTGATGTCGCTCTTTGCTTTCATTTGAAAACACTTACTTACATTAAGCCTTTCAGTAAGAATTCCGGCATCAGTTTTTGACGATCCGTGCCCCATATCTAGCCTTGTTTTGTGCCTGAGGACTCCCTCGACCCAAAACTTTGCGTGTGTAACTTTAAAGCCGTTTGACGAAAAAAAGCACTAGGGTCTTTTTTCACCCTTTTTATAGAGGGAACCCAATATGTTTTCGCTTTCATCTTGTACATTTGGGCTTCTTTGACCTAAGGATAAAAGTTTTAAGCGGACCAGAAAAAATTAATTTTTCGGTTCTCATTTTAGGGATGGGGACCCTATCAATGGCAGTAAGACGGGGCCAACCTATCCCGCGCGAACGCCTCGGAGCTTGAAATCTTGGCCACCGCAGCCACGGACGCCGGACGCTACACCGTCATCATTTCCAATCCCGGAGGCCAGGTCACCAGCAACCCCGCTACGCTAACGGTCAACACGCCCCCACCGGTCGGCGACACCTTGCAAATCGTCACCCAACCCGCCTCCCAAACTGTGGCACCGGGTGACACCGTCACGTTTACGGTTGTGGCCCAAGGCACCGCGCCTCTCTCCTTTCAGTGGCAGTTAGGCACCTTCAACATCCCTGGTGCCCGGTCGGCATCGTTTTCGATCTCAGGAGTCCAGCAAGTGGACGAAGGCGCCTACCGAGTGGTTGTTTCCGACAGCACGGGCTCGGTCACCAGCAACCCCGCTACCCTCACGGTCTCCACGGCACCCGTGATCGTGACGCAACCGCAATCGCAATCCATCACCGACGGCTCAACGGTGACCTTCTCCGTCAGCGCCCAGGGACAGCCTCCGCTCACCTACCAATGGCAATTCAACGGCAGCAACATTCCCGGCGCGCGTGGGCAGCAGTTCTCCGTTTCCGGCGTGCAGTCCGCCGACGAGGGGAACTACCAAGTCGTGGTCACCGACAGCGGCGGCAGCACCACCAGTGAGGCGGCAACGTTAACCGTCGTCCCCCGCCCAGCCAACGAGCTTTCGATCCGCAATATCTCGCTCAGCGGGAATACGCTCTCGATCGAGTGGGACGGCGGCCCGGGAATCGTGCTCCAAGCCAAAGCCAACTTGAGCGATCCGGTGTGGCAAGACGTGCCCGGAACAGAAGGACAGAGTAGCGCCCAGCAATTGGCCCTTGGGCTGTCCGCCTACTTCCGGCTGATCCAGCTACCTATAACGCTCCATACAAATATTCCGTGTTCGAAATAGTGCTGAAATTTTTCTTATATCACCTCCTTCAGGCCGTGTGTCACTTTTTTTTTTCAAAACTTCAATTGATAGATACCTACATGTTTATAGAAGCGGGAACCACTATATTCCAAAGAGAAGGTTTCAAGCTGTTTTCTATCAGCTGCGTTAGAATGCTTACCGCTTTCTTTTTAACATCTTCAAGAGACTCGACTCAGTAAATATCGATCTTTTAAGAGAAGAAGGTGCCACCGTATTCCGAAAAATATTTTAAAATCACATCAGTGACAGTTATTTGAATTGTTTTCCGTGGGAAGAGGCTCAATTTATACTGTTAGTTAGACATATGGTGTTGTGGGTCTTAAATAATTAGACCGGTGATCAAAAAAAACTATTGAACACACATTTGAGGATTACCACCTTCACTATTCACCCTTCTCTACCCCTCTGCGAAGCTTTATAAAGTCTTACTGTGTTCAAAGCAAGTGTTGGAAGTTGTCTTCTATCAACTCCTTCAGGACGTGGTCTGTTTTGTTTTTCACATTTTATCAGACTCAAAACGATAAATACCGTTGTTTACAGAAGTGAGAACCACTATATTCTATTCTATCTATCAACTTCTTCACGTTTTATCAGATTCCAAACAATAAATACCGATTTGTTTACAGAAGTGGGAACCACTATATTCGAAAGAGTGGGTTTCAAGCTGTTTTCTATCAGCTCCGTCAGAATGCTTACCGCTTGGTTCTCAGAAGTGAGAACCACTATATTCTATTCTATCTATCAACTTCTTCACATTTTATTATGCTCAAAACGATAAATACCGTTGTTTACAGAAGTGAGAACCATTATTTTCGAAAGTGTAGGTTCCAAGATATGCGCATAGATTTTCAACAATTATAAATCAATTAACTATCTCAAAATGTCTATATCATAACTTTTTGAACTTCTTTTGGTAAAGTTGTTGTTTTGCATCATAAAATGGTCGAAAGTACTGCATTGCTGTAGGATATTCTTTTCGGCTAAAATAAATGTCTTTGTTAACTGTTATTTTGTAGGGCTACCTGCACCCTTAGAAACAAATGCCACACTGTATGGCATTCCCACTTCTGAAACAGGAGACTCAATATATATATTGTTTTAAACAAATGTATGTAATGTATTTATTGATGAGAAAATCGTGTTGTAGAGGCTGCGATGGCTTCAGTTATGTAGTAGATTCAAAGGCTTCCATTCAAAGAAACAATAATACTAATTTTCATCCAACTGAAGTTCTTTAGTAGTAATACTGAGAAGGATTTTTTACCAAAGTTGCTATTCATTGCCAGTTTTTAAGTAGCCAATATTCAAGTTTTATCCAAAGTTGGAAGTGTAATTTAAGCATAGGACGGTACTAATCAACGTACAATTATTGGTTTACATATTTTAAAAGCAATTAACCAGGGATTTAAGGGACCGCTACTTCAAATTATATCTTGGCCTGGGTATGACATGGAAAACAATAAGAAATCAAATTAAAAAAGGACCTCTTCAACTGAAAGCAAGGAACAGATTTGAAACCTATTTGAACAGATTATTCTTTATATGAAGAAGAGTGTCTCCTCCTTGGCTCCTTACCCTTACTGTGAAGTTAGGCTTTTTTCCCACTTTTTTGATGAAATTTGCAATTGGAAAAAAAGAAAGATTTTTCAAAGCACTAAAAAAATTTGTTTAATGAGTAAGGTGTTGAGAAAAGGGCAGTCCTCCTTATATACAAAATAATTTCACTTTCTCATTCTCACGATTCTAAAAAAAAAGAGAAGGATTAGATAAAAAAGAGGAGAAGGACTAGGTAAAAGAGAATGATTAGAATTTCGGGATTCTAGATTAACCTAAATCAATGCAAAATTGAAACAACAAAATTGAACAAAATTCCAAAATTAATTCGAATTGATAATTTACATAGACGTAAGTCTGATAATTTTGAAAGAATTTGTAAAATTCGCTCCGAATCAACAAACAAAATAAAAGGAAAAGCGTAAAAATTCCGAAAAATTTTTGCTTCGCCTATTTAACACATATTTATTGGGCTCACCAACTAAACCAATTCAAAAGCATAAAAATCCGAAGATTTTTGACTTCACATATTTAGCACATAATCATTAGATTCAGTATTTTCTTTAGTCTCTGAAACTGCAAAGTAATTTTTTCTAGTCTTATATCCAGACTATGCAGTGGCAAGAAAATATGGGTAATTTGAAACCAGAGGGCTGGGAATAAAAAATACCAGCAAAGACAAAGCTCAATATTAAAATTGCATTTAGCACACATATGTCCCAGAGAGGTTGCATAAAGACGTGAATGTATTCTCGAGGCATTCTTTTGATGTATACCATGTAAACGCATGTCTTTAATACCAAATAAAGACATTTGCATTGTCATGATTCCATAATTACTCTGCGAAAATTTCACGTCTATGCCTTGAATATTTTATCCATAAATTAACAGAAAAGATAAATGGATAGAACACGAATAGACTTCATTGATCCTATTTCATAACGAAAATTTTCAAATACAAATTGTTTATTTTGATACTAGAGTGAATTAATCGATTCTTACCGCACTTTATTTATCATTTGCCAAACTTAAATTAAACGCAACATATAAAGACAAGGAATACAAAATGCCACGTTTTGCCATGCCAATCAGCTTGTTCCTTATTCCTGGGGAGAAAAAGAGCGTCTTTATAAAATCAGGCTAACTAATGCTATAGATAGTGTCTAAACCACACTAACTATGCAAGGCGGAATGAAAAGAATTGAAGGAATGAAGTGAAAGTGAAAAGTGAATTGAATGAATGAAGTGTAAGTGAATTGAATGACTGATTGAATTGAATGATAGAATCTACTGAATTGTACGTAATTTGCACTTCAGTGATTTTTCTCGAGCTATGTTTCATTTTTCATAACAAAAAAAAAATCACCATAATAACCAAGATTACTGAAAAAAAAATTACTGTGGGTTGATAGTTTAATATTATACTTGTATATATATACCTGTATATATACCTGTATTATACCTGAAAGCCTTAACCATTTCGAATTTATTAAAGTTAAAAAAGAGAAAAAATTAAAAAAATAAATTTTTTCCTTCCGTAAATTGCATGTTACGTTCTGGTTTTTGGATATCACAGAAGATGTTTGTCCTTCTCCTTTTTGTGGTGGTTTCTAATCGCTTTAAATTTGACGTGATTTATTTTAATTTTTATTCGTTTGGGTTTATCTATTTGTTGAGAGTAATTTATGGTCGTTGGCTTTTTCTCATAGGTTTACTATTTTGATTTTTATTTACATACTGGAGAAAATTGTGATGTTTCAAATGCACGATTAACTAGATTTGTTTTGCGCCTTGGAATTGGTCTTTACTTCTTTTTTATTTAATTAAAAGACAAACTCCATTTTTTGAACTAAGTAGCATGTTGTTTTCCGGTTGACAGCATAAATAGTTGAAGCAAAACATATTAGGGAAGGAAGGAGCTCCCCCTTCTCTGAAAATAATCGAAAAAATTTACTTCGCCCCCCGTCAGTAAGGACACGCGAGTGGGCGTGCAGATCGGAGAGGGACAATAGGCGCGATCAAAATGAATGCCTTCAGTGCCGAGGCGATCCAGGTTCGGCGTATCGATGGCCCGCAAGCCCTTCAAGCCGAGGTGGTCGAATCGTTGCTGGTCCGTCGTGATGAATAGGATGTTGGGTCGAGACATAACCCGGGCTTTTCGGTGTTGGTCCGTATTCAAAGGGTTGGCGAAGGCCCCGCCAATCTCAAAAAACGAGGTGCAATTCTGGGACCAACTGCCTAGGCTCGGCCGCATACCATGAGTTGCAAAATGTTCGTTTCGGTTAATTTCTCCCGCTGGTTCCGGCTTTGTTTGGGACTGCTTGTTCTCGGGGCTACCAGTGGCCTGGGACCCGTTCGGGCGGCGGATGCGAATCGGCCTAACATCATTCTCTTATTTGCCGACGATCAACGCCCCGATACCATTCAAGCGTGGGGAAATCCCCACATCGAAACGCCGAGTCTCGATCGTTTAGTGGCCGATGGGTTTAGCTTTCGCCGTAACTATGTGGCGGGGTCCTACAGTGGGGCGGTCTGCGTGGCGAGTCGCACGATGCTGATGACGGGACGCCATTGGTTGCGGGTGGAGGATCGAAAGAATTGGTCCGGGCTGCCGC
>JAAAKM020073195.1:188155860-188196868 GCA_010016025.2 Alatinidae sp. Z8VKAUB7J3 | reverse complement strand
TGATTGCGTTGGGTGCGAACCTGCCGCTGCCCCAAAAAACGCCAATAGAGACTGTTCAGGCCGCGATTTTTCGCTTGCAGGAGCGGGGTCTTGCGATTCGTTTGGCCTCACGCTTTTTTGAAACGCCCTGCTTTCCGCCCGGCGCCGGCCCCGATTATATCAACGCCGCGCTGGTCGCGGATTGGCCGGGGACGCCCGAGGCGCTGCTGGCGCTTTTGCATGAGGTCGAGGCCGCGTTTTCCCGCACCCGGGAGGTGCGCTGGGGCATGCGCACGCTCGATCTTGACCTGATTGCGCTGGGGGATGCGGTGCTGCCGGACCGCGAAACTTGGGCCGCCTGGCGCGGCCTGCCGCTCGCGGATCAGATGCGTAGGGCGCCGGATCAGCTTATTCTGCCGCATCCGCGGCTCGAGGATCGGGGGTTTGTATCTTGTGGCCAAATATTTCAATATGCCAGTTTGAAGATGACAAAATTTATGCAGCCGATTTTGAGGGCAGGTCTAAGCATGGCTACACGATAGTCTTGCATATATTGATTCTCAGGCTTGTATACATTAATTCTCATTGTCACTGATCTTATAACTGCAAACAATTGCGCCTCAACTTCAATGAGCCTCTTCTTAATATCATGGCGTCACCAAAGGTTCGGTATAACCACCATGGGAAAATAAGAATTCTTCCTAAAAGTTGTGACCCTTTTAGATTGTTTTAGCATCCAGAAATGTCAAAAAAAAACTGTGTAGGGGATTTCGAAGCCAGACCCCGGCACTTGGCATGCTCCTACACTTTCCTTGGGAAATGGAGGGCTCCCCAGGGAATATATAGAGCATTGAAGGGTCCTAATGGCTTGTAATAAAGAGTCTCACTTGCAATTATCATTTGTTTATCCAACGTATATACACAGTTTTGTGAAAAAATCAAATTACGGAATACCTTGTCAAAGTACGGTAGAAGAAAGTTTGCCTCTGGATCACAAGTTTGCGGGTTCAATCCCGCCTGCGGTAAGGGATGAATTCTTCTTTAGTTTCTTCTTTACATGTTGTCTATCTACTACGGTATCACTTGTTCCATTATTATTGACTGAACATTTCTCCACATCAACTTTTCAAACCCGATAATCATGTAAATCATTTTGAAAAGCAGCTATGCGAGGGCTAAAATTTCGTTTTTTCTTTTTTAATGTTTTTGAAATGTTGTTTGTAAATAGAATAATTACAATTGGTATTGTATACTTAGCCCTGCACCTTTTATAATGTTTCATTCCCCATAGATCCGGTAATTCAATTTCATTAGGTTAATTTTGTTGCATTGAAACTCTAAGCGTCGCGCCATTCGCGTGGATCAACCTCGGCGCGCTTGAAGTACAATCGCGGGAATATCTCCACCAGAACCGAACGCCCCTCCAGCGGCTCAAAGGGCCAAACCGCGACCCGCTTGTCCATATCCCGCTTCAGATGATCGAGAAGACGCATCCCCGCCAAGGAACCGGTGCCGACATTCGCCGCGCCGACGCACTTCATGACCGGATGAGGCCAGGTGATATCGGCGCAGGCCGCCTCGGTAAGACGCCGCCTGGAGGTGAACAAGTCGCCCTTGGCTCTCGGCGTCAGAAAATGCCGATGAAACTCGAGATCCTCGCGGTTATAGAACGGTGCGCCATAAAGTTCCGGCGCGTCCCGGCAAACCCGCTCGACCAGCGACCAGAGATCGCGCGCGCTTCCGAGCGGCGGGCCGGTTTCCGGAAAATAGCAACCCAGATCCGCGTGGGCGTAGGCGAAGGCGAAATCGAACCCGGCCAACACCCGCTTCTCGCGCATCCGTTTGCTCAACCAAGCCAGCACCAAGGGCCGGGTCCACCACCTGCCCTGTTCCGGCTTGACCAGGACGGGCACGGTTTCTCCAGGCTTGGCGAGCGCGACCTGGATGCCCGGCAGAGCGGGGCCCTTGGCGCCGGACCAATCGATACCGATGAACTCCTCGAAGTCGCAGGCATCCATCAATCCGGCTCGCCCTGGCGGCGGGCCCGGAGCTTGTCCCAATAGGCGAGCCGCTTGGAAACCTCGCGTTCGAAGCCGCGCTCCACGGGCGCGTAATACCGCTGACGCTCCAAACCGTCGGGAAAATAGTTCTGGCCGGAAAATCCGTCCTCGGCGTCGTGGTCATAGGCATAACCGGCGCCATAGCCCAGATCCTTCATCATGCGGGTCGGGGCGTTCACAATTCAAATATTTTAATGATATACCTCAAAATCCTTTCCTTCTGAAAACACTCTTTCGACCTCGTATGTCCACTGGACAAGAATAGCCAAGAGAAGTATCTGATTTGGGTATTTCTGAATATGATAAATGGATATGTCATGTAGGTTTTCGTCTATTGCTTCGCTTAGAAGTATTTTTAGGGAATCGGTCACGCAATCACTAACCTCTGTCAACCACAATTCCACCATTCCCTAGAAAAAAATAAAATTATTCTAAGAAATGAGGACTTCTGGCTGGATAGTTTCAAGCTCTGTATGATTTACTTGTTTATTTCTTCTTAAAATATGGAGGAAAAAAGACCTCATTTAAAATTCTTTTGTTCCATGTCATGAAAAATCATCTACTTAATTGGTTAGAGTTTCTGTGCAAAATGTAAGATTTTACCTTTTTTGAATTTTTTCCCTAAAATTACCTTTTGAATTTTCCAGTCATTTTGCCAATTCGTGTACTATTCTCTGTTAACCTTTTCAGTTGGATTTCTGACTAATAACCAAACTACACAATAAAGTAATGAATGTGAACCAGCTGATATTTTCGAATCTTGTAACTGGAAATACTAAACCAATACAATTCAATACGGTGATGTGCCTAATGCTTGAATTCTACAAGTTTGGTTACAGATCAGATAGGAGCCAAGAAAAAACCTTTACAAATTTAGTGACAGGCCAGGACAAGTAGAAAAACTAAATTTGGTTGTTTTATAACTGCCTACAACAACAAAATTTGCGAATGTTTGATGAATTACACTGAACATTTATTAAGCATTACGTAACACTCTCCACCCCAAGGGTGTAGGGGGTCCGCCCCCCTACCCTCGGGACGCCCCTGCCTACTGTAAATACTTTTTATTTTGTTAAATATAAATAACAATGTTAATCCTTAAAGCCTATTTTTCTAAAAGAAACAATAAATAATATTTTTCTATTAACAGGACCTGGTCAAATTTTCTAGAATATACGAAAACAATCCTCAACTACATACAACTGCCCTCATGGGCATGGCCGAGCTATTATTCCATGCTTGTGCAGAGCATAGGCTTAGTGATATTCGTTTCCCTACAAGGACATATGGACGATTTTGTAGCCCTGATGACGCAGTTTACAAGGAGTTCGTGGATTATATAACAGTAAGTCTGATTTTGGCTGTACCGACAAACGTAGTTCTTGGCCCAAGATAGTTTCATTTTGCCTCTAATGCTGGAATTTCCTCTCAATTCGTGAACAAATGAGGTCTCTTAGAAAACTCTAACGTCTATTGAAAAATAAGTTTTACATAATCCATTAGACCTTAAGTATTTTGCACAAGTTATTTTGCCAAATTTGCACGTTTTGCTTTTGTCAAACCTTCAAAAATTACTACGAAAACTGTTGGTAATGGGAAAATATCTGGTTTCATTTTTCTTGCTTAAATCTACACTACTACTAATATTAACAACTTACCGCTGCTCCAAGCCACCTGAGGCCAAAACAGCTATGTACGCTCCTCCTCCTCCATCCCAATATATTCTAAGCCACCATCCCAAGAAGTTCCCATTTCCTTCAAATCTCTCTGTATGACATCCTCCCACCCCAGACGAGGACGACCAGCTTTCCGTTTAGCCCTGGGATGGTTGGACGAAAAGGACAATCTTCGGCAATCTGTCATCCTTCATCCGCAGAACGTGCCCTAGCCATCTCAGCCTTTCTTTCATTATAGCCCTAGAAAGCGGGATTGGAACCACTTTTTTCTAACAGGCTACTGTTTGATTACTAAGAACAATTCTATCCCCAAAAACCACTCTCTAAAAACATTCATTTTCGAATTTATTACAGTTTTGAATTTCGAATTTTAGAATTTCAAATTTCACAGATTGGAGTTCCATGTTTATAAATTTGCATGTGACAGTAAAAAATCTAACAATAGAACACCATGTGCTGCCGACGGTTTGTCGCATGAAAATTAACCTAAATGATTAAATATTTACTACACCGCAGTGGATGCCTCCCAAAGTCAAGATTGACATGAAGTTACAGCTTGCGCCATCCAATTTTATTTTGCGAAAGGTACTTCTCACGACGTCTGATGTAACTGTCTCTCTCACTCCAGCAAAAATCCGTATACGAAAACAACAGTTTATGAGTTCTGTTGCCTTGGCAATTGAAAAAAAAAGCTGGTGGGAATAATGTCAAACTGCTCGTTCCGTGCACAATCAAGAATCAGCGACATATTACCAAGGGCTCACGTACCTATGTGAACTCTCCATTTATCAATGGGGAAATTCCTTCACAACTTGCTTTGGGTTTTGGAAAAAGGGCTAGTGAAGTAAGATGATGGTCAAATTCTACAAAAAATGTAATGTTTGGGCTTTCATCTCTTATGTGTCAAGCGAATGAAATTTTTCTCTATATTTTATCCTTTGATAAATAAAAAAATAAAAAACTCTATATGGTTTAACAATGCAATTTCTAGATCGAGGCTTGCAACAATTTAAAAATGTTATAACCGCTACAGTGTTTACAAAACTCATAGTATCCTTGTGTTGGACTTGTCTGTTACTCAAGATATGAGCATTTTCCGAGCGGACTCCGTACGTTTAGAGTGTGCCTTTACCGAACCGTTGACAAACGGTATAGCACTAATCTCGCTAAACCAATTTGAAACTGCAAGGGATAAAATTGTTTTGAAGGTTATAGGACAATTTCCAAGGCTGGTTGTGTCTCATGTGAGAGTGTACATGGATATACTTTATCTTCTAAGGTCCTCTCCCTGTTCTTCAATGATTTTGATATTCTCTTGAACAATATTGGCGCTCCTTGGGTACCTGGATTGATTTAGAAGATTTGCAGATGACGATTTTTTGCAGATGACGTAGCTCTAGTGATGGAAAGTTGAGATAATCATTAAAGGCAACTACGTGAAAAGCTATTGAAGATTTACTTAGAAAAACAAAGATTTAATGTCTAATGATATGATTTCAGTAGTCTTAGCTCGTAGAAACAAAGGTGAGGTTGAATCTGAGATTAAACTTAATTTTGGAAGAACAGTGTTAGAGGCTGAAGAAGAATAGAATTTCTTTATTTAGATATTAAGCTCTTACCTAAAAGAGATGTTTAGGAATATAGAAGATTGTATTTTAACTTGTAAAGCTCAACATTATAGGTCAGAGAGGTTTGGGGTTTGTCCAAAGCAGCTAAGTTAAAAGAGGTTCAGCCAATATGTTTTAAGATAATGTTAGCCCTAAAGTATTAATTTAGCTGAGAGTATCCTCTCCATGATTTCCACAACACCCATAGGGGGTAAACTTTTGGAGCTACTAGCCCCTCAAGACGTTATTATTCACACCTGTGCAATTCTATAGCGCGTTTGAATAATACACCTATCTGCTACAGCACAGGAAATCTATATATATATATATCTATATATATATCTATATATATAAAAATAAGTTGTCTGTCTGTGTGTCTGGTTGTCAGGTGAAGTCATGTTTCTGTGTCGACTGACGTCATGAAGTTAGTTGTCGTCATTTTTGCTATGACGGTGACGTCATTAAAGATACAATATAAAATGGCAGAGATGAAAGAATTGTACATGTCAAAGATACATACATTTATAACATTTTTATAATTTTTATAACAAAAAAAAATGCTCAAAATTTATTAGAACCGTTGAAAATTCCAGTGAAAACTATAAAAAACATACACTGTGGTTTTCTTGAACCAATTCAGTTCCAAAACAGAAAAATATACAGAGTAAGAACAGAAAAGAAACCTCCAGAATAGTAAGTTTTGGCCTAAAAAAAAAATAAATAAAATAAAAATAAATACTGGATGAAAGAACGCTTGCGACATTCCTCTTGGACGTATCATTTCACACTGCACTTTATTCTGATATCAGACCAATATGCACAGTTTCATAAACAATGCACTACTTGATTCAAAGATAATATTTTAACACTATTCATATTTCTGCCAGTTGAGATTGGTGTCCTTTTGTTTTACCTCTAGCTAGATATGTGCACCCCTTTGTTTGACGCGAGTTATTAATGGCGTCCTTTTGTTTTACCTCCAGCTAGATATTTACACCCCTTTGTTTGACGCGAGTTATTAATGCATCACCTCTTTCACGTAACTCTTCCTTTTGTTAGGAGACTGCTGCGAAGGTTCTTTAGCACTGGTGTAGGTCTGATTTAATATGCATTCCAGATCCTTTAACTTCAAAACAGATTTGAAAACGCTTTGGATCCCCAGTGTTTTTAAAAACGATTTGAACCTTTTTTTGCAAAGTAATCCTGCTTGCTCCCATAATTATTAAATTATTAATATAATTGATTATAATTGTAATATTATTATAATTATTACAATAACCATAATTATTAATTATTAACACTATCAGCTGCTAGGCCTGGTGTTTTTTTTTAAAGAGAATTTCAACATTAGACTTAGTGTATTGGCATCTGGCGGAAACCACATTCGAGTGGGCCCCCAGCGGCCTGATGGTCGGCAGTTCTTACCTGTACGCCACTGCCCGCGACTGGGGCAGAATGGGCCAGCTGATGTTGAACGGCGGCACCCTGAACGGTACACGCCTGCTCAGCGAAACGTGGGTGCAGGAAACCAGCACCCCCAACGGCAGTGACAACTTTCCGCAATACGGGTATCAATTCTGGTTGAATGCGGGCGGTGAGGATTTGCGCTGGCCACAGCTACCGGCAGACGCTTATGCCATGTCCGGCAACCGGCAACAGACGGTTATGATTATCCCATCACGCGATGTTGTGCTGGTACGCCTGGGATGGACCCTGGGACGCTACCCGATGGCGGACAATTACGCGCGCATTCTTGCCGCTCTGACAAAGTAGCACACACGCAAACGGGTGTATTCAGCTCAGCTGAAAGTCATGCCCGTATAACCATTGGCTGCCACCTCGTCACACTTCTCACGGTAGGCTGGCGCGCCGCCCGCGTACAATAGAAAATTGCGCGTCTGCCGGCCCGGCAGGTTTGAGTTGATGCCGTTGAACCAGGAATCCACCTTGGTCAGCAACATACGCTCGGCGCTTTCATAAACGTGTTCTGTCCACTGCTGCACCGCTTCAGCGGAGGCATCCACCTGTTGCAACCCTTGTTTCTGCATGAAAGCTATGAGGTCGGTTACCCATTCAACATTCTGTTCTATACAGCGGGGAATGTTACAGAATGAGGCTGCGTTGTGTGGCCCCACCAGGGTAAAGAGATTTGGAAAACCATGAATCTGCATACCCAGATGGGTGCGTGGGCCATTGGCCCATTCTTCACTCAGCAGGCGCCCACCCTTACCGCGGATGTCGACGCGGTTGAAACCACCGATTTGAAAGTTTCAACATAAGTTGCAGAGACAGCATATTCTGACAGTCTATTCCAAAGGCTGGTGACTGTTTGAAAAGAACTGATTTCTCTGGTGGAGTCTGCATGACATCTTAGACAGTTTTTTTTAGTGACATCTGGTAGAAGAGGTGGTGGCAAATGAGAATCAATCAGGGACAATGTTTGTCAAGATAAGTTTGAAGGCAGTTATGACATTGCCATGCTTGTGCCTATATGTTAGGCTCGGTAGTTCAAGGAAACAAAGACACAATAGGGGACTATTTGGAAAATGAAACATTCAGTAATGAATCCAGGGCCACAAGCAAACTCCAGAAACATATTGCCAAGCTACAATGTTAACCTTCTTCTGATTTCTAAGTCTTAAAATTTTCATATTTAACAGGTCTATTAGAATTTTGACAACACAAAACTATACCTTAATTTTCAGTTTTTTTTCCTTGGGTATTAGTTTTGAAAATACAATTCCTGTTAATTGAGTACATTTTTAAGCCATATCAAGGGTTTTTTTTCTAAAAAAAAAGGAAATGTATTTGCAGATCTTTGAAACCTCAAAAATAGGGATTTAGCACAGTTGTGGATGTGAAAATACTTTTCTTGTATTTCATTTAAGCAGAAGATCTATTTTGCAAGGATTCAATTTATAACACAAAGATATTTAAAGGTTATCAAAGGTCAATGCCCTCTAAAGGAAGAAGGAGTGGAGATAGGTTCTTCAGAATATGTTTCTAGGACATTCTGTAATCTGTATATCCATCCCTGGGAGTTTCATTTTCCAAACCTAACCCCTTTCTAAGATAGCAAAAAGTAGCTTGTTTAGAATTTTACCTTAAAAAGTATCAACATACTCAGCAATTTGTTTCCTATAGAAACCAAGCTGCATTGTCTTAAAATTTACATTATTCTCAAGCTCAGCTAATAGTCTGCTCCCCATTGATTGTAGGACTTGGCAAAGGGGGTATCAGGATTTGGGCTCGACACTAAGGCAAATATCTTCTTCTTTTTTCTCAAAAATATGACTGTTGCAAATCGTTGCAAAGTCGATCGCCTAAATAGTATCTAAAAATAGCCAACCCAAGCCTTTTCTTCTTGTTCGGTTTGCGTTGTTTATTATTTCCGTTTTATTACTCCCACTTATTTATTGATTAATTTCCCTGAAAATGGAGGAGTATGAAAAAAACACAACACAAGGGGTCTAGAAAAGCTACTGAACAGAAGCCATCAATTAAAAGTCGCAAAACTTAGGAAGATCTCAGGCGTTTGTTTTGTATCCTGGAAAAGTGACAAGGTTATGGGCAGAGAGAATATTTTCAGATTTATAGTAAAAACTATCTTAGCTATTTCAAACAGTTCGTTAACTTTAAGCATAGCGACTATTTCAGTGTAACTAAAAAAATTGAAAATAAAAGTAGGAATTTAGGTTAGGAATTGAGTAAGAATTACGAACTGAGGCTCAGACAGAGCCTCGCTCTGTCAGATACGGCATTTTATTAATTTCTGATTCTACTGTCCCCTTAGATCATCTGGTTAGTGGCCACGACAGAAAGCTAGAGAAGTCTATTATTTCTCATTAAAAAATTGACACTAAATTAAGAAATAGCTGTCAAAGTTTTTATCCAATTTGGGCTCCACCATCTCTCCACTTTTCTCTGGTTGGTCTTTCCTACCCAGAAAATCAGATTTACTAGAGACCGATAAGGCCACTCAGGGATATTTTTAATAATAATGTAGCGCTAACTTAGGGAATAAATTAAAACCTAACCTGTGATACAAACCATTTGGCCACTGACCGGCACGCCCATCGGCCGGATGCTCGGGTGGATTGCTATGGCTTTCGCTGTGTGTTGGTCGATCCGGGGAAAGGAGAGACGGATTGAAGGATGTGGAACAGCGATCCGTTGCGACTCTAGCCTGGATATGGATTGCGGGTGTTTTGGGGGCTTTCGAATCGGGGCTAGGAGAGGATGCCCAACCGGTGATTGCGATCCGCTCGTGGGGAGTCGAACATGGTTTGCCCTCAATGGTGATCCGTGACGTAACCCAATCCGCTGACGGGTTTCTTTGGCTGGCGACGGGTCAGGGGTTGGCTCGATTTGATGGGATGGCGTTTCGAGTGTTCGATCACACAACGACCCCCGAACTGGGCGGGAGCGATCTCACGTGCGTCACCGGTTCTGCCGAGGGCAGCCTTTGGTGTGCGGATCGGTCCGGGCATCTCACCGTGATGGAACCGGATGGCATTCAGGCGGTACCAACCCCGTTCCTTGCCCAAGGGGATTATGTAACTTCCTTAAAAGCTGGAACGGGAGATCGCCTGGTCGGGGGTACTCGACGGGGGCTGATCTTTGAAATTGTTGGTGACCAAGCCACGGTTGCCTGGCGCCCGGATCAATGGTTCGAGCCGGACCGCGAGCAATCACCGGGGCTACAATTGGTGGTCGATGAGGCAGGAGCGCGTTACGCGGCGTTCCAAGGGGAGCTCTTTCGCAGTGATGAGGGCTCTCTCGGCTGGATCCTTCCGGATCCGACCGTGGACAGTTCGGAAGGTGTGACGTGGGTTTCCGCTCTGGCTACGAGTCCACGGGGAGGCGTTTGGGGGGCGTCGAACGAGCGGCTGCGGCGTTTCCAAGATGGGGATTGGGTGGAAGAACGAGGCACGATTCCCCTGAATTTCACAACAGTTTATATTAGAGCGCACACGATGTATTCTGTTTTTAAACTAATCCAAATTCTTTCTATCAAGATTTAGGGTGGTAAATATTTGCTGCTATCTATTGTGAATCACGTGTAGAGAAGTAAAGATTAGTCAAATAAATGGTACTATAAGACACTTCATGGTTTCTAATCATAAGATAGTGTACTCATATTCCTGAAATGAGGACTCAGTCACCGGAAACGAACCTTTAGTGCGGAATTTCACATTCGGAGTTGCTCAACTCTTACTAAAATTCGTCAGCACAGGAATAGCATGTAATTAGTTCTTTTTAAAAAGTAGTTTTATATGAAAAGTCTTAAAGGAAACATTAAGACTTACTGTTGGACTTGATGACTGCAATTTGATGAAATTAAATCTACGACTAGTCTCAATTGTCTTGTCACGTGTTGTACATACTGCTTCTTAAAGGTTTTCTCCTTGGACTTATTTGTCCACGTCAGCCATTGATAAAGATAAGATCCGCTGTACATGACTCCGAATCCAAGGATCAATCTCCATCCAATCGTTTTCATTAACTGAAATTAAAATATTAATAAAAAAAAACAGTAAAATATTTTTTTTTACTCATAACATAAACTACATCTAACACGTTTTAACTATAATACAGATACAACCACATGTATTTAAAGTTTGTTCAAAAAAGTTTAAACGTCAACATAGTATGGACGAATCAATTATTCGTATTAGATTTTATTTTCTTCAGAATCTTCCAACTATAATTTTTAATGCAGCCTTTTTGTGCTATAAAAATTTATAAACGAATACCTGAGAAGGAATGGCAAGAAACTCATTGCTAGTTATGGATAAAGACGCAAAATTCTTCCAAGTTATGAAAGATAACCCCCGATGTTTTTCCACAATTTATTTACCAGAAAGAGGTAAACCTCTTTTTTTTCATATTTTTTTCATTTTTGCTATTTTTGTGGAGATGAGGCCGTATACCGATTCACTAAAACTGACTAATTATGGTTAGTTGGATCGTGAAAACCCAGGCAACAGCCGTCTTAAGAATTTGGAAGCGGCTACTATTGCTTTTGGTAGTAGGCTATGTTTACAGAGCGGCTCCATCGGAATTATAATACCAGGATTGCTGATCAATCAATTGCGGTTTTGATTAAAAATTGTATTGAGGATTGGACATGGTAAAGAAAAAAGGTGCCCAAAAAGCCGTGATTGTCATCTAGTTTTCTCCGGTGTATCAATACGAAAGATAAGTTATATAAAAATTCAGTAAAGAATGAAAATGAGTCAGTTTATAAAGGAATTTATAAAACCTACAGAAAGGCTCTTAATGAACTCCTGAGAAGTGCTAAGAAAACATATTTTGAAAGTAAGTTTAAAGAAAATCGTGGTAACCCAGCTAAAAGACGGAAAATTATTAAAAATGTTATATCTTCAAAAGATTCTGTTTTGCCCGATGAGGTCATTGCTGGCGATAGGTTAGTTTCGAGTGAGCCAGATGAAGTCTGTAATGCCATGTCAGAGCCTTTTACAACTGTTGGGGCTCAACTTTCTCGCACTACAACAGCTTTTGACGTTGATGTTCCCTTGAGACTTTAATGGGGACTCCTATTGATGTATCAATGTATCCAAGACCTGTTAGACAAGATGAAATTCGTAAGATAATCTTCGAGATGAAAAGTACTTCGGCTGGTAGTGATTAGATTAATCTTCTTGTTTTAAAAACAGTGATTCCAATATTTTCATATATACTTACCTCCCTTATTAATGCTTGCCGCTTTAGAGATTGATGATGCACAAGTACGTCTTTCCGACATTATAAAGGAAGATGCAGAATCACCAAAAGCAGATATAAGCATACAAATTACAGAGTCACCTGTTGAATTAAAGGACATTCAAGCAGAAACTGATCTTTATTCTGCAGAAGAAGCTAACTCTGAAGTAGACACTTTTCCATTGGTAAAAGATAACAATGTGAACAAAAATACTGAGGACTTAAAAACGTTCGATAAAACCCAGTTTTTCAATCTGTTCAATACTGTCGAACAACAACAATACAATCAGCCAACTAACCCCTACTATTCTCTTTACCAGCCAATCCTCACACCTCAGTACCGCCACAGTTATCAACAGCCAACATACCGAACAGCTTATCCTCAGCTTTTTCCCCAGTTGTCGCTCCAGCAACCCTCTAATTATCAAACCTACGCTCAGCAATCAAAGAAACCATTGACAATTCACTTTATACAGATTCCACAAGCTGGTCAACCACAAAGTGTCTTGCAACTGCCCCATGAGTTGATGATCAACACCGAGCAATTTGGTCAACGTAATCTTCAACAGCCTATGTACTTGTTTTAAAATCCTTCGAGATCTTCTTTTTCTCAGTTTTTAATATATTTCTTTTGTAAATAAAACCTTGATTATTTATTGTAAATTCGGAAGGTATTTTAGATATTTTCTTTATTTGATTTTAGTTCATAGACTCAACCTAACTGCGCACAGTTATGGCAAACTTTAGGTTTGACTGTTCAACAAAAATGAATAGCAAGAAGTAATTCCTATGTCAATAAGTAAAACCTATTTTTCCCAAAAACATACTGTTACATGCATGTATATGAACAGAGGGGGATGTCCTGGGGGATTGCTATTACAAGGGATGCTTAAGAGGCCAATTACAAATATATTTGCTGAATAAGGTTCAATAACTATGCTTTTGGTGATGGCATTGCTCTCCACAGTCTTGGGACATTGTCTTTGAGATTGAAAGACTATAGTCTTTGATATTGAATCCGATCATCAGCCGCCGTAGTTCAGTTACTAGCGCTTTAGACCTTAAATCAGAAGGGCAAGGGTTCAGTTCCTTAATCAGGCTTTTTTATTTCAATTATGGTTTTCTGCCTTATATATGATTATTTTTCAGATAATTCACTATTTTTGTTGATTTTTTTGTGAATATTGAAATGTTCCACACACTGTTTTTGGAAAAAATTACGCCCCGGACCCCAACCCCTTGCCACTTAGGGGTTCGAGGCGTATAGGCATATGGTTCTGGAACCACTCAAGGTTGAATCGTCAAAGAAGGATTACTTATTTTTATATTTATTTATTCATATTATTTCCTTTTTTTACTATTTAATAGATAGAATAAAACTATTTGTAATGTATATAGAGAAATCATAGCACTAAGAACCTATGAGCATTTTTTTGTGATTTTTTTCTGGTTGTTATGATACTCTCCAACTTTTTCTTGTTTATTGCTATTCCACACCTGTATGTCTAATGTTTTTTGGTGTTTATCAGGGGGAGGGGGAGATGTTTAGAGAAATGAATTGGACAAACCAAAATTTTGCTTAGGTTTTGAAAACCTTAAAAATCTTCTTTAGAAAAATAGTTACTCTTTCCTAACTGTCAAGGTTGCACACCGTCATAATCATTTACGTCATTCTGTGTAGCATGAATTTCAAGAGTGAAGTTTAAACTTAAAACAAACAAAAATTATTGCTTCATAGTCTATCTAACATATACCAATAAAGCTAGTACAAATAAACTAAATAATCATATAAATGGTAAAGAATATGATTAAAGGCTCTTTTCCCATTTCAAAAGTTGTAGTTTAAGCCAAAAAGGAAAAAGAAATTGCGGGGAAGCGCACAATTTCTGAGAAGGATCTGAGAGTGCCGTGTACTTTATATCGGTGATCACAGTATCCCAGTAATCAGTATAGTTCGCAATGACAGCAGAACGAAAAAGTAAAAGAATAAGCAGCACGAGACATGCTTAGTTACTACAGTTTGCTGTGAACCTAAACCAACATTACCAAAATTGAAGCCCTATAACCGCGACGATGCTTCTAACAACTCAGATAACCCCATTCCTATGCTGAAACCTGTCACTATAAGTGCCAAAACGAATTTCTCAAGTCTGAATCTGTTCAATTCCAGATCACTGACGAATAAAGTAGACGAGTTAGAACTTTTCTTGCACATCAACTCGACACCTCTAGCAGTAATTACCGACCATTGGGACATTACTACTGAAACAGGTGCTATAATAGACTATCTGAACTTCTTCAATATCAGGTGTGACAGAGACAACACACGACGCGGAGGTGGAGTAGAAATCTATTGCCATGAAGACTTACCATGCAGACAGCTTAATAAACCTTTAGATTCCTGTCATGTAACACTCTGGTTGCGGTGCAGACCTAGAGGGCTACTGATAACTTACTCGTGTATTATTCTAGCTGAAGTATTACTATCCCGAAGGTGCTCGCAACAGACGTGAATTAGTGACGTTTCTGCAGCATCAAGTTGTCAACTTTCGGAAACAATCCAGTAATTCAGCTTTCTTTGTAGCCGGAGACTTTCACTTAACCAAAAAAAGTGGATATCACGTATGTTGGATCTAAAACAAGTGGTCTATATTCATACTCATGAAAGTGGAAGTATACTAGACAAAAAGAAATTTTTCAAAGAAAAGTAAAAAGCCATATTAAAACTTACGACAAGCAGAAATAAACAATTCAAACTTGAAATGACCAGAAAATACTGTCAAAAATAATTGAAATCATACCAAACATAAATTAAAGTAAAAAATCATCTAAAGCCTGAATATGACAGATACTGATACAGATGAAAAAAAAATCATGTTCATTTCCATTGGTTCTTTCCATTCATCTTGAATATCAGTGATTTTTTTTTTCGTCGTTTTTATGAAAAACTGACCCACACTGTTCAATAAAATTCAATAAAAAGTTCAATAAAATGCAAATAACATATCACACTTTAAAAAGTTGACAGGTATGAAGGGGAAATGGCAGTAGCCAAACTACTGTGTGGTATAACTTCTGTTTGTTTCCAGTTTGACTTGAGCATTAATTTTGATTTTTACTTGTTTTAAGATTTTTAATCATCTAACTACCTATTGCCTTTCTGTTTGATGTGATTATCTATTTAATTTCCGTTCGCTGTGGCTTTCAATTATTCTTTGACAGTAATCTCTGGTCGTTTGAATTGACTGTTAGAACTTAGAAGAAGTCGGAATAAGTTGGAATTATTATAGGACTTTACTTGTGTCTGTCTTAGTTTTAAATGGCTCTTAATTTTCTTTATAAGTGCATTTCGCATTTTAATGTGAAATCATTTAAACTAAGTTATTTTTACGTTTTAACACTGTTCAAGTTTTTCTCCCCTTTTAAGTTATTTTATTATCTTTACCAGTGTCTCTGTTTCAATTGGCGTTTATTGTAATGGGCTGTGTATATTTTTTTCTCTAGTCCGTCTTTTTGTTTTGTGCTATGGGTCTTCAAGGAAACAATAAAGATAAAACAACTTTTGTTCGAAAGTTACACTTCACTAATTTGACTGTTTTGTCCTAAAAATAATTGTTTATTTATTTGGCTGATCAATATTAACTTATTAGTGGGTTAAAGAAAAGGAAACAAAATATCAAAAGTAGAACGCAGCTGTTATTATAGGCACCTGCGAGAGAACCTGACGCGGGAATTTTACCCTAACAATATTAGGCCAAAAACGGACAGTAAAAGCTTTGTAAAGCCCTGTATTCATTGGGCTTCCTCAGTTGAAGTCAGCCGAGTGAAAACAGCCTTTTCTTCAACGAATTTGACTTTTTACTGACAAACAAGTCACTTCAAATTCATCTGAGCCTTACTCTTTAAACCTTACAAAACACAAATAGAGATTGAACTTCCAGAATAACAAAGAACGGGCCCTTTTGCCTGAGCAAGCCATAGTGAAGACACGACCTAATGCTACCAGCAATAAAACTTTGTGAAGAAAAAATAATGAAAGCATTTTTCGAACCTCGCCTTTCTCCCATAGAAAATTTTTCTCAAAAGCTCTTGTTAGTGGCGCATATTTGAATAGATAAACCTGGGCTTCCTTAAGTGGATGGGGAATAACTTTAGGCTACCCTCCTCCCCCATCCAGAGTTGGGTTAAAATTTCTGTCTTATATACAGCTGAACAGCTTTGTATATTGCAATTTTTATAATCTATTGACAATATTGACAAATTAATTGACTTATTAATTAATTAATTAATTTTATTAATTAATAATAATTTATTATTTTTAACATATTTCTTACTTATAAAAATAAAATAAATTTTCAATTAATTAGTAATTAATTTATAAATTAAGTCAAATTAATTGACTTATTGACAAAATAAAGGCGTGGAAATATACACTTACTCCGTTTTACAACGAATGCTCAAGAAAAATTATGGTCGATTCTAGTCGAGATTCAAAGGTTGGCTCCGTTTCAATATCGACACGGCAAATCGGACATCGCTTATTGCTTGCCAGCCACCGGTCAACACAGGGAATATGATAAATATGCATACAAGGCAAACGTCTGGAAAAAAGAGTAGCATTTATATTAGTAATTTACTTCAACAGCAATATTTACTGTTACTTAAAAAGAAGGCATTTATGAAAGAAGCAGATCTTTTATTCTTGTATTAAGTCTGTGGCAAGGCTTGTATATAAAAATAACAAGAGCTAATCTATGTAACAAATATATTACAAAGGGTTTTTTTTTTACAGAGAATATATTGCATAAGTATACACATTATTCAGAAACAAAGAAGAGAGCATATCCAACATATTTTCTTGTATTTTGCAATGAAAAAGGAAGTTGGAACAAAGATGGAAAATTGAGCCCTAAAATATTTTTTGAAGCTTTATGCGCACGCCCCTTCCCAAAAAAGAAAACCCATCGACCTCGCCCTAATACTTAGTTATTCTTATTAATTTAGAAAAAAAGTTCTAAATACTAACCCATCGTTTAACTTACAAGGTTGACAGCATTTAATTTAACCATCGTTTAATTTATAAAGATGGCAGTATGACATATGAGATTGGGAGACTATGTATACATAGCTTTAACCGATTTTCCGTTTCAGATTTTACACTCCATAACATTTTAGCCAAATCGTTCTTTTGTCCTAAAGAATGCAAGAAATCGGTTCTCCACTGTAAAATGATTTCTTTTCTTTTCTTTTCTTTTTTTTATTACAAATAGATACTAGAAATTTTACTTCCCTTCAAATCTTCGATGGTATTACAATATGTGATCAATATACAATCTCCCCAGAAAAAAAACTGAAAAAAAAATGACAAATTGGAAGGTAATTTACCGGAAAAATGATGTAAAAGTTTTGGAAATATAATTTCAGACATTATGTGAGAGATGTGACTTCTACAATGTTGTACAAAAGGATCATTAAGATCACTATCAGACAAATATGCTCCTGCAGTTATGATAGATGCTGTTTCTCCGTCTTTTGCAGATTTTTCTGCGAAACCTGCAAGCGAAGGAAAATCATTTTTAATGAATAATCCATCATGTTCTGTAATTTCTTTTGTTTTCATATAACCACACATTTGAATTATGGATTGTAATGTTCATGATGGCCACATCCAAAGCCAGTGTTTCCTCTACATGTATACCCCATTGTAACCATGTGTTTGTTCTTCTCGGTAAGAGGAGTTCCTGGTGGAAGTTGGTTCACAATAATCCAATGCATTGTTCCTTTACATTTTGGGCAAGGTTTAGGATCAGGACTTCTTACGCTCATGCTCTGTTTCTTATTTAATCTTAAATTTTCTACCATACCGTATAGTACGGTACCAGTACTTTATAAGGGTGTTGTTTTGTAAGTAGATCGCTAATCATTATGAGAATGTTTTGTATAAAATCTCCAGGTAATTCTATTATCTACTTTCCAATTTTTGTTCATATTTCTCCATAAGTTCATCACGAATTGTTATCCATTTCCAAATTTCTTTTCCTTTGAAAAATATTGGATAATTAAACAAAATTACAATACTTGTAATCTGCGTAAATAATCCTAATCTATCTGCTTCTTGTATCATTAATTCCACTCCACTTGCATAAGCCATTAAAAACATGTAATCAATTACAAAGAAAATAACTTCAGCAGACATTGACATGTAAAGAAAAACAGCTATCATTGCAACTTGAGTAATTTTTACTTTCTTTTGTTTTCTCTGGGAGCATAGCGGCTCTAATAGTTCAGTATTGCATTGCTGAAAGCAAAAATTGCCGATACCCCACAAAGCCAAAGCAGAATTGGACGGAAGCGGTTGTCTACCCATCTTTGCAGTTTCTTTCCTAGAAAAAATCCAAAAAAAGCAAAGGGTAAAAAACTGGCGCTAATGTACCAGGTTGATAAAGGCATAAGTCCGGCTAGGTAGTATCCAAACAAGCTTATTATGCAACTATATACAAAATAGGCAGACAGGTTTGCTCGAGCCGTTTTCCCTGCACTGTGTTGCATAACCAATGCAAGCGGAGGTCCACCTATACTGGTGGTAGTGCCGGTGACGCCGGAAACGAATCCCGCGATGCCGAGGTTTTTCGGAGTTGCTGGGAACGGTTTAAGCCACAGTGATACCACAAGTGTTAAAAAAACCATGCCGGCAACTGTCATCTGTAGTATTGCGACTGGAATAACGATCAGTAACCAGGTACCCAATACGGTCCCAGGTAATCGTGTTAAAAAAGGCGCAATCATATCTTTCCAAGCGATATCATGTCGCTGGTACCATGCGTTGGTAAAGCTAATCGCTAACGCCATTACTGCTAGGACATAGGGTACCCATTCGGGTTTAAAGACAACGATAATTGGGGCGGCAACAACGGCCATGCCAAAGCCTACGGCAGTTTGTACCGTGCAACCTACAAATAGTGCAATAGCGGCTATCCACCACTCGAATTCGAACAAAATAACGCCCCAAAAGTCATGCTTATTGGTTTTAGAAGAGCATTATTTTACTAGTTTATAGCGCCCAAAGACATCGGCAGTTTTGTAGCCTAAATTTTTATCGCCTTCAATGGGTTGTATCTCGTGGGAACCGATGAAGTGTTCTCGGTGTTTGCTACCGGTAAAAATATCAAGTGTTTTAAGTTATGCCCCGGAGGCGTATAAAACTTTTATGTAAGGGGCGTTTGTATAAACTTTGAAGGTGGCTCATTTGATTGGAAACTGATAGTTCTATTTACCTTTTTACGAGTCAAAGGTTAACTGATGGCTTCTATCCCCCCCCCCACACGAACACCTTTTTTACCAAAATACATCAAATTCCCCCAGAGCCAGGGGAAGGGTTGTAACTTATACCGCGGGGGCATATAAGGTTTTTATGGAAGAAGAGTTTGCATAAACTTTAGATGGGACTCAAATGATTAGAAATTACTAATGATTAGAAACTTCTAATTTACCTTTGAAGAGTCAAAAGTGATCCAATGGCGACTAGCCAACCTTCCCTCCGAACCTTCTTTTCCCCAAATGCTTCCAATTGAACAAAGATAATAAATTAAAAAAAATTCAGGGATAAAACAGCTTTTCCCCCAGAATCCGGGGGCAAATATTGTAAAATGTGCCCTGGGGGCACATAGGGTTTTTACGGAAGGGATGGTCGTATAAACTTTGGAGGGGGATAAATCAATTGTAAATCTGAATATATAGTGCCCTTTTCAAGATTCAAGAGTGATTGGAGGGCAACTGGCCCCCAATGCCCTTTTTCCCCAAATGTATCCAATCAAAATCTTAAGATAACTATTTGATTCAAAATAGTTTAAAGATCGAATAACAAAAACTACAAGGTCGACCCATCCTCCCAGAGACCGGAGGCAACTGTTACAAGCTATGCCCCGAGGGCATATACGGCTTAATGTAAGGGGTTATGCAGAAGTACATAGCCCCTACTGCCTGAAAACGAACGCGGTCTAACATCCAAATCTTAATTCTCACCTGTGTTTGAATTCTGTTCTCCCAATGTGTCCCTACAACGGCACTGGATGAAATCCCGAATTAAACGCAAATATGGAGATGAGTTGCCTGAACGCACCTTTAAGCAAAATGCATTATTTATTTTCAGTCACATTTGACTTTTACAACATTTCTTTGCATAAATGCAATTCAAATTGTTTTAAATAGCGGTTTACAGTTTAATGCCTTAAAGGGATTCTTTGTATACTTTTTGGGTTATGCCTTCAGTTATTAAGCGTTTTGACTGGATCGCTTGACGTCATGCCCGAAGAAAGCTCAACCCGCAACTATGGAAAAATTGTGAGATTACGCGGAATCTATAGCACACCAGTTCGTTAGGTGCTTATTGATTGAATAGTAATCCAGAGTTTCTGGGCTCGTGTGCACCTCCTGTGTGTTTCATCTTTTTGCAGTGCATACAAAACTGCCTCTAAATTTTTGTGATTTGATGTTTAGGGTTTCATTGTGCCGTGTGTGATGTTGGATTTTATGATTTGTGCTGGATTTGTGACTGAGGGTCTTATGAGAGATGGTCTGAAACGAGGACTCTCGATGGAAGATCTGTTGGATAATGAAAGAGGATCTTTAGGAGTTGCACAAAGGAAAAGACTGAAGTTGCGCTTTGAAGAGAAGGAAAGTGACTCGGTGAGGAGGTTATATAGGGAAAAGAAATTGTTCTTCAGATAAAATATTATGTTTATAGAGTTTCTCGCATCAATTTTGTCATTTGTGCTTGTGATACTCACTGCGTACTTAATGTGAAAAACTCTTCGTACAGGTCTTGTCTAGGTTATTGGTTTCAGTTATTCGTTGTTTTTAATATTGGCTATAAATGATTGAGAATATGCCATCTAGCCACAAATCAGTGATACTTACCATAATCGAAGTCTAATAGCTATTCTCATCTCCAGTTGACGACAAAAAGTATTGACCATTTTATTCTTCCGATTGGCTGCTTTTGTTTCCTAAGAACTTTATTGATCTGGAATTTCTAACTTTATTGTTTCAACTAACCCATTATCATCACAAATATAAGTCTTGAAACAATCCAAAAATTGTCATTAACCTGTATGCGTGAAAGCTTCGAATTATGTTCACCGTGCAAACATAGCTGTTTTCGACTTTCTGTTTTTCTGTTTGTGTTTCTATTTCAAGTCCTATTCTTTCTGTTTCTACTGTTTTTCTACCTTTTTTTTATATTCCTTGAAATTGAACCAACTTTCTAAACTCCTTGTCGGGAAATAGCTTTTATTCTACCTGTTCTAAATATTTATAAATATCAATGAAATAATGATCTCTTTTCCAGAGTTTTTTGGTTTATAGCCGTGATTCCCAACGTGGGGCACGGGCCTCACCAGTGGGGCATGGCGGTATTTTGGTGGGCCATGTGCAGGGACTTGTATCTTTCGACTGACCATACTATAGAGCCTTAATTAAAAAAAAAAAATCATGTGAATGACGTCACAATCATACGCATTTAAAGAGCAAAAAAGACACATGATAGTATTGCAATGATGTCAGCAATCGTATAAAAGGTGTTGTATATAGATAAAATTTAGTACAATTAGTATATTATCATTCTAAAAAATAGTATAAAATAAGTTTAAATTTCACAAAGGGGGCAACACGATTTTAGATATTCTTTGGTGGAGCATGGCCAAAATTTTGCAGGGGACCACTGTTTGTTAATCCCTCTCAACCCCAAACCCATTTGCAAGCGTCAAATACACTTCTCGATTATTTTTTTTTTGAAATTTTGTAAATTTGAAATTTTCTAGGAATATGCTGTGTATGCTGTCCGTATTCAATGAAGCCGTCGGTAAGTTATAATGTTTCGTTATCAAAAAATTATTAATATTTCGTAATTGTCTTACTTTCAACAGTTTCACTTATTACGCAATCCAATTATATACAAAGTATAATCCAGCTTGTGTCCTCACAGGTCAAAGCCTGAATTCAAACTAGGTTTAACAGAATAACCCTTAAACCTTCTTCATGATCTTAAAGCACTAAAGAAGACAAGAGTAGCGCCTATTGGACTGACTGAATTTGTTAACCTATTGCCAATTCATTTAGTTTTTCTGTTGATGATGACCAATAGTGTATGTGATCGAAATATCTAGATTCTGGCTAAAAAGTGTAAGATTAAAAGTGTAGACATACTGTTTTTTCATTTTCCTTGCTGCCTCTTTTGTCCTATTTTCGCATTTTAAAGAAATAAAATTTCAGATATTTTTCTAAATATATCCTTTTTAAGATAAACGAAACTTTAAAAATTTTTCTAACATGAATTGTTACATTAAATATACTACTGTGTTCTCTTTTGCGATACTTTTTGTGTGATTGTACGTTTTTTTTGTGCAGATTTTTGTGTGATTCATCTCTTCTAAAGTAACAAAATTCAATAGAATCACAAGAATCCTAGCAACAAAAGACCTCCCTATGAGTTTATTTTTATTTTGTAGTAAGTATTCTTCTTGCTCCTCCATCCTCTTCTCCTAAAGGAAAGAAGGCCTTATCTTTTACTCCCACTAAAGCAAGTTAAGTTTGATTAAGTCAAATTATATGTCTTGCAGGGCTTTTGCGGGATCTGTTATTCAACTTGCGATGACAGTCAGTTTGCTTTTGGACTGTCCAACGGGTATAGCACAACGTGGACAACCAACACAAATGCCGCTATTCCATATTTTCACTTAGCTTGCATGTATTATAGAGGACTCATATAGGAGATGTGTAGTTTGCTAGATTTTAACACAACACAGAACCCTGGGACTGGGATCGTACGCTATGCAGTTGGCCCAGTACACATACTTTTGAAAACAGAAAAGGGGGGGGGGGCTCAGTATATGATCCGGAGCACCCGATTGTCTTGAAACTTCAATAGATCATTCCTTTGGTTAAGAAAGGTGTGCATTTTCTTGGTAGATGAGATGGGGAGATGTCTTGAAATGAGCAAAAATGTGACATAATATCCCTTAAATTAAGTTTCAACTATCTTCTGGTGATTTTTAGGTCTATATCACCCGGAATTATCGTACTCTTCTGGCGAAACAAGTTAATCGGCAAGAAGAGTGATCTTCCCTTATAAGGACCATGCTCAATGAAAATCTCTAAGACAAAACTAATGACATTGAGTTCAGAATCTATGATGGAGGACTCATATTTTAAGTATGGAGCTTCCTAGATTTGTACATTTAAGCAGACAACCATGTCACCTATCTCAATATAGCTGATACCCTATGGCTGTGAATTTGTTAAAAAATATAGCATTTTATCCTTGCAAAAGCTTCGAGGACTATCTTCTGATAATATTTAGTTCTCTACCATCAAGAAGCAGGCTCTTCTTGTAGCGAAAGAAGTTAATCTACAAGACATGGATATTTTTCAGATGCAATATCATACTCAATGAAAATCTCTAGGACAACATCAATAACACTGAGCTCAGCAGATATAAGGTGCTGTTGGGGCCCTGTCCCTTATAGTATAATTTCAAATGACAAAATTCACGCTGCTAAGACAGTGATGTCACAATAAGTAATCTTTAGTTAAGAATTTAATTATCTCTCTCTGGACTTGGCCATGGTTCAACCCAGGCAAAAATATCGGCCAGCCTCTGCAGCCTTTTCATCGTTTTATTTATGTATCCGAGGAACATGCAACTCCCTGAACAAGATGGATATCTCAAAACTTTGATACGGAACAGTTAAGTGTTCTACGAGGGGTAGTAGAAAAGGACCTGGGGTGGGTCTAATGGCCTTCCAACCACTTTTACCCTTGAAAAGGACACAGCCGAAGGACACTTAAAATTTGATTTGCATCGACAAGTTTTTTACAAGTTTCGGCGACTATCTCTTCCCTATGAAGTTGCCGGTGAAAAAAGCAACCATCGATTAAACTAAGAATAATTGGAGTCAAATGGTTCTTTATTGTAGGAAACCCCAGAGCCAGAGGTGGTTTTAGGGGGGACAGAAGGGCACTTGCCACGGTCACAGAAATTTTAGGGGTGCAAAAGTTCAAATAAGACGTGTAACAATTATAATCATTTTGTAATTGTTTGGCTCGAAAATTCTGTGGGAGACGGGGAAGGGGTTTTAATCAAGAATTCACTCTGGGCGCAAGAGAGGCCAGAACCACCACTGTTTTTTGGACGGTATCACATTTTTCGTCAGCATTGCCACGTTGAATCAGGAAAATAAACCAATAATAGTTTGCTGAATTTGATATCACTTTTGGCCCATAAAAATTCAACAGTAGCAACGTGTTGGCTCCCAAACAGAAATGGAAGCTATGCTTTCTTAAGTTATTTTGTGTCTTGCTTTTAGTTATTTCTATATTTTACGCATGTTATATTATATATTATTTTTATGTTTTAGTTATTTCTTCGTTGTTTTTTTTCCGCTCCCATGGTAACTGATAGAAATATATACTAGGAAATAAACGTCAAGATTAAAGTTGTGGAACGTGTCAATACTCAGTGAATGAGTGAAAGGATTCTGCGTCTTTAGTCAAATTCAAGATTCAGTAAAGAAACCGGCTCATTTCTTGAATGGCATATTAAATTCATTGACAATTTTTATGAAATAGAGGGAAGTCTCCAATTTGACAGTTTGTTGCACCGAAAACCATTCTGGGGAACAGGTTGACAAGACTGTCAGAATGTAAATATCTGGCGGAAGGCAGCTGTGGTGATTGAAAAGGTGGTATGTTATGTCATGTAATGTTAAAGGAGAACAGAATAACTCAAAAATGCGCTAGTTTGTATGCTTTTTTACGGTGATTAAGGGCCATTTATTGGCACAAGTGATGTTTTCTCAGGTATTTAAGATCCGACAAAGATGATTTTCGTATAAAATGCTCCTTTTCTCGACTATTCATGTAAATTAGAAAAGAGAGTATATGTTGTCTTGGAAAAGAAACTGACTATTTTGAAAACCAAATAAGATAAAAGAAAAGGAACTGAACCCCAGGTGGTGGAGGATTTTTAGTTTAAGTGAAAGTTATATTAACCTGAAATTTAGACATAATAAATGTCATGATGTCTTTTAGACTAATGTTGCCGATGTGCCTTGCAAACATAAGCTGTTTCTGCTAGGATTTCTCCTAATATGCCTTAGAGAATTTTCAAGGCTACGCTGTAACTTCCAAAAACTATCAAGCGTGATGTACTAACACAAGTTGCTCTACCTGTGTAATATTGACCAAATCAGCTAGTTCAGCAAGTCAAATATGACTAGCTTGAAAACTAATGAAAAATTACTGGCCCAGGAACAGTTTTATAAAAATAAACTTTGAATACTCGGAGGAATGTCTTAAGAATGGTTTAAGGGGTATTTCACATTGATCTATGAGGAACAATAGCGTTCGAAGTAAGAATGGTCCCAATGACCCAGAAGGGGCATGGCTTGCTGAATGCCAAGTGAAGTTTGAGCTAATAACATACATAACCTCATTGAACCATAAAAGCTAAACAAAAACATCTGTGCTTTATATTTATTTTAGTAGCGGTCGCCAGTATGCCCACTAGTCTCGACTATAGGAACTTGGAGTGTTTAAGATCATGACCATCTGCAATGCCTATCTTAGACGAATTTTGGGTAGTCGTAAAATCAAGCGTGTCTGAACTTCTTCTTCTGCACTCAAAATAAGCTGAACTAATACAACTAAAAACTTGAAAATTTATGCTGAAGGATTTTAGAGCAATGCTAATGTAAACAGACCAGAAAAATCTGAAAAAAATAGACATCAAAATAACTAGTGTGTGTTGGCTTAATGGCTGAGTTGTTGACTTAACTGGCATAGCAGGGTACCATTAGGATATTACGAGAAGGCTGAGTGTCCGAGTGAGCTGAGGGTGCCATTGGACTTATGATTTGGACTAGCTATACCAAGTGTGTGAGGGATAAGGATCCGAGTTGTCCGCCATAGCGTGCGCAGGGAGTGGGTACCGTATAGGGTCACAGAAAGAGAGAGGGAGAACGTTGTAAACTAACTTTATATGGTCTGACATGATCTTAGCCATTCAGTTGTTTTTTTTTCGCTAAGGTTAATTTTAAGAGCTTTTCTTTTCCTCGGTAGATTAGCGATAACTATACCGGAATCAAGAGAGAAAATTGTCACCCTGAATGCGGAAAATTAAACAATAACGCTCTTACTTTTACACAAAAAAGTACAATAATGCTAGAAGTGACGTTTGGATCCCCTGCAGTGCCCAAATTTTGTGATTTTTACGTTGTCTATAATCGATTACATTTGCCCCATAATTTGTCCCTGAATATGGCCTTGAAACTAAAACTAAAAACATGGCAATGAAGAGCGAAGCTGAGCATATAGCGAACAGAAACTACCACAAATAAGAGTGATGCTGTCACCCTTCAAAACAGCCTCAAACCTTTTCTCATCTTTAAATCGATAATGATTTAGAAACTGTCATAAATCCAGTAAAATTATTCAGCATATACTAAACTTAACATTTAAATATATGATTTCAGTAACGAAAACCAGTGCACCGCACACATTTTCGGTTTAGCCATCCCATCGTTTTAGAAATACTTCCCGTCCACTGGGAAAAAGCACCCTCAAAATTAAGTAAGGCCTGATACAGTGTCTGCAATTTTGTCTGTAGGAAGTGTGAGTACACCTCTCCAGCCATTTTATTTAAGAAAATATTATTTAGCGATGGATGCTTGTACACTATTTCTAACTCCTGCTTCCAAAAGCTTTTTTCAGGAAAGGTCCGAATCTTGCCTACAGATCAATTAACTAGGTCAACTGCATCCGTATGAACCCTAACACTTTTGAAAATGATGAAGGGGTCTCTGAACTCATCCCTAAAAACATAAACAAGGCACAAGGATGAATCAACTGGGTAAAACTCTGGTAAAAACGGGATGAGTCGGCACCACCTTTTCCTGCTTTTCCCTAATCACTTTCCCTTTAAGGATTAGGTACTGTTTCTTCCCGTACCCTCTCAACCTGGATAGTTGAAAGTTGGTCTAAAACAGAGTCTTAAAATCCTGCGTCAAGGTCAAGATCCCTCACAGAAGTGTCTCAGTCAAAACTAGAGAAAAATATACTAATAGGCCTAAATATAGGCACTTTGAGTTGAAAATATAGGTTTCTTAGCCTGAAAAACAAAAGAGCTATTAGGTCCATTAGAAAATGAAAAGAGAGCACCACAAAACAAGATAAAAAATGTACAAGATATAAATCTGAGTAAATAAAAAAAGAACACACTAAGTGATAGTTTTGAGATATTCTGAGTTTAGTACTGATAAAAATTTAGACGTGATTAACAAAGTTACAACCATATATGCAAAATTTTATGGCATTTTCTGATATCACATAAATTTTGTTTTTAGTATCAAGTGTCCCAATTTTTTGCACTTTAGTCTGCTTCTAATATTTAAACAGATACTTGGAGGAAGATAAGGGGGTTAAGCGGGGTATTTTGAGCGATTCTTAGGGTGAAATACATCTATCCTTCCCTTTCCCCTCTTTGTGTGGGTATGGTTGCAATCATATAGAAAAAGCGAAAAACAAAAACAAAGAAAAATATTCTGGCCTTAAATGGATAATGTCTTGTCCTAGAACTAACCGAGACAATATATGCTATTCTATCCAATCTTAACGAGTCTCCGCCGAGACGCAGTGATCGTATCTGAAATTAGGAGAAATGAAAAAGGAAACAAGAAAATAAAAGCAATTCTTCAGGATGTTCGAAAAAACAATCTTGTCAGTTCACGAGTCTTGTCCTGAAATTAAGAGAATTCAGTGCTATTTTTTATGTGCCCAACAAAAAAAGCATTCCTTTTGGAAATGAAAAAGGAAATAATCTAGAAAAATGAAGATATAAGATACTGAAGCTTTGAATATGGCCCATTTTTAGAAGCCATGGATCTTGCAAGGGATAATAACAGGAAAATAATTATAAAATCACAGTTTAGTTCTAGAGTCATATTTTGACATCATTAAGCCCATCCCAAGATAGATTGCACACGGTTCTCCCGAATGAAAGTCAATATTTATAAATAATAACAGATTTATATCTTTGAGTTTATCGTTAAAGAAAATTTGTGATAGGGGGAAACCTAACCTTATTTTCACGCATACACCTAAATCCTTGTTCTACTGCACACCCTTCTTTCTTGAGAGTTGCTGAATCACTGAAACAACAATAAGAAACTGAGGAAGTTTTCGTCGAAGCAAAACACTGGAACGCTTCATTAAAACTATACTAGCAACTAAAAAACAGCAATTAAAGTTGAATGCGTGACTTTGTTTTAAACGACATAATAAAAACAAGCATCATAAGTTCTATGCAAGATGCATACTAAGAAATTGGGAAAATATTGTTGCTTTTTCCCTAATTCAAATAAAGTTGAGCAATAAAATGACCTAACACTGAGGTAAATTAGGTTTTTGTGGTACATTCACGAAAGCATTGTTAAAACCTGAAAAGTAGAAACCTGTTGAAAGTTTGAAAAATTGTAATTTTTTTTTCTTTAACTCAAAGTAAGTAATAAAATAGGGAGCAATATAATAACCTGATACTGAGCTAGATTACGTACTGGCAAATAAGTACATTCGCAAAAAAAAAACAAAAAAAAAAACAAAAAACAAGAGCTAAGAGCTCATATGCCACTTGTGACGAGGCCGGAAGAGCCAAGAGCTCATATGGCATGAGCTCTAGCGGTATGAGCTCTAGCAAAATTCTAAGAATCAATAGATTGATTTAAAAGGAAAATTGATTTAAAGAGGTTTAATGCCGGTCGGTATTTAAAATAAGAGCTCTGAGACACGAGGTCCTTCTAGATACCAAAATTTATTGAGATCCGATCGCCCACTCGTAAGTTAAAAATGTCTCTTTTTTTTTAATTTTCCCTCTCCCTTCACCCCCCAGATGGTCAAATCGGGGGATACGACTTTATCAAGTTAATTAGTGCAAGTTCGAAAATGTCCAAGAGGTGGTAAAATGTAATTTTGGAAATCTATGAGAGGAACAATCTTCTAGTTTCAATTTCCAATTTTCTCAATAAAAAAGTCAGAAAAGGCATTTTGCAATGAAAGTAAAAAACAGGGGATTTTTGAAATCTAGGGGGCAGATATCCCGCCTGTCCTCTTCTCAAAAATTGAAACCCCTTGAGCAGCGTATGATTTGCATTCAAAAAGGCAAAAATTCGAGTACAATTTTTGCAAAGAAGGGGCAATAGATATCCTCATTTTGGCAGGGTAATAGCCTGGAGTATGTAGGGGGAGGGGATGTTTAAGTTTAAATTTTATTGTTTAAATATCAGTTAATTTAATAGTTGAATAAATTATTATTTACTTTCAATTAATTTTGTGATGCATGTGATGCATTATCCAAAATGAATTAACCAAATTTTAAGACAAGACTCTTTTCTCCAACTCGTCAATCAATACTCTAGTGTTGGGCAAACAATCTTTTGTCTTTCTATTTTGCATTTCCAGTATTCGGTGTCAATAGTCAATTTAAGTTTATTTTTGAAAACGATTGTTGTAGTCTATTTAAGCGATCAGTGATGAGAAATTGCTGGAGAAAATAAGGCCTGGCCGAAGTCCAAGCATTTACTCTCTAGTCCATTCTTTTTCTGAGGCGGTAACTCAGTCAAAGACAAAGGTGTCAGTTTTCTTTATTGCTTCAACTAGACAAACATGAGAAGGTTGAATTTAAAGGTTTTCTCACTCAAAATTGCGATTATTGCATTGTTATTCTTCGTAATTTGGCAAGTAAATAGGAAGATTTATTTGCAAAAGAACTATTATTCGAGGAGAAAATTAGAGAAATTATTATTCGAGATTTTTTTTTTTTGAGGGGGGGTCAAGTTAGATTTCATTCATTTATTAAAAACAATTTCTGGTTGTTTTGTGTTTGAGTTAATATAGAACTTTATTTTTGCTATATTTTCTTAATAGGTATGTGATCAGCTTTAACATTTTAACCAAGCATAATAATAACAAGTTTGAATGCATTAGTAGTCTGCAGTTGAGCCTAATCATGAGCCTAAACTTGGAAAATGCTGTCCAACCTTGAACATGGAATTTATAAGTTGGAGGAAAGCATCTGAAACATACAGAGATTCTATAATAGATATGCATTCAATCTAAGGCAGGTGTTGTGAAGCAGAATAATTGTGTTTTAAGAGACAATGATGTAAGGGTGAACTACATCTAAGTTTAAAATTAAAAAAAAATCCCTATATTGCAATCAGCCAATCTGAACTAGTCCATTTTCAAAAACTTAAAACTATCTTACCTTATCTAGAATAACTAGTCCAGTCATCATAACCATCTACATCATATCTAAGATTAGGATAAATACTAGTTTAGTGGGTGACTTCCTCAAAAAGAAGCACTATAAAATTCTGAATACTACTTTTGAAAAATTCTAAGAAACCTACCATATTCCTAAAACTGTTTCACATTGCATTAACATCCTCCTCCTCCCCCCAATGTTCAAATATATAGCTGAAGTCATATATATTCTAATTGAATTTTCTGAAATATTCTAATATTAATACCATTAAATTCCTTATTTAGTACTATTTCCATGTATCCTAATTGCTGTATTGACAATTCACCCCCCTCCCTTCCTGATGGTCTCAGGTATATCCTTAATAATATATTTCTCTTTAATTGACCTTGTAAAACACCCTCATTTCTTGATGGTTTTTGTAACAGGTTTTTGTGGATCCCACTTGCTGGCCAGTCATATTAAAGAAAGTTGTTGTCGGTTTTTAGTTTTCAGTCGTTTATTCAGTTCTCTTATCCAAACTCTACATGTTATGCTAAGACGGACCAGCCAATTCTCAATAGTTTGGTCAAACAAACTAAAAGTCTGTAATGCTCAAGATAGGGTGATTTTTATTTTTCGCCGTAAATCTTGCTTTTTTCCTACTAACAAAAGTGATTATAGTCTAGCCTGGGCATTTGTTAAGCCTGACCAAAAATCCTTAGAATAATATAGACCACCAGCTAACGCTTTTTAAAACGACCCCTGTATGTATTCTTTTCATGCAGAATATCACTGGTATAGATTACGCGTAGTTCCTATATACCCTGTACCTGTAACACAACCCATCAAGTCAGCTAATTCATATTTATTCAATCCACAAGAAACTAAAGTTATTCCCGAGTTCTCAATGCAGCTTTACCAACTGCTGGAATCCAAAAATATAAGCTCTTATGATACTATATTATTATTATGAACGGATTCACCAAGCTTGGTTGAGGCTCAGGATGTAAAAAAAAAAAAACCATCAGTAAAAGGCTGATGCCTCAAACATGTGTTTTTTTACTTAACTTGCATCTTTTTCACTGATCCCGGTTGTGTCAGTGTAAGTTCCGTTGAATTGGAATTTTACGAACAAGACGGAAATCATCTCAGCCAATGAACATGTGAGAAACTAGCTTTTGAAAAGTTTGATTGAACTAGCTTTGCAACTGACGAACTTGTTTGTTTTTTTTTTTTTTTTTTTTTTTTTTTTTTTTTTTGTAAAAAAGGCTGAATAAGAACTGGGGTTTCAGCAGCTTCGCTATTCAATGCTTGTGCCGATCTTGGAAATTATTCTTAGTTTGATGTCTGATTTTAGTTACTATAAGAGATCATAGTGTTTGATCAGGTACGTAACAAACCCGTACCCTTTTTTTTCTTAGTTAACACCTATGATACCAGTTATTACATATTCCTGTACACAATGTCTACAGAGGCGGTTTTAGGGGAGGAACGGAGGGGGCATTTGCCCCGGACACAAGAGTCTTAGAGGCTCAAAATTTCAAACAAATATCCTAGTTGTTATAATCATGTTGTTATATTTTAAATTTTATTTTTATTGAAATAGAGTAGACGGAGCATTTAATTAATTACAATAAAATTAATAAAAAGATAATTAAATAATAATAATTTAAATCAAGAAAAATGAATTATTAAGTAATTAATAAGTTGAAAATACTCTTTTTAGTAAATGAAACTTTTGTTGAAATTTCGCCTGGAAATTTTGTGGAAGACAGGGGAGGGGGCGCTAATGAAGATTTCGTCCTGGGCGCTTGAAAGGTCAGAACCGCCAATGAACATCTATCAACTGCCAAATGGAGAGGTGAGTTAAAAGTATTCCAATTTAAAACGAAATTTTTTCTTGTCAAGATCTTAAATTAGCTTTTATTCAGCAATAAACGATCGCTGTACAATAGAAAGATCGATAAAAGTTTCTAGGTGCAATCGATATGCCCTTCTCGATAAAAAAAAAGAATAAAAGAAAGGAACTAGCCAAATTTCCCTGATCTAGCCAATTTAAAACGCAAAAAGAGACAGTCATAATTCAGGAAAAACTGTAACTTCAGGAATAAGACACTTAAGGTAATTACAGGATTTTCCATTAGGGCGGTGGGAAATTAACCTAAAGTTATTATTGACAACAAATATTGCGCAATTGCTGGGAATATCATGGAATAGAGCTAGCATCACAAATAATAGGATTATCAACAGAGGTATTTTTACATACGTTATTAAATCAAGTCAATCTGTTTATAATCTTTTCAATCAATTCTATGATCTGGTCAAATAGGTCTTTGTTTATAGTTGTTGTGTAAACTTAACTGCTAAAAGCTCCAGGCATTCCATCCCTTGTGCCCCTTAGATTACTGCAGCTCTTCTTAAGAGTACAGAAAGAACCGATTTGTAGAAGGTATTCAGGTCCTCTAACTCTCATCATCATGAAAATTATAAAAAATATAGTAATTTATTGAATTCCTTAATTGGTAAAGCCAAGCATATTTATCACTCCCAGATGTTCTCTAAATTCAGCAAAAATATGAAAGAAACCTGGCAACTGATAAACACAGTTCTTCATCTCAACTTCAAAAGTAATAACTTGCCAAATAAACTAATTTTTAATGGGGCAGTAGTAAATAATAGTAAAGTCATAATGGATGAATTTTACTCTTACTTTGCATCAGTAGGGAAATCAATATCTGAAGATATTTTGATTAGTGCTTTTTCTACCAATGACTTTAAAAAGTACCTCAGTCCTTCTTGTTAAAAATGGATGGTTTTGGATCCTGTTTTAGAGTTTGAAGTCCAGAGAATCGTCTCTGAGCTAATAGAATCATCCTACTGTGGACCTTACCAAATTCCTACCAAGGCTTTGAACTTTATATTACCCTCTATTCCCTCTCCTCTCACAATTTTTATGAACTTATCATTTTTGAATGGAACTTTTCCTAGTTCCCTAAAATCTCCCAGATTAGTTGTTCTCCATAAGGGTGGTTCTGGATATGATCCTTCTAGTTATTGACAAATTTCTCTTTTATCAGCCTCTGATAAAATTAAAAAAAAAAATGTATTTAATCTAGACATCTGTCATTTCTGTATTTAAAGAGACTTGCATTACAATAAGTTTTATCATAGAATTTTGTTAGAGCTCATACCTTATGATCTCTTGGCTCTTAGCTCTTCTCGCCTCGTCACAAGTGCCATATGGGCTTTTAGCTTTTGTTTTTTTTTTTTTTTTTTTTTTTTTTTGCTAGAAAATGGGAAATTTCAAAATTTACGGTCCATGTCCTTTACAATTATACCTCCGTTGAGCTATTTATCTCTGTTGCTTTCATAATTTTACAAGATAATGATCGTATCTTCCCTTTTTCTAACAAATATTTAAGGTTTATATTCCTTGGGCTATTTTTAGTATCTTATTTTTCTGCTTTCCTATGGTTTCAATTTGTCAAAGAAAGACAACGATTTTTGTATCATTCAATAGCTGTGATTCATCTCTATCCACCTGTCGAATTGTATTTTGAAACTGGGTGTACATAGTTTTTTAGATTAAAATATGGTGGAAATCGGTCGAATTTGTTGAAAAACAACAAGTTCCTTCTTTTTCTTTTGTTTTTTGTTTATGCAAGACGAGCTTGTCTCTCTGCCAGATATTTGTATATTTAGTATGTTATGTATATTTGATCGAAAGGTAAATTAACCATGACCTTTCAATCAAGTTTAGATCGTCCCCCAAGAAAAAAGCCTTAGCAATGTTGTAATTCTGGCTCGGTTAATTGGTAGATCTGACACTATTGAATCCAATGATATAAGCTTATTGTGCTTTTAGTGCAAGTTAAAGCTGCAGGCTTGTCGCAAAATTGCTTGTTTCAGAGGAAAGACATAAACAAGGACGGTCTTGGAAAAACAATCCGTATTCAGATCTATACCTCATTGTTCTAATGAGATGTCCCTGTGTCCCGGTCGTCATTTATATTCCCTGTGTCCCGGTCGTCATTTGTGTCCCGGTATCCCAGTTTGTAATACTTTAGAGTCCATTTTTTAGAGTTTTGGTTACTATTAAGCCGGGTCGCTCCTTACTATAGTTCGTTACCACGAACTATTTGATTATGAAGCAAGAGTAAGACTTAAAACAAAATTACCCAACGTGAAGAGTTGGCAGCAGCCCTTAAAACTTTATTGCATATAAAATATATACATTTTTATGTAGTGCGATTGTAATAACTCTTTTTTTACAAATACAAAAAATGACAGCTAAAAATGATATAGTTAATTCTCAACAAAAGGATATTATCCGTCACATTCCTGCTTATTTACCTTTTGCTTAATTTTTAGTTCACACCTGAAGATGAGCAAGCTGCAACAAAGATCCAAGCGTCCTATCGAGGTTTCAAAACAAGAAAAGCCTTGGAAACAGGTGCTGCCATTGCTGGTGCTGAGGGAATTGGATTTTTTCCGTTACAGAAAGATACACAAAAACTTCAAGCTTCTACGGCTTCAAGTAATCAGAACCTTAGCACAACTGGCTCCATATCACCCATTGTCAACTCAAGAGACAGCAGCCATGAGCCAGAGAATATGCGTTCAACAAATGGCTACTATTTACTAAAGGAAGAAGCCTCAATCTCTAATTTAAATATTGCAGAGTCATCGTCATATCAAGTTAGTGAACCAGAAGATTATCATAAGGAGGATAAAGAAAATTTTTCTCGTCTACAAACAGGAGATGACACTGACCCACTTATACAGGATGAGAGCGATGAAGAGCCAAATGAGTACACAAACAATTGTTTAATTGATTTCACCAATGCATGTGAAGAATATAGACAGCAGTTCGAAGTTGAAATAGACCCAAAGCAGCCAGTACTCTCAAATAAAACCGTATCAGAGAATTTTGAAAAAGAAAATATTCAGACAACCGTAGACGTCGCTGCAACCCACATAGAGGATTTGGCCACCGGCGCAGGGGCAACCACTGTTAATCGAGAAAAAGGCGTGTTTGACGTCCGATCTGCCGATCTGTTCGATTTTCCCGTTGGAAATCCTATACAAATGAAACACGAGAAAAGGATGCTGACCAATGGGTGCGCCATTGCCGTCTGGTTCGATGGCACGGAACCAGGGGACGTCAACTGTGCCTGCGTTTCTCAAAGAGGCGGAAGGCGCCATGGCAACCATGCCGTTACTGTATGCACCCTGGGACAACGTACCCATGTTGGTGAGTTCCACATCTTTGTCGCCCTCGAAATTGGCATTACAACCACCCTCGGTAAAGTCGATGTCCGGAGGGATTTCCAGGCCAGCCTGTAAGTCGATGGTTCCGAAATAGAGGTCGGTCAATTCCGGCTGACCCAACCATTCTGCAAATTCGACTGAAATGTTGAGATCCATGTTCAACATTCGCAAGGTCGCGATTTGAGGTTCGAGATAAGTGTGGGCGTAACTAATGCGAAACCACCGATTACCTTGCGAATCCCAAAGATCGAAATTGTAGGGTTCTTCGTCTACGGTGGTCAGTTGGAAGTCGTAAAAAGAAATCCGTTCCCCGTCAGCACGCTCTAAAATGAAGCCGCCGTGGTGTTGTAAGACGCCCCCGGACAGTTTCTCAAAATTGCCGCCGGGCGCCACAAAATAAAGTTGAGAATCATCGGTGACAGCATAGGCGCGGTAGCCTGAGCGAAAGGGAGCCGCTGTTTGGTTTTCTTCGTGAATGGTAAGGCCCAAATTGTCTAAGGTATTTTGATTGAACTCGATGGATGTCGACGCATCGAGCGTCGTCCAAATTTGCTGACCCCAAAGGAGGCTCGGGCAAGAAGATAAGATAAAAAATTGAACATAAAGGCGCAGAATTGTGGCTCTCTAGAAGGAGACATGCTAAAGCTAAAGGAGAGGTATTTTTATATTGCTAATTTTATATTCTTTTTATGCATAAACTTGTCTTTGTTAAAATTCACCCTGCCATCCTTGATGGTCTTTTATATAGACTTAGAATATCATATTAAACTAAAAGAAAACACTAAAACAGAGAATTTGTTACTTTATAATATGTAGCTTGTTTATATCAGTCAGATTATCATGTTTCTAATATTTATTACTCAAATTTTAAAATAAAGGGACCCTGAAAACCCCTTTTCCCCTTAAGGGTATCTCAGACTAGTATACCCTTAGGGTATACTATTAAAATATTATTTTTATCCATATTCAATCAATGCTTGAGCTAAACTAGATATCTTCATAGTGTATAATGGGTGTTGTGTATGTCCTGGTGTATAATGTGTATCTGCACAGCAGATACACATTAAATAGTAAAAACAGCAAAGAAAGATATCAGTGTTTAAATGGGTCACTCAGGCAGGGGGATGCATTTTCAGGATAATGTCTGCTATGTCAAAAAGGAGCATAAAATAAGGAATATAATGATAATCCTACTACTTTAATTTTGTTAAGATACGTCCCTCTGGAGAGCTGTTATTTTACATCTTTACCAAAGATGATTGTAATATTGTATTATCACTGCTCTTGTAAAGTAGTGACACAGATTTGGTGTCACTTTAAGGTTCATTACCTTAATTTGCACTTTAGAGTAAATTAAGATCCATTGTGATCTGTTAATTGCTCCACACTTGATGTGAATGATTAAGAATCAAATACATCCCAATGGCACTTCCAAGGACCACTATTCCATTTAACATCCAGTGACTTCTTGACGATCTGCCCTGTAAAAACTCTCAAAGTCGTATTTTGCCGCTTAGATACATTTAAACTGGTTATTGAAAATCCGTATCCTCACTTTAGTAAAATTTTCACAGCCTGGGTTCCCATGCCATCTAGCAAGCTTGAGACTAAAGAAAAATTTATCTCTTAGATTTAGGGGTTTTGTTCTGATTTTTCCCTGAAGTGACAGATTCGCCTCCCTTTTCTCTTAAAAAATGTCATGCTTCCTTTATAAATTCAATGCATTTTGACTCACGATGGATGGGCCAAAAATATGGATAAGTCATACGGAGTTTATATAGAAATCCGTGCGTTAAGAAAGCGTAAAAAAAACTAATTTCATGAGAAAGTAAAAAACTATCTATGTCCTTTCGATATGCTATTCTTTTGGTGGCAATAACGACACAAGGTAAAATCAGCTAAAAAGAGATACAAGGGAAGACGATAAATGTTGAAAATGTACTCTATGATTCCCCCGTTGTTGAAATCTGTGGTCTTGAGACATCCTAATATTATCCCCAGTTTAATCTAGTAATCGAAATGAATGTAAACAAACGGACTTCGCCACTCGATTCAACATACATATTTCATCACAAAAGAAGAAGGAAAAACTACCATTCTTTGTTTTGCTTATATATCCGTTGTAATTTTTCTTTTACATTATTTCCATAACGGCGTTTTTGTTTTCTAAAGTTGGACTGAGTCTTATAAATTTGGACAGAGCTAAATCACTACCGACTCCAATCCTATGTATTTGATTAACCTGTTACTTGGTTTTAATGTTATATTTTAGGGTTGCCAAGTTACTTTTACGTATTTTGTGATATTTTAAAGTGTCGTGGACTGATGTAATTATTTCTTATATAAAATAGAAACGACTATTTATCAGCAATGTACCAAGAGCTTCCCTATCGTTAACATTACTTTTTTTAAGGTGATATGTAGAGATTTGTACAGAGACGAGTTTTACAGGTATGTACATATATGTACGATTTCTACAGGTATGATTTGTAAAGGTACATCTGCAGGATTTTGTTAGAAGAAGTGGGAGAAAAGTTTTAAAAAACCTTTAAGCATTTTATTTTAAACATTTTACACGTAAAACATGAAATAACCGTAAACTTTAAAATTTTGGGGGGAGGGAGGAGGCTCATCGTGCAAGCATCTCTGGTTGTAATAATTGTGATATGCCACCACTCTTGGCAGTTATAATTTCCACTCTGGCGAATCTAATCATCTTCACTTATCACGGACCTCCTGATTGAAAGAAACTGTTTTATTCATCAATATAAAAGAAGAAAGGATTAAGAGAACAACCCTAAATATTTCATTCGAAGGGTGCTCCAAGAAAAACGATCTAGATGGCAATCCGGTCGATACTTGCGTATAGTATCAGGAAATTTACAAAATCTTTTGAGGGTTTTTGCAAGTTGGTTTGGTGTGTTATAAATACATTCTTTCGGGAATATCTCAGGGTAAACGAGACGATTTGGACACAGTGGATAACAGCCGAGGTTGGCAGCCTCAAGCCTAGAATAAAGAAAGAGGATAAAAAGACTTTTTTATCACATAATCATTTTCACGATGAAAATTAGGTTTAATTATTTTTTAAATACTTCTTTGAAAGATTTGCAAATTAAAATCAAGTTCCGCCAACAATACAACAATATCACAAATACTAAATCATATGTTCAGAAAAGCGATAATCTTGAAACTAGCAATGGTCAATGATTTATATTTATATTTTGTTATGGCTGGCCAGTTCGGCTTTAAATCTTTCTTTGCTTATTTATTTTCACGGCTTAACGTGTTAACACTGACAAAAACGTGGTATTATCCTGAAAACTTCAAAATTTCGAACCAATCAAATGAAAGATCTTAAGATATAGCAGTTTTCAGGAATGAATAGAGCTAAAATAGGCTTAAGAATTGGGCGAGGTTTTTTTTTTTTTTTTTTTTTTTTTTTAAATTTAATTTAAACAGAGTGACAAATATTTTGGGACATTTAAAAACTGCAACATAAATTTTCGACTTTAAGCTCGCGTGTTTTGTTAAGTTCTTGAAAAGATCCAAAACAAAACCCTCAGAAGTATCTAAAACTGAATTTTTATGTTTTTCAATTTTAGCTTAATTTTAATTTAAAAATTTAGGTTTGATTTTAGTTTTTAATTTTAATTTTAGTTAAGGGAATGTGGATTCCGGGGTACAAATCTCAGCTAAGAGTAACTAGCCAATACGACAATTAATAGGCATTGAGGATATTCTGATCAATTCAAATAGCTCGTTTCTTAGGGAAACTTAGCACCTGAACGCAAGTTTAATATTTTACACCAGAGCTTATCAAACTGGTGCAGACATTCACCACTTGGTCAACAACAAATGCAATTGGTACTAATTTACCTAATTCTCTGTATCTCATTTTTAAATTCAACCAACTAAGGATGTGCATATATTAATCAAAACCATTTGTGCACCAAAGATTTATTAATTCTTACTGGGCTTACGTTAGATCTTCTCCATCCTTGGCCGACACCAAATGTAATTGGTGCTAATTTACGTAATTCTCTGTATTTCATTTTTGAATTAAACCAACTAATGATATACATATAGTAGTCAAAACTATTTGTTCACCAAAGATTTATTAAATTCTTACTGGGCTTACGTTAGATCTTCCGCACACTCGGACTTTTAAAAACTAACTCATACGCAAAGAAGGAGAGAAAGAGAGAGAGAGAGAGAGAGAGAGAGAGAGAGAGAGAGAGAGAGAGAGAGAGAGAGAGAGAGAGTGGGAAGGATCTCAACAATATATACGAATTTGTTCTAATCACTTAACAGAAGACTACAGCGGCCTCAATTAATCCAACACTAATAAAAAAAGAAAGCAGAGGGAAAGTTTGTAGAAGCTGAAATTAGGAACTTACGTCTTTCTTTCTGGGGGTTTGATAGTTTGAATAAGAAATGGCCAGTACCGCCCCTTCTCCATGCGTACGGTACTTGCCGAAATACAAAATAGTTTGGTGAAGTTTTGAGAGTAACACATGGGAAGGAATAGTATTCCCGAGTTCTTTTGGTCTTGGGAAAGGCAATTTTTTGTATTGTTTCTCTAAGTGTGATGTAGCCTTGTAGCATGATCTGAGTTTTTGGGTTGTGCTGCATTCTAAAATGTTTGCTTTTTTTTATAACTGAGTGTTTTTCCTCTTTTTTTTTATTGGGCTGCCTCCATCGACTGAATTTTGTCATAGGGCACAGCCAAGTCTTCTGCATTTACTTGTTAACAGAATGCTGGAAACTCGGACAAGAATAGTTATAAGCGATAGATCGCTTTAAGACTGATTTATCAAAAACCTTGTCTTTTTAAGACTGTATTAACCTAAACTTCTCCCAAGTTCGGTTGAAATTTGAACTTCTATCAAGAAACTCTTCATTGTCTTCTTCGTCGCTTTCTGATTTTATTAAGTAAAAGTGAAATTATCTAGTATATGGGAGAGGGGATGCCCCTTCCTAAACTCCCGCCCTTTATATTAAAGTCTTAAAGTTCTTTAAAAATTCATCTCACTAAATTTTCAATGGTGCCTATAACTTATCTCATCACCTAGGTTTTATCTTTGGAAAGTTTGATGTGGTTTTGGAATGCTACTTGCTTATGTTACTAAAATATCTTCGATAAGAAATAATGCCTGAAATTATTGTTCGTTTCTGAAGATTAAATTGATGAAAAAACGGCAGTGCGGAAGTACGAACGGGGCCAGTTTCTCAATTCCAACATGTCTGGCGAGGCTTCGTAGACCCCCTATATGCCATTCCTGGCTCTGGAGGATAAGGTCTGAAGATTGGGCACTGATAAAATTACCGGTTCTGTTATACATTAAATTTAAAAAAAAAGCAAATTTTTTTTTAACGAAAAGTAAGGAGCGACAT
>JAAAKM020073195.1:188027948-188155850 GCA_010016025.2 Alatinidae sp. Z8VKAUB7J3 | reverse complement strand
CTATCAAAAGTTACGAGCCTGAGAAAATTTGACTCTTTTTTAGAAAATAGGGGAAAACACCCCCTAAAATTCATACAATCTTAACGATTGTTAAGATTGTATATGAAAGACTTCGTATATGTAAGGGGCTGCTTCCTCATCAACGCCCCGCTCTTTACGCTAAAGTTTGACTCTTTCTCTTAACTCTATTTTTTAAAACAGCAAAAAACTTTAGCGTAAAGAGCGGGGCATTGAGGAGGAAAAGCCCCTTTCATATACGGAGTAAGTTTGTTACTTAAAAAATATGTAAATTTCGAAGTAAGTTTGACTTTTTCTCTTAACTTTACTTCTTAAAACAGTAAAAAACTTTAGCGTAAAGAGCGGGGCGTTGAGGAGGAAAAGCCCCTTCCATATACGGAGTAATTTCTGTTCGTTTTAAGTTTTAATGTTGCTCCTTACTTTCATTTAAAAAAACTTGTTTTTTCTATTTAATTTCTGGACGTTTTTGAATTAATGCATGTTTTGATCTTGGCTCTCCGCACATAAATAATTAAAGTCAGGGCGGGTTTAACATCTCTATAAATATGGGCGGTGTAATGACGCTGAAGATAACCGTCACGCCAAATCATACCTTGAAGGGACTTAAGGGCGGTGTGTTTCCGATCTTCTTCAATCCAAGTTAGGCATTGATCGATGGTTTCTGAATCTTCAAGGGTGCGGTTTTGTTCCTGAAGCACGGTTTGTTTGGCCTGGGTCAGGCATTCCCGCACGGCCGGGTCGCCTATATTTTGTTCGACGAATTGCCGTAAATACTGTTTGGCATAGGGAAACAATGTCTTGTGGACGAAATCAATGGCGGTCGTTGTACCTTCCACGTCCATGAGAATGACGGCAACCATAAGGCTATCCTTGCTCAATATTTGGGGTTGTAGCGTTCGTCGATTCCCGAATCCGTGTAATGCGCCACCCATCCTGCCGGGTCGGTGAAGATTCGGATCGCACGAACATGGGCTTCGGGTCCGAGATCAAACCAATGACGCGTGTTGGCTGGAACTGAAATGAGATCGCCGGCCGTGCACAACATTGAAAAAACGGGTTGCCCCTCTAAATTGAACCAAAACAGACCTTGGCCCTCAATAAAATAGCGAACCTCATCTTCTGTATGGCGGTGCTCGGCCAGGAATTTTTGACGAATTGCGGGCAAGCCTTCAGTGTCGGGAAAAACCGAAATGACATCAGCGGTTTTGTAGCCGCCCGCTTCCATAAAGGGATTCAAGTCCTTGGCAAAGGCCTCGAGAATCGTTTCTTGGTCCGCGTCCGCCCCAAAAGCAACAGAGGGTTGCCATTGGTCATGATCAATCCCGCGTGCTTCGAGATAATCCCGCACCGGCTCAAAGCCCTCAATGCGTCGTCCTTCGTCTGGAATATGAATGACACCCATGGTTCACCGCTCATAGTCAAAATCATCTAGCGTTAACATCCAGCTACACTCGCGAGGCAGTGCCTCGGACCCCCCATCGATGGACACAAGGCGCGTTGAAGTCGTGACCCGGGGGTGAATCCATCACTTGCCGCGCGCGCAAAGCTGCCATGCTCAATTCCCGACACCACAGCCCGCAGCGCGTCGATGTCAAAGCTGGTGCTCATATCAAATTTCCTGAACTGACTATTTTGATATTTTCGTTTTTCAAAAGTTTCGCATACCGGTATGCCTCGATCAATATGGCGAAAGGAGAAACCGATGGGCACGGGCGCAACGCCTCGGAAAATGATCATGAGGCTGTTCCATGTCCGCACAAAACCGGGCTGTTCCGCAGCACTCTTGAAGAAATTCACGACGACGTCGGCGGATGTCGTGCAACGAGAACCCGGCAACAAAGGGTACTTCTTTGGTCAGAGTGTCGGCGGGGACGAAGATGTCGCTGTGTTCGCGTCCTTCTGGGCGGATTTGAACGCGATCAAGGCGCGTTTTGGATCTGACTGGCAGGTGTCATTTCTGCCCGAGGGATATGAAGACCTGATCGAGGATTGCTGGGTTCGACATATCGACGTTGGAGCCGGCTGGTTCGTGCCGCCCGATAATCAGAACTGAAAGCGGCTCCACCGCGGTTCAGGGTTTAAAATTGGCCTCCGGAACCGCCGGGCAAACGAGTTTCTTGCAATGACGACGCATGCCCTGCTCCTGCTTTTGGCAACGGCTTTCCCGCTGGTGTTCAGCCCGGGGCCCGCGAATCTGAGCCTTGCGAGTTTCGGCGTGGCCTATGGCTTTCGTCGCAGCCTGCCCTATCTGGCCGGCATCTTATTGGGAACGATTGCCGTTCTTTTGCTGGTTGCCCTTGGGATGCCATACATGTTTCAATACAAGTAATAATTAAAATAATTATCATTATGGCCGAAGCAACTTTAAACGACTCTCTTTTATAAATTGGAGGAGGAGGTTCCTGTCCCTGTACAGGCATTAGTAATTGATGATCTTTACTTATGTAATTTAACGTGGCACCACTTATCATAATGGCTTCAGCAGTGGACAGATCACCAGAGATATTTTTCTGGACTGGTAATTCCCGTTCCAGCCAAACAAAGTTGAATCTTTGTAAGCTATCAAGTGAATCTCGTAATTCATTTCGATCCGAATGGGTAACAAACACATAGATTTCCGTATCATCCAGCAAGTCACCACTTTGTAATAATGTTTCGATATCGTTTAACCTGGGGGTATCGCTGCTACACTCGAGAGTCAGGCATTCTTGTAATGTCCCTGCATCATAATGCATTAATACAAGATAGGGTCGATGCAATTCCAAAATATAAACTTCGTTGCCAGCATAAATGTCGGCTAACTGAACAGCGCATGTGCCAATGAAGGGATAAAAGGCCTTTAAGCGAGATTTTCCTAATGAGGCCTTGGATCCCAGGGATTGAAAGGCTTTTACCCACTTTTCATGGATCGCATTGCTAATAGCTGTTGCCAGCCAATGTGGAGGGTGGCGATGACCGATACTGTTCCAGCCGCATTTAATTCGTTGGTCCTGTAACTGTAATTTATCCTGTACCTTCAAACATTGTTCTAATTGGTTACGGTTTAGATAACCGCTTTGAACCGCCATTTCACCGATTCGACTTTTTTTATGTGAAGAAGCGTTTTCTTCTTCCAGAGTTTTAACAAGATTATCGCGCTGGTCTTCTGTTATAAAACCCAGTCCTATCATCAACCAGCCGAGGTTGTCATGAGGCACCGCGGCGCCCGCACCCGTGGGCAGATCGCGATGGTTGGAACCGGGCTCGATGATTTCGGCCGCTCGATTTGCGGCCGCCCGTCCAAAGACGACCAGGTCGAGCAGGCTGTTCGACCCAAGTCGATTGGCGCCATGGACGGAAACGCAAGCCGCCTCGCCAATCGCCATAAGACCCGGCACGACCTTGTCGGGGTCATCGTCCGTGGGACAAACGACTTCGCAACGATAGTTCGTCGGTACACCGCCCATATTGTAGTGGACGGTCGGCAGAACTGGTATCGGCTCCTTCGTCACATCGACACCGGCAAACACCTTCGCGGTTTCGGCAATTCCCGGCAGGCGTTCAAAAATAACGTCCGGGTCCAGATGCTCTAAATGCAAGTGGATGTGGTCGTTGCCGCCGCCTACGCCGCGCCCCTCGCGGATCTCAATGGTCATCGACCGGCTGACGACATCACGAGAGGCTAAATCCTTGGCGGAGGGGGCGTAGCGTTCCATGAAACGCTCGCCTTCCGAATTGGTCAGGTATCCGCCCTCGCCCCGGACCCCCTCGGTAATCAGGCAGCCCGCGCCATAGACACCGGTCGGGTGGAATTGAACGAATTCCATATCTTGCAATGGTAAACCGGCCCGAGCTACCATACCGTTGCCATCACCTGTACAGGTGTGAGCAGACGTACATGAAAAGTATGAACGGCCATACCCGCCCGTTGCTAAAATAACCAACTTGGCGTTGAAGATGTGCATTGTGCCATCATCAAGGTTCCAAGCGACTAAGCCTTCACATTTGCCGTCATCACTCATGATAAGGTCTAGACCAAAATATTCAATGAAGAACTCAGCGTCATTTCTCAATGATTGACCATAAAGTGTGTGCAAAATGGCATGGCCTGTTGGAGAAAAACTAATCTGGCAGATTTCATAGCACTAGGAAAAATTCCATTTAAAATGATAGGTTAACAAGAATGGTGAACTTTTCATACTACAGAGGAGATACAACGGAGGCTATTATAAACTTTAAAGCCTTGGCAGGAATTTGTTCAGTTCGCAGAAGGAAGATCCTGTTAGCTCAAATGCCACTCTTTGTGCTTCATGCCACTATTCACAATAGTGGCATCATTTGTGAATAGCCATTATTCACAAATGCCACTATTCACAATAGTGGCATTTTTTTTTACCGAGTGGTATGTTTGCTCAATGGTTATGAAACGGTTACAAAGCTCCAATCTTAGATCGATAATGGTTTAGGTATTTTCGAAGATCACGCTGCCTTCTCCGCCAAAATATCATTTGTAAACGAAATGGAACTTTCTGTAAAGATAAATATATAGAATAGGAGCTAAAATCGTAGACTGTTTTCTGTTTTTATCGACAAAATAGAACAGAAAGTGAAAAAACAGAATAAAAGTAGTAATTACCATAAATGAGATCTAAATGGCCCATTTGGACCATTAGGAATGTATACTCTGTTCTCTTGACTGAATCAGAGTATTTGCATCATCTCTTAAGTCTTCTGTTGTATTTTCAGTAAATTTATTTATATTCATAGAATTTAGTTAGGAAGAAAGTGAAAGCATCACTTGTTGCCTTCTTATACTCTTTCCAAATTAAATAATTGCTTTCGCGGAAAATCCCATTTGGAACCCTTAATGGGTCCTCGAAAGGTAACGTATTACCTTGTCTCTAGTTTTTAGACTATGATGTAAAGTTAAAAATAAATTAGATATAAAATTAGGGTTTAAATTAGCCCAGAGTTTAATTAGGGTGAAGATGAGGGCTGTAAATTTCCAAAAGGTAAAACGAGCGAGTGAAACGTCAAACGCGTCTATGAAGCAAAAATAAAGATAGCATAATTTTCGTGAGAAGTTCAGAATTATTTGCATAGCATTGTGGCAGAAAAATTGCAATAATAATTACACAAATTTCTAAATATGATCTTAACTATAGGCCTACATCCAAAACTCTTTTCATGTTCTAGAGTTTTCCAAAATATCTATATATCTCATTTAGGGCAATATTCATAAATAATTGAATTTCTATCAAAAATATCGATTGCACCTCCTCAAAAATACGAATGATAATATAACAAAAACACGAATTCTTTGGTTGACAAATGAAACCTATATTTGACGTCCCTTTTAACAAAAATTCAGGTTTCGCTCTATTTCGACTAATATCAACCAATAAATTTGTGTTGGCCAGCATTTGTGTTGAAACGCACTAACAAAAAAGGGTGTCAATAGATACTAGTGATAAATGCAACAGCAGAAATATAGCTCTTTACTTCTGTCAAACCTCTAAGCTAAGACGATCCAGATTACCAAGGGTTAGATATATGAGTTCGAGTAAGACGATCGAGTTGAGTTCGAGTATATGAGTCTCGAGCAAGACACTCGAGAGTTTTGCAGTTGTGCTTTAATGAATTCAATGACAAAAAGAAAAAGCATTTCAAACAGTAGCAGGGGTCTCATTTTCAGCACAACTTTATGGGTATGCCTTGAGATTGAAGGCTAAACTGTTTCCGATGCCTGTTATGAAAAGGACCAAACCCGCTGTTAGGAAAAGCAACAGGAGAAGTTTTCCATGCTGTGCATGCTTCAGATTACCAAACAGTTCGTGGTAACGAACTGTAGTAAGGAGCGACCCGGCTCAATAGTAACCAAAACTCTAAAAAATTAAATTTAATTAAAGTTGCTTTTTGGTTTGAGGCATTGAAGAAGAGTAAGGGCAAACATTGGTGTAGACAAGGCACAAAGGCCCGCTTCCAACTCAACACGCGACGCCCCCACCAGCCCACGCGTCTTGGCGCCGGGCGCGAACGGAGCACACTCCGCAGTTGGCGCGGGTTCGCTACGGGCTCAATCGGCACCTCAAACCGGTGCGCCTCCCCCGTCAGGTCCTGCAACGGAATCTCCGTCACCTTTTCAACCGCCGCGCTCGGCTCGCGTGCGGGCTCCAACGGGATGCTCACCGAGGCCGGCGCGGGGTCCACCGCGTTGCCCGACTCAGTCGATAATGTCGCAAACGGATTCGAGCTCATCGGGCCCACCTATAACAATTGTATGGCATCGTCGTAGATTTCCTCGTCCATCGCGCTCGCTGCCGCGTACCGCTCCGGATCCCAAATTTGAAATCGATCAAACATTCCGATCAACAGGGCCTCTTCCCCCAGACCCGCAGCCGCAGCTAACTTGTCCGGCAGGCAAATGCGCCCCGCCTTATCCAATACAACTTGATCCGATCGAGCACCTAAGGACCGTCGCAACGCTTCCGCCTTCGGATCGGCAAATGGCATCTCTTTCAACTTCTGCATGAAATCCGCCATCGCCGCCGGCGGCAACGCCAGCAGACAAGCCCCGTGCCCGGCTTTCTTACGCCAGACCAACAGGGTCAGCGCTCCGCCCCCCGGAATCCCCCGCCACTTCGCCGGTATCTGAATACGACGCTTCGAATCAATCCCGAATTGATACTCGGAACTGAAAAACAACGGCGCACTTTCAGCAGATTCGCCCATACCGGCTCAGCTCGACACAGCCCCACAACAAACTACACTTTCAACCCACAATGGAACACTTCGATGGCAATTTGAAGTGACATTTCTCAGACAGAAAATTACTGCAATTTCCATAGAGTTTCTACAGTAGAACTTGCACTCAAAAATAAGAAAACTTTAATGAAAAGCTTGACATGGTCTTTTGCAGTTGACTATGGATATCCAAAAAGACTTAAGTGTAATAAGGTAAAGCTTCTGGGTAATGCAATCACTTTGGGTAATAAGTAAAAACTTTCGAAGCGTGTTGAGGAGGATGCTAAACTAACCAAAAGGTACCGTTTGCATACTACTATTTTTCTTACTAAAACTAATCCTGGTATTACAACTACTGCCACTACTGCTATAAGTACTACTCCATCTGAGGGTGTTGATATGTAACTTTCAGGGGATGTTGAGAGCAGAACATAAATCAAAACACGCTGTGTGAAGGCTTGTTTGTCAAAAGGACATATCAACATATTGCAGGAATGGCTTATGTAATTAAGGAGAAACTTTCAGAGAATGTTAAGGAGATGAGGAACAAGACCAACAGATACTATGTGTATGCATGTTCTCAAAAGTGTTTATCAGCAGTGTCTCAGGAACAACTGAGGCTATTAAGTTGAAACCATCAGCACAAGTTGAAGAGGATGTTGAACTAACCAAAAGGCACCATGTGCATACTACTGCTGCTGCTATTACTACTAATACTAAGGATAAGGTTGTAAGGGTGGAACTTTCAAGGAATGTTAGGGGGGATGTTAAACTAAATAAAAAAAAAACTATGTGTATGCAGACTGCCAAAAAGGCGAATCAGCAATACCTCACAAATGGCTTGAGACAATAAATTGAGTCTTTCAAGGTATGTTGAACTAGCGAAAATGCACCAGGTGCATACTATTGCTACTGCTGCTACTGCTAATAATACTTCTAAGTCTAGTCCTGTTCGATCCGGCAGCAGCCGACTTTACCTCCGTCGTGCTGGAAGCGCTGGCAAGCGGCGCTGACACGTTCCTTCTCAACCTGCCGGCAGGCGCGGCTATCGGCGTGCTCAAAGCCGCCGAGGAGCAGGACATGGCGGCGACAATCAAATTTATCGCACCGACACCTCTCTACGATGTCGATCTGCCGGGTGCTATCGGCCCCTATTGGGACGGACGCCTGCACGTCAACATCGAGCTGACGCCTTTAGACGGAGAGGGACCGGATGCCAAGCGCTGGCGTGCTGTCATGGACCAGTATGGCACAGATCATCCGCGCGATACTTTCAGCCAGGCTGGCTTCATGGCGGCCAATATCCTGGTGGACACACTGATGCAGATGGACAGCGACAGCATCGATCGGCAGTCGGTGACCGACGCGCTTCTGGCGGTCAAGGCCTACAAGACCGATCTGGCCTGCACGCCTTGGTACTTCGGACCCGGCGACCGCCACATCCCCATCCACACCGGGATGATGACGACAGTCAAGGATGGCGGCTTTGAGGTCGTGCGTGACTGTTACCGGGCGGAATCGGCCTATCTCGATCCTCTCTACGCGCTTGAAAAAGAACACGGTTTGGGCGCGCACGCCAACTGACCTTCCCAGGCCGGCGGGACCGACATGAACTTGACACTTCTTGGTACATTTCTCATGTCGGGCCTCTCGGTCGGGGCGATCTACGCCCTGTCCGGGGTCGGACTGGTGCTGCTCTACAAAGCCTCGAACGTTCTCAATTTTGCCTATGGCGCCATTGGTGGCGTCTCTGCAATGGCCTGCTGGCAGGTCATCCAATGGGGTTCTCCGGACCCGGTAGCGTGGCTTGTGGCCTTGATGACCGGCGGCGTCCTGTCCAAAATGAAAAGGAAATGTGATATAACATCGTTTTTTTGCACCCAAGCGAAAAAGGTTAGTTATTTCTAATAGTGAAGTTGGCGGGTCGTCTACGGATTGTTCATCTGTCACTACGGGCTTAAATAACATGGAAGCGATTGCTAATGCTCAGGTTAAGCTTGGGGACGCTAAACGTGATTCACATGCCAGTCCACTTGATACATTCACTTCGGAGCACGCAACTAACCAATCTTAATTGGTTTCAACCGATAACAGACGGTTTGTTCACAAAGCGTCGTCACTCAGCACAGTGTCCTAAATTCGTCTGCTAAAGAGTCCTTGGACTTCAAATGTTGCATATATTTTTCCAATATCTGGGAAAGAAAGCTGAAGTTTCAGTTGGGTTGGATGGTTGGTTTCAGCTGGTTGTCCTATTCGCCATCTGAGGACGGTGCTTTTTGTCGATTCTGTCTTCTTTTTTGTCCAAAACAGCTGGCAAAGGCAGCCACCAGCGCTTAGGTAACCCTGTCACAAAACTCTTCAGGAATTGGAAAGATGCAATTTAATACCACACAAGTCACCAACAAACAGAGTTTTACAAAAAAAATATACTTTAACTTCAGACAACCCTGTTTCTGTTGCGGAGAAAAGGCAGGGTAACATCATCAGCCAAATAGACTAAGCAAAGGCAGCACAGGTTCAGGAAAATCGTCAGAAACTGAGACCAATTGTTGAAACTGTAATATATTGCGGAAGGCAACAGCTTGCCCTTCGGAGTATGGACGGTTCCCGTCCCATTTCACTCACGAATCCAGAACTATATCAAAATGGTGGCAATTTCCGAGCTCTTTTGCGACTAAGGGAAAGGGTTGGTGAAGAAAGTGGAGAAACATCTTCTTTACTCAGCAGCAAATGTCCCGAGATCGAGCAATGCCACATGATCGCAGGCGCATTCGACTACCTTTTGAAGGTGCGGTGCACGGATATGGTGGCGTATCGCGCGGTGCTGGGTGAGAAGATCTCGGGGCTGCCGCATGTGGCGCAGACCTCGACCCATGTCTCGATGCAGGCCGTCAAGGAAGACGCTTTATGACGCGAAGACAAAGACCCAGATGAATACCGGGGCTAATTGCAGGGCCGCTGCGCCAACGAGGATCGTGCGCGGCAGGGCCAGATGAAACCTGCGCCACAAGACACCAATCAGAACCAGTGAGAGCAGCATCTCGATGGGACCGACAATGCCGCCATAGTGGTTGCGGTCCCAGTACGACACCGGACTTCGGAATATCCAGTCGCTCAGCGGCCAGAAATGCATGCGCCCGTCATCGTGGTGGAGCGGGAAATCGAAGGCCAGATGTAGAAGACCCGCCCCCGCAAAGGCGATCACCCAGTCTCTGCGCAAGGCCAGAGCCGCAATCAGCAGAGCGCCCCACACAAAGAACGAGTTGTCGACCGCGAAGATGGCTTGCCATGTGTCGGAGAAGTAAAGCTCGTCGAAGACGAATTGCGGCGACGTATCCAGCCAGAACAGGTGCCACCCGGCCATGAGATAGAGCGACAGATCGGGCACCATCGCCCCTGCCAGCGCGGCAAGTGTTACCCAGGGCGCGCCCGGTTTCGCGAAGGCTGCGGCACCCATGATCAGATGCGCCGGTGTGTTCATGCGGAATTCATGGGCTTTACACCCTCGTGGTTTCGCGTCACCTCAAAGCTTAGGAGGAAGAGGCGCGATGACCAAGGTAATCATGGTGCAGGGGGCTGGCTCGAATGTCGGCAAATCGATGGTGGTCGCCGGCCTCTGTCGCCATTTGTTTGTTTTTCGTCCTACACAATATTATAAACAAAAATAAGAACGAATCTGTCTCAACTTTAAATGTATCAAATATTTTTTTTTCAGCTGAAAGTAAGCAACAACATTAAAACTGAAAACGAACAGAAGCAACTCCGTAAATGAGGGGGGCTCTCCCCACCTCAATCCCTCGCTCAATACGCTAAAGTTTTCTAGTGCTTTAAAGTGTTTCTTATTTTGATTCAACGGTCCTAGTGTTTGAGCAGTTGTTCTTAAAGAATTGGTTAGAAGGCCTCTAGCGTAAACAGCAGGGGATTAAGGAGGGACAGCCCCCTCTCATAGTTTTGAAAAAAAACTTTTTCCATTAACTTTTTGATAATTCTCGAAATCATCCCTAGGCCTAAACAAAATATAATGAGGGCTGCCGGGCCTATAAAATCCGATTTCATGCTGTTTTTGTGCAAATCAATAATTGCGAAATGGTTGCTTGTGGCAATCCTTTCTCTTTTTTCTGCAATATATTGGAGAAATTTGAATGTTTAATGAAAATTTTGTGCTAACTGAAGTTTCGCTGAATCAGCTCTTAATAAAATTTTATTAAATAGTTTCGGGAGGACGGAAAGGGGTATAACTGTTCATATGGATGTTCATCCGCATCTTCTATGCGACTGAAGTCATTGCATACATTTTCTTAAATACATTGAACACTGGTATATAAATAGGAAAAGAAAAATACTACCCTTTAAAATCGCTGAAAACAATGCTTTTGCTAGTACTTTCCAGCCCCCCCCCTCTTCCAAAACAATTCTTGGTGACACTCACGTCAGCACACCTCTTCTTTTTCATCTCTTTGCCGTCAAGGATATGAAAATAATATTTTGTGCTCTATAGAAAAAGATTATCAAAAATGGCACGCTTATTACTAAGACGGCTATCTCCTATTCAAAAGTTATCTAAATTCTAAAAAAATGAAACTTTAGGATGTTAAAATGTCCCAAAGCCGGTCAGGAAATGAACAGAATGTAGCTCTAAAAACTGTGACTTGCCTGATTGCTTAGCAAAAAAAAAAACACTGCAATAAATCTAGGCTATGCATTAACATCGATATTATTAAAGTTATTCGAGATTGAACACTTCAAATTATTAGTTAATTGACTTACCTACAAAAAAATCTTTTCGGAAGACCGATTGAGCTATCCTATCCTGTTATATTTATCCTTTTAGTCCACAACTGACATGTCCTCAAAATCCACTTTTTCTTGTGACTATGACAACTTCATCTTTATGACTTAATTCTTACATATTCTGACTAGCCTACATTTATTCAATATTCCAACTGAATATAACGGTTGTATCATCCTATTGATTGTTGTATTGGTAGACGCACAGTAACATATAAACGGGTGTTATAACCGTTTTGTTGGGCTGTTTTGTAAACAAGCAAAGTATCCGTTTGTTTTTTTCAAGATGCAGTGTGGCAACAAAGGAGAGAATTTACGCAGTAAAATCTTAATATATGTATTTCACCCCAAAAAGTCGTAGACTTTCCCGATTTTCGGGAATGAAAAAAAAATCTAAGATGGAGCCAGGGGCAAAAACATTTTTGGTACTTTAACCTTGTCTTTGCTAGAACTTAATTCTAGTCTGCATGAATTTATGTACGGACAGTAAAATTAATCTTTGAGAACTACCTCTGAACTGTTTCTGGTAAATGCTAGAAGTATATCATGATTGCAGCGAACGCTGTAACCAAATAAATAACGAAGTTTAGCCCATAGAAACAGAAAATTCAAAAACACTTTTTGAAAACAAAAAAATGTTTTGCTCGGCTGACTTCGCCTAAAAGAGCTAAAATGAATACAGTACTTAAAAAGTTGCTAATCTTCTCTGTTCGTTACTTCACCCTTGGTACACATATCTCTAAGACTTTCTTGCTTCTTTTCAGGCTACCAACCAATTTCCAAATCAATTTCTACTATCTTCAAAGCATACTCTTAATCCTCATGTGGTTCCCCGTTAGGTCAAGGTTTATAAAGAGTGATTGGCATACAGTAGATTAATCTTTGTACAAAAATATCCTTGACTTGACTTTTGCTAAAATTGAAGTTCATCCTGCTCGCTCATTGTCAAAATGATGACAGAATAGCTTTGAATATCTCTTGTTCTGAAATCAGACACTCGATGAAGTTGGCGGAATCAGCCTTTGTGCCAGTGGCAAAAGTGTATCCCAACACTAGCAAAAAAGGATGCGATAACCCACTTGTCAAGTTAATCAAGAAGAGATCCAGATTCTGGCACCAATTGTGGAAGGATTGTGATAAACCCTGCTCTGGGTTGGTTTCTCGGTGCTATCGGTATGCTGAAAAAGAATTCAATCGTACTGTCAAGAATATACAAGCACAACAAGTAGAGAAATTGTCAAGTGATTGTAAAAAATACCCAAACACCCTGTGAAGGCAAATCTAATTAAATAAAGCTGACACTGATATGCAAATTCCCGTTTCCAATGAAAACTGGGTAAATTATTACATGCATGTGTCTTCATTACCACCCATTGAGCTAAGCTCCACTTTCAGGTCTTAGCTAAAAAGACAGACAGGTACATAAAAACTCCGCCGCACTATGCACTTCGTTATTGTCATATTACTTTGTCACTCTATTTACAATCTACATAATCACAGTTCGTTTAGATCTAGTTCTGCCATTAAGGGCAGAAATTAAAGCCACAAAACCATTTTTAAGAACATCAGAATTTTTGTGGCAAGAAGGTCACACAGTTCACACGACACAAGAGGAAGCAGAAAAAGAAGTAATGAAAATTTTGGAAATATACAAGAATACTGTTGAAGAAGAATTAGCAATACCAGTTACAACAGGTAAAAAAAGTGAGAAAGAAAAGTTTGTTGGAGCAGTTTACACGACAACCATGGAATCAATCATGCCAGATGGAAAAGCATTGCAAATGGGGACATCTCATTTCTTGGGTCAAAACTTTTCAAAACCATTTGAAGTGAAATTCGCAGACAAAGATAACGTAGAACATTTTGCTTGGCAGACATCATGGGGAGTTTCTTGGAGATTGATTGGAGCAATGATTATGGCACATGGAGATGATAAAGGACTAGTATTACCACCAAAAGTAGCTCCAATGCAGATAGCGATTGTTCCAATTTATAGAAATGATGAAGGGAAAAACAAAGTTTTGCCAAAAGTAGATGAAATTAAAAATGAATTAGAATCTAAAGATATCAGAGTACATGTAGATGACAGAGAAGGACTATCTCCAGGATACAAGTTTAATGATTGGGAGATGAAAGGAGTTCCAATTAGAATCGAGATTGGACCTAAAGACTTGGAAAAAGGAAGCATGGTAGTTGCTAAAAGATACAATTCAGAAAAAATTAGTTTGACTTTTGATGAAATAGAAAAAATTTCCACCATTTTAGATGAAATTCAACTAGAGATGTTAAACAAAGCAAAAAAAGAAGCAAAAAACAACACCATAGACATTTCAGATTATTCAGATTTCAAATCAAAAATTGAGAAAGGAGGATTCTTCAACTCACCATGGTGCGGAAAATCTGAATGTGAAGACAATCGAAAAAATTGAGAAATTGTTTTGAATTTTTTATCTAACTTAATTGTGACAAATCAATGCTTATATAACTAACAAAAATGGATTTTATATGAAAGAGTAAGTACAAAACATTACAATCCTTTTTATACCAAAAACATAGAAAGAAATTATTCTTTTCAAGGGACCAAAAAAGGCTTGAAAACTGAATGCAAGAAAAGCAATTATTATATTCAGAAAGAACATAAAAATGGCATCTAGTAATATGTTCACTTTATTTGTGGATCAAGAATACAAACTGCTTAATACTTACCTATTCTTTAGTCTGTAGACCTATCTTTGAAAATTTTGTATTCCTTATCAAGGCTAACCCCTGTCCAAGATGGCAAAAAGTAGCTAAACTAGAATTTAAAAAAAAAATGGTCCAAACACCAACTCTAGAGTTAAATAAGAAAATAATCCTTAAATTACTCCAAGCTGCAATTTCAGGTAAATCTTTTCTATACAGCTTAATCAGGAGCAAGCTGACACTTTAAGGGCATTAAATAAAATTTGCAAAGAAAGTGATGAGTAGCCTAGATTTGGAAAGAGAATAACTTACCTACAGTGGTGCGTTCACCTTTCGCTACCTGCCTAAGTAATGGAAAAAGACTCCCCTTTTTCTAAATTGGACTATGCAACAGAGCCCATCAACCAGTGCTGTAGCCTACACCTAAAGCATCTAACAAGTTTACTAAGTCTTACCATGCTCCCAATGATCACGATACTTCTCTCCAGAATTCCAAGCACAAAATGACATGTTTCTAAGGCCTTTACTAGCTTCTTGTAAAACTTCTTTGGCAATTGGAGGTAAAACAGGACGAATCATATTCGGCTTCTTCAAATCAAATGCTGCCAATTTTTACACTTCGGTAAACGATTAATCGATGGAGACACTGTTCTAAAATATTTGCGGAAAGCTTGCCGACCAGACTGAGTGGTGTGTGAATGTGGTAAGTGGTCGTGCCTGGTGTTAATTGTTCCATCAACCAAAGCCGGCGCTGCTCATGGGAAAGGGCAAAGGGTTGGTCTACCGCTTTTTCCAAGTCAGGAACCCTGGCGCTCGACCTGGATATGGGACCTGCTTCATCGAGAAGACATTGACATAAGCCCGCGGGTGTTAGCTTCTCGAATATCTGGCGTAGGGGAAGCTCGATGCCAAATCTATCCCTTACCCGAGCGATGAGCCGCGCGGCGACCATGGAATGACCACCGGCAGCGAAGAAATCGGTATTCATATGGATATCGGTTCGGTCTAAGGCTTCTTTCCAAAGCGATAACATTTCCTCTTCGAGCGGAGACTGGGGCGCTTTGGCGGTTTCGTGGTCTGATTCTGCCAATTCCGGTTTTGGGAGAGCTTTCCGGTGCACTTTCCCGCTGCTGGTTAGGGGCAGTTGCTTTAAAGAGCAGAAAATACTGGGGATCATGTAGGCAGGAAGCCTATCGGCCAAAAATGCTTTAATTTCCGAAGCCGGGACACTTTCTTCGGTTTCCAGGTAAGCCACAATTAAAGGATTGAGTCCAAGGTCTTCCCTTAGAATTACCACGCATTGCCCGATGTCGGGATAAGCCGTAAGTGCTAACTCAATTTCGCCCAACTCAATGCGAAAACCCCTTAACTGAACCTGAAAATCCGTCCTGCCTTTGAAATCAATGGTTCCGTCTGCGAGGTAGCGTGCCTCATCGCCGCTAACATAGAGCCGGTTTCCGTGTAATGGTTTGCCATCACTGGAACAAGGAAAAGGGTTGGGGATAAAGGCAGGTGCTGTTTCGCTTCGGAGGGCGAGAACCGTAGATGTTACCTTCGAAGGCAATTTTCGGTAGTTGGTCGTTGGACATGTGCTGGACGTGGCCAAGCTATCTAAGTTGTTGGACGCATACCCTGTCCAGTGATCCGAACGGATTATGAATACAAGACAACTTAGACAAGAATTAAATAAGTGAACCCAATTCACTGCCAGTCGTTTAGAAAGTTTTGAAATAGCAGACTTCACTCACCCAACTGTTAATTATATTCCACCGTCCTTTTGTGGAGGTAGCTGTATTCACAGAAAGTGTTTTCACAATTATTTTCAGAGAAAGCACATTTTCAGAAAAGCTTTTTAAAGACCCCTCAAGGATAGTCAACTGGACTGACATCCTGACAAAATATCGAAAAAGTTTAGCCTAAAAATGAAGTTTTTGGGTGGTCTACCCCCTCCCGTCCTTTCAAAAGTTCAGAAGGTTCCCCTCCTCAAAAATGTGCTTGAAACCCCTTGCTCCACCCCGTGGTTTTGAATATGTATACCTCTTGATATAAGTGTTTGTCTTGTTGGAACTCTGGCTACTTTAATACTGTTTTCCTCTTTGTAGATTTTTTTATTAGTTATTTCCAATGATTGTTTTTAAATTTCAGTCATGGTGATTTTGTAACCATTGTCGATCTTCCTGAAGGTGAACATCAGTATAAATTTCTTGTTGATGGTGAATGGGTATGCAATACAAAGGAGGTTAGTTTTATACTTTAAGATTGTTCGTTTAGCTTTTGGGAATTACATATAAATATGCATGTATATTGTTAATTAAATAAAAAAATGAAAGTTTTTTTTTCAACTGAAAGTAAGGAGCAACGTTGAAACTTAAAACGAACAGAAATTATTCCGTATATGAAAAGGGGTGTCCCCTCGTTGATTTGTGCTTCACCCCACATAGAGGGCATTCCCTTTGGTTTCGTAAATGTTGAAGAATACAAGTTTGGCAGAAAGTGTGTAGACACTGAAGTCTAACCGGTTTAACAAACACCTCAGAGCAGATACTGCAAGAGAGTTCTGAATTCAAAAAAGGAATTGGTTTCTTCCTTAAGATTTTTAATATCTTTTGAATTGTCTCACCATCTTCATCTTTATAACGGGCCATGTTTACTTCAAAACTTGAACTGTTGTTATGATGAGCGCCTCTTTGATTACCATTGGATGTTTGGAAACGAACCCTTTTTGTCTCTTCAGCATAAGCACATCTAATAATATTTTCAATGCAACTTAACAAAAGAGTATCTACATGGCAAGGTAATGTGCACTTTGCCCTGCAGAGGGGGCAAGTCCTTTGGTTTCGTAAATGTTGGACGATGCAAGTTTGACAGAAAACGTGTAGGCACAGTAGCATAACTGGACTAACAAACACCTCATAGCAGATACTGCAAGAAAGTTCTGACTTCAAAAAGTTAATTTCTTTCTTCTTTGAGGTTTTGAATACCTCTTGAGTTGTCTCACTAGCTTTGGCTGTTTGATGAGGCATGTTTAAATCACAACTTGAACTGTCATTATAATCTGCACCTCTTTGATTGTTATTGGATGTTTGGAAATTGATATACATTAAGTGTAACAGATATTTTTGAACTAATAAAATTATCTAAAGAAACTTCTCTATATTTTGAAAATGGCGTCATAATAATTCCACTGCTATGACGTCACGTAATTTTTAATGGTTTCATAAATAGAAATGATGTTCCCTAACGGTACTGCTGTAATGTGTGCAATAGCGGAAAATATATGGATGCTGCCAAAATTTACGTCAGAACTATGGGTACCATAATTCCTTTTGACATTACTTCATTCGTTATATTGATTCGAGATTGTGTTCATTGAAATTCCTTTTAATCTAAGTGGGTTGATATTGAAGTATCGCTTGCTGCTTTGGATTTCTGTTTTCGTTTCTTCGTGCATAATGACGAACAAACATATTTTTTTCTATATAACGGGGCTATTGTAGCCCATCCAAGAATAATAAAAGTTATTTTTTCTGAAAAATAGGTCATCAGTAAACTTCTAGCGACTTCGTATCTGAGCTAGGATAGGATTGAAAACAATCAAAAGACCAGAGGTCCTAATTTTGTCCTTTGAGGAACTTCGCACCATAAGTTTTTGGTATTTGGATATTTTATTGTGTATGAGTGAAACATACTGGATTCGATTGTGCAGGATATTTGCAACCATTCTCACAAGAAACTACCGAGCACCCATTTCTTTCGCTCGGCTAATAGCTATCAGGTGTTGGATGTTGTCAAACGTCTTCACTATATTGCTGGGTAGAATTTCTGTGTATGTCTCTTCTTTCTCGAGATGTTTCATCAGATCGTCAAGAAAACGTACAAGAGAGCGGGTAGTGTGATGTCCAGACCAGAAACAAAATTGCCAAGAATCTAAAATAGCTTCGATGTCTTAATAGTAATGTGAATACTATTCCGTTTTTGGAGACTGTTTTATTTTACCAGTATCTCTGTTACCTTAAAAAAAGTGAACAGTAGCTATCCAAGACGAAGAAAGAAATATTTATATTTATTTATTTAATTTTCATTTTATTTAATATTTATTTACGATAAAAAAGATAGATTATTTCGTGTTTCTATTGCAGATTTGATAATTACTCAGCACCAATGGTATGTGACGGCGTTGCAGTGAGTTTAGGCCTTTGGGATAAGACAATTAAGGGGAATTAAGAAATATATTTTTCAAAATACAGATGGGGAGGGTCATTTTGTTTTCTTCTATTTTGCTGTCTTTTTAATTTTTTCGATAAAACTACCAAAAAACATTTTCAATATGAAAACGCAAAAAAAGTGTCTTTCAAAATCAGGAAGAAAGATGGTTGCAGGCTGAACCCTTCGACCCTGTCGGAAGTTGCCGCATTCTGCTTCCAGTTGGCGATGAAAGCCCAGGGCGCATCGTCATAGACGATTTCCTGCATCTGTTTGTACAGGTCCGCCCGTTCAGCCTGATCGGTTGCCGAGCGCGCGGCTTCCAGCAGCGTGTCGACGTCGGGATTTGAATAATAGCCCGAGTTAAAACCGCCCTTGTCAGGGAAAGCCTCGGTGCGCAAGGCGAGATAGGGCAGGGTGTCCGGATCGTTCGTCATCCAGGCCATCTGCGCCATATCCGCTTTGCCTTCCAGCCCCGGGTTAACCTCGCCAAGGAAGGTGTTCCACTCGTAGGTCTCGATCGCGACGTCTAAGCCAACCTCCGCGAGATCGGCCTGAATGGCCGCACCCATCGGCACCGGATCCAACATGCCCGAGCCGCCTTCGGTGACGTAGAAGGTTAGTGAGGAACCCGCAAAACCCGCCTCGTCGAGGAGCGCTTTGGCCTTTTCGGGATCGTAGGGATAGGGCTGGAGGGCATCGTTATAAGCCCATGAGAAGGCAGGCGGCGTCGGGCCGGAGGCGACCTCAGCCGTACCTTGCAGGATCTCGTTGACCAGCGATTCCTTATCGATCGCGTAGTTGATGGCTTGGCGCACGCGCTTATCTGCGAACGGACCCTCTTTGGCATTGAGGATCAGGAACCAGAGGTGCGGGCCGGCCGGCTCATGCAATGTACCGAACCAGTGGTCATGGAATATCGGGAGAAATCTCATTTGAAAGGAAATGCTAATATTTAGATAAATTTCTAGTAAATATTGAGCAACAAGAAGTGATATATCGCAACAGAAACTCTAAAAAACAGAAGTGTGATAATAATATTAAAAAACGATTGGATACTTTTAGAAAAAGGGGAAAACCCTTCAAAAAGGAGAGGGGGAAAGATATTGATGCAAATCAAATCATCAAACTTAGAATGCCTAATAGCCTCAGCTTATATCGGGTGTTTCCAGTTTTTCCATGCCACCTAAATTATTCAAGCTAGTAAAATGAAATTATTGCGGAAGAATTTTGGAACCATGAGAATGCAATATAGGCCAGGAAAAAAAAAAATTAAGATTTGTGTGTTATTGTGCCGGAAATCCAAGGAAGTAGATAAAACAAGAGCATTTATTAGAATTTTTTTGTTTGAACTAGTAAAACCGGGTTCTGTTTAGGCTAGGTTAAAAAGACTGTAAGGTGTCGTTAGGTACTGGTAAAACCATTGTAAAACATTGGTTTTTGCAACAAATTTACAGATATAGTCTTTATCGACAGAGAAAAATATTTGTACATTACTATACACTAATCTCAGATCTATACCGGTTAGATTTTTTTTTTTTTTTTTGAATGATAAAAAATTGCTTCAAAAAATACGTACATTTTCTTATTTTGTCTTATTATTTATTTATCGCATTTTGAACGCATTTCTAACTCTGAAAAAAAGGTTAAGTATATAAATATAAAATTTGGTTGATGGATGAAGCTGAATGTGTAGCTATCGCATGATAGCAAATTGGTCTTCTTGAGTTGAAACATTAAAAGCATAGAATTGCAGCAAAATAACATACCGAAAATTTGCGAATGTTAGACCATCCAGATCGCCGGCGAGATCCACAGCTACCTAAGGGATCACCACGTGTTGCGCGCCGAAGACGCCGTCCGGCAGGCCCGCCTCGCGCTGGTCGCAGCGACCCGGCGGATCTTGATGACCGGATTGGGGCTGATCGGGGTTTCGGCGCCCGAGCGCATGTAGCATCCAGGCATGGAGCTCTCGGACTACCTGCGCGACGTCCCCGACTTTCCCAAGCCCGGAATCGTCTTCAAGGACATCACCCCCCTCCTGGCCAGCGCGGACGCGATGAAACACTGCGTCGCTCAGCTGGCCGGCGTGGCGCGATCCGTGAACGCTGAGCGCATTGCCGCCGTCGAATCGCGGGGCTTCCTGTTTGGCATGCCGCTGGCGATGGAGCTGGGACTCGGCTTCACGCCAATCCGCAAGCCAGGCAAGCTGCCGTGGCGGACACAGCGCATCGAGTATGCGTTGGAGTACGGCACCGACACCCTCGAGGTACATGATGATGGGGTCGGCAAAGACGAACGTGTACTGCTTGTAGATGACGTGCTCGCCACCGGCGGCACGATGCAAGCGGGCTGCCTGCTGGTCGAGGCGATCGGCGGCGTCGTCGCCGGCTGCGCGTTCGCGGTCGAGCTCGCATTTCTGGGCGGGCGCGCCAAGCTGGAGTCGCACGCCGTGACGTCACTGGTCACGATCGACTGACCGAGCGAGCCGAAAAACTCTCAATCCGTACTGAAAAAGCCGGAGAGAGTGGCCGATAGTTAGAAGGTCGACCGAGTGTCGACACCGCTCTTTGCTCCTTCAACGACAAAGGCAAACCCATCGAAAGGTGGGGGCGCAAAGCCATAGGGCCTTCCGGCGAACTCGATCGCCGATGGCAGCCGGTTCCCGAACTGAAGTGAGAACAGGCGGACGGCCCTGCCGATCGTCGCGTTGGCGCGGTTGCCGGAACCGAACGCGTTGGCGCCTCCATTCATGCCGATCTCGCGGGCGATCGGGCCATTGACGATGATCAAGGGCGACGCCATGTGGGTCGTTGCTTGAACGCCGTTCAGATTGAACCGCCGATCCGTTAGGGCCAACATGACCGCGCGGACCACCGGCGCGTATTCTGGCTTGCATCCAGCCATGATCATGTTGATCGCGAGCACCTCCCGGGTCAGCGCGCCCCAACGCGGCGCGACCTTGCACTCGACGAATTCCGGCATTCCGCCCAACGCGGCGACGAAGACGTCGATCAGTTCGCGTGTCGGCGGCACCACGGGCAAGCCATCGGTCCAGCCACGCTCGTAATACGCCTCGATTAGCTCATGCGGTTGCGCGGTGGTGATGTCCGGTTCGCGAACTTGCACTGTATCCACGGAACTCATCTTGCTCTCCGAATCACTGGGAGTGTCATCCGCGCAGGTTAGAGAAACTGGTCGGAATATATCAAAATGTTTCTGATACCGAAGATTAATTCACTTCATGCATTAATGATTGGCCAGTGCCGCCGGATCTCTCCCAGAAGACCCTCGGCCGCCGGCGAAAGAGCGCGGTCCTTGAGGCGCACCACACCGATATCCAGCGTGATCTCCGGATCCCGTACCGCAAGTCGGACCAAGCCATCACCGAGGTCGCCGCCGATGGCCTCCGACGGGACCAGCCCAACGCCGGCCCCCGCGCGCACGAAACTAAGCAGTGTCGGAATCTGTGAGACAACCACGGCATGGTGTAGCCGAATTCCCCGCGCCGCCGCCGTGATATCCAGGACCTGGCGGGTTTGCGCCTGGGTGGGCAAGGAGACAAGCGCCACCCCCAAATAAATGGAACACCAAAATAAATGGAATAAATAAGATTAGCAGATTAGCAGTAAGATTGGGGAAGAACTAAATACCTAGAGATTAACTCAGCCTCTCTACTGAACTGATTTTTAGTAGTGAAGTCATTTGATTATTGTTAAAAATCAGAACCAGGACACCAACGCAAGTCTTGCTGCTTATTACTGGGTATTGGAACGCTCGACTTGGCAGTGCAAACCCTGATGCAGCCCCAGTAATTGGGCACTACACTGTTGGTGACAGATACATTAATGGAAAAAGACTTCTTCAGCTAGCGAGGTACAGCAATCTTTAAAAGGTTCAATTTTACAGAAATAATCAGACTCTTTGTCATAATCAGTCCCTGACTAGATGCAAGCTCAAAAAAAGCTTGGAGTCTCACTTATATTTTTCAAGACGTGGATCTGGACCCGAAAATTCTTTTTTATAATGGTCAATCCATGAAATATGTCGCATAAGAGACAGTGTTTCACTTGGCACCTCTTCACAAAACCAGACCACAGCTTATTTTGCCATGACCCAATTTTCTCAGAGCAAAGTTAATTCGAGCAAGACGAAATAATCGAACTCCGGTTTTGAGAAAGTTGCTTTTCAAACTGGCGTTTTATACTAATATATAGTTTTCGCAGCCACCCATCGGACTGTCCATCCGCTTCAATCCAAACAGAAAGCCAAAATTTAGCAGAAATGCAAACATTACACAAATTATGATTAGTTGACCAACCGAGCTCCTTAGTTCTAATTTCTACTCGCCTGATAGGCACTGTCAATTTTTCTGCAAGAGTCAGGGCATAAATAAGTTCACAATAGTAAATTTTCTTCCTAACTTAAGAATCACACATATTCTTTCTTGAACTCCGTAACACTAGTTCACATTAACAAAAAAAAACAACTTAAAAATGGTGCACTGTTTGAGCAGTGGAATGTTTACTTCTGAAACCAAACTGTCCATTATACAAAATTTTATTCGAATCCAAAAAGTCATACAATCGTTTTATAAATAGCTTTTTCATAAATTTTACTAAATAAAGGTAGAATGGAAAATATCCAATTTATAATGAATGATTTTTTCGAATAGAAGAAAATAATTCTTCTTTCGAAAGAATGTAAATACTGAAGTACACATTTGTGACTACTATAACGAAAACAAAATCACATTCAGATTAGATGTCGTCACAACTACACAGTCAGCACTGCCGAGTGTCAGTTCCAGATCGAGCAAAAATACGGCCGTGATCAGACCATACGTAGTGGTTACCTGACCTTTCACGACCCAGTTGCAGTATTTTCCGGAGCTTCTTAGTTAAGCTTTCTGACACAAATATACCAGATTTGGCTAGTTTGCTCTTAGAAACAAGTACCTTTCTAGCCACAATCTTAGACGAAAGCTGGGCGAGTGCCTGGGCAATCATATCAGGCCGCGTAGGATTCACTGGAAGGGTAAATCTATACCCTTTAGTTAGTTCCGAAACAGTAACCTGTACGCCCATCTTGTCCGATAAAATATTATTAATATAATAGACGATTATATTATTAATAGACGATATTAATATAATTAATATATATTGATATCTTAAAAAGAGAAATCACCAATGCAACAGCGCAAACACATAAAAAAAAAGAAAAAAGAGAGAGAGAGAGAGACAGAAGGAGAAAAGGAAGACGGTTTTCCTAAATTAGTTATTAATACAGACCAGCACTTGAATGAGGCCTTAACCCTACTCATCCATACAATCACATAGGTCAAACAGCATAGCCAAACACAATCAACCAATCAAAATGTGTCGAGTTCGACCATTTTCCTCATCTATGTTATCATCTTTAAATTGAAACTTAATTTTTGTTTCTTCATTATTTTTTCTCATTTTAAACAAATACGCAACATCAGGCATAATAGCAAAGCACTTCCCATTTTAATTATTTTTTCCCATTTTAAACAAATACGCAACATCAGACATAATAGCAAAGCACGCTAAAGCTATTGTTTGGCCAGTCTCATCAAATATCTTAATGACACTAAAAACAAGAATTACAATTTTAAATGTTTAGCCAGCATAAGCTATCTGTATTGGTAAGAAATTTCGACTGAAATCCATTTTAAACTAAATTTGTGGTTTAAGCACTGAATTTTACTAGTGAACGGCAGTTGGCAGGACTTGGATTTCTGACCGGACGCGTGTCTAGACACACATACGACCGCAGCTTAATGAAAAGCTCTAGTTTAAGAATTTGAAACTTTTGGAGAACTATCCATGTATAAAAAGGTAAAAAAACAAAACATTTATAGTCTACAACACCATAACCATTGAAATAGCATCTTGGCTTTATCTTCATCAGAGAATTTTTCATCCACATTAAAGGAAAATACTGACGTTCTTCTATATCAATACGGTCATTGCCATCTTTGTCAAAGACCTCGAAGGCCTCTTTGATTTCTTTTTCAGCATTAATGCCGTTGACAGGTTGACAACTTTTAATCCATAACAGGTTGACAACTTTAATTCCACAACTTTTAATCATTGTTTCCACTGCTTAAAAAAAAAAAAAAAAAAAAAAAAAAAAAAAAAAAAAAAAAAAAAAAAAAAAAAAAAAAAAAAAAAACAAAACCCAAAAAAACAGCGGCAATAAAAAGTAAGGAAAAACTCCCGCTTCTTTTTAATTCACGAATACGATTTCCTATATCGTCCGGGATCCGGGGTCGGACGCCTGTGCGATCATCGATTCCGTCATGGACATCGATTATGCGGCAGGGCGGATCACCTATGATCACGCCGATGAGCTGATACGCCAGATCGAAACGCAAGGACTGAAGCTCGAATGGATCATCGAGACGCATGTGCATGCCGACCATCTGAGTGCGGCCCCCTACATTCAGGAAAAGCTTGGCGGCAAAATCGGCATCGGCTCGAAGATCATGGTCGTGCAGGACACGTTCGGGAAGGTCTTCAACGAAGGCACAGAGTTCCAGCGCGATGGCAGCCAGTTCGACGCGCTGCTTGAGGATGGCGACACCTATCAGGTCGGCAATATGCAGGCCTTTGCGATGTATACGCCCGGCCACACACCTGCCTGCATGGTTCATGTGATGGGCGATGCCGCTTTCGCGGGCGACACGCTCTTCATGCCCGATGGCGGATCGGCGCGGGCGGATTTCCCCGGGGGCGACGCGGGCGTTCTCTATGACAGCATTCAGAAGGTGCTGGCGCTGCCGGACGCGATGCGGCTCTTCATGTGCCATGATTATGGGCCGAACGGGCGCGACATCGCCTGGGAAACCACGGTGGGTGAGGAAAAGGCGCACAACATTCACGTTGGCGGCGGCAAGAGCAAGGAAGAGTTCGTGAAGTTCCGCACCGAGCGTGATGCGCAGCTGGACATGCCGAAACTGATCATTCCCTCGCTGCAGGTGAATATGCGCGCGGGCGAAGTGCCCACCGACAAGGATGGCAACCCGATGCTGAAAGTGCCGGTCAACGCGCTTTGATCAACACCGTGAGGAGAGCCAGATGGAGCTGAAGAAGATTTCGTCGAAGATCACGGTGAGCCCGCAGATCACTTATATATTTAAAATTAGCATTAAAATGCAATTCTTTTGATGTAACTATTGGTATCAAAATTCCATTTTTTAGAGTTTCGATTACTATTGAGCCGAGTAGCTCCTTACTACAGTTCGTTACCACGAACTGTTTGATTTCTTTCGATAAAACAAAATGCTTTTAGAATACATATTATTTTTCTGACTGAAAACAAAGGACTAATTTGCACCAACTATTTCACAGATAATTTTATATTTTATTTTAATTGATATTATTTGGGATTTCCTCCGTTACGCATAAAAACCAAACAGTATAATTAATTTAGGGACAAAAAGGTTAAAGATCATTTTGGATTCCCTCGCTATTTCCTCCTCGTCCATAATCTCTCTGTGAAAGCCCTTAAATGTGTTTTCTTTCAAACTAAGCTGTAATTACAAAGAGAACTGCAATATCTATTTTTACAAATAATCTATTCTCTGCTAACGTTTCTCTTAAATGAGAAAACTCTTAAATTGAGATTGATTCTCAGAGTTCAAGGACGTACACCTGTCACACCAAAACAGGTAACCTCCCCCTAATCCCTCGTTCAAATGGAAATAGTGGAACTTCTTTTGAGAGCAAATAGCAGAGAACTGCTCATAAAAACATGAGAAAATAAAAAGAGATAAAATTACCAGCTGAGTATGTCGCTTAAGTTTCAGCTTTCAATCAAGTTACCGAAAAATATCATACCCCTGTTTAGTTCTAAGACACTCAATAAGCCTCAAGTTATAGTAATAATAATAATAATAATAAAAATAATAATAATAATAATAATAATAATAATAAGAATAATAAAAATAAAAAGAACTATTCCCGATTTATGTCAACTACCTTATATTCTACATCTCCATAAACTATTGATATCGCATTGCTAATGCAAGCCTTAAGAAACTCGCCAAAATGAGACTTTTTGGGTGTGATACTGAAATTCTTCTCCGTGCCAACATGTGTTATGTTCGCCTGTTGTTCGAGTACGCGTGCCCCGTGTGGGGTTCATCTGCTACCCGCGCGGTGTACCTATTATGCGACATAAAGTTCGTTCAGAAAAGAGCAACAAGGATTATACTCCGAGACCGTGACATACCTTATGACAAAACCCTTGCGAAACAGATTTTACCTCCAATTAAAGTCCAGTTTGAACACCTGATTCTGCAATTTGGTAAATCCGTCCTAGCCAATACGAGCTACTGATCACTAATACCCAGACCAGCCCCCGACAAAAGTCAAACTCGGTTGAAAAAAAAAAATTTTACCCTCTAAATTACAAACTAATCGTTACGCAAACTACTTTGCACTTTTCTTCACATCAATTTTCAATGCTGAGCCGTAGTGTGTTATTTTTATTTAAATTTATGAATTTCTAAGAAAAACTGAATTTAGTTTTTAAATATACCAATCTCTCTCTCTCTCCCTCTCTCTCTCTTCTCTCTCTCTCCGTCTTACTTCTCTCCCTCTGTCTTTCTTTCTTCTCCCTCTTTCTCTTTTCCCTCACTCTTTCTCTCTTCCCTCACTCTTTCTCTCTCCCCTCACTTTCTCTCTTCCCTCTTCCTTTCTTCCCTCCCCCTGCCTTCCTTCCCTCCCTCTTTCTCTCTCCCCTCCTTGTGTCTCTCTTCCTCCCCTCTTTCTATCTTCGTCCCCTCTTTCTCTCAGTTCCCTCTCTCTCTCTCTCTGTTTCCTCTCTCTCTCTCTCTATCTCTGTTCCCTCTCTCTCTCTCTCTCTCTCTCTCTCTCTCTCTCTCTCTCTCTCTCTCTCTCTCTCTTTCTCCTTCGGCGCCGGCATGTACGCCTGCGCGCTGACCCAGGTCGGCATGGTCTTCGACGTCGGTGAGTACACCGACCCGGCCGGCGTGCTCACCGCCACCTTCACAGCGGAGCAGTACTATCCGGGCTTGATCCTGGGCCTGATCGTTGCCGCCTTGTCCTCCATGGTCTTCGCCGTCCTCTTTGGCTGGATCGTCTTCGGGCTGCGTGGCCCTTACTTTGCGATCGGCACGCTTGGCGTAGCGCTGGCCGCCGGCGAGCTGGTCGGGGCCTGGGAGTGGGCGGGCGCCGGCAGCGGCATGTCCATGCCGGTCTATCCGAGCCTCGACCCGACCGCGGCCGGGCACTTCTTCTACTGGCTGCTCTTCATCTTGGCGGTGGCCACGTTTCTCTTCTTCAAATGGCTCTACTCCACCCGCTTCGGCCTGGCCATCAACGCCATCCGCGACGACGAGGACAAGGCCGAGGCCATGGGCCTCCATACCAAGCGCTACAAGACGGTGGCCTGGTCGCTGTCCGCATTCTTCCTCGGCATCTCCGGGGGCATCTTCGGCAACATGGTCGGCTTCATCGAGCCGCTGGAGGTGGCGTTTCCCACCGTGACCTTCGGCATCTTCATGGTGCTGATGGCGCTGATCGGCGGCAAGGGAACGATCTGGGGCCCGGTCCTGGGCGCCACGATCTTCCATATCGTCAAGGAGGTCACCTGGACCTACCTGCTCGGCTGGCAATGGGTCGCGCTGGGGCTGCTGATCATCGTCAACGTGGTCTACTTCCAACAAGGCATTCTCGGCTGGGCCCAGGAGAAATGGCCCGAGCTGTTCGGCCTGCGCGTCGACGAGGCGGACAGCGCCAAACCTGCGGAGGCCGCCGAATGACCGACTTGATCGAGGTCCACAAGCGTAGGATGATACAAACAAGTTTTGTTTTGCCATTTCCTTTGTTTCTAAATTCTTATATGCTTTTTTAATTACTTTCTGTCATTGAAAAAGTTATTTCACCTGTCTGGTTACATTAAGACGCGAATAAGCACGTGCTTGAAATTTGTATTCTTCTTCTTCTTCAATCTGGCAACAATTAGGAGAATGAAGTAGTTCTTGGCGATAAAATATTAAAGACCGTATTAACAGGCTGTTACGAGTCAGGATTTAGATCAGTCATTGCTGCTTCTTCAGTTGACGCTGGTCAGTTGCAAAGGCACCACTCCGCCTGTGTCGCCTGAGATATTGTAGGTACTGGAAGATGGTAGCTCAAGGATCTTCAAAGCTTCTACTGTCTTTGCTGAGGATGAGTAAAAAGTCATTGACTGCTCACTAGCTTCTAGATGAATTAGTATTAATTACTGTCGTTAATTAATTAATTACGTGAGAATTACTGTCAGCTGAATGGGCTTCTGAGATATTATTAAAGAGGATGTATATGAAATCTGCTTAAAATCACCCTTGCGTGAATATCTATCTTGCATTTAAAAGATAACTATCAAGCATTTAAAAATATGTTCTTACTTTAATACATATTTTTTTTTAATACGTTTTATATAAATTTTTAATTTAAAAAATAATCAAAAATTACCATTAAAAATAATTAGATATTAACTTTTAAAAAAATTATTTTACTTAAAATATAGCATTTTAGTTGGTAATTCAATGCTGTATGTGTAATTTAGTAGCTAAAATTACATTACTAACGATACTAAAATTACGAAGCTAAAATTACATTTACTAACGAACAAGTTTACATTTATCAACGAGCAAGTTTCTTATGGTTTATTCATATGAGAACTAGTTAACGCGTTTTATACAAAAAATATCAGTAATATATTCCATGTCAATGTTTTAATTTGGGTCAGACGTGAGTAAATCAAAAACTACAAATCCATAACCCGAATAGGTCCAAAGAAGCAAATTACACAACTTCCGTCGCCTTTGTGAATTTTACTGCTAATTAGATATTATTGATTATTACTAGGTGCATTTTCAAATACCGCAAATTGTTATGGAATAAAGGCGTGTCATGTCAACCTAAACTACCGATGCGTCCTAGAAGACAGTTCACACTAATTATAATTAATTATTTGTTATTGCCATCAACATAAAATACCTGACAAAAGCAAATTCAATCCCTTATAATAAGCCAAAAAAATACATTTTAGTTCGTTTACGCAATTATAATAAAAAAAATTGACCAAGCATTTAGTTTTTATTATCTGATGCTTTGAAACGCAAATAATAACAAATGAGTAATAATGGTTAATGATAATTGTCTTCCTGAACGCACTGAAAAGCATAGCTACACCGCTGGCGATAAGGGATGCGTGAATTTCACTTCGGGAAGTCTTTCTATTTCACAAGATAAGATTGTCTGCATTTAAATAAACCCATAGTATTCCGTTTGTAATAGTTTTAAATTACTAAATACGAAATATTTAATCTAAAAATTATTATTTAGGTACAAGAAATAGTTTTAAGTGGTTAGTCTTTTGTTTTTTTTCCCTTTGCTTTGTTTTTTTTGGAGGCAGTGCAAAATATCATGTTTTGCGTACATTAATTTAGTCGTGTTTTTTTTTCTATGTCTCAATGGAAGATCATAGTCACTTAGCTGTTTGTCTCTTAGCTTTTTTCATTTCCAGTTATCACTTTAATTTTCTTTTTTTTTCTCATATTTCACACTTTTTTTAATGCACAATAATTTTACTTGAAACCCTTGGAAAGAAAGAGGAGAGCGATGCCTTATTCTTCGAGGCCATGAGCTTTTGGGATCAAAGCCTGCCCCATAATGCTGTTTCTTATGCTGTTCGCCTGCACCACATGGGAAGCCTTTGCTGGGATCGGCGGAAAGAACCGGAAGATTTTGAGTTGGCAACCTCCTATTTTGAAAAAGCGGTTGAAATCGGAGAGAAAGCCTTGGGGAAGGCTCACGACGTCATTCTCGAATGGCTTGAGGATTGGGGCAAAGCACTTCATAAGCAGGGTCATTATGCGAAAGAAGTAGAAGTATTTCGGAGAAGGTTAGCACATGCAAATCAAAACGAAAGCACCCTAAAGATTGGCGCTATTCAAAGCGCACTTTGCGTTGCTCTGAATGCACTCGGTGATTTTACGGAGGCCATGGGTCATGCCCAAAAGGCCCTCGATATCCATAAGCGTTTCTTGGGCGAGGAGCACCCCGACACCGCGACAAGCCTCCACAACTTGGGCTTCGTGCTGGTTGGCATGGGCGACCTGGAAGGTGCGAAACCCTACTATACCCAATCACTCGCGATCAGGAAGAAGGTCTTAGGCCAGGAGCACCCCGCCACCGCGACAGGCCTCAACAACATGGGCTTCTTGCTGCAAGCCATGGGCGACCTGGAAGGCGCGAAACCCTACAATACCGAAGCACTCGCGATCAGTAAGAAGGTCTTGGGCGAGGAGCACCTCGATACCGTGAGAAGCCTCAACAACATGGGCGTCTTGCTGAAAGATATGGGCGACCTGAAAGGCGCGAAACCCTACTATTCCCAATCACTCGAGATCAAGAATAAGGTCTTGGGGATGGACCCCCCGGACACCGCGCGAAGCCCCAACAACATGGGCGTCTTTATACTTCTTTTTAAGTAGACTAGTATTTAATCACACTAAATTTTCTTTAGCTCCTATGATCAGGGTTGCCACCAACTTCCTCCAAAAAAGCCTGTCTTTGGTTTTTACTTACAGTGTCTACTATAGTTTGCTTGATACCAATAATACAAAAAAACAGCCTAATTTTTGATTAGATTGGGGTGAATTAGACCTCCTTCTGAAAAGTTCGTTAAAAATATATGATTTCACGCCAAAAGAAAAGCGCCTTTCCCCATTCCATTTTCTAGCAAAGACTCAGACAAGTGTTACTTTCCATTTTGATGTTGATAATTTGACAGGAAAATGTTCGTTTGGCAACCCTGCTTACAGCACACTTAAATTTAAATCTGTAAAGATGACAATATTCACTACTTCAGCTTCTGATCAATGTTCTTCTTCTCGCGCTTAACAAAATTCTTGGCCAGTCTGTCCCAGCTTCTTAATTCTAGGGTCTCCAGCAAGTGGTTTGATTCTAGTTAAAAAAAAAAGAGTGAAGTTATTTCACACTCATTCAGATTGATCAACATAAACTGCTTAAAATCTACAATTAAACGATCCTTAGTCCCTATCAATTTGAAAAGTTTGTGAATTTTAAACTGGGACTTGGTCCATCTGTTCATAAAGCTTATAAAGCCAGCCTAAAGGTAAAAAATAACATAAATATTACCAATGAGACGATGAACCGAAGTCAAGAATTAAGGGGTTTTAAGGATCAGAAGCTTATCGAGGATCGAAGTAGTTTTTCCGATTTTTCAAACGATTTCACTGCATAATTCAGCTTTGCTTAAAAACCCTAGTTTTTTCAAACAGTTCGTGGTAACGAACTGTAGTAAGGAGCGATCCGGCTCAATAGTAACCAAAACTCTAAAAAATTGGTCGCGTCAACAGTTACTGTGAATTCAGCAGATTCACCCGCTGCCATAGTGGCTGTGCTTGGTGAAATGTCGATGCCAAAACCAAGGTCACCGTCCATGAATTCAGTGGCACTTAAGGTTACCGCGTCGTCACTGTGGTTAGTGGCAGAGAAGCTCCAAGAACAGTTAACAAAACAAGAATTAGCCGCTAAGCCTAGTTCGCTAAAGGTCACATTAGCTTTGCTTGCGCGGTCAACGTCCAAACGGCCTGCACCGCGGTCAAACGCGTCAGCAGTAGTGGCTGCGTCTTCTTTCTTCATACCATCTCGTACCGCAGTAGCAGTTACTGCAGACATGATTTGGTCTGGCGTCCAGTCAGGGTTTAGCTGCTTGATAAGTGCTGCGGCACCTGCAACGTGAGGCGATGCCATCGATGTACCACCTTTGAAGGAGAAGCTTTCACCTTCGTGTCCTGGTGCATCAGGTGACTCAGCAGAGAAAATACGTGTACCTGGCGCTGCTAGGTTTGGTTTTAAGATATCTGGTGCACCGTTTGGACCACGAGAACTACTGTCATTCATTAGATCAGCAATTGCGTCGTTGGTGGTACGAATAATCTCTGCACCTAGGGTACCGGCTGCACCTGGGTTTTCAACTAGGTAGTTAGCCAGGTTTGTTCCTTCGGTGAATGACACCATTAAAGAAGGAATTGTTTGTACCGTTGCATCTAAACCACCCATACCTGCTGGGGCTTCACCGCGACCAGCTTGGTTATAGATAATGGCTGCAACTGCACCGGCTGCTTGCGCGTTGGCAATTTTTGCCGCAAAGGTACATGCACCACGGGAAATAACCGCCATAGCACCGGAAAAGGCTTCTGGATCTGTGTAGGCGTTACAACCTTCAAAATTCTCACCCAGGACGATTCCAGCGATCAGAAGCACCAAAGTGATCGGTTCAGCCAGGAGGCCAAGTGCGATGAGCAGGGCGTCGAGGCTGCCGTACATGGCTTACACCAGCCGGACGCCGAGGAGTTGCGTGAATGCCATGTACACGAGCGCGGTGAGCGCCCAGACGACGGCGTATATCCAGGGATTTCTGATCCCCATCGCGATCAGGCTCAACGGGCCCAACAGGACTGGCATCGCGACGAACCCGAATTGTCTCCAGACGACATAACATGCATCGGCAACGACCAGCATGAGGATCCCGCGCCGCGCGTCGCCGGTATCACCGAAGACGGTTTCCCCGTCGTCGCCACCCGCACCACCCCGAATGCCGTAGAGATAAGCCACGATAACGGCGCATATCGCGGTCAGCCCCAATGTCAGTTGCGGAAAGAATTTGGACGGCAGACCCGAGCTCGCCAGCAGGCCTGAGGTTACGAATCCCTCTGCGACCCATGCAAAATACGCGCAGGACGCAACGACAATCCCCACGAATACCAGATTGGCCGTCCTTTGGCTCAGCAACCGCCAAATCCCCGTGTCAAAAACACGCTGCGCGAGTGACCCCGCGCGGCGCGCTGCGCAGATTGCAGCCTATTTCTTGTGCAGCAGGCCAAGACCGTCGAGAAGCGGCGAGTAGAGGTCGATACCGGACTGAATCAAAGCCCGGGTTTCTTCTACCCCGTGGGTCCAGTCGTAGCTGACTGCCTTCGGAACCTTGGAGATGAATTCTTCAGACCCCATGGATTCGGAAGCCGCCAGCAGCTTGTCGACGATCTCCTGCGGGGTCCCGGCCTTCACCGCCAGGCCCCCGTGCACCCAGGTGCCGGCCTGTTTGCCCGGGAAGGCCTCACCGACGGTGACCGCCCCGCTGCGCACCACGCTCACGCTCGAGCTGGACGCCACACCGAACGCACCCGCGGCGATGCTCGTCGGCTTCTCACGCACCGCGACGATCCCCGGCCTGAGCCTGGGCATCGGCCCACCGGTCGTGGTCGTCTGGGCCGGCGCGACCGACGCCAACGGCGACGTCAGCCTGAACGTCCGCGTGCCCGGCCGCCAGGCCGTCACGCTCTACACCCAGGCGCTGGCGTACGACGGCACCGGGCCGACCGGGAAGGTGCTCACGTCCAACGTGATCGAGGTCGCGCTGCAGTGAGACCCTGACGCCCTCGACCCTCAGCTCTCGATCGTCGCCAGCAGCGGGTTGGTGACGCTGCCGATGAACACGGGCGAGAAGCTGCGAACCAACAGCGCCTGCACTCCAAAGCGGCCGCCCACGAGCCCTTGGTTGTTCGGCACCGCGAGGGTCAGCGGCAGACCGATCGGTCCGGACGCGACCACGATCGAACTCGTGAGCGTGCCGACCAGAAGGACTCCGAACGGCGGCAGGAACTGCCCACCCAGCGCCGGGCCGAGGAAGTAGGCCTGCGCCCCCGCGCCGGGACCGACCGGCCCGGGGCCCGAGATGGAGAGGTCGATGTTGCGACCGATCCGCGTCGCGCCGCCGATGTCCATGCGGTAGCGAAACACCTCGTAGGCACCGATGTCCGGTAGCGCGAGGCCGTTCTCGGCGTGATCGAGAATCCGGCTGTTGCCGTCGTGGTCTTCGCCGAACAGCGTCGCCTGGCCGAGGTCACCGCGGCCGACGTTGATCGACGTCGGCTGCACGCGCAGGTCGCCGTTCAGCGGGTCGACGAACAGCGGATCCGCAAACAGGTTGCCGCGCACCAGAATGCCGTTGCACGAACGGCACTGCAATAACGCCTTGCAGTAATTTTCCATCATACCCCAAGGATCTGGGTCCGTGAATGGAACCAAAGTGTGTCCCATACCTCGAAGGGCACTCACTGCAAAAGAGTTCAAAAAGTACGTTGAAGCTCAAAGGCAGTTGCAAATTAAGCAATGAACGATGCCAGATAAAATTAGATCTGCATGTATATGGTACCTCTAACTTTCTCTTGGGTGCCTAATAGAAGGGGGTTGGAATAAACAGGGGGGTTGGAGAAATCCTTGGGCGGGCTTGGAATAGACGGGGGCTTGAAAATGACCAAAAACATGTAAAAAATGAAGCCAAGAATCAATGTTTAGAATAACTGCAACTTCCTGGACGTAAGGTAATACAACACAAACAATAGTCAGTTATTTGAAGTCATGTTAGTCTCCTACATGTCTTCCAAGATCTTTAAAATGTTCTTTACACCACATTGACCGATGGAAGACATTTGGTATACAACTTTTATGTGGAACACAAAAAAGGATGTCCACTTAGGGCAGACTCCTCCCCGCTGTCCGTCAATGTTTTAGGAGGACCCCCTCCCCCAATCGACGGGACATCCTTTATGGATGACCCCTAAATACATAGCAAACCGGTCGTTTGAAACCATCAGTCAGAGTTGTGTTAAACCTAAGTCCGATCTATGATGCTCTGTTACATAATCAAACCCAATAGAATAGTTTTAGAAGACGGATATGTCACGCTTCTTCGTCGATTTAAGTTTAAAGAATCGAATTACGGTCGATTAAATCTTATGCTGGTCCGCAAATTTGACTGCTTTATCCCTCTGAGTATGAGTTTTAACACTTTTGATTCCACTCTGCAACATTTACAGTTTTAATCGCTAATATAGCCGCCAGTACTATCATCGAAGTAGGAATAAGTCAAACTTTTAAGGGGGAGGTGAAGAATTGTCTTACAAGGTGGCTGTGAAATTTTCTCATAGCTTTGGACGTTTTATTTTCGCTTATATTTCAAGAAATAGAGCCGTATGGGCGCACGTAGTTCTGATCGTTCTAAGGTATCAAAATATTTTTTTTTCGAAGGAGAGGGTTAGGAAAAAGGCCAAAGTGAATCCAATTGCGTAGTTTTTCAGATTATGCCTGGCGCAGTATAGGGGAATTGATTCCCTTCCACCTTAGTAGGGAAATATAACAAGACAAAAAGAGGTCTTTGTGAGTTTTGAGAGGAAAAATAATGCAAAAGTAACTATAGATTAAATAAGAAAACTGACATAAACTGTTCCGTTTTCGAATAAACACCTTAAGCTAATTCCAGATGCTGTGCAACCACATGTATTTATTTTTATTTTCTTTAATCTTTATGCAAAATAAATTAAGCATAAATCGTTACAGGGAGAAAAAAGAAGAATAAGCTTAAGATTATATGCCAAATTTTAGAAACGCTATTCAAACTGCGAAAACTGCAAATTAAAAAAAAAAAATAATAATAGAAAATGGATGAATGTAAATTATCAGGACATTAGTGAGACAAACCAGCTGAAAAATTCTCTCAGTTGAACATGTTAAGTTTCAGGAATAAAATCCAAGATGAAATTGGTTTCAGTATATATACTGTAAAGACTTTGTTACCAACTCAGCTTTTCTTGGAGGGAGCGTGGCTTAAAGACTAGTTAATTAATGTAAGATCACGGCCCTCTATTTCTCAGACGAATAGAATCATATGAATAGTTTGCACTTTTTATTTAAAAATCATGCTATTTTATTTGTTCTATATTTTTGAAAAAAAACGAAGAGGGAAAACGCTATTGGATATTAGTCATTAAAGGCGCATAAAAAGGGTGATTCATCATCACGTGGGTTGAATACCAACACATCCCACACTTACCCATTGAACCTAAAATGGCAATAGTGATAATTCTTTTTCTATTCAACAGGTTCTATACATCCTTAATTGGTATTACGTAGCGCGCACCTCACTATCTCCTTCGAGCTAAACGGCGACAAAATGGAGTCCAATCAGTCTTTCAATAACAGTGAAGAAGATAATACAGTAGTGTCGCAGTTCCCGCCACCACCACCGGAATTATTAGAAGAAGAGGACGAAATGGTGGCCGCTGAAAGAGAATTGGCTGAGGACGCCCAGTGGAAGAAAATTCAACAAAACACATTTACGAGATGGGTGAACGAGCATTTGAAAACGGTGAATAAGCATTGTGGTAACATTGAAACCGATTTGGCAGATGGTCTGAGATTACTTGCCCTGGTTGAGGTCCTTAGTGGAAAAAGAATTCCCCGCTATAATAAAAGGCCCATGATCATCTCTCAAAGAATTGAAAATGTCACCATTGCTCTTAGATTTTTAGAAAATGACGAAGGAATTAAACTGGTCAACATTGGTAAGTAGACTAGGCTAAGCTAGCAGAAAATATTGTTTGCCTTCGCTTTGTACCTGTGAGGTGTGGATATATGGAATGGGGCTCTTCTGAAGGAAACATTGTAGGACAAAAGAGTAGTACCATATAGCCTAGTATAATTCCTAATGGTATTAGTTATTTATTCCCACTATCCAGAAGAAAACAATACAGGCTGCAAATTTAAAACTTCGGTATAAGCCTAGAATTGGGGTTATTGAAAAGGAATAAGGTTAAGAAAACAATTCTTACTTATAATATGAAGAAAAATTTTAGTTAACACATTTTGGCACTCCATCAGGATCGCCCGGCCCGGCCCCGCAGCCTCCCGTTTGACCGTGACCAGGCGCCCGTCGTCGGCCAGCTGATCGCAGATTGCCGGCGGCAGCGCGCCGACGGCGCCGTTGATCAGGATCACGTTGTAGGGCGCTTGCTTGGCATAACCGCCGGCCAGCTCGCCACGCACTACCACCAGGTTGTCGATCTCCAGCGCGCCGATCACGGCCTCCGCCTCGGCCGCCAGGGTCTCGTCGGATTCGACCGCCACCACGGTCGCCGCCAAACGGGCCAAGACCGCACTGGCATAGCCGGTCCCGCAACCGATATCGAGCACGATATCCCTGGGCTGAACCGCCGCCGCCTGCAACAGGCGGGCCAGCACCATGGGCTCCATCAGCACCCGCCCGCCGCCCAGGTCGATATCCTGGTCAATATAGGCGATTCCCCGCTTGGCCTCCGGCAGAAAATGCTCGCGCGGCACCGCCCCAAGGGCCTCGAGCAGGCGCAGCGTGCCGGTGCCGACGACATCGGCGGTGTATTCCGGCTGATCAAAACTCACCCGGACGTGGCTCTGCGCACCCAGGTTATAGATCTCGTCCGGGGCCACCTGTTCCAGGATGCGGCGCAGGCCGGTGCCATCTGACAGATCGCCGTAGTGCAGATTGAGCCGACGGTGACTCTCATGCGGGTCTTGATAAATGTGGTCGATGCGCTCGGTCGTGAAGGTGGAGGCCCGGCGCACGATGCCATGCACTTCATAGCCCTTGGCCAACAATAACTCCGCCAGGTAGGACCCGTCCTGGCCGGTAATCCCGGTAATCAACGCTGTCTTCATAACCGCGCGCGTCTCCGTTTCATTCCGCCTTCACCGGCGCTCGCGGCCCTGTATTCCCCTATTTCCCGCTTGAAATATTCAAATGAACTTAACTTAATCCCAACAAACGCACGAAATAATTTTTTTTCTTTTTTACAAATTGACTAGTTTTAATCGTAAAAATTTGTTTTTCATATTCTTAGAAACCTAGATTTATAGAATACTATCTTTTTGCCAACCTTCAGTTCATTTGTACACCCTATACATCCTACTTAGCTTCAATTTTCTGTTCTTTTTTACATAATGGTCGTTTTTGTATCTCAGAAGAAGGTATTTAGACAAGAATGAGAGGTACATAAACTGCACATACTTACCAATATAACTTCAAACTGATTATTGCTCCTCAGTTTATCGAGAACAGGATGAGATTTCTGTCCAGCCTTCTGAATAGGTATTGTTCCAAATATCCGAACATCCGGTCTTAGAACACAATCAGCAATTTTGTCTGAGAACTTTCTACTGGTTAATTCCATTTTGCCAATCTCATCAACTGCCAAAAAACATTTTCCCTTAATTAAAAGGGAGAATCTGTTATGTACTGCAAAACGTAGATTCAAAACAAAACTGGACAAATATGAAAAAGAAAGAAAAAAAGACAAAGAAGGCCACAAAACAAATGCTGTGGTATACAACTACTTCCAAATAAATGAATGAAGGAAGGGAGCCAACCAAGAGTTAAGGACAGTAAGGGCTTTTATTTACTAGAGAAAACGAGATAAACAACTGCCGTAAAGATTAAAAAGATGAAACAAGAACTACACCCTCGCGAAAGTACAAATATGAGATGGCTGAAATTAAGGGGTTTCTCACACAAAATTACGATTATTACATTTTATTCTTCGTAATTTGGCAAGTAAGCAGGAAGACTGATTTTCAAAACAACTATTATTCGATGAGAAAATCAGAGAGATTATTATTCGAGGGGTTGATGATTTTCCAGAGGCTAAAGTAAGAAAATTCCAACGTAAATAAATAGAAAATATTGTTGATCAATGAAGCTTTTGTTAATAAATGAAAATTTTAATAAAATGTGGCCTCACATTTTTTGGAAGACATGGGGATGCTAATAAAGATTTTTCCCCGGGCGCAAGAGATACCAGAAACGCCACTGGGGATGATAATAGTATGTTTCTTGGGGGGGGGAACACAAAAATAGGGTATTTGCGTTCGGCTATTCGTAATTCTTCATGGGTTATGGGATAAACTCGGGCTGAAGCCAGTGTTGTATCTTTGGTCACAAATTCTCATCGTAGGATTTGCTAAAATATAGCTACCACAACAATTAGCGTTTTACTTCTCCGCCAATTTAAGCGTAAAATCTTATTGCGCAGTTTTTTCTGTTCTAATCTTGAAGAGGCAGCTAAAAAACTAATTCTTGAAGTTATTTTTCGTAGACTTTATAAGGTTCAAACCGACAGGCTACCCATATCCATCACCCTGTGTATCTGGGTATTCCAAGTGTGACGAACAGTTCTGCCACGCTTGGTACGTGTCACCTGGTGTAAATGATTTCTGAGAGCGGGTTGCAGATAACCTCTCGGTTAAAGCAGAGACAGTTTGCTACATCGAATTAATTACCATAACGCATAATTGCGAACATTTCCATCATCAGATAACGGTTATAAAAGCATTATTCAAGTGAGGGTATGGTCAAAAATTTTGAACAGCACAAGTTTAGGCCAAATTTTCTGAAACTTGCAAGAGGGGATTTTTTTTTCGAACTGTCTGAGAGAATTCTCTCAGACTTCACCTCGACATAGAAGTATGCCATATCTAGACAATATTATTATTATTTATAATTACATAAATATTATAAATGACGGTCCCGTTTTCTTTTTTAAGAGTTTTGTATCCAGTATATAAGGTCTATACTCGCAAGCTGGCTAGCAACTTCGGCCTAGCTTCCATAAGAATTGCGTTACTAGCCAAAAGCTGTCATATCAATATTTACGACAAGACAAAAATTGGCTAGACTTGGAAAGCAAACCCAGGCTACTTGTGGAAAGTGTTTCTGGCTAGCGGTTTTCAGCGCCAAATTTTAATTACCGTGGCCATGAATTCGAATTATAACCCATGGTTTAAGAAATGCATTCTTTTTTATTTCTTAAATCAAGAACTTCAGAAAATGAACAGCCAGCTGAAAACCTTGCAGTACCATGCAAGAGACCCAATTAGTAACGCCGATTTATTGAGATGAATTGATTAGGTCAATATTTTTAGAAAAAAGGCTTTTTCAGTCAATATTCGGGACAGCTTCACTAGTCGATCTTACAAGTCAGCTTTACTTTCCAACTTCAAACGCTTGTGCAAGGCGTTTCTGGTTAGTGGTTTTTGGCGCCAAATTTAAGTTACCATAACTTTGATTTTCAAATTACAACCCATGGCTTTCGAATCAGACTCTTTTTGAACCATAACTGAGACCCAATTGCTAATCCCATTTATCAAAATAAATTGATTACGTCAATATTAAAAAAGGACTTTTCCAGCCCATATTCGGGATAGCTTACATTAGTCAATCTTACAAGTCAGCTTCACCTCCCATTAGACATCAGCGCCCGTCATTTTTTCCCCGTCAAGACGTGGCTTGTCGCGAATACCCGCTATGCTCTTTGATTCTAATCTATAAAGATTCAAACGAGACGAAACTAGCGAAATTGTTCAACTAACAGAACTCGCACTCTAATTATTATAACCGCACAATTGTGTTTTTAAAAGCAGCCTAACCTGCGTTGAAATTCGGAGATTTCGGGAGTTATCTCCCGCTTTACCAGTAGAGTCTCTCATTTTTCCTGCGGTGAAACGTTTTAAAGATATTGTGATGAAAACTTACCTTAGTCTATGCGGGCAAGATGAGTTCGAATTTTAAAACTCTGAAGTTGTGGTGAGTTGCTGTACCCCCTTTTTACATCAAAGACCACTTCCTAGCAAAACTTAATTATTTACTGAGGTCTGTTACTGCTATCTATGTTATCTTTAACTTTTTATTGTATTGCCGGCTGAAGTTTGAAATCTACTTTAAAAATAGACTAACCGTATTCATGTATAGGAACGTTTCATATTGCTCTAGTCCCCATTAACCCTATATATCAATGTATCAATTCCTGTATAAGGAGTGTTTACTGAGTAGAGCAACTCGACGTCTACAGCATTTTTTGCCCTTAACCTTAGGAAAAGCACGCTCTAAACTGGTAAACCTTTTAGTACTCAGAGTAGATCTAATTTTCTAAGTCTCATACAATTCATTATGATGCAAGATTGTAGGTAACTAGAGAACTTTATTGGCATTAGTAGAGAAATTTGACTTTAAAGCTAACGTAGTGTAGATTGGAGTCACCCAGTTAAATCGTTAAATCAAGAATGATGAAACGAAGATGAAAAACAAAAACTTGACAGAATAAAGAGAACGCAGAGGCTAAAGTCTAGGGAGTATCTCAGCTCCAAAAAACATAACTTTGCCACGTTGCTTTTGTCCTTGGTATTTTCCTTGTCCATAACAAGTTTTAACCCCCCTCCCCATTATAATTCCGTTTCGCCCTTCCTACATATTTGCCTTAAATGAAAAGTTATATATCTGTGCTGTTGCATTTCTTTTTATACTTATTTTACTTGTTCTTTTACTAAATTTCTGATGGTCTTAAATAATGCTGGGAAATCCGTCTCCCACTCCATGGAAAGTTCCCTTCCCCCCTGAAAAATTCCACCATACGTAACCCTATACTCCTTCGTAACCCCCTTCCCCTCCACAAGAAAAATCCCCCTGAAAAACGTATGTATACTTCCCAATAACCAAGACTGTATGTAGACAATGGGTCAAGTTTATGGCTTGCAGCCCTTAAACTTTAAACTTAAAGTTGGGTCAAAACTTAAATTTTGGCAAAGGAGCTTGAGATTCAAGCTGTGTTCATTTTTTAAAGGCTTTTTACGAAAAGTATCTTGTTAAAATTCATAAACAGCTGACACAGAAATTTAATTTTGTGTCTGCTACAGCGGATTTTTCATATTTTTACATAAACATACGGAAAGCGAAATTCTAAGTACGATAGTAACTCCAGTGGTGCACTTTTTTTTTTACCCAACACCATTTTGACAGTTTTTCTGATCTGTTTCAGATATATTTACCACTACCTACGGTACGGATAAAATTTTCTCCATAAGACTATGTAGCGTAAATTTTAATTTATGTTAGTGCAACAGGATCTACGGTGCAGTGTGGAAAAAACATTGCCTAGTTTATTCAAAAGTATAAATACATAAACAGTAACGAAAATTCCTATTCTCTCCGTTAAAGATTTTTGAGATACATCAGTAGCACACCTTTTTTTACGACTCCATCTTCTTTAATATTTATGCTATAGTAGCAATTGCAGCTATTGCTGTGACGCAATGGAAAAGTCTTTTTCCGCGCGTTTTGATGTGCCCCATTTCTGAACCAAATTTTCTCGACTGTTTTTGATTTTATACTATATTTATACATTTATGTTTTTCAACTCATTATGACACATAACCGCCTTAAAGATATGTATACCCAGTACTTTCCTGAACTACCTGAATCGGAATTGCCGACGTATTGGCAAATGGAGCATTTCTATAAACGGGAGTACCGCCAGGTAGAGAAGATAGAGAAGCAAGCTGGTGATATTAAACTGAACAAAGATATTCGACCGCTAACAGGCACCGCTGCCGCGGATGTTTTGGGCCCAGGTATGCGTTATGAGATTGATGCCACCATTGCAGATATTTATCTAGTCTCTGATACAGATAGGGGAAGTATCGTTGGTCGCCCAGTGATTTATATGGTTATTGATGTATTTAGCCGTATGGTAGCTGGGTTCTATATTGGTTTTGAAAACCCCTCATATGCGGCCGCTATTCAAGCGTTACATATGGCTTCTACAGATAAATCTGAATATTGCCGTGAACAGGGCTTTGAAGTATCGCCTGAGCAATGGCCATGCATTGGATTACCTTCCGCTTTATTAGCTGACAGAGGTGAACTAATGGGCCACCAAATTGAATGTTTGGAAAAAGGTTTTGGGGTGCGCCTTGAAAATACGCCTCCTTTTAGGAGTGAGGCCAAAGGCATTGTTGAAAGGTCATTTCGCACGTTTCAGCAAGCGTTCAAACCATTTGCACCAGGTGTGGTTACCGGATCTAAAATTAAAAAACATGGCGATAGAGATTATCGCCTAGATGCTAAATTGACGATTACAGAGTTCACCAAAACAATATTAGCTTCAGTACTTTATCACAATCAATATCACGTAATGAAAGATTATGACAAAGCTGCTGATATGCCCACAGACTTACCAAACAACCCGCTCGCCATATGGAATTGGGGTTTGCAGCATCGCACGGGTCGTTTGAGAAAACCTGAGGCAGAACATCTCCGTATGCCTTTTAGATACTCGACTAAATACGGCTAAAGCCATAATTAGGGCTTTAGTCAGGGTTTTTAGGCTCTCGCCTAAATAGGCCTAAGGCCATAATTAAGGCTTTAGTTATTCGTTAGCCTTATCGTATATCCACTACTAAACTGTACAACAAAATGTTGATCGTTCTTATTCCTCGGAATTTAGTAATTTAGTGCTACGATTGTCAGGCCACGTTCTACGGATAAAGAATTCACGGTTATCAGAGATTGTGCGTTTGGGGCCGAACGAAAAATATAACATTCTGAGATGGAGGAGGAAGGGCTCATTGAAAAAGATTTAAGGGGAGTTTAAACTTCATGAGAGGGGTAAAGGGTGAAGTTTTGAATAGATGGAGACGGAGGAGGGGTTTGTGCAGCTGTATGGACATGTGGTGACTTTGATCCTGGCACAAATTGTTATTAACAGTTGTAGTATATGCTTATAAAGGTAAGATGTGATAGAGTATATTTTGAAGCCCAAAATTAGGACCGTTTAGGGACTTAAAACGCTTTAAGGACAAGTACGGTATCTAAGTAAGTAGTCCCTTATACATTTTATTTTTCTCTTTTCAGAATGTTTCAGGAACAATTACTGCGATTGTCAACATTGTAACTATAGCAGTGGCCCCAAATGTGCGGACTTCCGCTATTTATTACTTCATTACTGCACTTTTCATACTCCTCGTCTGTTTCGTCACTTTCTTCGCCCTTCCACTAAATGTAAGTGTCATATAAAGCATCCATTTTATATAGGCTAATTTTTCGTCTAAAATGAGTGCTTGCCTATTTCTACCTCCATATAAAGTGGTTGAGACTCAGAGCTCTGAGTCTCAACCAAGACTCAACCGAGACTCAGAGTTGTGAATATATATTTCACGCGCGACGCCGTGCTGACGCCGGGCAGGCCGGGGCATGCGTATGCGGACCTGCGCGCGGCGCTGCGCGCGCAGCTCACCCAGCGCGGTGTCGCTCCCGCGCGTATCGACACCATCGATGCGTGCACGTACGACGACGAGCGCTTCTACAGCTACCGGCGCGAGGGTCCCGAGACGGGGCGCCACCTGCTGGTGGCCGCGTGGCGCGCCTAGGCGCGTGCTCTAGAGATCGACCTGGCTGCTACAGATCCACACTGCTGAGCGTCTGGTCGAACGCGTCGTCGAAGGCTTCCTCGAAGTCGAAGAGACCGAAGAAGTCCTCCTTGCGATCGTCGGCGGTCTTCTGGAGGAGATCGACCTTGATGAGGTTGAACACGATCTCGCCGAAGTCGTCGGTGCGCGTGATGCCCCAGTGGGCGAACACGCTGCGCGCGAGGAAGCCGAACTGCTCGAGTGCGTGGCGTCGGACGCCCTCCATGATCTCCGGGCCGCTGACGTGCCGGCGGACGCCCCCGCGCATGGACAGCGTGTAGTCCAGCGCCTCGAACATGAAGTGGTAGGCCTCGGGGCGATAGCGCGGATCGCGCCGGGTGAGGTCGAGGATGATGCTGTCCTTGTCGATCACCCGTGGGGCTCCCTACGCCTTCCGAACGCGGTTCCCGGGGGAACCGACCCGCGCGACGTCCTCCCTGTGCGCGGGGCGACGAAGCTACCGGGAAAGCGTTCGGCGAAGCACGAAAAATGTCCGGAACGAGCCCTCCCATAGGGCCCTGTTCGCATGCTTCCTATCGACCGTCCCGGCGGTCCGACCCAAGCACGCCTTCACGCCCCGCGGCTTCGCCCTTCGTCAGCGAGACACCTGCCTGACGCCGTGGGTCTGGAGCGTCGCCATGGCATGTAGACCCCCCTCCCCCCCCCAATAAAAATGCTGAAGCTACGCCCCTGTGGGTTAGGTAGGACTGTGTTGACAACATTGATAGGAATCACTTGCGTGCATTGCATTTGCTTTCAATTTCAAAGTATTGTTTTGCTTTGAGCTCTGATACAGCGATAATATTTTTTTTCTTTCTTTTTTTTTTTAATACTCAAAATAGTCTGTTAAGTTATGATTTAACGCAAATTAACTTCAAATGTGAATCGGATGATGGCTGTCATTTTTCAGTAATTTGAAGCAGTAATGTCTGTCACACATTTTATATATATATTTGACTCTATACCCTTATGTTGTAGCGAGTTCCATCACCTCCTTTGAAATATTTTTACTCCTTTCTCTTTTCTATAAAAACGAAATTTATTTTACTATAATTATTACCTCTAAATTTTTATTTTCACCTTTATGCTACGAATATATCTTTTTTTCTTCTCCAAATTTTGTCGAAATGAAAAGAGACGACTGTTTTCCGTAGTAGCCTTTTCTAGATTTATTTCTAAACAGTTATGATTAATACGATTGAGCGACTATTTTGAAAATATGTTCTTAGGCTTCATTTTTTTTTAAAGCGTACTTTAAGCTATACGAATAGTGGGAAGATAAGTAAATTCTAGTGAGTTTTGTATTGTTAGAACGGCTTTTTTAGTTTTCCGTTGTAACTTTTATTCCGTTAGTAAATTCCTGTTTTGTTCTGATCTCTTTTAATTGTTCTATTGTATTAGACCGATATGCTTTAGAAACCTAGTTATTGTTTGGCGTTTACAAAATCTAAATTTTATTTTGTCTATTCGTCTTTGTGTTTTAATATGAATTATTATTAGAAACATAATCGTAGGATTTTATTTTTCATTTGTAAAAGTTCTTGTGGAAAGTTTTATATTGGTAGAACTCACCAACAATTTACTGAAAGATTTATTGAGCATCGCAACTCAATACAAAAAATCCTACAATTAAGAAAGCTCCCGGAAACTTTTGTTTCGGGTTGAGTTTTCTAGCGGGGGATTTGGAATCTTCGATTTTTCTATCAATAATGTTTGCAGGCAGAACCAATTTAAATTTTTGTACAAGAGAAGAATTACTGGCACAAGGAGGCGGATGCAGCGGATACTTGGCAAATTTAAAATAGATTTGGTTAATATTTTCTTTACTTGAAGAAGAAAAAGATTTCCAAATGGGGGACATAGCAAGAAGATGGGGCACAGTTAGACTGTTGTAAAGTTTGGAAAGGTGAAACCGACTAAGATTTGTGATATTAGATGCAAGCGAAGCATATGCAATTCGAATCTTTTTAGCGAGGTTTTGAATTACAAGCTTAATGGTTTCTTTAATACTTCTTCCAATGGGCATACCAAGATAAATAAGGCTATCAGAAAGCGGAATAGATGTTTCAGAAAGTTCAAGTTGCATGTCAGAGTTACCCTTAAGATTGAAAGCGATTGCTACAGTTTTATCAACATTAAAATTCAGACCGATTTGCTGATATTGATGCTGGAGTTTAGAAAAAGTTCTCTTACTTCCCAAAAAGGTATGAATTAGATTCAAAATATCATCAGCGTAGGCAAATAGAGAAACGTCGATTACATTATAAATACACGTGCACTCGACAGAGCATTGGGCAGCAGAAACTGAGTTATTAAAAAGAGCAGGGGAAATTAAACCACCCTGTCTGACACCCTTAAAGATATTGAAAAGACCCGAACCCCCTTTCATTTTAGCTTTAATATGATTATTAAATAAAAAAAAACAAGCTTTACCTGATATGCAAACCCAGTCTCTCTTTGAAACGTATGTGAACGAGACTTTTCTTTTTCGAAAAGGTCTATAGTCTGTGTGATCATAGTATATTGATGTTTAGTAATATTCCATGGGGGTGATAATGTTTGTGATACCAGTGCTAAAGCTATGTTCTTGTCACTAACTCCTTGTTCATTGTCTATGTTTGGTTTGAATTCTACTAGACAGTCAGACTGCTCTCCTAACTGCATATATATATTATGACTTTTTAACCCACAACTACGTAGCTGACCGGTGGTACTTATGTACTCGTTTACCCAAGTAGACGTTCCACCTTTTAGGTTTTAAATCTTTTATGGAAAAAACATCCAACTCTTGAAATGGCTTACCCAGGATATCAACCGTAGTCCAAAGGAGAAGCGTCCAGTTTGCTGGACACTGTGGGTGTGCCTCAGATGAACTTTTGTCGTCGTTCCTCGTATGGAGGCTCCCATCATCACTCAAGCGGTCTCGGAAACACATTTCCTGATATCATATCTAGGGACATCGCCCTCTTCAAGGAAAACCTTCTAACAGCTATGACAGATATGGTATACTGGAAAGTTGTAGGGAATTCTATCTCGGCTGAGGCCGCAATGATGTTAAGACAATCCCTTTACTATGTTAATTTGTTGTCGCCCTACAAGGAGCTGTGGACTTTGTGGTGTCAGCATCGAGTTATAAAAATGTGAATATTATGAGGCACATAGTGACATTGGATACTGATGATCATAGTCATTATAAATTTGCGTGATTATCAATGTAAATCATCATCGTCATGTTATTATTATTATTATTATTATCATTGTCATTGTGCGCTACTTTGGACATTGCTTTGCTCTCTAAAAACAAATATGGCCTGAACATTATTGATCTGTAAGTGGTCTCGCTATCGTCACAAAGTTGGGTGTAAATCTTTGATAATATCCCACTAGTCCTAAGAACGACCGAACTTTTTTCTTTGTAGTTTGAGCCATCACGTTTTAAATTGCTTCGGCTTTTTATGGCACTTGGTACTAACCAAGTGACATATAGCAATCGCAAGCTCTGTTCGTCTGTCGGTCTGTCTGTCTGTCCCGGTTTTGCTAGTTTAGGCACTTTCAGATAAGCTAGGACAATAAAATTTGGCAGGCGTCTCACGGACCAGACCAGATTAAATTATAAATAGTTACTTTACCGATTTGACCATCTGGGGGGAGTGGAGGGGGCAGTTAATTCGGAAAAATTAGAAAAAATGAGGTATTTTTAACTTGCGAATGGGTGATCGGATCTTAGTGAAATTTTATATTTAAAAGGATTTGTCTCAGAGCCTTGACTTAAATTCCAACCGAATCCAGTGGCATTGGTGGGGAGTTGGAGGGGGAAACCCAAAATCTTGGAAAACGCGTAGCGTGGAGGGATCGGGATGAAACTTGGTGAAAAAACTAAGCACAAGTCTTAGATACATGATTGACATAAACAGAACGGTTCCGCTCTCTTTGGGAGAGTTGGGGGGAGGGTTAATTCTGAAAAATTAGAAAAAATGAGGTATTTTTAACTTACGAAGTAGTGATGGGATCTTAATGAAATTTCATATATAGAAGTACCTCGTGACTCAGATCTCTAGTTTTAAATCCAGACCGGATCCAGTATCATAGGGGGAGTTGGGGGTGGCTGAAATCTTGGAAAAGGCTTAGAGTGGAGGGATCTGGATGAAACTTGGTGGGAGAAATGAGCACAAATCCTAAATACATGATTGACATAACCAAAATGGATCTGCTCTCGTTGCCATCCTTTATTTCTAATTCCCTCTCATATCCAACCTATTATAAAAGGACAAAGCTATTTGTCTAAATTCAAGTTGGTATCATTAATAAACAAGACTGTACTTCTCGTTTGTGGGTTAACATTTGAACAAATTTAGGTAGAAGAAGCTGATAGAAATCTCTACATGCTTTACTGAGATGGAATCATAGATTGGACAAACATCTCAATATTTCATTAAATTTCCTTGAACCTAGGAATTTGATGTTACACCTCTCATGATTAGGTATTTTAAATACTATGGTGACAAGTACACCGACAAACTTTAGGGAGAATGCCAAGAAGGAAACTACAATCGTGACAACTTTTCGTCCTTTCTTAAAGACTTTGTCAGGTCTTTGTACATTGGAGGTATTAACGTGAATGAACTCTGGCATAAACATATAGACAGATATTCTTTGTATGTTTGTGCCAGAGTTCATTCACGTTAATACCTCTAATGTACAAGGACCTGACGAAGTCTTTAAGAGTAAACGAAACGTTGTGACAATTGTAGTTTCCTTTTAGGCGTTCTCGGTACGATTAGGTATGTTAGCAAAGATACGAAATTATGAGACAAAATGATTTCAAAACTTCTTGTCGTTCTCTATAGTATGAAATGGAGTGGTTTGCCGATTCAAGTGCTAGAGGATCGATATTTTTTCGGTAAAATGATCCATCAATATTATACACAAATTTTTAATTACCTGGCTATTTCATATCCGACCAGGAGAAACTTCCCCAATCTCTCTCCTTTAGTATTCGCTCATACTATCCTGACTGTGTGTAGTGTTTGACGTACTTAGTAAAATAACTAGGGGAATCCTATGCTGTGTCATAGCGGCATAGGCAAATTAGCATATGATGTAAGACTTATCTGTGTTGCTCCATGCTTGCAGTTAAAAAAAATATATATTTTTTTAATTTAATTTAGTTTAAGACGGCTATTAATCGTGTAAAATGAATAAGATTATAGAACATATATCTGCAATGCTGGTTCAAATAAACGGACTCACAATATTTTTCCTAGCCTGTAGAATTTTGAAAAATACCGCATTACTGATAATTGATCAAACCTGAGGCATGGAGAGAATTAAAATTATACTCAGAAATTCAATGATCTCACGGTCGGTGAAAGACTGTACAACGCTTTAAAGATTTGTCTGTTATTTTTAGGATAATTAAGGAATTTTCTGCTCCTAATCGTGATTCGTTGCTTCGATTTTGTGTTTTCATCAAAGCAGTTGTATTTTAGAATTCCACAAATTTGTATAAATTTTACGTGTCAGCTTATTTGAGAAAATATTGCAGATATATTTTGCACAAACTTCAAAGCAATAATTTTTGTTCGTTTTAAGCTTGTTCGTTTGTTCGTAAAAACTACAATAGTCTGTAGCTCCTAAGTAAAAGGTCAGATCAAAACAAGATGTACACTATTAGAACGGCTTTGCCAGAAACTCTTGTATAGGAAACATACCGTCCCTCGGTTTGAACAACAAGAAAAATACATTGGCTTTAAATTCAAGAAAACTGGCTGCAGCCACAATTTTCTGCATATACGGCATCTCTTATTTCTTTTTTTCTTTTCCTCAGATAATGACACAAAAGCGTGTCACTTTCAAAGTCGAGGTTCATTAAATAAACCGCGTGTCCTTCTTTTTACGGATTACATAAAAAAAAAACTAGTTTTTTAACTGAAAGTAAGGAGCGACATTAAAACTTAAAACAAACAGAATTTACTCCGTATTTGAACTGGGTTGTCCCCTCCGCAATAATGAACAATTTTCATTTTCTCCCAAAAATGTCCACTTCACCGTGGAATCGCCCGTATGCATAAAAAGTATATAACTTGGTAGTTTGGTGAAGGATTTTGAAGTACAAACTAGCTAGTAAGCTCGTATTGAGGAAATCGGTATGCACAAACGCTTTACTAGGAAGTAACTTTCTTCAAATAGAGAGTGGGTACTTGGCTCTGACCCAGTAAGCTGCGAAGGTATCTTGGAATGGTAGTAAGCACTCAAATTCCCACTTCTGCTAGGCGTTATTCATAGAAACTTATTATCGATCTTATTTACATCTTTATGCATAGATGGGCACATCGTCATCTGTTGCGACGGGAAATGTTATTTAAAGATCGTACAAGCCCTCTGGAAGTTTATGGAGTAGAAATAAAGCGACTATTTTTAATTGAGAAACATAACATAACATGCCGATTACAAAATATCTAAGGGTCGATCTTCAACACATTACTGGCAGGAGTTCACCACCAACTCCTTTGCAACAGTCTTGCATAGGATTGTGATATTTTGCAACAGGTTGCATGCAAATACCTTTAGGGACCTGGCTTAATGTTGATCTAAACAATCTCAGTTGAGTTCTGTGGAAAATAGCGACGAACATCATTGCTCAATATCGTGATGCTTTTATTGTAAATAATAACCGGAAGAAGACAGGATTTTTTGATAAACACAACATACCTATCATCATTGGATATATGGACTGTACACATATAAAGATTCTAATTAAAATTGATAGTTTAAGAGACGGCCAGGCCAGTTGTCGCAAAGAAACCCAATCTTGTGTATCTAACAATGTTTGCTAATGATTAAAATGTTGAGTCACGTTCTCGGGTTCCCAAAGCAGTTCTAACCTTGATTTGGTTGTTTTTGGAAATAAATTATTAAACAAATTTGGGAGGTGTAGCCAACCCGTACCCTAGCTTCTTAACTGGTACATTAATGAAATCGATATTCCAACTCCAAGTATATAAGTTGATTCGAAAGTCATATTGTAATTATAGTAGTCCTCTTAAAAATGATCTTCCACAGAAGTTAATCTCGGTATCGAATATCTATTAAGACAAAAGCACCTTCAATAGCTCTATCAACTTGTTTAGTAGAGACAGTGGTCAAATGGTGGTTCTGCAGCCACTCTTTCGTGATTATTTTTGGGGGAGCCGAAGGTTTGTATTTTTAAATATATTTCTTATATTTAGGAATCATAGTAAAATAATCACTAGGGATATACGATTTATCTTTACTGTATAAACGAGGGACTGATAATAAAGCGGGGAGTATTTATATCCTTTTCAACTTTTAGTCCTCATTTCTTATCCATTTAAGTTTTTTTATTATAGCAGCTTCTTTTATACTCTTATTTGATTTTAAAGTGTTTGTCTGAAGGAGATTTAGGATATTAGATAGTCACTGCAGTACCTACGTACGACTCGGAAACCCTGGTGATGCTCATAAAAAATACGTCGCTTAAAAAGAAAAATTTTTCTTAAATCAAGAAACTTATAATAAGGTCATAACAGGATTAAAGTTTTGGGAAATCGTATTTTAACTTCCAGAAATTAAACGCTGAAGACTACAGAAAGTTGAAGACTACAGGGGAAAAAGTTTTCACACCCATGATATACATCGTTGTCCAATGTTTCCTGTGAAGGTAAGTATTTGACTTAGAAGGGCATATGTCACATTTAATTGCCATAAGAAAAATACCAGTACATGAGAAAAAGGGCACTTGTCCATGTTATTTTTGGTTAAAAAGGCACAAGTCCATCGTTGAACACTTTATTAGCAAGTATTAGCCGTTAAAAGCTGCTAAAGGACTAAAGAAGGCACAGTATATTTGGTCTAATCCATAAAATTACAGATTAGTTCTCATAACAAAGATTTGATAAGCACAAGCCAATCTTTAAAAGGGCGTGTCCTGTGTTTGTACCAGATGTCGTCCTCAAACTTGGATAAACTATAACTAAATATTAATGGTAAGAGTCTAAAATATAATCACACTTCGTAAAATTGTTAAGTCGCATCTATGTATTTTATCATTTTATTTTTACTAGCAAGAAGAAAACAACTGAAAAGGGGGCTCTAATCACAGAAGTTATTTACGACGAAACTACAGAAAATGTTGATAATTTTATCAAGGAATATATTTTAAGCTGCTAACCATTCAAGAAGATGAGACACTGAATGGTTCTTGGCAATGTAAATAGAGTGCTTTCCCAAAAGTGTTGCCGAAGGTTATCCTAGATAAGAAATAAGTTAAATTCAGCACCTACACCATGTACGCACAATTCAACGTAACCCAAAACAAGGAAAGTGAAAGGAGACGTTTGAGATGGATTCTAACGGATTGTACAGAAGACAAACCTGAAATGCTGGTCATATTTTATAAAATTGCTTTATAAAAGAGAGGTTGATGGTAGTGACCATAAAAATGTATTGAATGAGTTGTAACTCTATTCCTTAATAATATTTTTCCATTTAGAAGTGAGAGCACTATTTGTCAAGCGGTGAGCACGCACACAAGTTAAGACAAAGGAAGATATCGAAATCACAATTAGATTCATCCAACCACACTTCACAACGATTCTACACAAACATAATTTGACAGGATATTTATACACATGTACACAGGGAACTGATGGGCTCATGTTACAGCATGTTTTTTTGGCAAATGAGAAAAACGAGAAAGAACAGGAAGCCATGGTGATAACAGTTTTAGGTATAGCACTAACACGTGTAGCAGAATGGCTACAGCTCAGTTTTTTTTGGAAATTGAGAAAAACTTGAGAAAACAGGAAGCCATGGTGACAATAGGTATAGCACAAACATGTGTAGCAGAATGGATACATCACAGGTTCTTTTTTAGAAAACTGTGAGAGAACAGGAAGCCATGGTGATAACAGTTTTAGGTATAGCACTAACACGTGTAGCAGAATGGCTACAGCACAGGTTTTTTTTTGGCAATAGAGAAAAATGTGAGAGAACAGGAAGCCATGGTGACAATAGGTATAGCAGAAACACGTGCAGCAGAATGGCTACATCACAGGTTTTTTTTGGCTATTGAGGAAGATTTGAGAGAACAGGAAGCCATGGTGATAACAGTTTCAGGTATAGCGAAAACACGTGTAGAAGAATTGCTACAGCACAGGTTTTTTTGGCAATTGAGAAAAACGTGAAAGAACAGGAAGCCATGGTGATAACAGTTTTAGGTATAGCACAAACACGTGTAGCCGAGTGGCAAAAGCACACCTTTTATTATGGCAATTGAGAAAAATGTGAGAGAACACAGAAAGCCATGGTGATAACAGTTTTAGGTATAGCACAAACATGTGTAGCAGAATCGCTACAGCACAGGTTTTTACGTGTAGCAGAATGGCTACAGCAGAGGTTTTTGTTTGAAAAATGAGAAAAATGTGAGAGAACAGGAAGCCACGCTGATGACAGTTTTAGGTACAGCACTAACACGCGGATGCTGCAAAATGTCAAGTAAGATGTAATACATATTTCTCAGAGGCAAAAAATCTGGCTCAATCCCACTTTCTAGGGTTATAATGTTTTATTCATATCAATTGGCGCGCCGTACAAGCATTGATCGACAGAGCCGCAAATTATCGTTCCGGGGGCCCTAGTTGCCCCACGACCCGCGAGTTTAAGACCTCTGCCCTAAATTGTCCATGGAGTGCAACTAAATCTCTTCTTGAGTATCCTGAGCATGTAGGCCACAACATTAAATGAAAAAGAAAAATTCCACCTAAGACACCTGAGTCTAAAATCCCAGAATAAAACTATTTATGGATACAGCCTTTTTATACCTAAAACCGGTATAGTTTAATTTTAGTCAAGGATACAGCACATTCTAATGAGCGTTCTATGGCCCATTTTTTACGCAAAAGCGTCAGCAAAAATAATCCTCGCTTTTTGTGTCAAACAGTCCTCTTTCGGCAAAGATTTCATAAGCCATGGCCCAGTTGTTTTGGGTTTTCTTTTCAGGATCGTTCTCCAGAATCTGATCTCACACGCCTCCAACCTCCTTATATCTTTCTTCCACATCGCCGTGTCTCTGCTCCATAGAGTAACACACTCCACGCTAATAAATTTGTTGCAGATGGTTATAAATGAATGTTTTGGAAATTATGAGGTGGAATTTATTAGCTCTCTAGGACTCTGGCTATGGCTAGTTTCGTACTGCTGCACGCACTCTTCTACCAACACTGTAACTATTGCTGCTGTAAGTTGTTCTTGGGTTCCTTTCTCCGGATCTTTCTTCAGAATCTGATCTCACACGTCTCCAACCTTCTTATATCTTTCTTCCACATCGCCGTGTCTCTATTACTAGAGTAACACACTCCACGCTAATGCATTTGTTGGAGATGGTTATAAATGAATATTTTGGGAATTATGAGATGGAAATAAATAGCTTTCTGCAACTATAGTAGGTTTCTTTCCGATTCTTGCTACAGCCCGCAATTGTCATCTAATCGAGGAACTACGATTGCTGCTGAATATTAAATTCTCTTTATTAATCGATCTTACAAAATTACGTGATGAACTGTTGTCCATATTTTCCAAAATGTCCAATAAAACTGAATCTAATTAAAACGAATGTAATGAATGAATAAATAGACACGAGAGTAAACAATGTATTTCTTGAAAAGTATGGCTCGTCGTGCCGTGACTCTTAGCCTTTATGAAGCAATACTTCGAATGCTAGTTCTTCCATTCGCATGTTAATATGATTATTTACAACCCCTTTTAAATCAACGTTACCAAGTATGTCAGAACGATGAGGGAGAGAGGCCACGTAGTTTCGACGGTATAGGGTCATGGCATTACGCAAATACCTTTCACCTCATGCCACTTCACGAGCTCTCAGCGACATCATTTGAAAATAACTAAAGGATAAAAACCCTTGCTGGCCGTGACATTTAGTCTAAAACAGCTCATTACCCCAGGCTTTCCTAATGCTACTGTGGCTGGCCTTCGCGGAAAAACGTTCTTCCAAGAAGGAGTTTCACTTAAATATTCCCTCCGATTACGATGCGCAAAGAGACGATGACAATCAGAGAGCACTCTCAGATTTCTAATATAAAGTCTTTTCGGAACGTCCGTACTTTACTGATACGTTGCGTGTTGCGGTCCTGTTTACGTCTTGCGTTTTGAGTAGCGACTGTAATCTATGTACAATATGAAGATTACATTAGCACAATGATTAACAACGAATAAAAACGATAAACTCGATAAAAAAATATAATGAATTCTTACCTATCGTGCCTTTACACCAACCACCTGGTTGGAACTCGAGTATCAGCTACTTAGCTGGGCGACTTCGCCTGTACTAATTGAACTGCCTCCAATTTCTGCTGCCTCAGGCTCATGTCTTCCACGCTATCACACCTAAAAAGATAAAAAACTCAATAGTTTTAACGTCAACATTGAAGCAGTCATGCTCTGCCGTCGTCCGTCTACTCCAGAGGGTGAGTGATAGGGAGCTACTGTGGCGACTAGAGCAATAGGCTATCTTTACAAATGGGTTCTCTAAAGATATTCTGGTATAGCACACACGTCACATATAAGGGTTGTGGCTTCGATTCACCAGTGTCTTTTAAAATCTATCATTTCATATCCCCTCTTCACCAAAAACAGAGGAAGAAAATACTGAAAATATTTTTGACAACGTTCCGTTTACCATATGTACAAATCCAAAGTGTACAAGCTGAACATAAAATGAATTTACATAAAGCGAGGGATAATTTTAGCTAACGTCGATTAGAAAATGCCTACACTGCATTCGGGCACCTACTGTCCGCGTTGGAATGTATCATGTTGCAGTATGCCCTTTGGTGTATACCGTAAACTGTGAGTGCTTGCATTCAATATAGCGATTTTCCAATCGACTTGAGGCGGGAGAAATTAGCCGATATATCGTTTAATTTTTCTGCGTTTTCTATTCACAATTTCCTATCTTCTTCTTCTAACGTTCATTTTCAGTACCGGGTAGGGGAAAGGAAGGGCCGGGAAATGGAAGGCCAGGGAAAGGGACGACAAGGGACAATGAGGGTCGGGGAAAGGGACGGCCGGGGAAAGGGAGGGCAAGGGAAAATGAGGGCCGGGGAAAGGGACGGCCGGGGAAAGGGCGGGAAGGAGGAGAGGGAAGCAACAATAAAATCAGATACTTACAGGCTGGTAGAACTGCTACTTCTTGCAAATGTATGAGGTGAGTCACGAATGGTGGTGGGAGGTCGGCTGGCTTTGCTGGCGTTTTCAATTATCGCCCAGTAAGTCTTACAGCTCCTGCTTTAAGCCTGAGATGACGATAATGTCATAGGCAAAGATCAAATGTGAAAGTTATTTAACGGTTAATCTTAATGCCCCTCCCATGGTAGCAATTGTTTTGATAACTTCATTCTGAAGTTATACGAAAAACAATTTTCGTAACATTTTGCTCCCTTGTCTTACGCCCTTGAAATATGACCCTATGGATATCCTTGTGAAAATATTAAGTCGCTGTGGCGTTCGGGTATAAAATAATCAAGATGGAGATAAGGGACTTATGGATAGATTTATGAGCTTTATCCACTATTTATGCTGTAAATAGTGGATGAAACTCAATGGAATCGAAGGCCTCTTAAAAATACTGAAGGTCCTGCAAAGCTCACTCTTGTATTCTGAGGCCTTCACCGTAAGTTGTCTAATGACCTGGACATGATTAATTGTTCAATACACTATTCTGTATCGAATGTGTTTCCGTAACTGTTGGTTTTTCTTCTTTGAGGGGTGTGGAGAAAACCTTTTAAACTGATCGAAAGAGGTTCGGACAATACTTCCGCTGCTTCTCCCATCTTGCGCAGCAGGACTGCTAACGTATTCTTCCAGCTTGTGATGGCTTGCCCTCTTGGAGGTACCTGTTAAATGAGTCAAGCATCCTGATGAGTATCTCCCTACCACTTTGGAGGGTGTTTTCATTATCGTCGGAGACTCTGTTCCGCTTTAACAAATGAGGCGTTTTTTAAGCTACGATAGCAAGAAAACCAGTCCTATATCATTGTCGGTGGTTTTTTGTTGTGAAAGCTTGTGCTGCTTCCCAACTTTCTGCTGGTAATGGCAGCTCTATGTTGGTACTGAGCCTGTGGCCATGATTCAAATTACAATCGCTAAATGCGTTTGATTTTTAACCAGACGGGTTCTTAGTTCGTAGTAATCGCCTTCAAGTCCGACAGCCTTGAAATAGCGCGTAATGTTCTGGTTGTAATAGTTTTCAAAACTGAAAATCTCAAACAAATCCAATCCTGCTTTACCCAGAATAGCAGTTGTTAACAATCGCGCAGTGCGTCCGTTTCCATCCATAAATGGATGGATAATGACATATTGGCGATGGAATAGACCGGCCAAAATAATTGAGTCAATCTTGCCAAAATGCGTGTTCACAAAATCGTTTAATTCATTTAACAGAGCCGCAATATCTTTAGCATCTGGTGGGATAAAAACGATTTCATCAATTTTTCTAGGATTACGGATAACAACCGGAGCTTGCCGGATATGACCACAATCGTCTGGATTGTCCATCAATCCCTCAACAACCTATTTTTGTTTTTTTTCAAGAGCTTTCAGGTTAAGTGTAAATTTTCCGGAACGTACTGAGGTGTAAAGCGCCTGTACTGCCTTATTGTAATTAAGCACTTCACGTTCGGTATCGCGCACATGCTCTTTTCTGGTTTTGAGCAGTTTTTTTACATCGGTCAGAGGCAGCGGATTACCTTCAATACTGGTAGATGCATAAGAAGATAATTCTCTGGCTTCCAATTCCAGACGCGCCAACGTTTTTTGGGTCATGCCAAAACTTTTAATTTCACCGATTGCTTCACCAATTTCACGCATGGTTAAGAGCAATTTGTCTGTAATGGTGTATTTGGGTTTCCAACTCATAACCACAATATAGCCTTAAGTTAGCCGCAATGCAATTCATTAATGGCCGTAAAATAGCTTCAAAGTAGCCGAAAACTAAGGGACTTCGTCCCTCGCGCCCCAAGTTCCATGAAAAAAAATCAGTTTCATGAGGAGAAAAATCAACGTTTTGTTTTTTGACGAGGAAATATTTTTGTTTGTATTTTAGAATGTAATCATGATATGTTTTTTCTTTCTATGTTTTCTTTTTCTATCAATCTACTCCATTGCTTCATTTTTTGCATGATGGGTTATAAATGAAAAAAACAAAAACAAAAATTAGCATGCAAAAATTTCACTGAACAAAATGAGTTTCACGAGAAGAAAAGTTAGTGTACAAGTTTCACGAAGAGAAAAATCAAGGAGTAAAAAGTCAGAAGAACAAAAATTAGCATGCAAAATGTTCGTTCATTGAACTTCTAGCATGTTGGTTTTTCTCTTCGTGCTTTTTTTCATAAAAGCCGATTTTGCTGATGAAATTTTTAGTTTCTTGATTTTGCTCTTCGTAACTATATTGATTTTTCTCCTCGTGAAACTGATTTTTATAATAGAGTTTCTTGAGTGCTGGCTTTTGTTTATGGAGCTTGTTGCATACTGAGTTTTGTTCATGAAACTTGTCACATTTTGATTTTCCTCCTTGTGAAACTTTTAGATTGACTTTTTTTGCTTGTGAAAACTATTTTTCATGGAACTTGTAGTGTTCTGATTTTTGTTCGATGAACTTGTTTAGTAATGATATTTGTTCGTGAAACTTGTAACATATTGATTTTTCTGTTTGTTATACTTCCTCATTAATTTTCCTTCTCGTGAAACTGATTTTGTTAATCAAATTTGTTGCATGGATTTTTATTCGTGGAAGTTGTTGCACACTGATTTTCGCTCGTCAAACTTGTTTTTTGTTGATTAATCTCTAAGTAAAATTTGTACATTTTTTTCTCCTCGTCAAATTGATTTCATCATGGAACTTGTTGCGTGCGCAAAATTAATATTATTGGTAGGTCCTCAAGAGATTCCTTAGTAAATAGAATACTAAGAAATAGATGATACTTAACTAGTTTAAAATGTATAGGCAGATTACAAATTATAATCAGTTTTCAATAGACGGTCGAGATACAGATCATGTAATCACTCTAGTCGAGCTTGTGACCCCACGTCTTTGCAAAACTGCTGTTTCAAGTTACCTCTTCTCGATGATAAATTGCGATTGTTCTTACGTTTGATTATTGATTTGCTGATATCATTCCCAGCAAAATTTACTTAAGCCAATGAATGAGCCCACGTTCTTCTAAAGGCTGACGGCACCCAACTGCACCTACTCTTTGGTCTCAAGTAACCGGGGGGAGGGGGGACGTTTATTACTTTTGAACTTTTTTCAACCCCCGGAGCCTTATTAGAACCCCCCGCTTATTAATCTTGGCAATCAGCTTTGATGATGTAAAAAGAAACATTCTTACAGATATATTTGATGATGATTTTTAAGTGATATAAAGATTTTCGAGGCTAAAATGTGCCTTATGTTGACATCTCTGTTTTAGTTTCATTTTTTAACAATCGGTAATTATTTTCAAAATTTGGTTCCAAGCCACCGTTTGTTCCAATCCCCCGTTCGTTAATTTTTTAAATTTTTTTCTAACTCCCCGTTTATTAGAGATCAAAGAGTACCGGTGAATTTCGGTTTTCAAACCCTGCGACTTTAGGTAAAGATACAGACGACCATGAGTTTTCTTTAAACAGTTGTAATGTCCCCTCCCTCCTTCCCCCGCCAACGTTTTGACACGGGCTACAGGCCTGCTTACGAGTAGACGACTTCACTTATCCGTATTTTTCTCTTTTCAGCCTGGGTTGGCTCTATGTCATTCGCTGTCTGCTTTCATGTCTCACTTATTGTAAATTTCGATCCTTTCAATGCCTACAAAATTCTATTGTAACAATGTATTATGTACCGATGTATTTAGTCTGAAAAGAATCGGCGAAAAGCTTCACTAACACTATGAGAGTTCTTTTTCAGAGTATTTTAAAATCTGTATGGCACACTTTGTAGTGTACTAAGGACCTGGGTATGAAATTTACGACAGTCTTCGCTTGCGCTAGACCTTTTCACAAATTTTTTACTCCAAGTACCGTGGCATTAAGGTAAGCCTCTAAATAACCCAGGAATAATAACTCCAATCGGATAATAGACGGTGCACGGTACAATAAATATAAATTGAAATTCACTGTTATTGTTTTTGATTTATGGCGTGATTCAGTATGTCCTAAACAAGGTAGCAAATTCAGAGCAAGAATAGGTCGTGGTAGATGATTTTTGCTTAAGAATACTTCTAATTTAGATGGTAGTTTCAATCTATTCGATGTTGGTTGGTGTAAAATCACAAGTAGTACTTACTGAAGGTTTTATCACTCCGCGTACGCTACTAGAGACTCCTGAAAATACAACACCTTCAAGAAAAACTACTGCTTTCCATTCAACAGGCGTGCATTACATCGAAGATCCTGCTTCTTCCTTTAAAACATCAGTCAATTCTTCCGCCATAGCCTACATAAACTGGCAAAATCAGTCTTAATTTAAAGATATTAGGTTATCGGACACTAACGTCTACGTGTTACACTTTTCGGACAGGAAATTATCCAACACAAATTCCCGATTCAATATAACAGTTTCGGACAATTTCGGACAAATTGATAATGGTATCATAACTTTAGACTTGTCCTGTCGTAATCGTGCAAATTTTGTTATTGTCAAACAAGATATTAACTGTTTTGGCACGGAGTCATCTGTTCTTTCAGCTGCTGAACTATCTCGTCCCTTGGTGTCCCAAAGTTCCATTTCAGCACCTTAACAAGAAGATAACATTATACTTTGTATATTGAATGACAGGGAGAAGGGGAACCAAGGAGTGTTAAAACGGGTAAATCGATGCATAACACTCAAAACACGATACTGAAATTGGATATGGAGAGTAAAGAATCACTTCGATCAAAAGACTATGTTGCAGGGCTTAACTTGAGCAGTTGGCTTTCTTGAAAAACATAAGAAAGCAATGATGACAATAAATGTCTACACAAACACTATTGCACACGCCTACGATATATAAAAAACACACTTGAATGGATTGTCGACCTACAAAATATGGCGACTTATTTCTCACCAAAGAAGAGTAATGACATTTTTGAAGAGTTCGAAGGCGTACGTAAAGCGATTCAAACGCATCCCAGGCTTTATACAGCGTGACGCGCCAAGAGCATATTTACTCCACATCGTGAAAACTTCGTGCCCGGTAGTTACACATCGTATAAAAATGAAAAGAAAAATCCGACGAGGTGAAAAGTTAAGTCTACTGTATCAATTCTTTCCAAGGATTATCTAAACCACGGCAAAGACACCTCACTACAGGTTTAAGACCAAGATTTAGGGTCAGGGTGGTTTGAGTTTGCAACAACAGAAAGCGGCCGGATTGATCGCTGCAGTACTCCCTCGATTGCCTTCCGACGTTAAAAATGCCATGAAGATGTAACATCTCTGAACCTTAGACTCCAATTTTAACGGTAAAGCTTCTATTTATTTCTATGGCTGAAAACCAGCATCATAAATAACACTTAAAAGCCAAATTGCAGCTCAAAGGGGTGTAGGAGCAATCGCAAGTTTCTAAGACTAAAACTCCTCAAAAAATTGTCATGGGTGGGAGATTACGTAAAAATTAATAGGCGGGGGGTTGGAATAAGAATGTCCTGGGTAGAAAATTTTTGAAAAATTAATTAGCGGGGAGGGACGTCTATTAGGCACCCAAGAGTAAACACTGCACACATATATTGCACTCAGTAGTTTCATGCACTTGGTAAATAGTTTAAAATAACACAATGGCATGTGTTCTGCGGCAGTACCTTAAACTAACTGTGGATATGCCTGAGCCAGGGATTGACAATCTTTCGCGTGTTTTGACTACGATTTCTATAGTACGGCCAAACCATATCCAACTTCAAAAATACTACTTTAAATGCAAATCGCATCTTCGTAGACTTTAATTAAATGTTGTTTACTTGTTTCATTCCTCTCAAAGAACTTTTATGGAATAAATACGCCCCTCCATTATGCGTGGGCTACAATAAAATGCATGCTATAAGTGTAAAGGGGACTGCACATCAAAACACAGAATGTGCACATGGCCTTCAGGCTGCGGCTTAGTCACCCGATCAAACTGAATATAAACTAGGAAATCTAAATTCACCTAAAACTGAAAGGCTCTGAAAGTCACTCTGAAACCGATACTGGTAAATTATCGTTTAAAAATCCTCAAGTTGTTTGAATGTTCTGATTGTTGGACGGTTGCAGTCTCCCAATAAGAGGCCGGTTACAATGGGTGTTCCCAGTAATGAAACCACACAAACTGAAAAACAAACCGGTTAACAAACAAATGAATGGTAAGCTGGATCGTCCAGAAAGAAGGCAACTCGATTTGAAATACCATGCAGTGGGAATTAAGCCATTGCTCAACTCTCGGATTATGCGTAGTTATTCAATTAAAAGTTACACTTGATCATTAGAAACTAATTAAAGTTTTTCTACATCTGTTCTAAACTGTTCTTCAGACCATTCTGTTGGTCTTAGCATTGCCTGATGAAACAAAACTTGCATCCTTCTCTGCTTACTGAGAGTGGTAGTATTAATAAGCAATAGATATTTCGAACTGGAATTGTCGCAGATATCTTGTTGGATTAGTCTATGGAGGAAATGTAATTAATCACAAAGTTTACTCTTGGACATTTGACGATATCACGCCCAATGTTATTGCGCTTTTGTTACAAGTGGTTGTAGTCTTTACTTTGACAATTTTAATAGATCCACATTCTGAAAAGCTTTCTGATTTTCTTAGAGTTGCGCGACTGGTGGATCTTCTCTATGGTGTGCGTTTTTTCTATTGTGTATCCGTCATCCCAATATGTTTCACGAGATCGCTCATAGCAAAGCTTAAATGCCAGGTGAAGGTTACGAGCTACTGTACTAAAGGGTGCAGATAGAGCATGTTTTTGAGTGAAACACTTATAATCGTCGACAAATAGAAAGGAAGTTTTCCTTAAATACGTAGAATAGTTGTCTGAATGGCGCTTAACAAATCCTTCAGGACAAGACGCTTTCAGCTTTTACTTAGTTTATGCCGCTTTTCTAGGAGTACCACGAAGCTGTAGCATATGCAATCTGAAAATTGCTGTTTTCAATTCGACGCTTGGGCTTAACGTGTTTGGGTTGCTGTTTACATGAAGTCCTTCACTGTAGCCACGATAGACCTCGCAAAGAATTGAGTTACTGCCCAGAATAAGGGAAGAAGAAGGTAAACTCCGGTGTTTCATACCAGTCCCCCTGATAAGCAGTGGTAAACTAAATAAGAGGGTAAACTCCAATGAGTAGCCATTCGGTAAAGAAACTCGTAGTATATGTTAAAGTCCTTCAAAGGCCGCGGCCTGCGGCCTGCTGGATGAGCTGGTCGAGGACGGCGACCTGGTGGGCGGCGCCCTGGCCTTCGCCGAGCGCCTGCTGGCCGAGGGCAAGGCGGTCCGCCGCACCCGCGACCTGGCCATCGATCCGCCGGCCGCCGACCTGTTCGAGAAGACCCGCGCCGGAATCGCCCGGCGTTCGCGCGGCCTGATCGCGCCGGAGAACTGCATCCAGTGCGTCCAGAACGCCGTCGAGCTGCCGTTCGACGAAGGCTTGGCTAAGGAGCGGGAGCTCTTCACCCAGTGCCTGGAGTCCGATCAGTCCCGGGGCCAGCGGCACCTCTTCTTCGCCGAGCGCGAGGCGGCCAAGATCCCCGACGTGCCGCGCGATACGCCGCTGCTGCCGGTGCGCAGCGCGGCGGTGATCGGCTGCGGCACCATGGGCGGCGGCATCGCCATGAACTTCGCCAACGTGGGCATCCCGGTGCGCGTGCTGGAGAGCAACGCCGAGGCCCTGGACAAGGGCTTGGCAATCATCGGCAAGAACTACGCTGGCTCGGTCTCGCGCGGGCGCATCACCCAAGAGGAGATGGACAAACGCATGGCCCTCATCGAGGGCGTCACCGATTATGCCGCGATCGCCGACGTGGACATGGTCATCGAGGCGGTGTTCGAGGAGATGGACATCAAGAAGGAGGTTTTCGGCAAGCTCGACCAGACCTGCAAGGCGGGCGCGATCCTGGCGACCAACACCTCGACCCTGGACGTCAACGAGATCGCCGCGGCGACGGGACGGCCCGAGAAGGTGATCGGCACCCACTTCTTCTCGCCGGCCAACGTCATGAAGCTGATGGAGAACGTGCGCGGCGACAAAACCGACAACGAGACCATCGCCACGGTCATGAAGCTGTGTGATCAGTGTATGGCGAAAACGTTTAGCAAAATGAATCCGTTATTCAACGCAATATTCAAGTTTTGTACCACAAAACAACGTTATTTTTCACAAAAAATACAACTAAATCGTAATGGTACAGTAATATAATGACGTCTGTGCCAATCCTAATACGGATATAAAAGCTGAAAGTGCCCATGTAGGTAATTATACAGAATGGTAATTTTGTTGATTACAAAAGCAATCTCTCAGCCGCTGTAAGACCCTTTTCTGTTGACTTCTTACGTATTTGTCATATACATCGCTATGCCATTTGATAGTATCCAAATTCTAACGCTCGAACAGAAAATGATATCGTTACAAGTATTACTACAAAGAGACGATTTTGGTGGAACAAAAGAGATAGATCACATGTCAAGTTACCATGATTGAAAAGTGTCAGTTGCTTGAGTGAATCAGACAACTTATACATTTTATTACACAATCATTATATGATTGACTTTCTGGGGTGGGGTTGACCAAATATGGGAATAATGTTCACAACAGACATATTTTTGGCGACCTTGATGTCTTTATACATTCTCTCTAGCACCACCTCTTTGGCTTTAAACATCTGATACTCTCCTCCTTGCCTAAAATGAAATTAATGTATGAACGCTTGGTCTACGCTTTATTGCTTCTATGACGGGTCTTTTTACACGGGGGTAATTATCTTTATTGGAATTTTCCAGGGAGATTCTTTGGGGGACGACATATTGGCAGTTTTCAAGAGAGTTTTTCCTAAAACTTTTGTCAACAACAGGCTGTCTAAGTAGCACATTATGATACAGGATACCCGTGACCCTCAGAGAAGCATTATTTTGCAATGAAGGGGAACTATCAACGTTTTGTACACGCTCCTATTTATCTAGGTCAGCGTCAGTTATGTATCCCAAACCTAAGTCTTTTCGATTTTACATGTGCCATCTCGAAAAGCGTCCAAGGTCAGAGAGGTAATTCCTATTTAAAGGCAAAAGGTGAAATAATTTACTTCTCAGTCTGAAAAGGTTAAAAACCACTAATGTGTTTATACACAGTTTGAAAGATTATTTTACACTCAAATAGAGGATAGAAAATGTGTATTAAAAAATCACTCCCCCTCCCTTAATAACATTTAATAACAATGCATTTTCTCTATCAATTTTTAAGGTTAATTTCTTCAAAAGAGTACGATTTGTAAGGTACTGCCTCTAATCATAATTTCCGATAAGAAAATCGCTTGCAATCTTTCAATGAAAGAACACTGATGAGCAGTGATCCCGATTTAAAACCGCAATAAATAAACAGAAAAACCACCAAACAGGCTAACTAATGCAAAAGGGGTAGCTGGGGCGTCCAAGTGCAACTCCCCTCAATTTAGGCTAACGGCCAGAGAAGCAAGCCATAAGGGAGGCTTCACAGCCCGGTTGTATCGCTTCTCATGGATCTTGAAAGATACTACATCCATTCTTTGCCAAAAGGCCGCGAAATTGCTTGTCCCCACCTCCCTTCAAACAACACCACACTTCCTCAATAGTTGTACGAGAACACTCTATTCACTGTTTCTGAAAAATGTCTCCTTTCAGATATCTCTCTTGCCAAATAACTTCTTTCCTCTGTATTAACATGGTCGTAAAATACTGCACCAATTCAATCTTTCGTTTGACATAACGTACATCTTTCGCTTCCGATTGAAAATGTCCGTGACAATTTTTCGTGAAATGGAATGTTTTGGTATCTTTTCTTCATAACCATTTTGCACAATATTGTTTTGTCATTACAACTTCCAAGCTGTTTAAGTTTTTGAGGAATTCGTCGCATTCGGACTCCTTTTTAAATATTGCAAATGTGTCATCGACATAACGAAAATAAACAATGGGCTTTTGGCAAGATTCAAACAGTTGGAGTTCATGAAAACCAACAAAGATATTTGCTTATCTTTCACACATATTGCATATTTGCATACATATTTGCTTATCTTTTACACATTCCATTTCGGTCATTCTGATGCTAGTACTCTGAGGAGTGTCAGACGAAAAAAGCTTTTAAGTACACAATGTTTTCGCTATTTCGTGCAATAATATACAAAATCTAAAAAAAAAAGAGAATGGTTCATTTGGTTACTATTACTTGATCAGTGGAATAATGAAAATAACTTAAAATTTGAACTCTGCACTGATATTATGCGGTTTCCAAGCTCCGGTTAAATATTTGAATGAGTTAACAGCTACCAGGACTAAGTTGTAGATACTTTGAAAGTAGTACACAGTAGTAAAAATTCTCAAGACACATTTAGATTATCGTTATTAAATAAACAGTAATTTGTGGAAGTAGTTGTTCTCAATAAGCTCACAATTCCAATGTTTTAATTAGAAGTAAAAATAACGCAGTCTGCTTGAGTAAAAGGAAAAGCAAAAGAAATCAAGACCAGTGCACAAAAAGGTGCAAGATTCCGAATAAAAAATTTTATGATAAGTAGAAACTGCGCTGATGATGGTTCATTACAAAGATCATCTGGTATCCCTTTATGTCCTGAGTTCAAAAGATATTTCAGCCACCATTAGACTCTTGGATAACAGCAACAATATTCAACAAAGACTATGTTTCTCATAAGTTATTAAAGAGGGTATGGGCCAATTCAAAGGTTCTAAGACGACAGCTCGCCACCGTAGTACTTAATCTAGGGCTGCATCAGAGTACCAAGTTTGTCCGATATGACTCTGGAGGTCTCGTTTTGCTTTTTACTAGCAGCTAGCTTAGTGTTGCAGTGTAATAATTGCGCCAATTCCCAAACAGGTCGGGTGGCTGTAGACGCTAAACATTCTCAACGCTAGAAATGTTCTAATGCTGCCTGAGGATGAAAGTATTCTCCAAACGTAACTCAGAAAAATATCACATCTCATGAAATGAGAAACCCTACCATCTTTCCCTTTCATACTGTTGAATTTCCTAGCGTTCAATTCTTTGTGATCACGTCCTTCGATTTTTCTCTGAAGCACAACTACTGGAGAACCGCAGTTTGCTTTTGTAAACACAAACTTGCCAGCAGCCATTGAAAACTGAGCGAACTTGTTGACAGGTTAAATCAATAAGGCAAGAGCAAAACAATAAAAATGTCTGTGGCATCATTGTAATTTTTCTGCGTTGTGGGATAGGTGCTCACCCAAGTTGACTTGCTCACCCAAGTTGACTTGCTCACCCAAGTTGACTTGGGTAGGCACCTATCTATGTGACTCCACAAGAAATTCACTTTAGGTGCCTACTTAGATAGGTGTGAACCTGAATTATCTAGGGAATCACCTAAGCACTTAGGTGCTCACTTAAGGATAGGGGAAACCGAGAAAGCGGGCCCAGATCAGCTAAGGAGATGGCTGTGTATTGAAAGCCTTAAAGATGTGTTTCAGATCAGAATATTGAGTTGGTTGGATCATTTGGAGAAAATAGAGAAAGATAATTGGATGAGAAAATAGTAGAGACATGTTTGTCTATAAAATCTACGAGCCTCAGAGAATATTAACTGGGACTGCTCAATACAATTTATGATTAGGGATATGCAACTGACATCTGTTAATAGTGTCTAAGGTAATACGTTGTTATACTGCATAGATTCTCTACGTAGAAAAGATGTATTATAACGTAAGTCTGCCCAGAAGTCGCTATGTAATTGCGTCATTTTGCAATTATCGTATAGAGTTGACAAATCCATTTGAAGGGCGAGCGATATTTCATGAGCATACCTAAATTGAATTCAAAACACATATCAACAGAGTAAAGTATATAATATCATCTATTTAAACGGAAATTTTAATTCATAAAATCGAGAAAAGAGACAAAATTGTTCTCTGTTCGTTTATCTAACTAGAGAACTTTAGCCTGAGTCGATAACCTACAGCCCAACCAAACACACTGGACTTGCCCGTGGTTCCATGAAAGTATTAATAGTCACCCACTGATACCCTTCCAAACAAACAGAAATACATAAGTGAGCCTTTACCCTATTCCTCATATGACAAGCTGATCATGCGATGAGAACAAAGACTATCCTGATTAGCTGAGATGTAACTGTGCGACGTGGCATAAGTTGGAAAAATGGTCTGTTTCTCGAGTGGCACAGAAGTGGCACGTCGCATTTGCCACGTGGCGTGCCACTTCGGTGTGAAAGGTTTAATACTTTTGTATAGGTACATTCCCAAGTTACATGTCAAGCGGTATCCCACGTCGCATATGCCACTTCTGTGTGTAAGCTCCCTAACAGCTAACAGCCCGACCTAAGACGCACTTTCTGACTGACGATTTGAGCGAGATGTAGGGTTCCCTATTTTTAAAGGATGGGGCATTTTGACATGTTGAATGAAAGGTGAATAGTCCACCGACAAGTTATGATAAGTAAAAGGCCAAACGTGGAAACGTTATCGACAACGTTTCGTCTAACAGATTTCTTCAGGTGGGGTCTTGTAATGAAATGTCGTCCTATGTCTTGACGGGATTGGTAGCATTACAAAAGGGTTGAGTAGTAGACACCAGTGGACGGAGAACCCTGTCATGTGCCTAGGGTCAGGAAATGCGAATTTAACCTATCAATCTACTCAGCGGTATTCCGTTTTCGCTGAAATTAGCCGGCGGTTGCCTCTATCAGTACCTGCTAAAGGGAGCTCTTAGTCTTGGCGACATACTAGGAAAGAGGAGTAAAGCCTATTTCCTAATGAGAAAGCGTCATATGAGTGTCAGTGGGACTCGAACTGACGATCCCTGACTCGTAAGACCATTACCGGGACTCGAACCGTATTCATTAGGTCATAAGGCACACTACTTCACCACTCGCCCACGTTGTCTCAGAATTAAGTTTTCGTGTGTAGTGATAGCATTTGCTTGTAAGGTTTGTCATTTTTTGCTGCTGTTTGGAATAAAGTGTGAAAATACGTGTTGTGTAAAGTCTTTGTTGACACACGATGTTAAGGGACACAAATTTTAGTATCATCTTGAAGATAATTCTCGATGATACTTTCTGACTTTAATGGACTTTGGATTGATGACGGGCCAGAGGGCAGTTCTTCCCTGGTCAAGTCACATGGCGCAGAGAGGCTGTTCTCTAAATACGTTGAGCTGGATGACGATGTTCACCGGTGGATGATTGGGAGCTCACGTGACGACTAGAGAAATAAGAGTATGTTTAAATCGGAGGTCACCTAGCACACAAGGCTTAATGCAAGGCTCAAGGCGAGGTTCAAGGCAAGGCTCAAGGCAAGGCTCAAGGCAAGGCTCAAGGCAAGGCTCAAGGCAAGGCTCAAGGCATGGCTCTAGGCATGGCTCAAGGCAAGGCTCAAGGCAAGGCTCAAGGCAAGGCTCAAGGCATGGCTCAATTCAATATTATCAGCAAATGGTAAATGTTTCATGATACGAAATCTAGAATCTAACTAATAGCATGACAATATCAGTCGATTTAATTTATAGTTCGGGTCTTGTCAAGGCTGCACCAATAAGGGAGGCTGCACCAATAAGGGAGGCTGCACCAATAAGGGAGGCTGCACCAATAAGGGAGGCTGCAGCAATACGGGAGACTACCACAAAAGCAACCTATATTCATAGCTAATGTAATCTTTCATTAGAGGTTTTATCATTATAGTGAAACGCGCTCTTATGATAAAAGAAGAACAATAGTTTCTACTATTAACACTAATGTTTACACAGGCCATTGCGTCAACTCAGCAAGGAATACTATCTGTAAGATAGTGGATATTGTTGAAAGTTGAATGGTAGACACAAATCAGAGGAAGTGGAGTGAGCTCTGCTATCAGCAATCTAAACTTTGCCATTGGTTTTTCGATGTTTCTGTTGACACTATTCCAGTGATGCTGTTTAGCACTCATTGTCAAAGCATCCGTAACATATCAAATCACTGCCTCTAACCCAAACTATCTTCCTCTGCATTTTTCCCTTGGCCACCTCTCATTTTCACTGTCCTTATTTTTTGGTATTTCTCTCAAAACTATACCTTAGAAACATAAATGGCTCTCCTTACCATTACCTGTTGTCAGCAAAGTAACGGTCACTGCTTTTTGTTGACGGGCACATTCTGCTAATGTTTCCTTTCCTGTTGAACCAAACACTGTTACTCTTCTCTAACAGTTGTCTCATGGCATAGCCAAACACCAGTGCAGGTATGTAGAAAGCAAGTGCATTTCCATTCACCTTTCAGAATCATAGCTATGGAACTTCAGTTTACTTATATGGGGAAGGAAATTTTGCTCTAGTGCTATCCAAATCAACTTATACATATTATCTCAACAATTTCTTAGTTGCATAGACTATTGGGTGACAGAGAAAGCAAATTTCTGCGAAATTTTAGAGTAAGCTGGAAGAGCTAGCGTGGAACAAAATGAAACTGCGAAATATTTAAATTCTTGTATGGTGCTGCTTTACAAAAATGGTTAGTGTCATGGCCTCACAGATTTAGGGAACAACCGATGCTCATCATAACAATGTGCTCAGATGTGCATGGGCAACTAATAAACTGTGACAAAATAGTTGTGTCCTGGTTATAAAGAGGCCATATCAGTAGTGGACACTCGGGATGGGCTTAGGGGCCGGGGACATAGAGTCAAAGTTACAATATGTTTCTTTCAGATAAAAAAATTATATCCCATAAAAAGGTTAAAAAACTAGTGTTTTAAATGAAAGTAATGTTAGAATAGTTTCATTTCATGAACAATTATGTAAGCTTGAAGTTTCTGAGGCCTCGCAGCAGAAAATAGTTTTTAGGTTGTAACGTTCTTTATCAACGACTGCTATATGGGTGAGAAGGATTTGTCATATCCCCCACCCTCCTTACAACATGTAAGGTTTTGCCTCCATCATGCTTATAAATTTGACGATGCCAGAACAGGTCATCTATCAAATCGGCCAAACTCATTCTGTGTAGTAACACAAACAACTTTTGTAATCAAAAATCTCATAATGACTCAAACACTAAATCAGATCCTTACAGATCAGTAGACCTTCCCTTTAGCCACCTTTCTAGACACGGTCAAGTTTAGCCATATACAGCAACCATCAGAGTAAATTTCGACGTCATGACAGTTTGTTATCTTACCTCCTCGCGTACATCAAATGAAAAACCTACAAACAGCCTCCGAGTGAGTGGTGAACCTCCGTATCGAACAAGGTCGAGGTGGACCCAGATGTTGCATCAAAACTTTGCTTAACAAGAAAAGACTTTCTGTACGCTCTGGAAAATGATATTAAACCAGCATTCGGACCAACCTCTGAGCTGTTAGACCAATATCAATGCAGAGGTATAACTATATGGGGTGATCATGTCCGCCACATAATTGATCAAGGGAAGCTTCTTATCAACCAAGCCAAAAGTCCTTCTGCTGCCGGTCTTGTTACTGTTCTTCTTGAGGGTGCACCCAACGCCGGGAAAACCGCACTTGCTGCTCATATTGCCAAAGTATCTGATTTCCCATTTATCAAAGTTTGTAGTTCAGAAGAGATGGTTGGATTTAGTGAAACTGCTAAATGTTTATCCATTAAAAAGTATTTTGATGATGCTTATCGATCTCCATTAAGTTGTATTTTGGTCGACAATATTGAAAGACTGCTAGATTATGGTCCCATTGGTCCTAGATATTCGAATCTCACTCTTCAAGTGCTGCTAGTTCTTTTGAAGAAAGAACCTCCCAAAGGAAGGAAATTGCTGGTTATTTGCACTAGCAGCACAAGGTCGATTTTAGAGGAATTAGGAATGGTGTCTGCATTTACTACTATTCTGCACGTCCCAAATATAAGACAAGTGGATGAAATTGTCAATGTCCTTGAAAACAGTGACGTATTTAGTAATGACGACATCAACCAAATAAAGAAAGAAATTGGTCAAAGAAGGTTGTCTGTTGGGATCAAGAAGTTGCTAGGCCTCCTAGATCTTGTTGATCAAGCTGAACTAAAAGACCGACCCAGAAAATTTATTAACATACTTCAAGAGCAGGTCATTCTGGAGAAGGCCCATGGATGAGAGAAATCTAGACTGTTGAATCTGTCATTACTGATCACTCTTTGAAAAATATATGTACAAACTTATACACTTGTTTATAAATTGATATAATACTTCAAGAGTGCACTTGATCATTATTACTCTTGGGTGCTTAATAGAAGGGGGTTGGAATAAACGGGAGGAATGGAAAAATCCCAAAAACTTAATAAACGGGGGGGTTGGAATAGATAAGGGGGGTGGAAAATGACCAAAAATGCAATAGATGGGGGGCCTGGACAAAATGTAAAGTCAAGAATCAATGTTTAGAATCACCTTCAACTTCCTTAACGTAGGGTGATACAACGAAAACAATAATCAGTTATTCGAAGTCATGGTAGTCTCCTACATGGCTTCCGAGATTTTAAAAATGTTTTCCTTATCCTCCTGCTCTAAGACAGTGTTATTGCTAACATCTGTAATACGCTTCCTCGCACTTCTTCGAGACTCGTAGCAGGCCACTTTTATCTTTTTAATGTGTGATTTTCATTTTTTAAAGAAGATGTTTTCTATTCGTCCGCCAAAGTATTTCCTCAAAAATTGTCATGGGTGGGAGATTAATTAAAAATTAATAGCGTGGGGGTTGGAATGAAAATGTCCTTGGTGGAAAATTTTTGAAAAATTAATTGGGGGGGGGGGGGAGGGGGCTATTAGGCACCCAAGAGTACTGAAGTTGCATGTCGTGCAAATTAATAGACACTATCATTTTGTCTTATATATAAAAAACTGAGAAAGATCATCTCAAGGTAGAGGTGTAGTTTGTGGATATATATTAAATCGATAGGCGTGTATTAGTTATGTAATATGTGTATACGTATCACACATATAAATATATACTTTTGTTAGTGGTACAAAACAAGAATATTGTACGAAATAGCGTAACCATATTGAACTGAAAAGCTTTTTTCGTCTGATTGTTCCCTTATCTTGACTGTGCTCCTTTATCTTGACTTTTTTGCTCCCTTATCTTGACCGTGCTCTTTTATCTTGATTTTTTGCTCCTTTATCTTGACTGTGCTCCTTTATCTTGATTTTTTTGTTCGCTTATCTTGACTGTGCTCCTTTATCTTGACTTGTTTCCTCCCTTATCTTGACTGTGTTCCTTTATCTTGATTTTTTTGCTCCGTTATGTTCACTGTGCTTCTCTATCTTGACTTCTTTTCTCCCTTACCTTGACTGTGCTCATTTATCTTGACTTTTTTGCTCCCTTATATTGACTGTCCTCCTTTATCTTGATTCTTTTGCTCCCTTATCTTGACTGTGCTCCTTCTTCTTGACTTTCTTGCTCCCTGATCTTGACTATGCTTCTTTATCTTGATTTTTTGATCCCTTATCGTGGCTGTGCTCCATTATTTTGACTTTCTTGCTCCCTTATCTTGACTGTGCTCTTTTATCTTCATTTTTTTGTTCCCTTATCTTGACTGTGCTCCTTTATCTTGAGTTCTTTGATCTCTTATCTTGACTTTGCTCCTTTATCTTGATTTTCTTGCCCCGTTATCTTGATTGTGCTCCTTTTTCTTGACTTTTTTGCTCCGTGATCTTGATTGTGCTCCTTTATCTTGATTTTTTTGCTCACTTATCTTGACTGTCCTCCGTTATCTTGATTTTTTTGCTCCCTTATCTTGACTCTTCTCCCTTATCTTCAATTATTTGCTCCCTTATCTTTACTGCGCTCCTTTATCTTGCTTTTTTTGTTGCTTTATCTTGACTGCGCTCCTTTATCTTGCTTTTTTTGTTGCTTTATCTTGACTGTGCTCCTTTTTCTTGACTTTTTTGCTCCCTTATATTAACGGTGCTCCTTTATCTTGCGTTTTCGACATTTTGAATTTTCAAACAGTCAAACAATTTTCAAACCTTTTTCTCTTGAATGCACCTTTCAGATTACAGGCAGTACTTTTAATTACGTTTCATAACAGCTGGAATATACCTTTGAGGAACATGATTTGACTTTTCAAACGGTGTAGAGGACAGATTAAAGTTTTGCAAACTGCTTCCCTTTTCTTGCGTAAAGACCATCCCAGTTGGTCATGTGATCATTGTTCTTTTTGTCACAGTGGGCAAGGTATCTGTTCGCAGGACCGCTGCTAATTACTCTTTAAACATCTTAAAATATACTGATTTGTAAAGTTGTTTTTTTCAAATCAGTACAAAAAGTTATTTGATCTAATCAATGCATTTAATAGCACCTACCATCACTTTTAGTGTATGATATTTCTTACAGGACAAAAATAACAGTATATGTATCAACAAAATGCCTTAAAGACTGCAAAAATGTTAACGTCAGTTCGTTAGACCGGAATAAATCGATTTCGATGATGCTTCAAATTATAATGAGGAAGAATACACCATTTTCCCGATCAACCTGTGTCACACAGCAAAACTGGGTCTAGTCTTAACTTGTGAAATATATGATTCAACATCTCGTGGTATCTGTTTGCGTAATGTGCCTTATATTAGCAGAACACCTCCACTCTATTTCCGGTTGCAACATAAGAACGCTGCTTCGACGCAGCTGCTGATGGCATTTGTCAACATTGACAAAACGTTCGACAGCGAGGTAAATGCAATAAAGACATACCCGTCATCCGACAAAAAATCGTTCAGTGATCGATTTTCATCTTCGCATTTGTACACATGGAAATAGAACTGTAGTATGAATAGAACTGACCATGATTGAAAATGTCGGATGTCGGATGACGGATTATCCATCCTGTTTTTATCAGTACTTTTATCGATTTCTGATGAATTTGATGAGTTAGACATCAACAAGCAGCAGCCCTGATGTAGTTATTATCAGCTTCATTGTTGTCCATCTCCTCTTAACGATCAACTCCATTATTATCGTTCACTAGAAGGCGACACCTCTTATAATTCTAGAGAGTTAAAGTCACTGAAGAGTTTGTCCGGAAGACACGATTGCAACATATAAGCGACTAAGCCGAAAATTCTCGTTAGCCCATAACGACCTTGGTTACGTGGTGGCAACGACAATTTTAATACAGTGTTTTCTTACTACCGCTGCAAAAATGTCTACATTATAGGAACTATCAGGGGAGATGCATTGAAGACTTTTGATAGATAACTTTCAAGTTTTACTGGTACATACGACTCTTTCATCGGCGAGAACTCAAAACCCGTAGGAGTATCATAAGCATCTCGCAGAAAATACTCTGTGATGTATGTCGTTGCCACCCTGTAACCAAGGCCGTTCTATCTTTGGGTTTAGTAGCGTATAAAACAAGATGGACATCTTTACAGACATGAAGGAAAAAATCGCAGAGAACATAAACTTGTTGCAGGAAAAACTAATCTCACAGGGTTCTCTTGTCATTATTAAAGGTGAACCACCGAGGTACGACATGTGTTAAGCTTTATTAAATTCTTGGAAAAATAAATCTTCGAACTATGTTGGCAGTACTAGATGTGCACTGAAGGGGCTTAGTGACAGAGCAATTGATGCTAGTCTAGATATGTTTGCCTGCGGCACTCATCAGGCTCCAAAAGGCCACATTTCTCATGCTGAACTATGGATGGATGGGTGGGTTTAGTTGCCACGTATTTTATGCGTAATGTCTTTGCGGAATCCTCAGTCACCCCTTCCAACATTTTAAAAATGTTCCCCCTCATCCCCTGCTCAATGACAGTGTTATTGCTAACATCCTTGGTAGCCGTTACTGCTCCGATCAAGCCCTACCCATGGGGAACTTTGGAGCGGCTAAGCGATAATAAATCGATAGATCGCTTCTAGGAATTTTGTCTAGGATCATGTGTTGGATCTGTTCTCGTTGATGGCAGGTTCTTTCCATCGTCCATGAGACGCGGTCCTACTGGCAGGTTGAGCCTGCTTCATGGCTTGCTTCTCTGCCCGGTAGTCTAAATTCAGGGGCATTGCCCTTGGACACCCCGGATGCCCTTTATTTATTAGTTAGCCTGTTTGTTGGTTTTCTGTTTGTTTAGGGTAGTCTCAATGTCGGGCCCACTGCTCATCAGGGGTCTTTGATCGAGAGACTGCTATTAGACCCGTAACAAGATACTTCGGTTTATAAATTTTCAACAAGTTGAAGTATGGTGATGATATTGTGTGACTTTTGTGAGGTAAGAGTTTTATTTTCTATGTTTTGTGGTTAGTTCAAAGATGTAATGCTAAAAAAAGAATTGCGAACCGTTTTAGTAGATACAAAACTCACTCATTTTGAAAACTTAATAGAGTACTAAAGTGATGACGTCACAAAAACCTTTTTTGTGGAATCGCAATTATAACTATATCAGAGTGTTTACCCTACCACCAAATGCCAGTATGCAAAATATCGCGTTCAAATCTCTTCTTGGCTGTGAGAAACGGCTGTTTTAATATGCATAAGTCCTTAAGGAAACACTGTTAATTTTGCTCAGTTCATAAAATTATGAACTGGGTCCATTTAACAGGGTTTTGATAGGCATGATTTAAAGTTTGAAAGGGCGTATCTCTTCGATTGCTCAACGTATGGTTCCTGTTGTACCGTGGGGAAACTGTTGGTCACGGCCGTTTTTACTCTTTGTCAAAACTCAAGGAAACATTCCCAATCCACGTTAGTCGCAAATATACTGAGCACTTCATAGGACCATATTTTGGGTCAGACGAAAACTTGGCACTTTGATTGGAAATGACAATGTTGATGAAATTTTCTGGGTAGCCGTTTTCTTGAAAAATGGTTTTAATGTTGGCTAATTGCTCATCGAGTTTGCTTTTGAGCAAATGATTAGAGCACGGTGAACTAAAGTAGCGTTGAGATTTGTTGTACGAGTTTTAGGGCAAAACGAGTCTCAACGCGTGTCTTGTCCCGTAAACGAGGGTTTTCTGTAAACACTAGTGGGAAAACTAGACCTGTCTTTTTGAACATGAACGTCTAGAAAAGGTAAGGATTTGTTTACTTCTTTTTCATACGTGAAACTAAGAGCAGGATGCAAGTCATTAAGTTTAGTGAGAAATTGCTCACATTGTTGCTCATTTTCGAAAACAGAAAAGGTATCATCAACGTAACGAAAATAGACAAGTGGACGACTAGATCTATCAAAAAGATTCTCCTGTGTCGTTCCCTCCCTCCCATTCGCTCACCTTCAGATCACGTTGTTATTTTGATTAATGAACATTTAGATAGGCAATTAGATAAATAATTTAGTTTCAATTTCCAGACGTGAAACTTGTCCAGCTTGACATTTGACTCAAAATCTAAGGGTTCTGTAACACCTAAAAAAGTTTCGCGTAAGCGAACGCAGAATAAGGCCATCTAGAATAAGCCTTAATGTCAAAATGTTTTTATGTAGCAGCGACCCCGGGGGCTTAATCAAGGACTTACAGTGGCACAATTGACAAAACCGATTAAACACTACAGGTAAGGGAATTGCAATAGTAAATGAAATTTTAAGATATGGGAGATCATTCCATACTTTATTTCTTTCACATGGCAATAGAGTGTAACTTTAGGTACTTTGTTGATTTTCCTCAAGACCCAGTTCATGTTAAATAGATAAATTCTTAAGTACAGTACCTTTAGCAAACTTATAAACATCTCTGAAGAAACCAAGGATTGAAAGTTCCATAGTAATTAGTTCTACCTCACACATAGGGTTTGCAAGATCTATTTTAATTTTTTTGTATTTTTTTGTTTTGCAAATCCTTTGTAGACAGCAGTGCCATCCTAGAAAGTTTAGAGGGGGAGTTGTTTTATGAGCAGCAAATGCCACACCCTCTCTTATACCCCTATTATGTAGCTATGAAAGGCATCACTTTAAATTATGTTCAAATATTCATACTGCTGAAAATGGTCAACTAAACATTATAACAACCTTTAGAACAATTAAGAAAATGAATAAAGTTACAACTAACATAATTGGAAACCAAAATGCCACCACTTACAGGAACATATGCACACTATTTATAACATAGTTATATGGTTAACAGAAAACTGCTATGAAAAACAAACCAATTGAAAGGAGGAGGGGGGCTCAGCCACTCAACATCTTTTCAAATTTTAAAAAGAGGGGCCAGACCCACCTGAGCGCTGCCCTATTCACGACGTTCCTGTTAGTAGATTCTTGTTTTTGAAGATTAGATTCGAAACAAACAGTCAGTTCAATGACAAAGATTTTATTATGATACATTTTAATTTTTTTAAACTCTGTGCCATTATTGGTATTCTTAATAATTCACAAATTTTTTTCCAACACATGTCCATGAAATACAGTCAAACACTCACAACTATTAAGCATGTGTGACTGATTGGAATACAAAACATCTATGATTTAGTCTGATCACAAAAGTCCATGTAGAACGATCTTCAAAGTATCTTGACAGCAAGTGGATCCCTCTTTTGGGTCGCTTTTCTAGAAAAGCGTACTGTACATTTCCACAACTTGTTATGATTGTACCTACAGTTAACGAATGATGGAAACTCAAAGCCGTTTTGAATCGTGACGATGAAATTATAGCCAAAGACGATCATTTAGAAACTGCACGTGAATTGGAGTATCTTAAGTAATGAAAATAACGGAAGTTTTCGTTTTCAAGACCTCGTTCGTAAATATACGAAACATCGTTAGTAAATATACGAAATCTCGTTCGTAACTATTCGAAAATTTGTTCGTAAAGCTCAAATAATATGTTATCTCACCCTGTTCGTCATCTGTCCACAATTTCAACACTCGTAATCCCGTTTCGCCTGTAGGAATGCTTGTTACTTTTAATCCTCTTATTACAAATAGCCCCGTAGAGTTTTTTTGTACGGCAAATGTAGACCTGTCAATGAAACATAGCAATTAGCCTAGCACAATTTTATTTTGTGACAATTATTACTTTCTGGTGCTACCGAGATAGACCCATTCGCAGTGTTTCCTCTGATGCCGCGCTAGGCCATTTATCGCCTCCTGACGAAAGAGATATGAAAACATTAGTTTTGTTTTGCTTCCTGATAAGTTTGTGAGGTGTAATGAGCCCATTCCCTCCCATGTAAGTACTTTACAAGTAGTTGATACCTATGTAAACAAGACGGAAGTGATATACAAATACATAAGCCATAGGAGAACATACAATTCGTTGTCTAATTATGAGCCTCTGGATTCTTACAAGGGTTTTCAAAACTGTTAAAGATACTACAAGCTAAGGTACCCTATGTTTCATGCAGCTTAGAATTTTTAAACACATAAAAAATCTTTCGTTTGAAAACCTCTTAGCTATAAGAATCTCAGACCAGTAGAATAATTAATTTACTTTGAAGCTGAGGAAATAGAAGTAAACAGGGGAAGCAAATGGTGCTCAGTCTGTCAAGGATTTTAGCACTTTTCACCCATCATTAGATTATGAGTGGAAGGAGGGGCGGCAATGGGATAAAATTATTGTCTGTTAGAGGTTTTTAATTTTTCTCATTTGTTCTAATGTAACATTGGAGAGAGGGTAGCAGGAGAGGTGTTTAAAAAGGAGGGTAGAATGGATGTGAAGGAAAAAGAACAAGGATGAATCCCAGGATTGGGTAAAAATATAGATCATTGAGAATGTGCGTCGTTTTTCTAGTGGCTCAAATACTTGCAGAAATAAGAAATTTACCCCTTTTAACTTATTTCATCCAGCACATCCAAATTAGAGCCTTGCTATATTTTTGGGTACATGTTGCTAATAGTTTTAGTTTTCGACACTGGAACAGGTCTGTGATAAAGAGAAACTTGAAAAATATTTGGCCCGCGCCCTGAAAATTAGTCGTAAATCTTTTTTTCTGCATTGTTGAAAATATTAAATACTCGCATTTCGCTACCACCCAGCCAACTCATATGCCACTGTCACCCCTACGTCTGTTGCCAATGACTTCCTGAGTGTCCTAAGCCATGCTGTGGATCTAAGGAGTAACGTTTTTCTCAAAACGCCACTTAAATGTCTTGGAAATACTACCACTTCCTTCAAATATAACAAATCTTAACAGGTTCGTACAAATTACCAATTGGAACCCCCATTCCTCAACTCCCTCCGTCTCATCAGATTAACTCTGTCCGTTTCTTTTTATTCTCGTTAGTTTAGTTCTTTAACAGTTCAATAATAGTCTTCTGATTTATCAATTAATCAATCGGTGGTCTGATCGATTGATTATTCGGTTTATACAGTAACTGACCGATCGATAAATCAGATACATTGACCGACTGATGCAAAGAATTTTATTTGCCTATTGCCTGACAAATTGGTTAATCTATTCCATACTAAAAAATTGTACAATTCAATAATTTGAATATTAAGTTGAGTAACGGACTCGTTTTGACGAACGTTTTCGCCAGACACTGGTCATGGCAAATCGTATGGAGTGAGTAAAGATATACGACAGCTGAGGGAGTTTACAAAAGAAAAGAAATAAGACAGGAAGCAGGCTGTTTTGATTACTAAGTCTGGGACCTTTCCTAGCGCGACTACTAGTGTAAAGTTTCCTCAGAATAAGTTAGTTAGTTGCTTTAACACTGTGCAAGGACTCATGATATTTACGTATCAGCTTTCACAACTCATCTGTGTATGAATAGGTGCGTGAGGTGAGACCTTAGAAGGATTTACCTTCTCCTAATTATTTTGTATATATCAACTTGCTGGCAAAATGGCCTCTCGTGCAAAAATACGTGTTGGGGGATAAGCTGAGAACTCTCCCTCCCACCACCGACCAGGCATCCCCACCTTGTAACCCCATGTCCACCACCACCCACTACCATCTACCTATTTGCATAGATACATATTTAGGTTCCAGTACTCTTATGTATACATGGCTTATCACAAAATCCAAGAACAGAAACGAAGAACTCAAACCATAGGATTAAAATGTATTGAAAAAAATGTGTTACCAGTTGGATACAAACTTAGGCTCAAACACTGCACTATATGACCCTATTGTTAACATGATTATTTTTTTTTGTAAGTAGCTATACGTTTCATTCTCTCTAGTATACTCACTTTAATTTTTGATACCAGGGTAGAAAAGAAAGAAGAAGAAAAATGCAATAACTACAGTGACTTGAAATATGAAATTGCAAGAATCTGGAGAATCAAAGATCTTCAAGTTTTTCCAGTGGTAATAGGGGGCATTAGGAACAGTGACCAAACAATTTGAGAAATGGATGCTGCACCTGGACTTGTAAATTACTGCTTAAATGTTGCAAAAATCTTGTTTTATTTGGAACAGCAAGAATCATTAGGAAAGTATAAGAAAGAAGCTACATTACCTAAGACCACTAGTTATGATCCGCTATTGGAACTCATTTACTAGGATATAAGATCAGTCTTGAGAGTATCAGAAATAATAATAGTCATCATCATCATCATCAGTGTGGAAGAAAATCTTTTCCTCTGGGCCATTTTTGGAAATATTTAAGGCGTGACAAATTGACACGGGTGTAGTATCTGTTCTCATAGATTATTCGTGCTTCTCATGGCACGTGAGAGGTGATTCTTTCGGTACTTAATCCACAAAGAACTGTAGAAATGACTGTAGAAGTTCTCCCTTCTCCCGGTCTTTAAAACCTCCAATATTGACAGCTTCTTCTTCGTCTTCTTCCAGGGTCTCCCGGGTTTAAGAAGGATCGTTTGTGCAATTACTAGAACAGGCTCATGCCTGTGTATAGTTGCATAATTTAAGACACTGTAAGGTTTATTGCATAACTGAAGTTTTCTTAAGCAATTTCATTCGCATAGATTGAACTTGGAAAAACTATTCGCGGGAATTGAATTTCGCTACGTTTTAATTTCGCGCACCATCTCACTCCGCGAACTCCAACATTATGCGATTTCAAATGAGATTTAACTTATAAATACCTCACAGGTAACCTGTTGCCAGCTTCCAGGGCGGGCTTCATAAAGTTTCACCGTTCATACATCACGCCTTCTTATTCTGCTTTATTGCACAACGAAAATCGACGTAGGCTTGCTATTTACATTTTCCGCCATTTTGCGTTATACGTGCAAAGTGACGGCCATTTTTGGTTACGCTTGCAGAACAATAGAGTTATCCTTCCAGACTTTTTATATATAGTTCAGTGGCATTGCCTTATTTAGAAGGGTTACTTTCAATGCATATCAGCTTTTTAAAAAAGGGGAGGAGGAAGTACTGTATAGCAGATAGCAGTTTAAAAGGTAATGTATTATGATCGTGATGATGGCATCAGGCATGCTGTTTGCTTTTTTCATTTTAAACTTTAAAAGAGCCACGGAGACTGACTTGTTGACACCCTTCTCCTGCGTTCCTGCCTCGACAGTGTTGATGAACTATGCATTTACAAAGTTTTCGGTCACAGGAGATAGAAGTGCCTGGAAGCACGAGGGAACTGCCAGCGTATTAGAACTTCCATTTTATTAACTTTTAAAGATCCCATTTGTATATGTTTTTTAAATAATAAATCTTCAAAACTTTAATTGGGTCTTCTACAAGACTTAACATTTAACATTATATAGCTTTTTCTAAATCCATATAGCTTTCACTTGCACGTGTCAAAATCGAAGATCCAGGCATTTTGACCAGTGAAAAGAGATCTCTGTTCTCACCCCCTTCACAAGACCCCTCTACGTATGAGGGTTTTATGAATTTTCTCAATCCTTCCTCTGCTCAGTATCCTACAGTATTAAAGATGTAGAATACGATACAAAAGTCTACATAGAATAAATTAAAGCTGTTTTAGATAATAACGTTCGATTGTTATCACCGTTCCCCATGAAAACCAATGAACTTCAAACCGCTTGCATATTCAAATTTTGTTAATGTTGGCAATGGCCGCTTTAGAGCTGATACAGAGGAAACACACTTCAACTTCGTACACTAGAATCCGTATACAGAATATACAAAAGGGTAAGCCACGAAAAGCAAGTGATTGTAAATTTTAATCTCTCTTACAGATTGCCCACCGGAAGTGGTCTGGCACTAATGTGTACAGCGGATACAACATTGTCCTTTGATTATTAGTTAGCATGTTTGTTGGTTTTGTTGTATATTTGAGGTAGCTTCAAAATCGGTCCCAGTTCTCTCCTGGGATCTTTGATTGAGGGATTGCCTTTGTACAGAAGAGCGGTGATTTACATAGCCAGTAAAATGGTTGTACTTGGAAATTATTACAAAAGATTTCTGCTGTGCGTTACAAATTGACGTAATTTTACTATGTTTGGGAATGTGATTTTTGATATATGTTTGATACAACTTTATTTTTAGCTGAGACTGTTGATAAGAGCCAATTCTGACTGTTTGTAGCCCTTTTTTGGATTATTAAACCACTTTTAGCGCTTAAACAGTTGCTTTTGTTTGCTCGATCTTGAGACCTTACTATAGTCAAAAGTCTATACTTCAATTGGTAGATGCGAATGAATTGTTTATTAAAGCACATGATACCTGCAGCAAGAATACGTCACGGTTACCTTTAATTTACTGGGATTTAGATGTACGAGGAAGCACGTAGGTTAATGACTGTTTCTCTGCTCTTTCACTTTATTGTTTAATATTACAGATGAAATGTAGTTTACTTTAATGGAAATGGGCAACTACAACTCACTATTGAGAGTTCCCCTAAAGTTTGTTTGTCACAAAGTCGGGTGTTCCCCCAAGGTAAATGTTTCTGGGCTAGGGTCAGTTCTGCCCAACGGTATTACAATTTGTACTCAGTTATGACTCGCCTAACAAAAGTATACACGGCATTAAGAACAGCCAGAGAAAAGACGGCATAATAATAATAATAATAAGCCAAAGCGAGCTGAGAGCGAATACAACCAGGGCGCAAACAACGTACTAATAAAAACACAAGGTGTGACCTAGATTTTGTGTGCCTTTCGGGGGCCCCGAGAGGGTGGTATGATTCCCGCAAAGCGCATGGGAAAGTAAATAATGTGCCAAACTTGCGGTCTAAAATCCCAAGAAAATTCCGCAGAAACGCTGGTAACGTCAACAAGTGTTTCTGATCAACATCAATAAATTCTACACGTTTTTCAATATATTTTTATTATTTCTATTAATTTTTTTAAAAAAGCACTACAGAAATAGAAAATAGAAACAGAAATGGAACGAGGAGCTGCAAAACCTGCTAGATATTTCGTATTCCAATTTCAACTGAAGAAACACACCTCTTGGTAACGTCAACAAGTATTTCTAATCAACATCAATAAATTCTTTACGTTTTTCAATATATTTTTATTATTTCTATTAATTTTTTAAAAACAGCACTACAGAAATAGAAAATAGAAACAGAAATGGAACGAGGAGCTGCAAAACCTGCTAGCTCTTTTGTATGCAAATTTCAACTGAAGAAACACACCTCTTGGTAACGTCAACAAATATTTCTAATCAACATCAATAAATTCTATACGAAAAGAACACTACAGAAATAGAAAATATATCACCACAGGGGATTGAGCCCGTGCTTTCGCGGCGTGCGCTCTACTAACTGACCTATAATTGTAGACAAAAATAATGTAAACATTTACTATACCGCGATGAAAATGACCGGAATCATTGAAGACACTTAGTATCGGAAAGGGGCTCCCATTTGTGGTACTATACGCTGATGTTTTCGTAGCCTTTGGAGAAGGGTCATGCTCTCCCACATTCGGCCTGACCAACGTCACGGATTCGAGCTGATTAAGCCATATGATTGTCTGATGGAGGCAGCAGTAGCCTTTGTTCCATGCCGTCTACTCCGGCCTAATTAAAACCGCCTGCCTTACGTAGGAGACAAGGACAATCGTTTTATGAACGGGGGAATACACTGTAATGATCTCGTTTTACTTTCTCAGCAAACTAGTAGGTTGTAAGCCAAAGGCTGGCTTGGAAAATGAAATGTATTGACCCCCGTCTACTACTTCACTACTTTCACGTTGTACTGTTCATCATCCAATCAAAATCAATCAACACCTTCACACAAAAATAAAAGAATCTGACCATTCCATCGATTTAAAATACTCTTTGTTAATTGGTTTTTAAGGAGTTATCTCCCAAAGGCAAGTACAGAAAAGGAGGTCTTGCAAATGCATATTAGTGGGAATGAACTTTTAGCAATCAGTATAGTGGGGTGGCTTAGCCATCAAAACGACCATTTTACTGAAAATGTTCAGACCAGAATCAAATTTTCAGGTTATGTTCTCAGATGTATGTTATATCCATTTTCGACCGGAGACAGAATTTAGGGAGGCTATATGCTACGTTATGGAGCAAAATGAGGGTCCGAATGAGCCTAAATTATGCTTCGTTTCGTCCTGACTCTGAGATCCTTGTCAACTGAATATTGCTACACAGGCACATTCAAAAAGTGGAAGTGAAATATCTGTTTTTGATTGGTTATTCTTGGGTGCTTAATAGAAGGGGGTTGTGTGTGGAAAATGATCAAAATGAAGTTAAGAATCAATGTTTAGTATCAACTGCAAATAAAGACATTGTCTACTTGCCCGTCAAAGTACCTCATTGTTCAGATATTTGTTTCTTAAGACTACAATAACGATTTAGTCGCAGATTGCTTTTAATTACTAAAACCAATTAGGCGTAATCAGAATGTATGAAACTAAGCTTAGCAGAACTATCAGCTACTCGGATTGTGCAAACTGGTTGTTATTAACAAATTTTTTTGCAATCTGTCGACATAAGTGACATAATTTTTAACCCGTTAAATCATAATAGTAAGCAATCAAACGACGGTGTTAAATTGATGCAAGGCTTTAGCGAGATACCACTTAACGCAGTTAAGGCTATAGAATTTTACATGCAGTTTTTCTTGATCTTAAAAATTCAAAAATTCTTTTTATCAGAACAATGTCGTGTATCTAGGAAGAAACATTTTCTAAACTGGAAAGCCTTTCATGGCTCCTGTTAACCACAGTTACCAGCCAATATAGGAAGATGTCATTTTCTGAGAATAATAATAGCTCAAGATAAAATTATGAGAAGCCTAGTCCAATATCAGAGATGCCTTTCTTCGCCGGTCTTTGGCAGAAGAGATAGACTAACCTGCTTTCAAAAATAATTATAAGGGTAACATTTGGACGTAATGCTTTTAAAAGAACTAAAAGAAAAGTATCTTGCAACTTGATTTAGTTGCCCTGCAACAAATAACGTGAATTATTACATCAAGAATACAAAACTCAGCAGCTTGGGTTAGCTACTTACAATGACTTAAATAGTTGGTAAGTTATAGTGACTAGGGTTTTTTCCGTGCGTTAAAATCTGCTACAATGCCCTTTTAATAAGTAAGTCCTTTAATTTTTTCTTAGAAATATACTTCCCATTTATGAACTTAAATATGATTTTTGCGTTGCATATTCGAATATTAAAAACTTTGCAATTTCTGTAATTTTAATATTATTGCAGGCTTGCTTACACAAGACATCATGAATTGCTTTGACTACACTATTACTATTTTGTCTGTTATTGTAGCTTTCAACTGTTTGCTATTTTGCAAAAATAATACTAGTGTTTGTACCTGGTCTTGCCTGTGATGCTAGTACCACCCACTAGTCTTTCTCAGCATTCCTCTTACTGTTACTTCCAGCGTTTGACTACTTGAACTACAACAACTATCAGTACAAACATTTTTACTGCCAACCAAACGCTACTACTACCATTACTACTGTTTCTTCTTCTTCTTCTTTTTCTTCTTGTTCTTCTACTACTGCTACTACTACTACCACTACTACTACTACTACTACTACTACTACTACTACGACTACTATTACGACTACTACTACGACTACTACTACTACTACGACTACCACTACTAGTGTTTCTTCTTCCTCTTGTTCGTCTTCTTCTTTTTCTTCTTGTTCTTCTATTACTGCTACTGCTACTACTACTACCACCACCACCACCACCACTACTACTACTACTACTACTACTACTACTACTACTACTACGACTACCACTACTAGTGTTTCTTCTTCCTCTTGTTCTTCTTCTTGTTCTCCTTGCTACTACTGCTACTGCTACTACTACTACCACCACCACTACCACTACTACTACTACTACGACTACCACTACTAGTGTTTCTTCTTCCTCTTGCTCTTCTTGTCCTTCTTGTTCTTCTTCTTCTACTTCATCAACAGCTACTGCTCCTCCTCTTCCTACTACTACTACTACTACTACTACTACTACTACTTCTTCTACTTCTTCTCCTTCTTTTATTGCTACTGGTTCTTCTCCTTCTTCTCCTTTTTGTATCGCTACTGCTACTGCTACTGCTACTGCTACTGCTACTGCTACACAGCCCGGCCGAGCTGCCGGCCTCGGATTACCTGTTCCGCCTGATCGAGCCGGAATTCGCGTTCCGCTTCGGGGCCGAGCTGCCCGCCCGGGCGCAGGGCTACGCAGAGGGCGATATTGCCGAGGCGGTCGCCACTCTCCATCCGGCGATCGAGGTGGTCGACAGCGCGTTCGGGCAGAACTGGACGGCGATCGGCGGCGCCGGCCTGATCGCGGACAACGGCGCCCATGGCGCTTTGGTGCTGGGGCCTGGTTGTGCCGCCTGGCGGGAGCTGGATTTGGCCGGACACGCGGTGACCTTGGCGGTCAACGGCGAGACGGCAGGCTCCGGTCGGGGGGAAAATGCCCTGGGCGGACCTTTGAAGGCCCTCGCCTGGCTGGTCAACCATCTCTGCGCCCGGGGCCGGGCTATCGGCGCAGGAGAGGTTGTCACCACCGGCGTGGTGACCGACTTTGCTTACTTGGAGGCCGGTGACTGTGCCCGGGCGGACTACGGATCCTTGGGCGCGGTCGAGGTACGCTTCACCGCCTGAGCCGACTATTGAACTCTCTCATGCCGCTCCTTCAAAACTCGATCAGACGCAACCAATTCGCGCTCGTGCCAACCAGATCCGCAGGCGCTCCAACTTTTGCCAGCCGGCTAAAGCTAACGCGTGTATGTTATCTGTGAAAATCTATCTTTAGTGATTTTTGGCCGAGCCATCATCGCCCATGCAGCCGATGGGCTTCCGACCCATCAGTCGAACCTGCGCAGGCCACCGCTATTGAACCCGGGCTAAGGTGACCTTGCCTTAGGAAAGGCCCATAAGCTATTGAACAAAAAAAAGCCGGGCCCTAAGGCCCGGCAAGTCAAACAGGGAGGCTTCACGTCTGGGAGACGTAGGGTCCGAAGACCGTTAATGCTCGACTCGGTCAGCAGTGCACGAACGGCATTTAGGTTTCCATGTTGACAAGCAATATGTAAAGCTGCGGGAAAAGGCGAAAGATATGATTAATAAAGCTTTCTTCATCATCTATCTCTATCAATCCACCAGCCATTATCGAACTTCTACTAAGAAATCTCTGTCACGCTTATATTCCTGATAAGTTCTACCATCTTTTCCTAGCACCTGTTCCTGTCTCTCGTTTGAACCCCCTGGTGAGCAGTGTGCGATATTACAACTACGTTAAATCAATAGTAAAATCATCAAACAGGGCAACGAATAAATAAAGGAGCATCCACGGGAGGCGCCTTTAACATTGGGATCCCGGGCAGAGAAGGAAGCCATGCGGCTTTTTCAAATACCTAGTAAGACCACCTCTCACTGATCGCTGGGAGCATCTCTAAGAAATGAGAACAGATGCTACCCCTGATCTGTGCTCATTGGTTGAGAAGAGAAGTGAGCCATTGCTCCCCCCTCCACACACACACACACACACACACTTCCCTAACTCACTGTTTCATGTTGTTTTCTGCTCATCGAACTCTTGCTTAAGTCTTCCAACGATCTCCACATCCTATCGCAAAGAAAGGTAACTATACTCTCCAGTATCTCAACAGTTACGTGCGCTGAAACCAAGGTCTCCACTTCTCGAATTCTTTTCTATCTGCTTATCCTACTTCACGCACTTCCATTTTCTTTGCACTGTCTAAGAGACTTCACTTACAAAGTGAATTAACACTTGCATGCATTTTCAACACGTGAATTTAGGAAAGGCTACGACATTTAACTGCTATGCAACGGACCTTTCTCACCACAGAAGCCTTTTCGTACACTCTAACAGATAACTTTAGCTTGTAGTACTTGCAATAAAACTCGTGTCTCCTTTGATACTTTCAATATTCTGATCCCAGCGAAGGTTAGCCTATAACTTCAACGTTTCCATGAATATTGTTTCTTAGTTTATGATAGAGTCAACTTGTTTTCGTTCAAAAGGCCGATTGATAACTTTAAATTTTAAATCCCAATTTGCTTGGTGCTTGTGGTTCTTCAATGTCATTGTTTCCCAATATAAATGAAATTTTCTGCACTTAAACTGAGGCTGTACGCCTATTATCTGGCCCTAAAGTATGTTATTTGGGGGAGAGTAGTTTTGGCAACTACAGCATGTCCTGGGGAGGTGGTTGCCACACCCTTGTCACTACCATGCTCATATTGGTAAGACTAAGGAAGTTTTAAAGTTTGTATTTTTAGGTTTGGCTAGAAAATGCACTTCGGATCCGTTCGAGCATCCCAAAAGGAACTCAAACAGAGCTCGAAATAACCGTCGAAAGCCAGATTTTTCCGGCAAAATCAATTTTTGTTCTAGTGTAGGCCTACTGATGCCCAAAATTCTATAATTGACGTGATTTCCGAGGGCACGCCCGAAATTTCCAGTGGTCAGCCATTTGTGAGGAAACAGATTCCGTGCATACTGTCACATATTTTGTCTCGTTTATTTGTGTTTCAAGAAAATATGCGCATCAGCAAAACACGCAACCTGGAAGTTAAATAGGAGACCACTCATAGAAGACAGATGAGAGGTGCAACCAACGTACTTTAGATGCTGCAACCACAAATCACCAATTGAAATGCAGTGGTGAAGGAAAGACAACAGTAAAACAAAGTGCAATGAAGTGACGGGGTTTCGTAGGACTTTTTTTCTGTTTTGTTAAACTCTGATTGGACGTTTTTGAAATCTTTAGGGTCGTCTTGACCGGATATTATAGCGCGGCTAAAGTATATAGGCTACTAGTTAGGTGCAAATGAGAAGTAGTTCTTCCAACATAACGATTTATTACCTTTACTGACTCAGTAGGAATACAAAACCTACTTCGACTTACATCGACGAATCTCCAAAATCACATGTTGAAGGTATTACTCAAACTCTTAAAACTAATGCATAGGCGTTTAACAATTGCCTACGACTTGGCTCGGCCCAAGCCCCTACGACTTAGTGACACGTCATAAAGTTCCTCACAACAAAACCCAAACTTTCCTGTGTTTAGTGACTCTTTATGAACACAACATGCGTTCTCATTTCGCATGGATTTTGTGATACCTGGACGACTTTTCGTTGTCTGGTTCGCACGCCCCAATAAAGAAGTTTTTGGTTAATTGCTAAATTTCTAGATTCTTGGTAAATACTTCTTTCCGTCACAGAGTTTCTTGCGACATTACTTGCGCACTATCATTTTGTATAAAAAATATACAATAGAAATAATTTTCTTATTGACTTCGAATTCCAGTAGTTCTAAAAAGGGGCGTACCCAGCTTGATTTTACTTGAGGGAAGGAGTACTCTTGTATACTATATGTATATTAAGTATCCAGCGTACTCACTTTAGGTTTGTATGGAACCAAGTGAGAACGTACACCATGAATAATCATATTGATAATCATAAATATGATGATGATGATAATCACCATTACCTCATCATCGTCGTCATAACTATCACCATCATCATCTTATCATCCTTATCATCATCGTCATCAACATCTTTCTTACCATTTGCGTCATAATCATGATCATTCCCATAATCAGCTTCGTCGCTAGCATCATTCTGAGGATCATCATCATCATCATCATCATCATCATCATTAACATACCCCGATAATATGATAAACATTGCACGCCAACATAGCAGTCATGAGTAAAGAACGTTGCAGCCTATAAACTATTTTCTATTACGAGGTCTCATAAACTTCAAGAATACTGCCCTTTCATATGGTTATGGTCACACAAGAGTTCATTAAGTGAAACTATCTAACAGTACTGTGATTTAGAAAACTAAATTTTGAAACCTTGTTATGGGATTTAGAGAATACCACAATTCAGGGGACCACAAACCTGCCTTGGTGTCTCCTACTCAAGTATAACCCTTGTTTAATTACTTTCGCATTGTAAAATCTCATCAACTAAAGCATTGTGTGAAAATATGTCTAAAGATGAAATTAAAGCTTGAATCATAATTTTTATGGTTAACTGGAGAGAGAAAGGGTGTGGGAGTGGACTCTTACATCTTCAATTCATGTTAATGGCCACCTCCTTTTCCTCCAACAGCAATTTTTGTTTTCACTACTCTCAAAGAATTGATCAGCTACGTAGAATAACATGATGTTTCCTTTCAAGCTATTGACCGAAAGCATCTATACTTTGATCAACTGAGAGATTCAAGGTGTAGATGGACAAAACATGCAGACCATTTGAGTTTGAACAAATAGAAAAAGATAAACACCAAACAAATAGCAGCACATTTGAATAATTCAAATGACCCGGACTGCACTTTCTACATTTAAACATAAACAGCTTAACCTCCAAAATTAAAGAATCGCGCCAGTGTGCCTATAGTTTAAATGCAGCTGTTATAGGTATAACTGAATCAAAACTTGATGAAAACATCTTAAAAAGTAGGGTTCAAATTCGTGGCTATCAATTAATAAGGTCTGATCGAAACAGGCAGGGGATTGGGTGGCTTGTTACATCAGAATTGATCTATGATTTAAAAAATCAGATTTCATAAACATTCTGTGCATCCCTTAATCTTTTTATGTACCCCCTCACATTTCATAAACATTCCATGTACCCACTTAAACTTTCCATGCACACTCTCAGATTTCATAAACATTCTGTGCACCCCTTAATCTTTTTATGTACCCCTTCAGATTTCATAAACATTCAATGTTCCCCCTTAAACTTTTCATGCACTCCCTCAGATATCATAAACATTCTGTGCACCCCTTAATCTTTTTATGTACCCCTTCAGATTTCAAAAACATTCCATGTACCCCTTAAACTTTTCATGGACTCGTTCAGATTCCATAAACATTCCCTGCACCCCTTAATCCTTTTATGTACCCCTTTAGATTTTAAAAAACGTTTCATATACCACCTTAATCATTTTGTACTCTTTAAGATTTCATAAATGTTCCCTGTATCCCTTAACCTTTTCATGCACTGCTTTAGATTTCCAAAAATGTTCCATGTACCCCTTTGATCATTGTATGTACTCTTTCAGATTTCATAAACATTCCCTGTATTGATTAATCTTTTAAGTATCCCTTCAGATTTCAAAAAACGTTCCATGTACCCCTTCAGCCTTTTGTTTATTCTTTCAGATTTTATAAACATTCCTTGTACCCCCCCTAACTCTTTTATGTATCCTTTCAGATTACATAAACATTCCATGTGACCCCTTAAACTTTTCATCGTCTCCTTCAGATTCCATAAACATTCCCTGCACCCCTTTAACTTTTTATATACCCCTTCAGATTTCATAAATACTCCATGTACCCCCTTAAACTTTTTATGGACTCCTTCAGATTTCGTAAACATTCCCTGCACCCCTTAATCCTTTTATGTACCCCTTTAGATTTTAAAAAACGTTTCATATACCACCTTAATCTGATCTCTATGTGTTACGTTGCATGGAGTAGTAAGGAAGTGGAAGCGGTGGTATGGAACATTTAAAGCTCATATGTAAGCTATTTTGCAAACTGTTAATAACTGTCACAAACACTTTACAAAATGAATACTTTAATGTGGTATTTATCATTTCTAGACTTTAAAGTTACTTTATTTTCGATCGCCTTAGCTGACTGCATACCTTAAGCTCTTTCCCCTTTTATGAGTGACAGACGTTTTGCATCTTTTATTTAACTATAATGACCCAAAGTATATTTTTGGCTTTTATTAGGCATTTTCCAACTAATTTCAAAAAACGGCAGCTTCTTGAGTAATGTCTCAAATTTAATCATGTAACGAAATAAGTTACAATAGAAGCATTCAACTATGCATTTTATACGTTGCCTGTAGATTAAAGAAAGGGATTACGTAAATCTATCGGGCACTTAAACTAATGGTTATTTAAGGTTGTTGGCAAGAGATGTTTCATCTTAGAGGCAAATTTCCACTGTCAAGTATTACAGTATTATTTGAGAATCGCAAGTTATGCAACGTAGACGGTCGCTAATGCAATTAGAAATCTGTTTATAAAGAGGACACTTTAGGCGTGTCCTGTAGATGGCATTCATCCGTGATTAAACATGTGACTTTATACCCACCACCCAGCAGTGAAGGAAAATAATGGGAATAGGGAGCCAAGGTTTCATAATCAAATTTTTAAGGAAACTACTGCTGCAGTCTCTCAATCAAAGACCCCTGATGAGCAGTGGGTCCGACAATGAAACTACCTTAAATAAACAGAAAAAACACCAAACAGACTAACTAATAAATAAAGGGCAACTGGGGCGTCCAATGGCAACGCCCCTCAATTTAAGCTACCGGGTAGAGAAGCAAGGAAAGCAGAAAGTTTCACTGAGAAGAGAGGATTTTAAATGTCAGCTTTGAATAAAACACTGAAAAATAGAACATATCATATGAAACAATTTCTATATATCTTCTCAAATCCTCTCTTCTCAATGATATATTCTTTGTATATACATCACTTACTTCTTTGATGCGACAGGCTGATAGGTATCAATGTAATAATGCAACGTCACATATCAACCAGATAGGCATTGAGAAGATACAACTTAACATTTACTTCTTTCCAATTTGTCACATTTGTTAAATACATCTTATTATAATTTCTGCCTATCTGGTTATATATTTAATTGTTGGCCACTAACATTTGAACTGGCCCATCAGTATGTCTTCGGGTGGGCACGTTAAGTGTACAAGTAGCGATAGATTTGGTACTTGTACACTTTACGTGCCCACCCGAAGACATTTTAACGGGCCAGTTCAAATCTTAGTGCCCAACATTTAAATATATAACTAGGAAGGCAGAAATAATAGTAAGATATATTTAACAAATGTGACAGATGGGAAGGAGATAGGTGTTGAAATGCATCTTGTCAATTTCCTATATATATAGTTGATATATGATGTTTTCAATATTACATTGATTCCTTTCTGCTACAGTACATAGGCCTAGCCTTTCTCATTAAGGAAGAGTATCAATTATATACAAGAAATAGCAATAATGGAATATCATACATGTTTTATTTGTGTCCTATAAGTTGATAAGTATAAGCGTCGTTATATTGTAATTGTGATCTTTTTCATTAGGCCTATTTGGTGGGCGCCTAAAGTGCACAAGTAGCGAAATATTGAAATACCTTTCCAAGGGAGCTGCAAATGAAAACGACAACAACTCGCTCCAGAAGACATCTTCCTTCTCTATCTTCTTAACATGGACAAATATGTCCATTCAAAACGCTATAAGAAATGCTGCGGACCGACAAGGATGGAAAAATCTGATAGAGTAACTTAAAGTGCATCTACGGCCGCTTGGCTATGGAACGTGAACGAACCTTTCTCTCCTTCCTCCTTTTCAAATACGTAGTAAGCTCCAAATTTCCACGAACAGGAACGTTTTGTCAGTCTTAAAAAGTACTTAATATTGGCTACTGCTAGATGATATAAGAGAAAATGCGGAACACTGGGAATATCATCTATCCTCCAAATATTTCCCCTTTGGCGGGCAGTTTCAGATATGATTGCTCAACCGAAATAGGAGTCGACAAAAACGTTATACGTCTAACAACCGAATCACATAATTATGAGAAATGAAGATAGAATTGTTCAGACTTTAAATTGCAAGTTTTTTTCCCTCACAGAAAAGTTATATGGTTTTTTTGACGTAGTGCTTAAATATTGGTTAGGAGGTCCCATGCGGCTTAAGGACAAATCGATTGTAACAAACACTTTCTTATTTCTCCTGTGTTTTGAAGCCTCTTGAAAATAGAATACAAATTCTTCGAAAGAGATTTGAAGAGGTCCTTTTTTAAGCTCCCTGAACACTGCCAAAGTAAGACCTTTCCGTTGGTTTCTAAACAGGACTCTAACAGATGTGTTTCAAGTGGTATTTAATCTTTTTACTTCTTAAAGGCACTTCAAATTGGTACATCGTCATTCTACCAGAACCGTCCTGGTTAACTGTTAAGTATATCTTTTTAAAAATCATCCAAACCTAAAAGACTGTAAATACTGAACATATACTGAAGTCCAAACCAAATAAAAATTACAATAATTAGTAATATTGAACAGTTACAAGTAAAATCATTTGTATGTTTGGTTTATTCAACTCTTTGTGTCAGGTCCCCCCAGAATTGGGAAACATTAGTCAGGTCCCCCCAGAAGTTCAGGTCCCCCCACTTTGTTTCCAAAATCGTAGGTCCCCCCATAAAATAAGAGACTTCAAAAAGGTAGGTCCCCCCAGAATCATGGGGGGGTGGCACCATGCTGCTTCCCTGGTGTAGACCTTATCAGATGGCGCGGGGTGGTGGGCTGGAGCTAGTCGATAATACCACACAACATACAGACTTCATAAAATAATGCCTTCTTAAACGAACGGAGTAGATATTGAACTACAGTAATATCAACTACTCAAAAAACATTAGGAACTGACAATTAACCTGATTGTCTAAGTAGTCTTCGATGTTTTTCGATCATATACTTAGTGAAATTGCTTGCTCACCCACGTCTTGGCGCCCTGGTGTGCTCTGGCTGTGGTGGTCTTTTTCTGAGCCCGAACTTGTGAGTAGTAGCAACTCCTTCGTGTTTTGGGATCAACCAGCTTCTACTACAACTAGATTAATTGAATAGGCCTTGTAAGAAAAGGAATTCTTTTTGTCTGCATAGCAAACACAAGCCATCCAGGCAGTCCAAATTCTGATCGGCTCTCTCAAAAATACAGTTGGGTATACCCCTTCACATATTTCATTTCGGTCATTCTGACGATTGTACTCTGAGGAGTGTCAAACGAAAAAGCCTTTAAAGTATATATATAATGTTTTCGATATTTCCTACAATGTTTTACAATCATTAAGATTAAGAAAAGCTTAATCAGGAGTCAATAGGAAAACTAATTGTTGTTGCATTTATATAAATAATAATAATGCAAAAAAAGGTTGGCCACCCCTAATATACAAAGAAAGCTAGGGGGAGGCAACGTAAAACACTATATTAGGTAAAGATTCTGTGGGCTCATAAGCTGTTATAATACTGATTAGTTTAGGATCCCTTACATTCATTTCTAGTAAGTAGTGTATATTCCATCGTTTTTCAAGAGTGCTGGCTCTCCGAAGTCCTTATCTCAGTTTATCGCAATCAATGTTGAGCTGATTTATATGTATTGAATGCAAATCGGAAGTTAGTCTAGACTTGACGCATAAATTATCGGTTGTATCAAGAATTTCTTTGATTATTGTGATAGAACTTAATTTCATGAATAAAAAAGAAAAAAAAATTATTCCTGTTGGTTTCCAACTTGGCAGGCAGTGCTACAATTGCGTTAAGCTGAACGTCTATGTCCATCGATGGATGATTGGGGGCTGATGTGTCGACTTAAAGAAGGAGAGATTGATATCAGAAGTCACCTAGTTCAGCAGAGCACGTGTCACGCAAGCTTGAATCACGGGTTTGATACCCATTGGTGACATACTTTCTAGCTCAAAAAGAGATGAAAGATGCCTAGAAACACAGTTGAAACGCCATTATTGAGTTAAAAGTCAAAAACAATTACAAAAAAGGAGTTATCATCGATCATGGGTTCGATGCCCAGAGGTGACATATTTTCTATTCTCTAGTGCACTTTTCAATCATAGGGTTCTAATTTTTTTGTAGAACGGGCATTTCAAGTTAATACTCGGAACAACCAAACAACCAAAAATTAAAGGAGGTAGAATTAGGTTCAAAAGGACAAGGCTAGACATTTTCAGGATTATAAAATGCTAGATCTTGGAGAAATAAGAAAAAGTGCGAGCAAAGGTACTAGGGAGTTAATAACAGCAGCATCTGAAAGAGAACAAGATTAAGTCGAGGGAAAGGATTTGTTCTCAGTTATTATATGAACTAAAGAGAAGACTCACTACTACTACTACTACTACTACTACTACTACTGCTGCTGCTACTACTACTACTACTACTACTACTACTACTACTACTGCTGCTGCTGCTGCTACTACTACTACTATTACTACTAATGATAATAATAATAATAATAATAATAATAATATAAATAATTTTTTAAATGTCAAATATCTATTTGTTTCATCCAATACAATCCATTAATCTCACTACAATTTACGTATAGAAGCTCTGGATTTGACCAATTACAATTCCTTTCACAAACGATGAAGTAAGTCGACCTTATGGCTATGATATTATTTTGATTAATGGATAATTCCTATTTTTATTCCCAAAGCCTTCCAATATCATTACAGATGACGTACTTTCTTTTGCCATCTCTCCAATTCCACTCATAATAAGGTTAATACAGAGAGAGTGTTCTAAATCTTCACATCATCATCAGTCATTTCTATTACAATTGACATTATTTTGATCATCATCGTCAGCATTATCATTGTTATAAATCTTATTATCATCACCATCATTATCAACAACAACATAAACATTATCCTCCACCTCCTACTCCTCCTCCTCCTCCTCATCATCATCATTACCGTTCTTCTTCTTCCTCTTCTTCTTCTTCTACTTCTTCTTCTTCTAATCATCATTATCATCATCAATATTATTAGTATCATCATCATTATCATCATCGTGATCATCATCATTATCGATCATCATTCATATTCCTATTGTCATCATCACAATCATTTTAACTATCATCATTCAAACCTTAAGTATCATTGTCATTATCATTATTATTACCATCGTGATTCGTTTTATAACTGCCATCACCTTCCCTTATCATCATCATCATCATCATCATCATCATCATCATCATCATCATCATCATCATGTTGATTGCAGGGTATCCAAGGTTCAAGAGGGAATTGACCAAAGTGAGAATCATCAAGTAAGATGATACTGCATTACATGTAGAAATGTTTGTTTTTATAGCGTGGAGTTGTTGCGTTATTAGTACGCCTTGAGGAATTACGTCATTCATGAATGTCATGAACTGAAAAGGTGATGTGGTTTACCGAGATCTGCCGACACGTATAGTTGACGCATTTAAATTCTTATCTTTCTGTACGCTCTTGTAACTAGGCAGTGACCCTTTAATCACAGTAATAGTTGTTTGATGGCTCATTGTGTGTGGATAGCCCATTATTTCTATGTACGTGAAGGGAACGGCGTCCCCAAACCAGAAACATGTATCACAGATCATCAACAGAATGAATCTGAGTCGAAGAAAGGCTGAGGAGGCCATTGGACTTTAACCTATGTCAGCGCTAGGTTAATCGCTTGTATAAACGTTGCTACGACTTCCTTTGCTTGGCTGCGACTTCCCTGCCGTACGTCTGGTTTTCTTCAATAACAGATACATATCGGAAAGGTGTACGATGCATGCGTTGGCCCAGTGTTGCCCTATGGGGCTGAAACTCGATGCAGGACGCAGACGTTTGAACAGAGGATGCTCAGCTGTGACCTACGGTTGCTGCGCTATGTGGCGGAAGTATCTCTGAGCGACAGCAGATGATAGTTTTTATTTTAATTTTTGTTAGAAGAGCGATTTGAGTCATAGCAATCAGAATTTACATCTGCCCAAGATGTTGCTAAAATTTGCAAAGGAAGGAGAGCGTTGCTCTGTTCGCCGCATAATCATGTAGCCTTGCGTAAAAGGACAACTGTGTATGGTATATTAGTATATTTTCGAACATTGTGTGGAAGTTTTCTGATTATTTGGATTGGCTTTGCTATACAACATATACTACGTGTATTTGTGGTTGATTTGTAGGCAAATGGCCTCTACTGCAATCTCAGTAGGAGTAACTGTGCTCGTTCTATGCAGTTCGAAATCAGGGCAAAATCAAGTCTGCATTTTTGATGAAAACTGGTGGTTGTCTGGAGTTTTTTCTTTTTTAATCATGAAGCCCAGTAATGGATCTATAAGAGTTTCAAGGAGTGCATAATCTAGCGTAACAATGAAGATTAAAGGAGCAAGAGTGTCTCCCTGCAGGACACCTGCAAGTACTTCGAAGAAGTTTGTTTTTCCGTCAGGTGTAATCACTTGTGCAAAAGTATCTCAGTAGAGGATTTTCAGTGCATCTACTATTTTCTTTGACACTCCGTACAGAATTTTAGTAAGCCTTAATACCAAAGATGGTTTTGTTTTCAACCGCAAATTATAGTCAGCATATACCTATATGAATCTAGTAATATGTATACGCCCTGGTGCCGTTAGTCAAACCCACTATGGTGCACCATGGGTTTTACTTTGCATTTCGCCGATTCCAGTACTCTCCACCAAATAGTAAAATGTTAGTACTTTTCACTGGTGGTTATCCGTGATTCTAATTCATCTGATAAAAGAATCAATATCATAACATGTCTGTTTCTTCTGTATGGGTCATTACTGTAATAAACAACTGTTGGTTAAGATACATTCCCGTTGGAGTTTACAACTACCAATAGAAGAACGACTGGAATTTCTTAAAACCTTGCTGCTTATACATTTTCTTTGTATACAAACACAGACCTTTTCCGAGGTAACAAGGATGCCTTTTCAGTTCCATTACTCATTCTCGGTAACATAATTGGCCGGAAAAATGTAGTAAAATTCAAGATTTTTACTGATGATGTCCTGTATCAACGTGCTTACGGCATTCATGGATGGCAATCGCATAAGATTAAGAAAAATTCACAGAGAGAGTTTCCTCGAAACTAACCACTTTTAAAGAAATGAATTTACTCATCATTTTTTTAAAAACAGAATTCTCTATGACACTTAATGTGGGTGTGAGATCCTGACAAGAACTTACCGAAAGGCTGTGATCACATGAAAATGATGGTACCTTGTATGTGCTGTAATGTGCTATATTAATCTTGTTTAGTACAATAACATCACATTTTAGGTTAAGCAAGCCCCGTTAGATTAACATCCCATCGCAGTGGTCACACATGCAAACTAAGCTCACACTTCCAATTTCATTCTCCGGTGCTTATTGTGATAAAAAATAATGTTAGATAGAATAAGTAAACACGAGGTATTAAAATATTGGAGCAGCTTGAAACTGTTTTAGAAAGTCTTGAAGGACGCTAACTTTAGATCTAGAAGTGCAGGAGATGTCAATTTATTTCCATGCTAGGGGTTATGGGGTCTTTATTGAAGAAAAATGATTGGATATTGGTCAGGTATTTGTTTCTCTCCCCATGTGCTATGCTTCCGTATCCATACATTTTAGCCACCTGCGGTCATTGCCCTCCTAATAAATCGTTCATATACTATGTAATTTTTTTTTATGTTTTACGTTCTGTCGATCGTGTAATCAGGCATGATATTTGAGTATATCCCATCCGTTACAATGCAGCAACTTTTTATGAAAGAGAATCGGCGTAAAACACCGTTATTTTACTTTAGTGTGAAACTTCGTCGCCGGAGATGAAAGGAGCAACTACTGGAGAACAAAGAAACAATTAGCTGACACATCTATTGTACCCTCATACGAAATAATGTGAAGTTTGAAATCAAATAGTTTTTCCTTGCAAAATTGGCTTAAAAATAGTTTGCAACAACGAGTGCCATAAAAAGCGCCGTCTGCATTATTTTACTGGATTGAATTTTGAGTGTGTTGACAGCTATAAAATCTTGAGTTCCTTTAAGAAATTTCATTAAAAAGATACTGCTGTTAACTAGACATATTTTATTCGTAAATATCAAACATATTCACCTCTTACCGTGTTTCCAGTTGACGAAACTCCGTCTTTTGTATAAATGATTTTATGCACCTTTCCTCCAGGTGCAGATAATTGACTTTCTTTAGCAGCGTTGTCGATCTCTAATAAGCATTGTCGTAAAATCTGACGTCAAAATATAGTCATACTAATATTTGCTGCCAGTCAATATCGGAGGCCATATATCTGATGAGTAACAATCTCCCTCATTAGATTCAAAATGGCTTCATTGCTAACATGGAAAATGAGATAATAGGTTTATTGAACTTCCAGCGTTCCTTTAAAATATTTCTTTATACACAAAACTTCATTTCAGCATTACTTTGGAACATAACAAGAAGCTGATTTAAAGTTACCAGACACATTGCACGTCTCTATCGACATCAATGTTAGGTTGTCATCAATGATCGATTAGTATACGTTTGTAGACCACAGACTGCTATCTTTGTCGATTCTTAACAAAACAAATAGTTTGCTATAGCAGTTTAAGTTAGACATGTATTATCGGAATATTTTATGTCTGTCTATCAATTTGCATGTTACTACTTACATTTGCTATAGATTTCAATATACTTTGTGTCAGAATGACAAGTTAAGAATTGAGCGAGGAATGTTTTCTCTAAAACGAAGATTATATTGAAATGTCATTTGATTTGACTACATGGTTCATTGAAGATGCAACAATTTGAATGAGGAAAATGACAACTGCAATAAAGCCACCTACCCTGAACGTGATGAAAATTCATTACCTATTAGAAATGACCCGCCTACACTGGAGGAGACCAAGAACGCAATAAATGGGTTGAAAAGGAAGAAGGCAATAACTGAGCTGAAAAGGTAGAAGGCAATAAACGGGTTGAAAAGAAAGAAGGCAATAAATGGGTTGAAAAGGAAAGAGGATAAAATAAATGGGTTGAAAAAGAAGAGGGCAATAAATGACTTGAAAAGGAAGAAGGAAACTGCCTTAGACAGCGGCATATCACCCGAAGCCCTCAAGGGAGGTGGGGAAGAAATGGTGGGGTTCATTCATGACTTTTGTCAGGAAGTGTACTTAAAGCAGATTCCTCCAAGACAATGAATCACAAATCTTATTGTTCCTGTACCCGAGAAAGGAGACCTGTCACTCAAAACTAACTACAGGGTATAACTATTATGTCAATAGCTGCGAAAGTCTATAACAAGATCCGCTTATGCTGAATAACACCTATCTTCGACCTTACGTCGAAATCAAGATGTATTCCGACAAGGGCACAGTTGCACACAGCAAATAAACATTCTGAGAAGCATCGTTGAAGGTTTCCGAACTAACTAGCTCCGTCTAGTTGCGACTTCCATAGATTTCAAAGAAGCCTTTGATTGCATCAATCGTGAATGCATATATGCAGTGCTTATACACTATGAAATACCTGATGAAATTATAAAGGCCATAAGAGTGTTGTATGACAATTCCAGGAGTGCTGTGATAGTAGACGACTGTCTCTGAGGAATTCAGCATTTCCACTGGTGTACTGCAGGGTGATATTCTTGCCCCATTTCTAATTATAATCATAGTTGATCACATTCTGGTCACAGCCACGACATTCTGTGATTCTGTGTCCCTCACTAATGCAATTTAATTCGAAGCACGCTTCAGTGGAACTAAAAATGACGTTTGCACTAGTAATTCCTTTATTCGCTCCATAAAAATTACAACCATCCTTGAGAAAAGTTTAAGAATCATTTAAGAATATTTGAGGTTCACTTCAGCAGAATTGTAAAGAATCATGAGGCTCAGACAAATTTATGTAATTCTTATAAAAAACAAACAGTGTAATTCTCATGACTGTAACATGTATTAATCGCTTTGTAGAATATATAAATGATAAATATTAGAAACAAAAACGCTATGCAAAGCCAAGGCGTTCTAGACATCTTTATAGTTAATCAAAAGTTTCTAATTACACAATGCTATAAAAAGCTGTCGTCATTCCCATTTGAGAGATAAAGAAATGCGTTGACAGAACCAAACTGCTGTCAGACGTGAGCTGAAACATCTGGCGTACTTTCTCAACGGATCGCAAATCATGTCAACCATTGATAGTATGACATAATAATCGCAATCTAAAGCCAGTGTTATCAACTGTCTGGGTTAGGAAAATTTAGAGAAGAAGATGTTCAGATACAATCTATAGCCACTTTAGCACTTCTGTGTAAATTTCTTTGTTACATGCTCCAGTTGTTAAGTAAAGAGTAATAAAGTGGTGACGTCACACATATCTTGCGAGGAACCGTAATTCTGACTACATCGAAGTATTGACCATACCACAGAGCCTAGGTGTACACAACAAAGCGTTCAAATCTCAAAACAACTGCAGGAAAAAATGTTTGAATTTATAAAAGGCTAAGGGAAACTCCGTTAAGTTTGCTCAGTTCATAAAACTATGAACTTGGTTCACATAACAAGGTTTTTAAAGAAATGGTTTTAAAAAGGTAGAAAGAGCGTGAAAACCATACCTTCCACGGTTTCGGCGCTGGTACTTTACCGGAGCTGACCACGAGCAGACTCGAAGGAGAATTATACAAAACATTATCCGCCAAGACAGCAAACAAGATTCAAGCCCGTCAATGAAGGGTGTTTTGTGTATACAAACTTATGCATCTTTGTTTCCTGCTTATAAGTGCTTCTTCTCTTATGAACAATGTTTTAAGAAGCATGCGGTCTTTTGGTATCAACTGTTGTTGAGTACCGTATTACTGTATCTCCTAAATTTGAAAACCACTACAGAATGGAATGTAACGACCAATGCTATTAATGATACTAACCACTACTACTAACAATACTATTGCCCCGTTCTTGATTGTAACTGCTTTATATCAGAAACTTCATTACCAATACAGTTGCGTTGGCATTTATAACCCACTGAGTTCTTATTATTCCATTTGATTTCGCAGATACAGATCAAGCGAGGCAATGCAATCGCAGTAGAGACCCCCCTTATATGATTTCGTGCCCATCAATGTTTTTCGTTACTTCATTTGCACCGGTGTTCAACTACCATTTAAATGAAGGCACAGCCCTAAGGGCTTTGTTTACAAAACGTATTTTGCCTACAAATACTTCTAATGTTGACACAATAATTTATTTTTCTGTTAATGTTTAAACGATTTTTATTATTTAACCTGCCTTTTTACTTTTCTTATTTCTCTTCATATAGAAACTCAAGTTCCCGCGCTCAAGTCGAATGTTATTCATTTCGTATCATTTACTATTACCACCCTCTTGAACCATGGGAATCTACAACGACCTTAAATTTTTAGAAGCAATGATCAAGTAAAAGAGGACTTTTTGTTTACGTATTTGTATTAGCTCTGATAAAATCCATTTTAAGGATTTGAGGTAAAGCACAGCTCCCTTTGAATCAGCGATGTTTGTAAGATTTGTAAGTTTGAGTAGATTAATGTTATTTTTTAGCTTAGCATAAAATTACTCGCTACATGAGCAAATGAGGAAGTGAGGCCTATATTTAGTTCATTACTCTATTTTATCTATCTGAGAAGGCTATCTTGTCATTGGCTCTAGTCTTAGCAGGCCGAAGCTCTAGTCTTAACAGGCGGAAAAACCTTCTTGTTAGAAACATCGAAACTCTTTGGGAGCACAGCTCCCTTTGAATCAGCGATGTTTGTAAAATTTGTAAGTTTGGGTAGACTAACGTTATTTTCCAGCTTGATATAAACTACTCACTACATGAACAAATGAGGAAGTGAGACCTATATTTAGTTCATTACTCTATTTTATCTATCTGAGAAGGCTGTCTTGTCAATGGCTCTAGTCTTAACAGGCTGAAGGACCTTCTTGTTAGAAACATCGGAAACCTTGAGAAGCATAGCTCCCTTTGAATCAGAGATGTATATAATAACCATTGTTTAAAAAGAGTGAAAAATATCTTAAAATCCAAATGAAATTTAACTGATAATTTATCTTAGGCTCAGAGTAAATCTCATTTTGTAGGCTAATGGCCCAAACTTGCAAAATAAGACTCAATTGAAGCTAGTCTAAAATGAAGGTTGTGGTCTTGAAATTTTTTACGAGACAGCAGTTTACAGAATCTTTAAATCCCAGATCCTGTTCTAGATCCCTCGTTTCTTAAATTTATGTACTACACCACTAATCTTGTACCCTAGGGAAACCCCCTAAGTCCATCACTCTTTTCATTTAAGTTAATTCTTCATTTTCTTGTTTCCACATATATTCCCAAGTTCAACTTCTTTTCTTTGCATGGTCATGTATACCCTTAATTGTGGCCAGTCTTAGCCTTTTCTACGGATATTACCATGGGAGGTGTTCTTGTGAGCTGTTGTCACTGGTTCCAGCTTGGTTTGTTCCATCCCTGATGGCCCGGTTTTCCCAACATCTTCCTCCTTATGCTGTTGTTTTCCCCTGTGCCAAGATGTCTTTCTATCAGATTAGTTTCTTTCCACGAACAGCTAAGCGGTGGAACTCGCTAGGGGTCTGATTGTTTTCCCTCTTCCTACAACTTAGATGCTTTAAAATCAAACGTGAATTCCTTTTTTTAGGTTAGTTGTTCCTCTCTCTCCCTGTGCTTACTTTCGACATTGCTTACCTCTCTTCTGGTCTATACACTTAGTAACATTTGGTAGCCTTCTATGGTACTGCGTCTACTAAAAAATGTTTTTAAAAAAATCAATTTTGACGCCCCGTTGTAATGATTTTTAGTGCAGAAAGATTAATCCCTTTACGTTTGGTAATATCACCAATCTCAAGCAGTCGTTTGTACTTTTGTTGACTTGGATAAAATTTAAATACCATGGAAGAGAGTAAAATATCGAAGAAGCTCACCATCTCAAAATCAACTTCCAGCTATTTACACTCCAACCTTCAATAACAGCAGACTCTAAAATACAATGAGTCGTAAGTGTGCATCGACACAAAATACAGATTGGACTATTGTCCACTGGAAGCGAGTTAGCTCCGTTGGTGGAGAGCTGGTCTAACAAGCTGAAGGTTGATGGTTCGAGTGTATGCTATGCCTTTAACCTGAAAACTCTTACTGCACGTCCAGTAGGAAAATGGCAGTAGCTGGGGAAGAATAAAAGACGGCGAGGAAGGAACCTACCTCAAAATTGTCGTGGCTCAAGACATATGATTCTCTACCATATCACATCACCTCCTTTAATAAACGCCGCGGCGTTTATTACGAATCCCAGCTTTTGGATAAGGTGTTTAATGAAGGGCGATGTTTATTAGAGTGCGGCTTTTATTACAAATTGAAAACTGTTAGCAATCAATTAAAATTCTTCATAATGAACTTTTGAAGCGGAAAAGCTATATTCGTTTTATCTTTAGTTGCTGAAGAATTTGTTTATAGGAAACAGGTCAAATTTTAAGTAATCTATTTGTTATTTCTTGTTTGATGTAATTGCTAATAAAGACCGCTTTTCAAGGTGTGACATTTATAAGCGGGCGGCTTTTATTACAAATGTTTCGTCTAGAAGGGCGGCGTTTAATAGAACGGCGGCATTTAATAGAAGGCGGCGTTTATTGGAGAAAACACGGTAATTAAATTTTCAAACAACTCGTGAGGTATACGTCCCTTAGCGGTAAAGTAGTTCTTAACATATGCGAAAAGAAAACTCTCAACGTCAATTTTATAATGTTAAGACAATAGTGGTGTGAACAGTTGAAAACCTTTTTTCTACTAGCTTTGAATGTTTAGCTGTGAAGGGCACCTTAAAATAGTAATGTCATGACCAAGTTATCAACATTAGTTTGACGTGATTTCGACATATCACAATCTTGATGGTGTATAAATTGACACAAATGCTTTCTTGAGAATACGTCCATGAAAAAAAAATCTGCGAAGATATCAGTATCAAGTTTGAATTATTAACAGGACACGAACCCTATTATTTTTCCAGTGTACTTATAGAAACGGTGAAACATGTATTGAGAAACTCAACTGTATCAGAGTAGCCTGAATATCTCCTCTTGATTACGTATAGACCATTCTTAACACTACATTGATATAAAATTGCAAACATTCGAGGCGCCAGAGGAGGCTTGAACTTTATACATATCAACAACTCGCAGGGAATACTTAAATAACAACATATATCATTACATTTAAGAAAATCTAGACACAAGCATATTAAATAAAACAAATGGTACTTATCGATTCTTACGTAACATCAGAACTGTTCCATTATCTCGTACAAGCATCTTGATTCTGAAAACCTGAACTCATTTTCGTTGTCTGATTCACAGACCCAAATAAAAAAATTTGTTTTCTTTCGGTTTTCCCCTTGCATCACTACACTCTTTTTGTTTTATAGGCATACTGGTAAATTGGGCTGATTCTCAAAACCTGGACTTCTTTTTGTTGCCCTATTCACAGACCCAAATAAAGAAATTTGTTTTCTTTTAGTTTTCCCCTTGCATCACTACACTCTTTTTGTTTTATAAGCATACTGGTAAATTGGGCTGATTCTGAAAACCAGAACTACTTTTCGTTGTCTGATTCACAGACCCAAACAAAGAAATTTGTTTTCTTTTGGTTTTCCCTTGTATCACTACACTCTTTTTGTATTATAAGCATACCAGTAAATTGGGCTTAAGCTCAATATGCTAAAGATTTTCCTAATTTGAGCCTGAAATTATGTTTACAGTATGCTTAATTTCAAAACTCATTTTATGGTCTGATATTACGTTTGACATGAACACTGCAATGGTCTCTTTTAAATTCAAAACACTTTGTTCCATTTCTTTCTGCATGGTTTAGTTCAAAAGATAATTTCAAGCAAAAATTCTGTTTCTTATCACTTAACCTCGTCCACTATATTTTACACTTGATTTGGGAAGAAATGGAAGTGAGGGAAAAATTCCGAGATTGGGAAATATGCTTAGTGTATGCTTATTTTTTGAAACATGTGAGCTTAAGTATGCTTATAACCGTTATCCGAAAAGTCTAATATCTATCAGGAGGTAATCACGGTTTCTTGTAAGCCTTTCTGAGCAGTAGGTATGTTCGATTAACAACAAAAAAATGTCGTGGTAACTAGTGCATTCAATATAGAACATGTGCGGTAGATATTACAATCCTTTCTCGTTTACTAGGTACCCCTTTTAAGGGAGTTTAGAACCTATCTTATCTCTTCATCACACTTGATTTCTCCACACCCTCTCTTCTCTCCTGCAATCAGAAGACATACTCAGTATCAAGAGGTCTTGTAGGTGCATACCATATGTGTTATGATATTTTGTAATTATTTTTCATTTGATAAGAACCTAACGACAACAATTTGTTGTCTTTGAAGACTGACTTTGAAAACTGCTGCATGGAAGAGAGATAGCATGCTGCAAGTTTTGGCCTTTCAAGACACCTTCCAACACATGCTAGCAAGTAAAGGGGACCTAAAAGTGAATCACTGAAAAAAGACTTCACCCTAATAACAATGATAGGGACACGGGCATAGAACTTCCTGAGGCTTGGATGCCAACAATAAAGAAACACAAAATGAGACTTATGTTTGGGCGGACATCCACGGGAACGGCTTCCTGCCAAAAACGATGATAGAAGATGTAGCAATCACGGGCAATTAACATCAAGCATAATTGGAAACTCCCGCAAAAGTTGACACAGCGCCTGACCAAGACTAGCAGTATGCAGTTGAAACATGACGTTGCCGAAAGACAGTACTTGGACATATAACTCTGAAATTAAAATCAGTAAATATACATCAATGTAAAAACACTTAAAACTTAAAACTTAAATTAAAACTAAAATTTAAAACACTTACTTGAGAGAAGTAGTGATGAACATGAACAAAAACCACAATGTCAGCGAGAGTCAAGGGTTTGCTTAGTACATTTTACCGCCATAACATTATGCCGACACAATTTTACGAATGAGAGCTTCACATCATCTGGTTGTGGAGATCTGTGTGTAAAGACTGCGAGCCAAGGCATACCATCAGTCAAATGTAAGATCTCATTCTCAATTCTGTACAGACAAAATAAAATAAGTGTAGAAATAAAACAGGTTTAACACGTTCCACATAATGGCTGTTGGCGGACACTTTTACATTTTCTTCTTACATGAGGTTATCTACGTCAAAGTGTGTGTATGTCAGTTTCTCTGACTGTCTGTGTGTGTCTGTTTCTGTGTTTCTCTTTGTGCTACTGTTTGTATGTGTCAGTGTCTGTTTGTGTGCGTCTGTGTATATGTCTGTATGTATGTTTGTGTGAGCGTGCGTATGTGTGTGTGTGTGTGTGTTGGGTGGGTGGTGCGACAACCAGGCGATAGATCCTAATTCACTCACTATGTTTTTTCATTTCTGTCTTCACCACTCGTCTTGTTATAGGGAACTGTAGCAACTATTATAACGATGCCATTAGATGTTATGAAGACTAGACTCATGAATGCAGAACCGGGACAGTATAACGTAAGTGCATTTTAACAGAATGGCTTATTCGATCGATTCGTAATGTGGCTTCTGCAATGGAACGTGAAAATAGGTATATTAGCCACAATGCGACAACAATACCAATAAAAATTAATAATTAATCTTGACCGTATATGGGATAATAAGAGCTGGGAGATATATTAGCTTTTATACTCTTTGATTTACTTTCGCTCCGTATGCGCATTATCCCTGTCATTTATTTATATTTCCTACCCTGCTTGCTCAATATACTATCCAACTCATGGAAAAGTAAAGGCCTTGAGTCAAATAGCTTTCGCATCTACTGTTTTCAAATTCGGCGGTTGGGCTTAACAGGGTTGGGCCTCTGTTTACATAAATTAAAGTCCATGATTGTAGGTCTTCCTCTACCCCTTCGATATTTTGCCATTCCCTCTATCAGTGACTTCTCTTATCTGCCCTTTCTGATCATTTGTCCAAAATATTTCACTTTCCTTTTCTTGATGTTTCCTTTCAACCTTCTCTTTCAACCATCCTCCCTTCTCTTTGACTCTTTCTAACAGCTCTTACTTAGTGATGTGTGCTGTGCAGGGTATCTTGAGCAGTCTTCTGTATACCCATGTTTCAAAAGAATCAATTCTTCTCTGTACCTCTGTGTTGAAGGTCCAAGTTTCATTTGCATATAGAAACAATACAACTATACAAACTCTTACCCATATCTTCAATCACTTTTACCCATATCTAGAGACTTGATGGTAGACAATTCTATGACTACAGAGACATTGAGATTCAGTTTGGTGATGATTATGGACACTGCCAAGTATCAATAGGAGCTACCAGGTTTGTACACAACATATTTTAATAAATTTATCTAAGATTTTTTACTCTGTATATAGCAATATATAGAGAGGGTCAACTAAAGTTGACTTGATAATTTGTCACCTTAATTATTGGACTTGATGGTCCAATGGTTAAGGTTTGGGTTTTCAAACCAATGGGACATGGGTTCAAGTCCCCTCAGCTCCCCTAGTGAAAAAGGCACACTATTGCGGTAATGCCCTGCGCACGATAAAAAAAAAATATATATAATTTGAGTTTCAATTAATTTGAAAACTGAAGAACCCTCTTAATTGCCAAGCTAATATAATACTACTGAGGACTAGTGAGTGCAAGCCAAGTAATAAACATGAAAGAAACTGCATTTTTCATGAAGCATATGAATACTTAGCCTCGTTTTCGGGATCAGAAAGAGTCTAGGGCACTGAACTATAAATAAAAAGTCTGGAAGGATCAGGGTGGGAGGGATATTTCTATTGTTCTCCCGGTATTGAGTGTGTAACCAAATATGGCGAACTATGGAGACCGCTATTGCACGTATGTACGTGCAGAATTAACAGAAGACACCATGAAAAATCGTCTCACAAATTAAAGGATTTTAGCAAAGTTAAAGGAACAAATAGATCACATTTACATCTTTACAGTTTTTCCAGTTCAGAATTTTGTCAATGCCACCCAAAATGGCTGCTACTAACTTCGATCGTTACGTTTTGTCATCTACGACCTTCGGTTGTAGATGACGAAACAAAATCTTAAGCAGCTGGCACCTAAAAATGAATTTGGAAGAGGTGACAGGCTATTTGCTCTTGAGTTATGGTTAATTTTGAAAGTATATTACAAGAAGAAAAAAAATATGTATATTTATATATTTATGTATTTATATTTATTTAGAGCCTTGGTGGCTTAATGGTAATGCTCCACTCTTTGAGAATTATATATAATTGCAATGTGTCTGCTGAGAACATACATGAATGTATATATATATATATATATATATACATTGCATACAGGCTTAAAGCCGAAACACAATTAATAATAACAATAATAATTAATGAATTTCCCCTCACCCACTGATATATACATAATAAATACTATGTGTCTGCTGAGTACTTATATATATTTATATATATAATTCGATGGCTCAATAGTTAAGATGTTGGTTTAGTAACCATGATGTCGTGGGGTCGAGACAGGTCAGCGCAGATAAGAGGAACGGCAATCGGGACAAAATTCGCGCCTCCTTATGCTATTATCTTTCTACGAGACTTAGAAGAACCAGCAAAAATGGCATAAAATGAACTAACAATTGATCAGGGCATGCACGTCCAGTAATTTATTCACTGTACTTCACTTCTTCACTACTCTACCTATTGATTTATCGAGGTAGCACGGGCAAAGGCCAGTAAACAAGTGAAAAAAAATTGTCCTACAAAAAACATCCTCTAAGTCCTGGTTGTAAAGTACGGATTGGTGCCCCGTGGTCCTTGAAGCATTTAAGAGAGTGATTTAACAAGACGGGAAATAGGATTTAGAAAAATTATGTGTTTCATTTTGTTAATGACTATCACGCCAGTGCTTCCTCCATTACTGTCTTCAATATTTAGCTCACCACCACCAAGCTGCAAGGGTGTGATTCACGAACCAAGTGTGCAGTAGGGTATTAAAACATTCGGAACGACTAACACAAATATATTTGGGGGGGCGAAAATTTTAAAGTCAGGAGTTGAAGCTCTGAGGAGCAATACTTTATACAACTATTGGAAAACGAAAATTATTCGCAAAAATCTCACTTTATCAATGGAGCTATAATAAAAATCACAGGCGTTGGCTGCCGACGTTTAAACTAAAACAATCTCTTAAAATACAACAAAATACTTTTTACACTAAAATGTTTAAAGGTCGTAGTAAATATATTGTTGAAGACGATAAGAAAGGGATTGTGTTATTCGATAAAAAGAGTATTGGGTGAGCGTTTTTTCAGTGTCACTGCTTGCTGAATCATCCCAAATCACATACTTTGCTGATAACCATTTGCACTCCCTTCAAATGATTTGTTATGCGACCTTAGATATGCCAAAACTATCAATTACCACAGTGCACAGCACGCCTTTCCTCGCTTACCTCAATTCGGAAACCGTAAATCATTAACATTTAGATCTGTTTATTGTACTGCATTCTACAGTTAACGACATGCAACAGGCACTGGTGATAATACCATTTTTGCAGAAAAATCTGTAAAATCATGCAACAACTCAGAGCAATTAACATTACAAGTAGTGCAATTTGTGATAAGACAAGGGACAGTTGTCAGCAATTTTGCCAAAATAAGGCTTGAATAATGGTGATTCTAGACTTATCAAGATTCTACTTGCTACGCATTTTTTAAAATTATGACTGTATTGAACTTAAGTGGAGTCTTCTCATCCTTCCCCAGCCCATACACTTATCGTTTCCACATGAATGACCAGCACAACTTTGCAAAGGGAAAGTCAACGTGCAAAAAAAACTTTTTCAGCAATTTTCTTTACAATAGGCATTTGCGTACATATTTTAGCTCATAACTTTTTATCGCCTTAGCGGATTGACATGAAAGTTTTCTAAATTTTACTGAGAAGTCTTATGATTTATAAATTTTTTGGTTTTTTAAAAAATTGATGATATTGGTGCTTTGTTGACCTATAGTCTAGTGGCTTTTTTAGGTTTTGTTTCTTTTCTTTGAAAAACATGATTATTACATATTTAAGCTTAGATCTCACTCCTGAATTTTTACTGACAATTTCTTATTCTCAGATGTGATCCAAAAATATGTTGTGCAATAAGGTGAAGTTTGCTAGAGAATCTTATATAACAATATATGCACAATAATTTTAGGAATATCACATCTTTAGCTTAATTTTGTACTGACAGTTAATTAAGAGTTATATTTTTGATATTTGGAAGATATTTTTAGTCATAATGTTCAAAATAAATAAAAACCGGTGGATTATAAGTAAGAAACCATTTTGGAAGTTTCAAAACTCATACATTTTGGAAAGGAAATTTCTCAAAATCTAAAATATTTTGTCTACATAGTTAACTGAGTGCGTCTATTAAATGTTAACCCTAGTGGAACTCACTTGACGTATTGGCCTCATAAAGGGAAAACATCGCTAACAAGTTGATTCTCTCTTTAAATGGTTGCCGATAGTATCAAAATGTACATGCTAAGTGGTCACCTTGTGGAAATATGCTAAAAGGTTAAAGTCTTCAATACAAAATTTCTCCATTTCGTTTTAAGATGAGCTGTTCTGTTCTGTTTTTGTCTGGAAGTTTTAGAGCCAATGCAGAACAAGATCAGATGCCTTGGTTGTTGACTGTTGACAATTTTTTTTATCTTTAAATATATGCCTTTCTGCTCATAATTATAGATTCCAAAGATATTCGATAATAGGTTTTCTTTTCAAAGGCTTACCGTAACGTTGTTAGTGTCGTTAACGCTGCCATCGAAATGGTAATTAGCTCAGAGGATGCCCACCATCTGCGTTTGTTATTACTGCGTACCATTAAAAAATATCATTTGGATATGTCATATTTGGGAATGGATGTTTCTTAATGAAGAAATGGACAAGTCGATAAGAAGGCAGTGCTCCTTGCCTTATCCTCTAAATTGCCAATCTTCAGAATGGAGTGTAGTACATATAGTAAATACCTGATTCTCAATAGAACAATTTGTTCCATTTACAAAGAGCAACGAGAACATCCTTATGCTACTCGTGCACCTTAATGCGGGCGAGAAATTACAACGAGTCAAGTCTGAGGAGCAGTGACACTAAGAAGTTGTTGTTGTTGTTGTTGTTGTTGTTGTTGTTGTTGTTGTTGTTGTTGTGTAAACATTGATGTCAAATTGTTTATTAGAAGAATAAGGTCTCCATCCGAATGCTAATCCATCAAAGAATTAAAACGTTTCTTTTATGAAAGGATTATGAATTGTTGGACACACTCCAAAGAGTGAGCAGTCAAAGGAAGAAGACACGAAGTTAGTTAAGCTTACAAATATCAAATTCAAGCATCTGTCTAGACCAGTACTTCTTGACGCAAGATCGGACGAAAAGGTATTGTACGCCGTGGCGGCTCTATTAGAGGCTGAGGGGGGAGGGGGCGACTTGGCTGCTTCATCACTTCTACTTCTTTGCCAAGTAATGTTTTTCTCTGGCCAAAGAGAACAAAGAAAACACCAAAGGAAAATGAAAATAAAATGCAAAGTCGTCTCTAGATGTCGTATAGAAAAGAAAGACAAAACTTTTTATTATCTCTTAACCACCAACAACCCACCCACTCCAACCCCTAACTTTGATTTGTTGACGCCCTCGTCAATGCTAGCCCACATTATTTAAGTGCTCACAAAAGGGAAAAAATTGCGATGCACTTCGATCTTTTTACAGCCAACGACTTTCTACTTTGACATTGTGAAACCTAAGGTTTAATGTTGCTGTTTTATGCTGACATCATATTAAACCAACTATACTACACCACGTCAGTCACAGTAAAATGAAGAACTCTTTTGTCCTCCACTGCGAGTTGTTGCCCTTAAGTTTTTCAAGTCATCGACTCCTCTGTCAACTCCTTGTAGAGTAGTACAATTCTAAATGACCTAACAGCATGATTGTATTATCATGGCCCTTATGTTGCGAAGGAAGGCGTAAAATGCGATGGGACTACTGGTACGTATATTAGTCTGCCTTCAGATCCCTTCAATTTTATCTACTGCACCTATACAATGATAATATTAGTTTGTGAATAACGATTGGTGTAAGCTTTACTTTATGTTTGGATCGAAATTGTTAAGATGATTAATAAATTCCACAACATTTCTATTTATAATATTTTGCACTCATTGCATTCTCCGTGTTGACATAAATAACATGCCCAAATTTGAGAACGATATCTTGACCAATCGTTGAGATACGCCTTTTCAAATTTTAAATAATGCCTGTCAAGACCTTATTTTATCAAATTTTAACGCATCCCTGTCATAAGAGGTTAAGAAAATATCCATTCGCTGTAAAACGCAAAACAATTACTATGATAACTATTCTTGAATAAATGTGTTAGACTGCTGTCGGTTTCTTCAAAATAAGTACCGGTAGGCCACCTGATTTTCGTAATCACATTTATAAAAAACGTCTAGGGACTCTAGGGAACGTGTCCTTCCAAAGTGCAGCTGTTTGTAATCCACTGAACGGCTATGACTCGTTGCTCCCTTAAGTCAATTTGTGTTTAACACTTTTCTACGAATTTGTTTCTGCCGCAGCCGTGGATTAATTGTGCATTGCTGAATCGAGAGTCGCCCATTGACCGACTCTGCTGTGTCAATCACAATGTATTGTAATGTCTGTTGTCCACATCCATGGATCTTCATCTCAAAATTAAAATGGTGACGTCACAAACCTCTTTTTCAAGTAATTCCAATAAAAACCAGATCAAGTGTCGGCCATGGCACCAAATGCTCGTACACAAAATACCGCATTAAAATTCCGTATCAACTGCGAGAAACGGCTGTTTGAATTTTACAAAGCCTGTAAGGAAACACTATAAATTTTGTTCACTTCTTAAAATAATGAACTGGGTTAAAATAAGAAGGTCTTGACAGGCATTATTTAAAATTTGAAAAGGCGTATCTCAACGATTGTTCAAGATATCGTTCTCAAATTTGGGCATGTTATTTATGTCAACACGGAGAATGCAATGAGTGCAAAATATTATAAATCCGAGACGACAGAAAGTTTCTGCGTCGAAAGTACCAGTCATGTGTTCCGAAATTGTAAAGAAATATAGCAGAGGAATGGGAGGTGTTGACCTTTTAGACCAAAGGGTGGCTGCTTGCCGTCTTGATCGTAAGTCGCGGCACTATCTTCGACTTGTTTTCGATTTGATGGACATTGCTTGCGTAAACAGTTTCATTGTTTTCAGAAAGTTGAAGCCAGGACAACTGACGCTGTTGGAGTTCAAGGTTTCTGTAGCACGGTCTTTGGTGTGCAGACTCAGCAGTCGTTAAAGAAATTGCGAATCATCGAGGCCTGCACAATCTTCTAGTTCCCTTATAAGACCTGTAACAGCACCACTTCACCTTCCTGAATTTGAGAACACTCATCTTTGTCCTCGGTACTGTGCAGATGAGGCAAAATAGTTGCACTCTGCACTACCAAAGGACGAAACGGTTTTCTCAAGTTCCACTCTATCCCTGGTCATTGAGAGGGTCATTTCACTTTTTGCAACGCTAAAAGATCACTTGACTGTCAAGTCTTTTATCGGCTGGACCAATGATTGTGTTTGCTAATTTATCTTTTCTCGCATGAACTGTGTGGTTGATTGTGTCAGATATTATTTGGCAAAATGGTACCGGGTCGACGTTTGGAATTTTTGGCAAAAAATGTACCTCTGTAAAACTGAAAGTACTTGTCTCTCTGAAATAAATTAGACGAAATAATTTTCTCATATTGCTCTCCCATTCGAAATTTTTGCACATTTGTTTCCCTTACCTACCACAGGGACACCAGTGTCCCATTGCTTGGGTTGGAGAAAAAGGAAGGGTGAAATATATCTTCCATTTTCATGTTGAGTGACACAAAGTTAGAATATGGTGGCAAAAGTCTTTCATTGAGGGAGGCATTATGAGCTCGTAATTTCTTCCTAGCTCGAAGCTAGTTGTAATGCTCTTGCATAGACGAGTCAAAACTTGAAATGCTAGAACCTCCATTTAAAGTGGTGGAGAGCCTGAGCCCCACATATTCTTCTTTCTTCTTCTTTGATTCATCCAATTCCCTGAGGCTGTGGTGAAGCATGGACGAAGTTCGAGCTGCAGAATCCTCGCCCAGTCATTGCAGAAGGAAGCTCTTTTTTAGTGAGACCAGTTTTGTTCTTAAGTAAGGCTTTCAGAGTGACATAAGGGCGACCAACTATTCTCTTTGATTCCGTGGTCCAGAGGAGTAACCTTCCAAGTGGTTTGTCGTGACGAAACAAATACCACTGTCCTGCCAGGGCGAGGCGGCGCCTCCTTATAACATAAGACGTGGTCGGTAATGGACCGTGGAGGTACTTGTTAGTTGGGCGAGATCTCCAAGAAATGTTATATACTGTACGTAACGTCTTGGTACAGGTGTCATCAATTCTCTTACGGCGAGTAGCACTCAGTGTCCGGGAATCTCACCATATAAAAGGATGGTTTCACACCTCCCATGTTGATGTTGACATATTCACTACTTTAGATTGTTCTTCAGTTTATCATCAAACGGACGTATGGACGACCAACTGGACGTTAACCGTAGGCAAGTTGCACAACGAGGAGGTGCTTAGGCAAGCACGTACTATTAATTCTCACAGGTCACCTGACCATCATAGGTTTCTTTTGATCACCTTGGTTTCAATACCTGCCAGTATGCACTTTTGAAGGACATGATTGTTACAGACTTTGTCGTACCATTTAAGACCATAGGGGACGTAAAGGCATCTCGTATGTCTATAAAAGCCACCACACTAACATATATGTACAAACAAAACGCAGTGTCTCTCTTTGCAAATTAGGATGAAATGCATACACATCTACCTAGCAAATATTCTTCAATTTATTGCTTCGTGAATCCAAAACCCATTTACATTGCTACATCCACTATACATGCTGTACTACAAGATCACATATATATACCATTCCGTTTAGAAAAAAGTGTTATTTATATGTTATCGATCCATTCATCAGATTCATCACATTGTACACGATCCAGAACCAACTTGCTACTCCATAATAAAGTTGTTCATGCCATAAAAAATATTACTCCGGTGATTCATAGTTGTATAAAGCATCCATATCCTTGCAATTGTCAATGTATCATTTTTTTCTCTTGCATATCCGTATATGATGGAATCCAAACATATGTAAAGAAAGATACGCTATTACAACTGCAACGAAGGTAGCATGTGCCAACCAGCCATAACTCTTCCACGGCCGCTGGCAAGGTTTAAAACAAATTTTTCTCAGCATTCTTTGCAGTGCTTTATTTAGTACATTCACTGTGTACGAACATTTAACTTCGGGATATACTTGATGGTTTTCAAGAACTTATTGAACGTTTCTCCTGTCTAAGTACGTTCTGGGTAAAAAAATCCTTAAGTTACTCACACCAGCCTCGATTTTCGATGCCAGCTCTCCTTGGTAATGTTTTCGAACAGAATATATAGTGGGAAAACAGTAAACCTCCCTTGAACTTTGACTTATTTCAACGGGTAATATTAAAGAACCAGTTACTGTTAAAACTTTCATTTAGAACTGGAGATATAAAATCTCTTGTCTTTCGCTCTTGTCTTTCGCTCCACGTTCAGTAGTAGCCTTTATTTCATTCTTCTTCTTACAGTATACGATGAAGCATTACTTCGTAAAATCCTCCATAAATTTCTACTCTTGTCTTGTTTGGTGTTATCAACTAGCACTAGCGCACTACCCCGGGCACATATGACATATGGAATAAAAGTAATGCAAGTTAAGCTAAAATGCGTTCACTTGGAAGGAAATAATCTATTTCTTGGAATCAAAAGGGTTCGATGCTAAGTAATGATACATGTCGCACAATAAGTAATTCTTGGGATTCATATGATAAAGCGTTTTCCTTGGAGAGTTTAGTTTACTCGTAGAATAACTAGGGGAAGCGAAAGGAACCATTCGAAAACGCGCGTAGGAAAGAAGCCCTCCCTTTGCCTGAGATGCTGTTATGACTCTGTCACGAGAATGCTAAATACAAATATCTACATAGAGACTATCTACACACATTTACGTATAAGATTACATGAGGACATTCAAGTCTACCTTAGGAGGAGGCACGGAGTACTGAGGTCAAACAAAGCAAAAACTCTAGTAGCCTAGTTGGTACTATAGGCTCCATTTGTACTTGAGTGCTCTTTAAAACGTACGTTTTGTTGAAGTATTGCCGATGGAGAAAGTGTCTTTCCTAATGATTACTGACAAGGATTAATTTTCATACTCAAAAGAGTTACATTACGCATACAAAGTAAAAATGTTTAATTAAGGAGGGCGATGGATGGCATATTTTCAAGGAAATAAGAAGACGCAGGCAAGAACGTCTATACGGAGACGTTAATGGAGTCAGGGTTTAACATTTGCGAGTCTTTTTTGCGTCTTCTTGCATGTAAATGTATATAAACGATCTCATATGTAGATATTGGCTATACCTTCAGCATTTCCCCAACAAAGTCATTACAGCATCCTTGAGACTGCGAATCCTTCTTCCTTAAAATCATTGGAGAACTTACTTTTCTCTTTTCCTTACAGACACTAGCCTCGAGTTGCTTAGCTTGTTGCTTAGATTTTGGACCAAATCGAGGCCTCACACCTAAGCAACTAAGTTGCTTATAAAAAAACGTGTAGTGAAATAACTATGGCTCAGTAAATAAAGAGACATTTTGTGTAAATTGACACTGATTGGCTTCTACAACACTGATTGGTTTTCGATAGCAATGAGTAAAACTACAGAAAATAAGCAGAGTGGAAATGATGCTGTTCAGGGTCCGCAACCTGTTAATGTTGGATCCAGTCAACAATTGTATTATTGATATGGATATCATTACTACACAAATCCTTATTGATACATTTAAGATGCATACACATTTTACACAATGCTTAAAATCCGCAGAGGGTTCGCCAAGTAATATCTATTAAACGGGTAGGCGTCCGTAGAAACGCAAAAATTTGCTAACCACAGATCTAAAGCACCTCTCTCGATAAGATTGAAATACGTCGCCTTTTCTTGTCTTCTTTTCTTATGTATTCGATTCTTATTGCCATTTTACATTTTAAATATAAATAGAGTAGTAGAAAGAAAATATTTAACTGGCTTCAAACGTACAGTTACTTTAAACTAAAAGTACCTGGAAGTTGTTACATATTTCTTCGTCTTCATCATGTGTTTAAGGTCCGTTGGACCGTTTCCAAGGTCCAACAGATGTTAGACGTTGTATCGTCTGTTGGGTTCACGTACTTTGCCTCTACATGCGGCCTTATCATCCGCACTGTCCATGGTCATGTTCCATGCACGCAAATCCTCCTCGATGGTTTCACTCCAAGTCTTTCTCGGGCGTCCTTTGATGATAGTACCGTTCACATTGATGTGCTGTCAGCTGAGGTACACGTGTGTGCATGACCAGCCCATATATTACGTATAATGTCCTCCAAGAAGAGGGATAGATGCATGTGGAAGGAGTGTATGGAAATAATGGTAAAGCATGAAATATTCCTACAGAATAGAAAAGCAGAGATTACATTGGACCTCAGGTGTTAGAACGTAAAGTTTAAGAGACACTGAACTTGTTGAAGACAGGAATAGAAGGAGGTATTGATGCTAATCCTGCAGAAATGGGGACAGAATGGCAGCGAACTGTCAAGAATGAAATAAGAAGTTTCTACAAAGAATATATTCTACTGAGGTGTGGCCAGATGATTTCCTTAGAGGTGTTAGCCCCCGGAGTAACAGGATGAACATGGAACAATGAACATGTTGCGGCATGCATCAAAGATCATGTTGGCGATTTTACGCAACAGACTGAAGAAGAAGCTTAATAGTATATTGGTGATGAAAGGTCAAGAGCATAAGAGATGGAATAGCAGTTTCTCGTGCCCTTGCTCAGAGAAGTATTGAAAATTCTCAAAAAATTTATATTGATGAGCGGATTATGAGAAGGCTTTTGATATGTTGCAATGGATACGGATAATGAAAATCGTACCAGTGGACAAGAGAGAGGGCTAATTGCATCTTTGTTTCTGGGACAGTCAGCTACAAGTCAGTGACTGGAAGAGATTCTGAGACGGCTATGATTGGAAGGGGTGTGAGACAAGATTGTTTCTTACCCCCAGTACTATTCAACAATTGTGCATAAGCAATGATGAATGAAATCGTAAGGAATTTGCATAAAGGGGTACAAGTTAGTGATCGTGAAAGGAAAGTTATGAACACTTGTAAATGTAGTAATGTAAAGCCTACCTATTATGGTGAGTAAAAATATATATTAAGTGAGCCAGTATAGGTACTTGAGGAATACTCCGCCAAGTGATGCACCAAGAATGGCCAAGTGAATATTGAGGTTTAAAGTTCCTTGAATACCAAAAACAATATTAAAGACGGCTATCCGTAGCAATACGACAATATATCTTGTCAAAAGTTCATGGAAATCTTTGTTAACTGCACGTTCTCACAGATCATGCAAGCAAGCACATCTCTACTCTTTCAACAGAACAATGTTGCAAAGCAGGGGTATCATCGAGGGTGTCTGTCAAGCAAGAGTACTTGGCTGTTTTGATAGACTGTTCACAAATTTAAGGGATCTTTGATAGTCAACCGTTATAGCAAGAAAGGGGGTTAGACAAAGTAAGTAGCACCTTTTCTAGTTACCTTTTTTGAAAACATTATACCAGTCATCTTAAAGTCAGCCATAGACAAGTGAATTCAATGCTCCCCTGGATCCAGAATTTATGTAATAGAGGGAGGGTACCACGCCACCTAAAGCAAGAGTGAAATTTAGCTACTCAGCAAGAGGGCATGTAAATATAAGCAAGTTCAGAAAACCTATCAATTCTCTTGTTGCATTAGCTTTGAAATTGTTGTCCATGAAATATTTAAGTAGCTATACATACATGTATTCCTCTACTTAATAGGTTACGGAACCCAAAAATATCGTTTGCGGGTTTAGGTTAAGAACTCTTGTTCTAGCATATTGAATCAAGCAGGAAATTAAGTAAAGCGGCTTGTAGTATACGTTTATTATATTTAATAAATATTAAACGTTTTAATTATATTTAAATTTAAAATTCAATAGTATACATGTACTTGGCAGCAAACTTTTTGACGTACACTAGTATAAGTGGCCATTAGAAGCAACAAGGTGGAGAATCAATGCTTTTATTGCACTAGTCGATTTGATAAACTTTATACAACTCTCAGAGGTCTCTCTTTGACCGCAAATTTCCATACATACATACATACATACATACATACATACATACATACATACATACATACATACATACATACATACATACATTTAGAGGTTCCTAGTTCTAGAATGATCACAATTTCCCATGGGTGCCCTATAGTATTGTCATCTCTGTTCTTCCTTTCCTGTTGACTACTACACTGGACATCACCTAGTAAACCTAGGTCAAACTAGTAACTCTTCTTTGGATGCCAGGCAAACCAAGAAGACAAATTAAGGTAAATCAATAATGGCAAAGTCCCCAGTGGCTGATCCAGCAATTGACAGGGAGGGGCCTTCAAGGGGCAAACTACACAACATTGGGCAGTATGATTTGTATCGATTTTCTCTGAAACCAACCAAACTACCCACTGAGCCTAAATTTTCAGTCAGAATGATAAAAGCCAAAATCTATGCAGGAAGTTTGGTAGGGTGGCTTGGTGGTTTGGTTAGTTTCTGTAAAAAATCCTGTCAGGATAGCTCAAAGCAGGTATAAATTATGAAACATTTAAGAAACATGAACAGGCTGAACTCAAGATAAACATATTTTATTCATAACTTTGACGCTCAGCCTCAGTGGTTAAGATAGTGTTGTGTTTGGAATTTTAAATTTTACTGTCTTTTACCCTGTGAATAAATGTTTTCTTTAGACCAAAATTGATTGTTGTTTGCTTGACATTGCTGTATGGTTAGTCCTTTCATGGTGTATTCAGAACAAATTATTTTCATTCTAAAAGCTAAATATGATTTGATAGAGAACACTGCAATGCTCATTTACATTTCTTACTTCAATATTGCGTTGAGTAACAGGATCATTTTGCTAAACGTTTTCGCCATACACTGATCACAGCAATCGTATGGAGTGAATTTAGAAAGCTGTTACGATGAAGTATGTTAATAACATTGCGACTTTCTATCAAGTCCCTTTCCCAGGAAGGTATGATGGCGCATGTGCCTTAAAGGATCGTAGTGTTTTTGAATAATCAGACTTTTTCCATATATTTAGGTACTAGAAGATGAAGAAAAGCTATCCGCTCAACAGTAGTGTACAAGAAACCCGTTATTCTCTTCTCTGCGTGTCATATTGTGCCGTAAGAAGACAGGGACAGAATTCCATAGGCATTAAAGACACTGCAAAGTGTAAGTCTATCATACAGCAGTACCACCTTAATGTACATGCATGTTAGCTTTTCAATGGCAAGAATAGATACTATCGTTATATTTATTTCATATTAGAGTCGAAGGAAGAGAGCTTTAGTCGTTAAAACACAGAATACACTCAGTATGTTAATAACATTGCGACTTTCTATCAAGTTCCTTCTTAGGAAATTATGATGGGGCATGTGCCTTAAAGGATCGTATTGTTTATGTATAATCAGACTTTCTCATATATGTAGGTACTAGAACGTAAAGGGAAGCTATCCTCTCAAGAGTAGTGTAGAAGAAACCCGTGATTCTTTTATCTGCTTGTTATATTGTGCCGTAAGAAGACTACATCGAAATGTGTAGGGACTATGTGCAGTGGAAAGTATAAGGCTAGGAGACTGTAGTAGTACTTGATATCCATGCTTGTTCACCTTGGAATGGCAAGAATAGATATTTTTCTTATATAAATTTCTTATCAGACTAGTACGAAGAGACTTTTAGTGTTAAGAACACTATTTGCGATGAGGTTGCATTTTAATTTGGAAATTTTGTCTAAATCTACTGTCCCTATCTACTATCTAGCGAAACCACAGCAAAGGGAACGGGCTTTGCAAAATCAGCGGGGAAAGAAGACCCTTAAGTGTTAAGGGGTAAGAAGTTCGAAAACTTGCTGCAGAAATGTAGCATTCGGGATTATAATCTGACCGAATGGTACCTTTCTCTACATCGAGTCACTTGACCATGAGGGGCCACTACCCCCCGTGTTAAGTGTTAAGGGGTAAGAAGTTCGAAAACTTGCTGCAGAAATGTAGCATTCGGGATTATAATCTGACCGAATGGTAGCAGTTGGTTTTTTTTTCTCTAGTCGCCACTTAAGCTTCAAGTCATTAACTGGTGATCGCCGATACCCCGCTTGAACGTCAGCTTTGATCAATCAATCAATTAATCAATCAATCAATCAATCAATTAATCAATCAATCAACCAATCATCAATAAATCATCCAATTAATCAAAAGCATGTCGTCATTTATTGAGATCTGATGAGAAGATCTTAGTGAAACGCCTGAAAAACGTTCGACGTGAATGAGGAATATTGCCACAGGAATCCATTCGAAACAAGAAGCTACGGAGTCTGGGCCCAAGTTTCACGATTCTCTCTTTTTCCATCTAAATCTGTGAATAATAAAGTTAGCACAGAAGTGGCAAATGCTACGGGTTGGTATTGTCTGCTTAATCTGTTATTGTAATGACAACACTGCATTTCACATATAACTTTGTTAATGTGTTTCCTGTACTTTGCAAGTATACAAATTTCAGGATGTATATATAAAGATCATTCACGCAAACCTTGTACTGCGCACTAACAGTAAGTAAACTTAGCATCCTACGACATGAACATCGATGAAATGATAGCGGCTCATATTCTATATTTGATCTATTGTTGTATTGATTAAGGCGATAAAGTGTTTCCGGTACTTTCTGAACTTGACTTAGGGGTGGAAGCCCACAGTGGGATAATAAAAGACCTTTAATACACTGCATAAACTTGACTCATCATACGCTTTGGTACACAATAACTTTCTCAAGGTAATCTTGTATAAACAGAAACAGCTGAACGTAGAAATTTCTATCAGACACAGAGGCCATTCCGACCAGGGAGCCGTCGGCTTCCGCGCAGACGCTTCTGGATTTCATTTGTCTTCAACGTAACCCTGTCTCTGGTGGCTATCGAATACTACACACTTTGCTAAAGGGAGATTCCTGATTTTTTCCAGGACTGCTTATTCAATATATTCGCAGTTAAACTCTATATCTAGAGGCCGTTCCCTTATCCGCAACCTGGGGACCCGGTGCATGGGCGTTGTCATCACCAAACCACTTTTTAACATAATCCATCGGTAATTCCTTTATGTAATTTATTCTAATTCAAAATGTAGTATCCTCTGCCTCCAAGGTTCTATCTCTTCTGCTTCTTTGCATATCAACCTACAAGAGTTGAAGAAATAACTGTTTTATTAAGCACAGACAAGGTTAGTTATCATGTAGTAATACTATCATGTATGTATCAGTCCCCTGCGTCCACTTCCGTACCGCTCACTCATCTGTACGTAATTATTTCAATTAAGACTTAATATTGTCAGAGATTGTTAGAGATTGTCATCAAGTGTCAGAAATCGTCAGAAATTTTCACAGGTTGTCAGATTTTTTCAGAAAATGTCAGATTTTGCCAGAAATTGTCAGAAAATATACTTGGTTTTCTCGGATTGAATCATTCTTCTCAGGCTACACGGTCTTTTTTCTATAAGCAACTCAGTTGCTTAGGTGCAAGCCCTCGATTTGGTCCAAAATCTAAGCAACAAGCTAAGCAACTCGAGGCCTAAAATTCAGGAGGGACAATTTTAATACGCCTGAAAAACAAACCAAGGTAACCACTGAAGCACGCAAGACAAGATTTTCTGTTCATGTGAACTTGATGGCGAAGCACGTTCTCGTTCGACTCCTGGGCATGAAATCCAATTAGAGACTTCCACAATTTCACCACAAATCTATTTCTTGGTTAGTAAGACAACGGATCAAGGTTACCATTGACAGCATTTTCTTACATTTGGTTAGAGTCTTTATTTAAATTCTTGTTTAAAACAAATATATCAATTTGGATTATATTGTCTAAGACTCATAGACCCTATGCTTTCTTAAAACAAGTTTGGTGCAGCAAAGGATAACTGTAATGTGCTAATCAAAAAGGGAGTCGATGAGTCTGCAAAGGTTAAAGAGCATTGGCTTCAACGACAAACATTTTTGAGGCCTAATTTTAGTTGTTATTGTCAAGAAATACAAATGTTTAGCTTTCATTCTTTATTCAATTTAGATATCACACGATATTTTAAAGTCTGTTGACCTCAAAATGTTTATTTATGGTGCAGATAAAAACAAACGATAGGTGGTACTACACCAGACCGAGTAACTCTTAAAACCAAGTTACATCAAAACACACTTTCTTTCGACTAAAAAAGTCAAGGCTCAGATCACATTTGGACCCAATCAGCCATCGTGTTTGGCTTGGCCTGTCCATGACAGACAAGAATCAAAGTTGAAAGATGAAGGTTGTGATTCAAATTTCTTTAAAAGACGTAATAGTAAAAGAGATTGGAGATTTCTAATACCTCCTTAAAAAGAGTTTTAAGGCCCTCTCTTTACTATGAAGAGAGTACTCTACCAAATAGATAATTACACCTTTTTTATAAATTGGAGGATGTTGAGGACCCGACGCGGATACGATCAGGATTCAAACTTCCTTGAGTAAAGTTTTTATGTCTGTTCCTCTCGACAGCATCATTAGTATTGGGTCAGTACTTGAGTTTCTGCACAATTCTAATGTTCACAGCGTGTTTTAAAAGACGACACTTTACAATCGAAGAAGTCAACATAGTGGGGCACAGAGGGACTATACCCTCAATAGTTTGATCAATATAACTTTGCGCCCCTGCTAAAATAAAAAGCTTATGAATTTCATATGCTATGCCCTCCCTATCCAAAAATTTACCCTTTATTATGCAACATCTCAGTGCAGCCCCCTGATAAGCAGTGGGGCCTTTCCCCAGGGACCTTTTCTTTCCAAAACGGAAAGCGGTTACCCTGGGGGGATCGTCATTGAGATTGCTGCAGGGATTAATCTATTTAAAATTTACGCTTTATTATGCGCATGGTAGCGCAGGCATGGATCATCAGATTTTCTGCC